>OX276452.1:20492244-21117041 GCA_946251905.1 Cryptocephalus moraei
TGCCCATATAGAAAATTGGTAATGGGAAAAAGCGGTACTACAAGATTTAAATTACTTTTCCCACTGGTAAGTAAAATTATATAAATTTGCTGTTTCCTTCTTTAAAAGTGCACAAATATTTTTCGGTTTTTGTATACTGTGTCGTTGAAATTACACTAATTTACTAAATGTGGTCGTGATAATAAACCAAGTTTAGTATAAATAAACATTTTAATTCTTTAAGTTAGCATCTTGTTTCTTGGCCATATAGTAGCTTTCTGATGTGCATCGCAACGTTTGAAATTTAAACATTTGTGGAGAGGCAATCTCATAGTCATTTTTCAGTTAAAAAAAAATAACAATAGAGAATTATGTAACAGAACGTGCTTAATACAAACCTAATGATCAACTTAAAACAATTTAAGCTGAGGTTTATGATTTAAACGAGGTGATTTATGGTGTTTCAGAATATTCAGTTTATATAAGCCATCTCAGAAAGCAATAGGTTCATTTGCAATATTATTTGAAACATACTTGCACTCAAAATTTTAAAAATGTTGTAGCCTACGTCTTATTCAGGTTGTAATGTCATCTAGATTTTTCCACAAATGAGGTAAAAATTTAATTGGACAAAACTAAGTAATTTGTATTAAATACGTTTTCATCTACGGTGTCCCTCAAATGGTAAAAATGATATCTAAAAGATCCTCGGAAAAATTGTTCAAAACATATTTTTACCCGCGCACTTTCTTTTGACACGCTAAATTTAAAATAAAGTTCAGGGGTGGCTGAACAAATTTCATACTGCTCGGAATCTTAAAAGAAAGGGCGTATCGTGCAGATCCTAGATCGACAGGTTGTAAGGCTGTAAATCGCTTGACGAGTAGAGACAGGACGTGACGTAATATCCATAGTAAGCTCTCAGGGTGTATCGTGAGAGGGTGAAATATATGCCTCACGATGTCTATTCTCACACATCGGTTTAAGATCAAAGGGGACTTGGATCAAGACCAAACTATACACCTTGGTTTAGTGAGCATACTATTACACTGATTTATTGCCATAATTTGTGAGTTTTTTTATACAATTTAAATTGTTTAGATGACATTCAACGTCCATTACTCTTTTGTTTAATGTTATCTTACAATGTCCTCTAATAGCATAAATGTCCTTACCGAAGCGAGTTCACGATCATTCATTCATTACATACATATCTTCTTCTTTTCATCTTCCACAGCCATTCCTGGACATAGTCCTCCTCTTGAGTTTTCCAATTATAAAATTCGCATATATAGAAAATATAGGTATATATTTATCAAATGTAATTCCAGTGACAGAACCAACCCGACATAACTTACAACGTTACACAAATTTATATTGAATATGTATTCTTAGTAACTTAATATTCAGCCTGAGAAACTTACATAATTTAGGGTACATGCCTGTATGCATCTTGACCTTGGCCTCCTCTTGAATTTTATAATTCATAAAATTCACATACAAAATATATATAATTATGAACTTAATCAAATATGATTGAAGTGACTCAACCAACCCGACATAACTTAGAACATTACACAAATTTCTATTAAATGTAAATTCTTAATAAATGCATATTCACCCTGAAAAACTTGCACGATTTAGGGTACATGCCTGTATAAATCTTAACCTATTGACATTAAATCCGAGATTATAATTAATTCAACAGTTTACCCCAAACCTCAGGGAACTTTTTTTTTTTTTTCTAGAGGGAAAAACCCGTTTATGGGGGAATGATGAGGTGAAAAATCCTTTCATGAGAGGTAAACGGTGTGGGGGTAAACATGTATTAGTGTCAGTATAAATGTCTAGTATGAAGAGTGTTGTTGCTCAATCATAAAGTATTTTCCAGCGCATCAGACACTGATGACCTCAGGGAACTGCTCACAGATTCATAAAGAAAAATATGCTTTTATATGTACGTTAACCCGCTTCACTGGATTCAGTCCATCACGTAGTAGGTTGCTATATAATACTTATGTAGAATATATGCCACCATCATCCATATCATTAGTAACATCATTATCATCAGCATCATACACCTGTTAATCCATATCAGCAGCATCATCAGTCATTTTCAAGGTTATAACCAGCCTGCCCCCACATCATTTACATTAACAGTATTACTATCCTCGTCAGAATCAGCATGAGTATCACTGTGATAATCAGCTACAACAGCAGCATATACATTAGAGTCATACATATGAGGACATACTGGATAAAGAGTTTGTATATACACAAGTACCAATTTGCTACTTCATGGTAACTTAAGCGGTTTTTTGAGATTATGTACAATGTCAAATTTAAGGAAACCTAAAATCTATTGGATCAACTAACCCTCGACTTTGAGCTGAGTAAGCTGTAATACTTCATAATCGATTTTGGCGGAAAATGTGGAATTTATAATTTCTTGGGGAATATATCCGACATGCTGCATTTTAAAGTCTGATACCCGATTCATAATCAGCTACCTCGAAAACCTATGACAATGGGCTATGGTTGGTCATCTAAAAATCGCTATCCTGAAAAGATTAATGAAAAATAAGGATTTATGTCATTTGGATTTTAGGTTAGGAGTTCTAAATAATATTTTAAGCTTAGATGGAAATCAAGAGATAGCCGATCTATCCGCACTTCAGATTTGAATTCAGCGGGTTAAAATATGTAGGTACAAGCTGGTCTAACACTTTGATCAGACTACTTTCGTTTTTGTGTAACTGTGTATTTTATGAAAAGAAAAAATAAGTTCTACGTGCGTCCACATTCATTCATCTGTATCAGTAGCAATGGGTAATTAAAAAAGAGCTTTTTAAATGTTGAACTTTTAGCCAAAGTTCCATCTACGATTTGGCGAAACTACTTAGCTCCTTCGCCATTATAGTTCTCATATGGTGTAATTATTGAGTACTTCAGTAAGGGACGTTGATTTTGTTGTTGACAATGTAAACGTTATAATTAATGGCAATTTGAAACGGACAATTCTTTAATTACACCCTGATTTTTAATGTTGTGGCCTTTTACGACCCGTCAAAAAGAGAGAGATGCCGATATTGTTACCACCCTTTTCTTCATCTATTGGTTTATCGGTCAGGACGAGGATCGTATGATCGTCGCAAACTGAGCGATATTGTCAAATGTACTCACATCTCTAAATAAGATGCATAAGGGGATCGGTGGATAAAATCGGACAGGTATAGAAAGCCTCAGGTATAGAGAAGGGTGGGTTTATGTATTAATTTAAGGAAGAATTCATTCTGAATACAGTTAATGGATTAATTGTGTTGTACGAATAACTTTAACAAATAGAACCTAAATATCAAACTATTAATAACTGCTAAATGATTACAGTCAAAAAATTATACCGGCAATGTCGCACTCCACACCGGCAGCCTACAAGGCGGAGTCGATTGTAAAAGTCCACAACATTAAAAATCAGGGTATAGTTAGGTACATCATAATTTGAATCTTACGTACCCACGTCGCATATAATGTCAAATATAATTGTACACTCCAGCCAACCACAAAACAACAAATAACCACAACGAAAAAGGCAATGCATATTAAAATCGTCCCATCGACTCAAATTTCACTGTTTTTTAAAAAATGGGCACGTAACAATGCGATACCCTCCGGATCCCGTACACAAGGGCTCATCAGCATGGATCCCTTTACCGTCCGCGGGATGCATCTCTTAAATATTCAAATAGGACTTTTATATTCAACAATTCAATCCCGAATTCAAATTTATTTTGCCCCCTACTCCTCCACAGTCCCGAACGCCCTCGGCACCCCCACCCCCGGCCCGTTTCCTGCCTGAGTCCTGCCGAAATCTGTTAATTAGGTCGAACGAAATTAAACTTCGGAGTTAGTCGTTTTATTTGAATGCCGATACCGCGCCGAGTTTTTACTTGAAATTTTCCATCCGTTCGCGTCACGAGCTTAAATTCGAGTGAGTACGTAGATTATTAATGGAAAAGGAAACATGTCGAAAGCGGCCGTCGCGAGATGTCCACGTAACGAAATTATCCTTTAACGGCCCAGTCGCGCATGTTAAACCATATTCCGGCCCTATTAAAGAGTTCAAAAAGGTTAATTTGCTCGTGTAAACTTCCTGAACTTCATATGTACATCGCACTGATTAAATTCAGATCAGTTTGAGATTAATTAAAACTCTCTCGAAACTGGGTATTTTTTTAATGGGGAACGTTTCCCGGGGAGGTTTGAAATGGTAAAAAAGTTAATTTCCATTAATGTATTTGAAATATCACTCTGCCGAAGTAAAATTGTTAATTCGGGCATTTTGAAGTTGTTGGCATCGTTTTAAATTCAATTACGCAATTTTCGCTTGGTGTATATGAAGTGGAATTACGTTCTATTTAGGAGTTTTGATATCGAACAAATTTTAAGCAAGTCTATATGTATAAAGTACAAGTTGCAATATTATTATTTAAGCGACGGAGAGCAATAGAATGCGTAATTCAAATACAAGGTTCCAGTGTGTGTGTGTGTTACGTGTTTCTCCCTCTCGAAAGTTCGAACGTTCGGCTTTAGTTTCCTATACATGTAAACTCCTTGCGCAGTTCAAGGTCAACTTTACCATCAGAATTCAGCACAGCAGCAATAATCTCAGCTTAAGCCCGTCCGGACACCACTTTGAGTTTATTCGATGGCCTCTAATGTCCGTTTGGTACCGAAAAGCTCTCACAACAATGCACGTCTTGACCCGTAACTTCCCTCCCTAACCGAAAAATTTTCCGGACAAAGCCCAATAGAAAAAAAATAAACATCTCACCGGGTCGCATCCCACAAAACTCACAACTTTATACATCGAACTCACCCCCTCGAGGAAAAAGAGTCCTTCTTTGTGCGGTCCCCGATCAAAGCGTCCCTTTTCCCCCCTTCTTCCTCTATTGTGCTCAGGGGGGTTACTCTCTCTCTCGCTCTCTTTCTCTCTATTGCTCGCCCTCGCTTCTGGACCGGCTCGGTGAGATTCCGCGGCAGGACTGAAAGGACGAGTGTATCCTTGAAAAGGGGATAATTCCTTAACACTGTTGCGCAGCCCGGAAAGTTTAGAGGATGGCACGCGGGCGCTATCTAACGGGGAGTTCGGAGAGCTCGAGGTTTTCCGAGGGAGGTTTCCACTTTGCTATGGCGGAGGTTTCGAAGTTAGGATGACAGCAGGAGTTAACGTTACGGTAGAGTCGCCGGTTCTTATGCTAGAAAGTAAAAATTATTAGAATAAATGCTATCAATCAATAAGCATACCTGAATCAATTTTATTGTATTTTAACCTTTCGAAATTACAGAAAATAGAATCTGTGGCAAATATTTCTGGGATGAAACAGCAGTGGGCGATATATTGCAAATATGATAGTCGGAAAACTTGACGAAAATCAGCCTGGAACTCCCCACCTATTAGCTTGTAATGAATTAGACAAAACCAGTCATAAAACAATTGCAAATATTTTTGATAACAGTATACCTACATATGTATAGGTAATTTTTTGCATTTTTTTAAGAATTTTGTATCCAGATGGAGTGAAAAATGAGAAAATACTTTTGTTAGTCACTGACGCTGCACTATATATGGTAGAAGCTGCTCAAATATTGAATGTATTTTACGGACCAATAATCCATTTAACATGTTTTGTCCATGGGCCGCATTGCGTTTGCGGATCCATCCATGAAGAATTTAGTGTAGTAAATTAATTAATTTCTTCCATAAAAAAGGTAAACTTTTTCTTATTTTTTGCGCTAAAGTAACCAATATCTATATATATTTAATATGCAGGTATAATATGTATTTATATACCCATATATATATATATATATATATATATATATATATATTTATATAGAATATATCAAATGGTCTTAATTACTAAAAAACCTTAATAATTTTTACAGGTTTTTCTGAAAGCCACATTGCGCGTTTCTTTCTATAAGGAGAAACTTCCCAATACCCCTTTGACCCCAGAACCGGTCATTACAAAATGGGACACTTGGGTATCAGCATATTTTATGCAACCTGTTTCGACGAAATTGGACAGGTATTCTTGTGTGAATTATTAAAATGTTAAAAATATATGCTATAAAACTTTTTTTAAGGTGGTTGATTCCTTTGATAGATCGTCTTTGCAATGTTTTGCAAAATCTCAAGATGCATTCGCAGATCTGAATGTCGGAATTGTATTACTATTTACTAAGGCAAATTGTGTCATTTTGCCTACTGCAATGGAAAATTTAGAAAGCTGTCGCCTAAGTTTAGTGGATGCAATGAAAATTTTTAGTTGTATTAAGGCTTCTATTGCAAACGTCCCTGGTCCTGTGGGAGAAAAATAAACAAAAAGTTGAAAAGTGTAATTAATAGAAATTCATTCGATTTCAAAAAATTGCGAGGTTGCAAATGTCCACGAAGGGAAAGGGACAAATTTAGAATTAAATATACCTCAAACTGTACTTATGAAGTATGTTCCTGTAACTTCTAGTGAAGTTGAAAGGCCATTTTCTAGATATAAGGATATTTTGAAAATATTGAAAAATATTTAATTGTATGCTGGGAAGCAAACAAATAAAGATTTTTAAAGTTTTTATTTTATTTTATATTTAATTATTTTCTGCCGTTTACCTGCTTTTTTATAAACTTATTGCATTTTTTAACAAAATTTTTATTCCCTTTTTGGACTAAAGGACGCTTTTTTGGCGTTTTTTTGACTCAATGTCCGCCCTTTAGTCATGGCTCTATGTTTGCCGGTAAGTCATACTTACTTCTAAGTATGAAAGCAAATATTGCCATGTGCCTAATGTTGTCAGCCACCCCCTAAATAATTTCCAAGGTGAGTGGGGAAATTTCAGATTTCAAAATAGTATATTAAAGTATAAATGGATATTGAGCTCTTTCAAACACGCGCGAGTTTTCGAGCACGACGGCGTAGCCGGAATGCTCGAAATAGAGCAAGTGCTTGAAAGAGCAGTTATCCACGAATACTTTACGCGATTTTTTTTTATTGGTACCATTTTTTATACCAAAACCAAATGCATACCCAATATGATAAATTTGAATGACACTCGGGACGCTTCGTGACGGCCCGTCGCACGTCGTGCCACCAATAGGCTCGTCCCGCTACGGCAAAAAACGCTCTGTTATTGCTTGATATGGCCGTTGTTGATACGTTTCCATGGCGACTTTAAAACACGCGGGTGCGGAAAAGCCCGATTTACGCACGCCAAAGCATGTTTTAAATAGACAAAATAGCGTACAAAAAAAAATACATTAATAAACTGCTTCCAAGTTTTAAATTTGTCATAGTTCGTTAGTCAGCAACGAATAAACCTCAGACGAATATTATTGTAAAAGTAACATAAAGCGTTTTTGGAACACTTGTTATAAACGACTTAAATGACTAAAAAAATCATATTGCATCATAATTACCAATTAGCATATTATCGTTATAATATCAAAAGTAAAAGAGCCTTAAAGGTACAGTCACTAACCTTCAATGATAATTGCGTCTGCCCTTCTGTCAAAACATTCGCTATTACTGCTAATGTGAGTTTATTAAATTTAAAAATATTAATATTAACATCAAAAGATGATAAAATAGATGATAAATAAATCTTCACAATAATGAAAATATATTAACCATTAGAAAATTTGAGGGAAACATTACTCTATCGAAGTTGTCGGCTGTTACAGCATTAATAGGCAATTATTATTACCATTTTGCGTTGCGTGAAGATGTCCACCATTTAGGCTGGAAACGCTGACATGTAAAATAATAAAGAAACTTTTATTGAACCATATTCATAATCCACTGCTTAACAAAGAACTAACCTTATAGATGACTATTTTTGTCTTGCTGCTTTTATCTGAACTAGTATGCCATTGTCGCCGATAATTCTCACCTAAGAGGTAGTAATAAAATTATTAATTACACTGAACAGAATACAGTAAAACTGTAAGTAACTGTAGCTAAGTAACTAAAGTTTACTGTAAAACTACAGTAAACCACATTAATGGAAGCAAACAAATTGTCTTTCTAAAATAATTTAAAAACAAGCAAAGGATTTAACAATAACAACACTAACAACAGTAACACCACACTGTCACTAACTGAAACAAAAATTCTTAAAATATTAACAACATTGAACCACATGAAGGCAAAAAGAAATATTCCAAAATGGTTCAAAATATCACATTCACATCAGACCCTCGAAATGAAAAGATATAATTAAAATAGTACCAAAAAAAAATATTATTAAACTTAAGGGTCAATGAATACGGGGTCATAAGGGTCCATTTTTGGCATTTTTGCCACGAAGGCAGCCAAAACTATAATTCTTATGCCCGGTTTCTGAACGCGTAGGTTGTAACCAATAATGTTATTGGTTTCATAAAGTATCGAAAAGCGTTTCTAAAACATTCAAGAGAGGTTATCTGCTCAACAAGTGTGTTCACAAGTTTTCAGACCTTTAATATACCACAAGTTACGTGCCAATTTCCATGTCAAATTTACGTAAGGAATTAGCAAATTTCGTGAATTTCTATCATAAGTTATTAAGTCGCGGACGAATTATTAAGTGGAGTCTCACGTCGAAATTACGTCCTAGCTACGTCATATTTAGTAAATACGATATCCCGGTTAATGACTGTCATAGAAATATATTGAATTCGATTAAATATCTAGTTACTGGTGAAAATTAACATCGTAAATTCGTATAAGGAACAAAACATTTTATTGTCAAACATTATACTTGTACTGCACTTCGAAAAATAGCAAGGCGTCGTGATTAATAGACTGTTAAAAACACATAAAAATCCGCGGTAAGAACAGCCCCTCAGTGCGCACCAAACCTATTTGGAAAACTAGGAAAAATCAAAACGTATCCAAAAAGCTTTCCCGGGTGATAAAATTTAAATTTCAAATGCGAGACTAGCCAAAAATAAATATCGCCTAATAATAGTTGATATTGCCTTAAAGAAAGATACCTACTTTATCCAACCATTGTATAATTTCCATACAGATTTTTTTTTTTTCGTAAGTATCCTGCAAAATTAACAATAGCTCCATCATAAAACGCATCAGATATAGTATATCTGATATACTATATACTAAAATCTAATGCTGATAATTTTAATATAGTATATAGTATATATGTTACCGTAAAAACCCGATTTCAGTTACATCCCGAATCTACTAGGAAAAACTAGTTTTAACTATTGCTCACAGTCAATTCTAGATTTAACTAGTTAGAACTAGAATTAACAAATATTTTAAGTTAATACTAGCTTTAACTAAATAGTCTCTAGTTAAAACTAGTTTTTACTAAACATGTCAGTAAAATCTGTGTAACCTATAAACATTTTATTTTGAACGAAATCTTATGGGTTTACCTATACCAAAAATAATCTAACATACATACGTAATGTAATAATACTTTTAATACCACATAAATTATAAAAATACATGAAATGAGTAACATAAATGGGTGCGTTGGGTAATCGAACAGGTAGGAAAAAAAACAAACGTAAAAAAATTTGGAAACTTCGCATAAATCATTTATAATACTGTACTCGTACTTTACGTCCTTAAGTCAGCCCCAGATCGTAGGAACATGTTTCCTACTTGTTCCTACATGGCTGACTATCATGACATTTAGAATTTCAGAGTTTTCCCTTCTTTTTACAAAAGCATCTATTAGTGTTGCAAGTCTTCTTGCAGGCGCAACGTGCAAATCCTTGGCCTTCTCCTAAGCATGTCTAGCAGCGGTTCTCAAGGACAGATTAGCTTCCGGAACTTCTTCAAATTTTAAGAATTTTTCTTTTGAAATGTCAAATTCTGATCTGGAAAAAATAATTAGTATAAAATATCTACAAAACATAAAATTTTATTACGTTTTTAAAAAATATTTTTCAAGAAGTTAGGGTACGTGACTGTAATAATAATTTCTCCCTGATTTGAAAAATAAAATATATGTGTAACGTACCTGCAGCACAACTTCTCCAGTGTCCCATATTTAGTGCCAACTTTGTATAAACCATCTTCGTTTTTTTCAAGTACAACACCTATGATATTCCTTAGATCTGCTTTTGACCTGCCGACATCCGGTATCAGGATTATTATATTGTCACCCCTTTCGGCGGGTGGATGAAGAGCATCGGAAACTAATTTAATTTTTTTCGCCTGTTTTTTTTAAACCTTCATGTGCTTCTTGTCTAGATAATAAAATTGAAGATTCTGTACTAGGACCGTCCTCTTCAACATCAGGCAGAGATTCACTATTCCGCTGATAAAAAATGTTTTGAAGGTCTTCTTCATCATGTATGTTTTGAACAACTTCCAGTGGTAAAGACGATGTTGCAAGTCCTACTTTGGGTTCAATACCAAACATCGCTCGATATGGCGACTGTTTTATTCCACAATGCAGGGCTCTATTTTTCATAAACTGGACAAATGGAAGCCCTTTGGACCAGTGTGTGGTATCATTATCCTGCATCCAGGCAGCTAACATTTATTCTATATCCTGGTTGGCACGCTCTACAGACCCTTGGCTTTGGCTATGCCTTGGTTTTCCATGAACCAACTTTACTTCCGGCCAGTATGTCATTACCTCATTAATCACTGCATTAAGAACTCTCTGCCATTATCTGAGGGTAAAATACACGGAGCACCAAAGTTCAAAAATATATCTGTTAATTGCAAAGCGACTTCTTCAGCACTTTTGCTTTGCAATGATCCTAATAAAACAAATTTTGTCAAATGATCACGGTACACCATAATGAACTTAAAACCTTTATCTTGTTGTAACTGCATATCTATGAGGTCTACTTGGCAGCGACTATTCATTTCTGAATGTATTATGGGTTTGGAAACAAAATCATTCTTCTTGTTACTCTTTTTGCGCTGGCAAACCTCACACATGGATATGAAAATATTTATCATATCAATAGTCATATTTGCATATTTCTTTGAAGTTTCAGCTTTTAACCTATCTCACTCTCCATGACCAACGGCAACATGTGCTGCTTAAATGATATCAAAAATATCCTCAGCAGGTAAATAATATTTAATTGGTTTATTTCTAGATGCCAGTTTTTTCGATTCGCTAACCTCGACAACTCTAAAGCTTTTAAATCTTCTATATTGTAATGGGGTTTTCTTTACAGCCAATTCAGCTTCCTATACTTCAGTCATTAGTTTATTATAGACGTCTCCTGTCATAACAGTGTAGTGATTTTCTTTCTTTTCGTTTTCTTCTTTTTTCAAAATCCGTTCCAAAAATTGCTGTTTCCATAAACCTCCATTTCTAGACAGATTTTCTGCAATATTCGTCATTTATAGAATCAGAAAGGTATATCTGTATTAGGTTATAATAATGCTGAAATGATTTATATTACAAAATTACCCAAAAATTGTAATTTAAAAATCACTTACCAGACAAAAAAGTTGAAACTAATAATTTTAACCAGAAACTACAAAGTAAATCGTACTGAATAATTTTTAAACGCGTCCACCGAAAGAAAACAAGTCGCAACGTCCATTACGCATAAGCTTACACCACCAGCTAAATTATAACCTACCTAAAATCAGACCACGGTTCAGATTATACGACTTTTTTTTTGCCAATCACAGAATAGAGACTCCGACCGACAGCACGTAAGAGTTTCTACTGTTTTAGTCGAAACTAGTTTTAACTAGTAAAAACCGCTTTGAATTTAATATCCTTAGAATGTATAGTTTTTACTGAAATTATTAGAAAGTTCTAGTTTTAACTAGTTAAATCTAGAATTGACTGCGAGCAATAGTTAAAACTAGTTTTTCCTAGGAAATTCGGGTTTTACCTGAAATCGGGTTTTTACGGTAACATATATAATGTGAATGTATATTAATTAAAATATAACTTTTGCTGATACAGTACATGTTAGCCTTTGGTAATAGATATCATCGACCTTTCTTATAATAACCGGTATATTGCAAAGTTACAATATAACAGCATTTCATGGTCAAATTATTTCAAATGTGTAATCTGGCTTTATATAAGCTTTTTAATGCCAATCGTTCACACGGTAGCGTGGCCGAGCGGTCTAAGGCGCTGGTTTAAGGCACCAGTCTCTTCGGAGGCGTGGGTTCGAATCCCACCGCTGCCAACTCTTTTTTTTTAATTGTAAACCAATTTTGTTGCAATCACACTATCATCAGTATTCATTATTAGAAAGGACATTTTTGGCTGATGCAGGGCTCTCTAGTTATCCGTTAAAGTTTTGGAAACGCAAAAGTCAATTGTATTTCTAGACCAAGGGAAATTCGAACTGTAATTCTAAAGAAAATTGGGTAGATTGTAAGGTGAATATGTGTGCTTTTAGGAAGGTTGACACTTTGAAAAGGACTTATGTTTGTTATATTGTTTTGTGGAGAAACAGGAGAAAATTTAAATAGGCTTCACTTCTTGAAAAAGCTTGGAAGAGCTTTATTTCTAAAGAAGCCTGAAATCGGCTTCGTTTACTAGAAAACAATGTCAGTCGGTTCATTTTTATTATAGAAGAACTGGGTTCAAACAAAAGATGTTTCGCTTTTTGGGAAAGAGAAGGAAGGTTGTCTCAAAAAAGCCCTTTTTATAAAAGATTTATTATGTCGACGTTTCGCCTACAATTTGAGGCATCATCAGGACAACACAGCTAAAATTTACATTAAAAATTATAATAAGAAGGATTTACATATTTTACACTTACTATGTACGTTGTGATCTTATTAAAACGGATAATTACACTAAAATCTTCATCTTTGAGAATGTATCACAGTGATTATTAATTGATCTTTTCACATGCTATCATTCAGCTGTAATCACGTTCAAAAATGAAATGCAAAGTCTCGAAAGTAAAACACAATATGGTCCCATCTTTCTCTTTTTTTTTTTGAGTAAATTCTTTTGTTTATTGTTGATTTTAAATATGTTTTAATACCCATAATGCCATCTCACGTGAATTAGAAGAGTAAAAGGAAGGTGTATACTATGGTATTTTATTTCATTCTGTGATTAAGTTATTTGTTAGAGTTTTGTTTTCATCAATGTTCGGATTGGTTATGTAATAGATTTTTGTATGTATTGATAAGACCTAGGAAATCTGTTTGAGAGTTACATGAATTTGGAGTAAGTTTGATAAAGATTGATTCTAAAAATAATCTTTTGAACCAATTGTTCTCTGTCTTAAGGATTTTAGTGTTCTCAAAATCAAATGTATGCCCTGTACGAATGGAGTGATCACTCAAACCAGAATGAATATTGTCTTTTTTCTTGATTGCTGACTGATGTTGTGTAAGACGTTTGTGTATATATTGTTTTGTTTGTCCAACATATTTTAATGGATGTGGATTTGGGAAACAATCCTTACATGAGATTTCATAGATAACATTATGAATTAAATTAGAGGGAGTTGAATCTTTTAGTTTAGTAAAAATAGAATCCAATTTTTCTAGATTGAACCAAGCGGGAGTGAGTTGAAAAGGTTCAAGAAGAGTTTGTGTTCTCTTTTCAATTTCAGAACAAAAAGGAAGTTTTATGTATTTGGCAACTGAATTTTTGGAATTGTGAGAAGTATTGGAAGGGTTGTTAATGGAAGGCTGTAAGGAGGTGGTGAGAATATGTTTTCTTTTCTTTATTTTTGAGAGAATAAAATGTTCTGGGTACATGTTCTTAATGAGTGTATCTTTAATTAGTTTCAGGTTGTCATTCCAAAAGGTGTGATCTGATAGGAGACAGGCTCTATCAACTAAATTGTATACAACAGATGTTTTATACTTGGTAGGAGCATAGGAAAGAAAATTTAAATACCGGCCAGACCAAGTTGCTTTACGATACCAATTAGTGGAGCATCTCCCATCTGACAAATAAACACTTACATCTAAAAAAGGAATGCTACCATTGCTAGATTTTTCTATTGTAAATTGTATGTTTGGATGGAAAGAATTGAAAAGATTAAAAACCTGATCTATATGGTTTACGGGTATTAGAAGGATCGTGTCATCAACATAGCGATAGTAAATAGGAATGGAATGGGGAATATTATTGAAAATTTCTTTTTCTAAAGCAACAAGCACAATGTTAGCTATGACAGGGGATAATGGGCCACCCATCGGGCAACCAAAAATCTGTTTGAAGAATTTATTGTTGTAAGTGAATATGGAAGAATCAAAAATGAACGTAATGATTTCAATTAATAGGTCTAGGGGAATGGTAGTTATGAGGCTGTCAAAATGGGTAGAGATGTAATCTATGGCTATATTTATAGGAGTATTGGTATATAAGGATACTACATCAAACGAAACAAATTGATGGTGAGGGTATTGTGAAAAATCAAAGTTTCGTAATCGATTGACAAACTCAAAAGAGTCTTTTAGTTGGAAATCGTTACAAGATAATGGTTCTATAATTTTATAAATGAATTTTGAAAGGTGGTAGACCGGACTCCCTATGTTCGATACCACAGGTCTGAGAGGACAACCTGGTTTGTGAATTTTAATTAGCAATTAAGCAGCTATTTATTTTATTTGCAGATTTTATTTGCGGTCTTGGGGAAGAACTTTGTTTTTCAGGAAGACACTAAAGTTACCTCAATTTCTGGAAAAGGGGGAAATTTGACTTAAGCTTGGATTTTTGACTTCTACGTTCGACGTTGATTTCTGACATCTTTACAAAAAAAACAAATTTGACTCTGTAGCCACGCAAGAATCAGAAATGCTGACTGGTTATTTGTTTCTGATAATATAGTAATTTCATTTCTCCTATTTAATCCAAATGTTTCCTCTTCATGTTTCTCAGATTCAGACAGAAGAAGAGACTTTGGTCGGCGTTGGATCCATGCCCAATCCCCTAAAGGTTCTCCAAAATCTGTCTGTCAAAATCAAATTTAATAAAATGGATGATATGTATCCATCCGGCATAATCCGGCAGCGCTTTCGTGAATGTTTAGAATGATACTAAACTGTGTATATATTACAAAAGCTATAACATAGTGTAGTCCAAAAAATAAATAGCACACGGTATTAAGATACAACAATTTTAACCCACTTTCCTGATTTGTGAAAAAATGAAGAGCGAATTAACTATTTCATTTATAGACATATGAGTGATAATCATTTACCAAATTCATTAAATGAATTGTCCAACAAGTACAAGTCAAATTACTCTTGGAAAGAACAAAAAATTGATCACGAAATATCAATAAAATGACGGGTTGAATTACAGGTAACTATTTCACTTAAAACACCAAACATCAATTCAATCATGAAACACAAATAAAAGCTTTCCATATCCTGCCTTCTATTTTGATCGATCACCAAACGCAGTCTACCAATGTTCTCCTTACACTACTAGCTATAAGGTGTCGCTGCAGGATTTTGCAGGTTTCTAAAGCAATTTGTATAAGGGTTGTATAGATGGAAATAGTATGATGCAAATGAATCATATGGAGAAACTACCGATTGTAAGTTGAAAATTATTGACTTCGATAAATTTATTTCATGATTAAATAAAATTCTTTATCAATAAATTCATATTTAGATTTAGAAATAAGCATGTAGTTTGTAATAATAAATTATAAGCACACATGAACTGTCCATTTCAAGTCACTAAACTATTTGAAACTTCCAGCTATGAATTTTCATAAAATTTCAATTACCTGGAGGCGCTACGTATCATCTTCCTTTGACCCTCCATAATAATAAGACTTCATTCATCTAGTACAGCTGCAATTCACGATTTAATATTTAGACGGAAATGAACTGAAATAAGAACTTCGCGAGTGAAAAATGGCGTAAAAGCGAGAACAGAGATAATGCGAATCGCAATATATTTAATTAAGATTCCAGGTCGATTTGCGTATCATCTGAGTGATAGGAATCTTTTCAATTCAGTGCGATCTTCAAGGAGAAAAATTAATTACTCAGGTGGGATTATCGAGGACTGTAAGAAATATCGAGTAGCTTAATAAATATTACCCTTGTAGGGACAGAACGAATTACAGACGTTACTTCAGCCAAAGGTGGTTGGCTTTTTGTTGAAAAATAATTATCGGGGATAGTGTTCTGTAATTATACTATTTTGATTGTTTCTTTTGACTGTTAGTTTTCTCGCCATTGTGAATTTCATCAACTATTAAATGGCAGTTTTTACCACCAAGCACAGTATTAGTTCAAAAGCGCAGTTGCAAAAATAGCATATAGCCCAATCCATATGGATTCACATTAAACAAAATCGAAGTAAGCGATTTTTTTAAACTTTGGGATATTATTCTACTTGAAATTGCATGGAAGACGAGTTTATCCTTTGTTTTTAAGCCCTTTGGCGCCAACTCAAAATTGACATCTTGACAGCTTTTTTTGGGACGTAATCTTTTCAGAATGGCAGTCATTTTAACCCAAATTGATCTGTGGAAACATTTTTTAAATATGCTGAATTTTGTCAGCTGTTACAGAGATTTTTCAAAATATTTTCTCAAAATTGGATATCTCAAAAATATCACCTTTAATTTTCGTGAATTTTAGATATGTTATGCAGTGCCAAATAAGTTATCGCTCTAACAAGAGGAAACTTGCCATTTGGTCTTATACGTAAAATACGGTCTTTCAAACGCAATGACTATTTTCACACATTTTAACATACTAATATCCTTGTTCGAGATAACAATAAATAAAAGAATTGATATATTGAACGAATTCCACTATTTTTTTTCACTATTTCAAACACTAAATATAATTATCAGGAATGCCATGAATTGGCCGAACTTCTCTCCATTCGTCAGTCTATTCTGCTCAAAATTTTTAATACTGTCGCGATGCGGCCCCAATTAGCGAAAATAGGTCGCCGTCTAAGCTTATTCAGCACCGAGGCGACCTTAAACCGAAGGACGATACGACTCTCGGACAGGTACGACATCACGTTCGTAAACATCCCGCTTGTATTTATACAGCTCGATCATAACGATCAGGGAGTCAGTCAGTCACCAAGAATCACGTCACGCTGCCCGTCTGAGAGCCCGTCCTTCTCGGCATGCCGCTAATTGGAGGAGCCTCGCGCCTGCTGCCCATCGTCATCCAACAGTAAGCAACCACCTCCCTTTGACCTTTTTCTCACTTCTTGCCATTCGCTCATTTGCCTTAATTTTGTGTTATGATGTTCTCTCCCCTATATTTAATGCTCCAATAAATATTGTCTGTTTCACCATGTCTTCTTTTTAGTCTCCACCGAGCTACCACCCCCCAACCAGAGCACTCCCTTTGGGCCCCAGGCCCTCAGGCGTGTAACAATACTATTTAAAGCGGAAGAACTGAACTAATTTTGAGCTAAAACGTTGAAGAATAAAAGGAGTTAGATTAATTCACTGTATTTGTAATAGTCATTTTTGGGGAGTTATCCCAGAGCCTTATGTTAAAGGAAATGTAAAAATGGAAAGGTCAATGAGAAAAACCAACAAACATAAATGGTTTAGTGTTCAAAGTTAATTAATACTATTGTCTGATGGCACTCTATTCTTGATGGCTATATTATAATGATTTCACACGTATAAATTAGTGTAATTAAAAATACCGAATAAAAAATGTAATTCATTATACTTCTACATGTTAAGTGTTGATTTATACCTACTGTATTGTTGACTTTTACCTTGAGCAATGACATTCGTGTATTAAAATTATCTAAAATGTCACGATACGACTTTATACATAACGAAGGTATATGTGGCTTAAACGTGTGAAAATAGCTGTATCTCTCGAACAAGGCAAAATGTATTACGTTCCGTCAGAAAGATATCTAGCTGATACTTATACACACAAAAATTTTTACAATTGAAGATAGACTAAGGTAAAGACCGTAGAAGAAACTTCTCACTCGAGAACGTATGGAAGTGGTATAGAGTAATACTGTTGCTTTATTCAGGAAAGCAGCCAACAAAGTTCAAATAGCTATAATGTTAGTCAACTTTCGAAGAGGATGTGGCACATACAGAGTTAGTAGTATGTATGACAAGAAAATTAGCAATTATTGACTATTTAACATAATTAAACAGCAAAAATATTAGGTAGGTGTACTTCAACCCTTTAACGACTATCGACGAGGACGATGGGTACAGTGAATATAATTATCATATCTAAAAATTTGAGCAATATTTATAAATTGTACTCTATTTAAGAAGTTATTCAAATAGTAGACGATTTGTCGTCGATAACGCCCAGCGGGGCGACAATCCGAAAACTCCCCCCGAGACATAAAAGAGAAGTCCCTTTCGGTAGCAATCTCATAAATTTCATAGAGAAAAGTTACCGTTTAAAAAGTATGCTTTCCCGTAATAAAGTACTCCTGCAACGGTTTTCGACCGGAGCCGAAAACAATAAAACACTATATTTGATAAAATGCACTTAAAACTACCGATATGTCTGATTTAAGTCGTGCTGATATGAAACTTTCCTCATGGTCTGCACTTTTATTTCACTTTATGGACGAACGTAACTGTTACGAGTCGTAACGTAAAACTCGGAATCTTCCACTTTTGCAGTTTATTAAAAAAATTATGGCAGCTTAATTTCTGATTTACGGCCTTCTATCGAGCAATGAAAATTCTACCGAGCACACAGATAAACACAATTAGAGTATTATGGCGTAAAACAGAATCCGACGTAACAAATGGTATTTTTTTAATACATAACTAAATTCAGGTTATCTCAATTATGACTGAAATTAAATATTACGTAAAAATTTGGTTATTGCAATATTACAAAAAAAAAAACAAATACAACGTGCTCAAATCTGTAAACGCGATTGGCTAGGAAAGAAGGTTATTTCCGGGATAATTGACATAAATAGTTGTATATACTTTGGGTTAGTAATGAATTCATTATTACATCGAAAGTAGTGTAGGTAATAATATTTATATTATTACACTACTTTTGTTGACATTTAGTTTTGTTAAATTGGTACATCAGTCTGTCAAGTAGACTTGCTTTGACGTCAACGTTAAATTATTAGTACTTCAAAATATTTCTTGAGCAGTTTTGCGTATTTCTTGGGGTGTACAGGTCAATTCTACATTTTTGTCTTCCATTTCGCTTACGTAAGTAAGTAGTTATTGAATTTGTCCTAGAACTACTAGATTTCCAAATTCAAATCCGAAGCGTCAATGTCAGTGACGTCAGTGTAATCAACCAACGCAAAATTCCCTAGTGTAATATGAGAACTTAAACAGCCAAAATGTAATGAACTAATAAAGCAAAGTATATAAAATGGTATATTACACTCGTTTAATAATATACTATTATACTTCAAAAGTTATCCTCCCCTATTGCTCCTATTGTGCCTAAGCCTTCAAGTATAGAGGTTTAGACGTCCATATTCATTTCTACAAAGATATTACGTAGATAGTGATATTAAATTACATTTGAAATTTTTAATTAGCGCAGCAAAGGGTGGTTTTCTGTAAACTGGTCATATTTCCTTAATTTCAATATAAACTTGTCAGGAGTGTTCTGCACCTTTTGTCATCTATTTTTCGCCACGAAATCAAGGTGAGTATAAAATAGAATGCTACAATATGAGAGGAGAAATGCCACCAGAGGTCCATATAAGTTTATAGCTTATAGTATGTAGTATAACTTATACGCATAAATAGCATATCATTTTCATTAATTTTTTTACATGAGTGAAATCGCAGATACCCGTAAATTGTTATTTCGCCGTATATAAGATGAACAGAGTTTGAGAAATATTTATATATTAAAGTAACACTTGATGAGAGGAATTGTATAATGGTATTTACATGATTAAGTGTATTAAGGTCTGCTGAGTCTAAAAAACATGTTATAAAATGGCCGTAAACATGTCATTGTGTTATGTTCCTATAAAAAACTTAAAACCATGTAGGGGTAAACTTTAAGTTTGGTCTTTAAGCTATACTTTAATAATTATTGGCATTATTGCATTGTTATATACAGTTAAGATTAATAACTTTTTTGGATATACCGACCCAAAATAGCATTTTACCCTTGTTTACCCTTAGCTTCTTCAAGGTGGTATAACCTTCGACAAAAGATTCGTGGCAGTTTGCTATAGCTGGCCGCCGCGTCACGGACGGATTGTTGCCCTCGAAGGGAGGGTCTTTCCTGTGCAGACGCAAAAGTGCTTTGCGGCCTACTGTTTGCGTTCTTTTTGAGTTGTATAATTTTTTTTCTAAGTGTCAAACATCGTTGGCATTCAAAACTTGGTTATACCACCCTGAAGAAGCTAATAAGCAGAAACACGTGTCGGTGTTTACCGTTTCTTAACGGAATTAGACGGGTAAGTCGCGAATTTTCTCTTGTACATTTGTTCCGTCACGAATTTCACTTTTCACTATATATATATATATATATATATATATATATATATATATATATATATATACTCTTTTTAGTTTGCTGATTTCATGGATAATTTTCAACTTCCGGAGTATTACAAGGCTATTAGTTTGGACGTGGTCTCCCTGTTCACAAACATTCCTTTGGAATTAGTCCTTACTAGTATTCAGGAACATTGGGTGACCATTTACAACCATTGCATCTTATCTCAACATAACTTCGTTGAACTCATGGGTTTCGTTTTTAATGCCACATACTTCTCTTATAAACATGAAGTGTATCAACAAGTGTTTCGTACACCAATGGGGTCGAAGATATCACCAATCCTTGCACAGTATGTCATGGATGACTTATTAGAACACTGTGTACCACTTTTGCCGTTCGAACTCTCTTTCATTAAAAAGTACGTGGATGACCTGATCTGTGCCATCCCCTCAGGGATGGAAGATTGCATCTTGGAGATCTTTAATGGGTATAACTATCACATACAATTCACAATAGAAGAAGAAACGGATAACAGAGTACCGTTCCTAGACACCCAGTTGATCAGAGCTGATCATAACTGTATTATCCTAGACTGGTACCAGAAACCGTCTAGTTCAGGCAGATATTTGAACTTCGAGTCTGCTTACCCACACAGGATGAACGTCATTCTAATTTTAGGCCTCAAACATAAGATCTCTAGAATCTGTCATCCATCCCTGAGACAACATAATCTTAACAAGTTGTTTGATATGATATTAGAGAATTCGTGTCCTACTAACTTGTTACGACAATTGATTTTTCCACTCCTGAGGTAGTGGTGAGTGCTGATGATATCCGAGATAACCGCACTGAAATTAATATCGATGAAGCCACAATACCGCCTGTGGGCTCAAAGAAGTCCAGGTCTCCTCCTTACATAGAAGAAATTACTCCGAAAATTATAAGAGTTTTAAAACAGGACACAGAGTTGGTGATTGCATCACGATTTACAAAAAAGGTGGAAATTCTCTTCACCAGACTCAAAGAGAAAACATCAATTTTGAACAAAACTAGCACAGTGTACAAGATCAATTGTTATAATTGTAACCAGTCATATAATAGGGATGACAGCACGTAATTTGAAACATAGGCTCACTTCTCACCGGAGTGATATTAATTGTAGAAAGCAATCTTGTGCCTTGGCAAGACATGCAATTGAAACAGGACATAACCCGGATTTTGAGAGTGTTAGCATTTTAACAACTAATCTGATTTGTTTAAACGTAATTTTCTTGAAATGGCTCACATATTCACAGGAACCAACCTTCTCAATAGGAAGGATGATATCCAAAATTTAAATATCATCTACTCGAACATTCTATTCCTGGAGAGTAAACGCAGGGATATGAATTTCGGCCCTGATATTAACCTTCCTGATTGATTGATTGATTGTTTTCCTCGATCTTCATAAATGCACGTAAATATCTAATATTGTGCAAAAACTAGGCAACTTGACTTTCACAAGAACAATTAACATCCTTGTATTTTATAATTTGTATAACTTGTCACTTGTTCGTTGTTTCATGCTTCAAGTAAGGTTAGGGTTAAGTATTTTGTTAACCTAGAAAGAATCGCACCACATGTACGCCGATATAAGGTGCTCTTAGTAATCTGTTTTAATCATGAGGATCCTTTCAGTAATCACGTGTTATATAGTAGCTAAATAGTAACCTCATAACTGTGAGTAGGTATTTTTTTTACTATCTTTAAGCAATTTTATAACGTTCCATATACCTTTCCAGCATGACTGATGAAGAATGAAAAATGCATTCGAAAGCCTTCATTGAAGTTGAAGAGTTTTCTTCAATTTTTGCCCAAACTTCTTGGCTACAAACCCACAAAATTATTCTCTTGTATATAATTTGAAAACTGTTGTTTAACCAAATTTTGAGTACAACTCTATTTTCCGTTTAAATATGTAGGACGGTTTTGGAACAACCTCTATAAACCCCTTTTTATTAACAACGTCCAACTATTCATTATTTAATTTAATAACCGAACCTTCAATTATTTTTTTTTGTAAATTCGTCATCAATCGTCCGTTGATCTGAGATTGACATCGGACAATTAATCGAGAGAGGAGAAATTAATCCCCCCGTAGACTTATAAGAAAACATGTTTTTCTTCATCGGGGTAATTTTCAACTACAACGGTCGCGCGAAATTAAAAAAAAATTAATTCGAAAAATTAATCATCGATTCCAGATCGGGCCGATGCCTACGAGTTATCCGAGAGGATAAATCGCTTCCCTAACGTAATCAATCGATGGGGTGATCATAATGGAGGGAATTGCGAGAAAAATCTGCAAACTGATAACTGTTCGGAATATGGGAAGTTTGAAGTTAGATGAGATTGACTAGGATCCTCATAGGTTCGAGTTAATTTGCCTTGGTATCGGAGGGTTCAAGATTTATGGCCTTGGGGCTCGTAAGTAAGGGTTGTGTTTATAAATCGGAGTTTAAAACGTTCAAGGATCATCAGTTCGTAAGCTGAGAGTGTCATGGTTAATAAATTTAGAGGAGAACTTTGATTGCAAAAGTGGCAAATAAAAATGAACCGGAATACCTACTTAATTATTAAATAGTACTTGAAATTATGAAAAAATGAGCATCTGTACGTTATCTTAAATGTAGGCTATGGTTTACATGATATCCAATGGTGATAATCGACTGGTATATTAATTTATATTAGTCATTAATTATTAGTAATTATTAATAATTTAATTACATTTTATAAAATTTCGAACTATAAGTTAACTTACATACAAACACCCTTGAATGTGACTGAGTCTAGGATTTATCAGCTTCATAGATTCGAAGTTATAAATTTAATATTATTAGGTGATTGCTCATAAATGAAGCCAAAATAAAGTTAGAATATTACATTGAAAATGTTTTCCTGTTTGTAAACCCTTTATATGCAGTCAGTAACGTGTGTGTGTGTGTATCTAGAATAAAAATTTACCACTTGTGTAAGCTTCCATTATTTATTTACCACAGTTCCAAAAGAGAAGTGTTCATAAATACCTTATTTGATTAATATTTTTTTGCAAAAAGTTCCTGCTCTTCAAAACTGTGCAAAATGTTTCATAAAAATATTTATTACATTTTTTTGTTGTAAAAAGGGAATTGGAGATGTTGCGTACCCCACGAAAATTCGAGCCCGCAGCCAATATAAAGAACGTGAAGAGAAGGCGTGAAAACCAGTATACCATTAAACGGTAGCTTGTTGAAATCGACGAAAAATAACTCTAAATTGATATCAGAGAAAAGTACTTTAGTGAAAATCATCCTGGTCTCAAACCAAAATAGAATTTCACTTACTTTATTGTGTATATAAAGTTTACAGTTATGAGTGATGTAAATAAGCAGATAAGAAGATGGTATTTCAATAATTGTTGAGATTTTTAATTTCAACTCTCATATATATCTCTACAAGAGAAATATTGGAAGGTGCATTAACTAAAAAACAAATTACACAATGTGTTTTTCAAGTCACAGATGGATATTTGGCAGGTTAACTGATATGTTATTGATACTCTATAGGTCGGTTCTCTGAAACCTGAAATGTGTACCGTACTTTCATCTAAAACACATATTTTTACTTAATTTTCATGAATATTGAAACAATCAAAGGCTACAAGCAGTAATGAATGTGTGTAATTCAAAAAATGCACTTTTGCAAAACTCGTAATAGTTATATAGTAATGTAATAGTTAATAGAGTACATTCAGTGAAATTAATTTTTTTTACAAAAATTTTTTTTATTATCTTCAAAAAAGACGTCTTCAAAAAGTCAAAAAATCAAAAGTGACTTTTTAAATAAACAATAATTCGTACAAAAATAAAATAGACTGAATTGATGATAAACCTGTAAAGAGTCTAAAGGAGTAAAATAATTATTCGAATAATTTGATAGTCGATAGTCGATTTGATTGATTTAAGGTTTTGAAATCTTTCAATTCAATATAGTATGATTATTATATTATATTACATTATATTATATATAAGTCTATTATCAGTCTGATTGTTTTTCATTAACTAGGAAAGGTAATATTATCGAAGCATATACACGGTGTTTAAAGACAAATATCACATACATTAAGGGGGGGTATTTTTTACCCACAACAACCCCTAAAAATCATATTTACTTTAGAACAAGTTCATTTTTCTATACGATAATTGTAATCAGTTCACATCAATTAATAATTGGCCGAAATTTCGTTTGTCAATTGAAATTAATTTTGAAGATAATTAAACAGTAGATTATTTTTATAAAAGGTTTGACATCATGTATCGTAAAAACTAAAAGTTTTCGGACAGTTTATTAGGACTTGTCTGCATATTTCGGGCTATACCAACCACCCTTAAAGCATTTGACACTTATTTTTTAACACCCTGTATATTGAGCAGCGTTTTGTTCCCTTGTGCAGCGTTCTTGTTTTACAGTATATAAGTTAAATATTTTTTTATTACTGTGTTTTTATTAATGCGGATATACATAGAGCAAGCTATTAGCCAAAATTTGCTATTTTATTGTGATATAAATGGTTTTTTTTTATTCAGGTTGGGGTTAGTATTAATGATATGCAAAGATATCTTACATTGGCATATTGGCTTTCTATATTGGGACGCTACTATTAAAATAGATACTAAATATCAACTGAATGTTGGGAGTGACCTATTGAAAAATAATCTGCTAATTTTTTGATGCCAATTTCACAAATCATGAGCATTAATTAAAACTTAAGTCATTTTTACATGATTAAACAATATTCTCAACACACATCATAATATATACAATAACTAAGGTTGGTTTGCCACCCCTAGTTCCACCCTCTGACGGAAGTTTTTCGAGTGTTATATTATGAAACAATTTTGAAAAATTAGAGGGTGACTGGCTTTACTTAAAATCTAAATTGTTCATGTTTCACCGCCATTTCCATCACTTTCGTATATATAGGAATAAGGAAAATAAGGAAAATTGTCATCAATAATTAGTATTTAAACATCTGCTTAATCAACCCATAACGATAATTAAAATGTTGAGTAAATATTTTTACTTGATTTTAGTTAAAAAATATTGTAATATTTCTCCTTCTTCGTTTTATTCTTGGCATTGCCAAGTTGGCTAACACTATTAGCCGGGACAATTTTCTCAGGAAACTAACAAGTCACGTTTACGTGTGTATATGGTTCTTCATATAACTGTTTTATAATTCCTGATTTTTATTAGTGAAGGGTTAGCTTGGGATTGGTATGGGATTGATATTTTTTTAAATGATGCATAATTGATTTTTTACATGAAAGTTAATTCTTATTTATACGCTTGTTTATATTATTATCCACAGTTTGAGCGTTTAAAGGTCCGGTTTTTTATGCAAAGACTATAGAGAAAACGGTACAATGTATATTTAATTACAGAAAAAGCAATGATTATGTCCAAAAACTCAAAGGTGAATACTGACATAAGCAACTACAAATAAGCGAATAGGGCAAGTCGACATATTCAAATATTTTGGCTGCTGGATTAAAGACATCAATCCGAAAATGAAGATACGTTACCAAATAGAAAGGACTAGTAAAGTCCTCCAAATGAATAATTTACTCATCAACTCCACACTGTCAGATATTGATTCTGATTCTTGATTCAGTTAAGGGCCTTAAACAGAGATGCTGCCTTTGCCATACTTTGTTTAAAATTTATGTATAAGAAATATTACAAAAATGGAGACCAAAATGCTCAGGCATGGAAATTAAGGTTGTGGACATGTACTTGTTAACATTATTGCTTGCTCATGATTAGGTGATAATTGTGTGCTGTAAGGAAGATACAGACTATATGTTAAGAAAACTTAAAGATGAATATGATCTGGCGGGTTTGAAAATAAACGTATCCAAAACAGAATACTGTAGTAGGCGAGACGAAGCTCCAGATCTGCAATCAAGACAGACCAGGACATCCAAAGAACACAAGTATCTAAGTAATATTAGATCGAACAAAGGCTCATCTGTACAAGATATACCACACAGAGTAGAACAAGGCAAAAGACCGTACGAGTTTTAAATCCTTTACTTTGGTCCAATCGAATCTGCTTAAAAATACAACTGACAATCTACCAAACAATCGTATAACCAATATTAACGTACGGATCAGAATGTCGGCAGTTGACGGAATCAACGAGGAGCAAAATAGACTTCGTAGGAATGGATTTCATCAGAAGATCATGCCGGATATCCAGACTAGAACATACAAGACGACGTACTAGGCCAACCAATAGAGCTAAAAAGAATACATTTTCGCACTAAAATTTAAACAGTTAAAACCTATACTATCGTGTAGAAGACAGTTCATAGATGAAAATCCAACTTTTTGCCCTAGCGAAATCGGTGTTGGGATTTTTATAAACAAATTAGAGTGCAAAAAAATGAATTTTTTAAGTTTTTTGCGAATATTGCGAAAAGTAATGAAAGGATCGTTATACGACCAACAGGACTTTTGTAGGGAATCATAAAACTTAGAAATTGGTTTGCTGCACAACACGATCGGACCATTTTTCACTGAAATAATCCGGAAAACCCTCCAAAAATTTATCTTTTTTGAAATAATAATGTGCAATTTATGTGTGCGGAAGATGGTTTCCGACCGATGCGCAGTTTTTGCACAATCGCGTTATAAACAATTTTCGCCCCTTTTCTTGCAAAATATGCGATTTTATGGAAAATTAATTTTTCTTAATTCTGCAAGCAGCATTTTAAATCAGAAACCAGTATCTTTAAAACGTATATCTTGGATTTTCACGTAAGAAAGGGGAAATGTACTGAAAAAGGTCCTAAATGTTGCTCCGAACGCTCGAAATCGCATGAAAGGCTGGCTTTTTCCCCCACCACAGCTGCCGGAGACTGTCTAGAAGCGATTTCGGGCGTTCGGAGCAACATTTAGGTCCTTTTCTCATACCTTTCCCAATTCTTACGTGAAAATCCAAGATATGCGTTTTAAAGACACTGGTTTCTGATTTAAAATGTCGCTTGCAGAATTAAGAAAAATTAATTTCCCATAAAATTGCACATTTTGCAAGAAAAGGGGCGAAAATTGTTTATAACGCGATTGTGCAAAAACTGCGCATCGGTCGGAAACCATCTTCCGTGCACATAAATTGCACATTATTACCTATCACTACCCTGGAGATAGTTATTCCAGCCTCAAATTTGTCGAAATTACGAATTTTTCAAAAAAAAATAAATTTTTGGGGCTTTTCCGGATTATCTCATTAAAAAATGGTCCGATCGTGTTGTGCAGCAAACCATTTTCTAGGCTTTATGATTCCCTACAAAAGTCCTATTGGGCGTATAACTATCCCTTCATTACTTTTCGCAATATTCGCAAAAAAACAAAAAAAAATGCATTATTTTGCACTCTAATTTGTTTATAAAAAATCCCAACACCGATTTCGCTGTGGCAAAAAGGTGGGTTTTCATCTATGAACTGTCTTCTACACGATAGTATAGGTTTTGACCGGTTAAATTTTAGTGCGCAGAAAAATGTCTATTGGTTGGCCTGTACAAATATAATACAGAGAAGAACTGAACGAATAGAAACAAAACAGCTAATATGGTATAGACATTCGAGGCGTATAGAAGAACACAGGTGGTTAATAAAACCTTTTGACTACAATCCACCGAATGAAGGGAAACGAGGAAGGCCAGCTAACATATTGTCACGCTCCAAAGGGCCTAGGGCCCATAGGGGTGCTCTGGTTGAGGGTGGTAACTCAGAAGAGTCACAAACGAATTTGATCGTGTTTATTAACTAAGTACAGGGGAAGGAGGGAGTGGGCCCGTGTTAGAGAGGGGCGAAACAGAAGTGAACATAATTAACAAGCAAAACACAGGAGGGCAAAAAATGGCAAAATGGTGTAAGAAGAACTGCTTACAATAGTCCCCAGGGGGCCTAGTGGGGTAGCTAGTACGAGGCTCTCCTCACAACGGACATCTTCCTTCCTTCACAAAAGGGCAACTGGCGAGCACGCAGGATAACGGGCAGCGACACAGGATTCCTGATGGCACTTCACTGTCCACTGATCGGTTCCGATCCCCGAATTTAGTCCGCTCAATTGATGTTTAAAATGTCTTGTGCACTGTGTGTGTTACGTTTTGATATACGTACCTCGTCGGGAGATAGGTAATCGCGGATCTAGCTTCACCTGGTTCGGTTTCGTGAGCTGGCTTCGCGACAATATTGTTAAATTGAATTATGACAACGATGAGGGACCGGGTAATCAATGAAGAGATTTGGAGAGGTGAAAACATGTGGCGATCGAAATGCGGGATGGGGCAGAAGCTCTAGGACCCCCTCCTATATTATATATATACTATTGGCGATATTGATATGTCGGTTGAACTGATATTAATTTCGGTAGTGTTTTCTCCGTTTGAAATAAAACTGAACAGCAATTTTTTTCCACTGAATTGCGAAGTTATTCAAAGTTGACATTTCGTCAGAAGGAACCGCAGGACGAAAATCGAATATTCGATCTTGAATTAAACCGACTCGGAACTTTCGTAATATCTAATCTCGCCTTTGGCGATTTCTCCTTCCGCGTCCAGGAACAGAGGACGGCGAACAACAACGGGAAACCGAAAAAAGAGAGCGAGAAAGAGAGCTCCATAAGGTTTCAATTAGTCGATTAATTAAACGCGCGGCGACGAGAAGAGGGGGCGGCGGCGGCTTTCGGTTTAATGTCCGCGCTAATTCTTTTCACGCGCTTTCTCACGTTCGAACGAACAAAGCGTCGTCGTCGTCGTCGTCGACGTCGTTCGCTGCCGCCATTGTACCGGAAGTGACGCTGACTGATGGTTCGAGGCGGGCGCTCTCAAAAGAATTACGCTCCGAAGAATAAGCGGGATAGATGGATCTCCGATGGATCCGCTGATGCTCTGCCATGGATGCAATGGTATAACCCTCTACGCCCGTTCCCTCTCCCTCTCGCGTTCCCTCTATGCATCGGTGGCGGTCTTTTTGCCGCCCACTCCCCCGTCCCCGAAAAGACGATGAAATATTGTACTTTTGTATCTAACGTTAATGGTGCGCGTTTACTCCGAACCCCCGCGCCCCCGTCCGCCCTTCGACGAGCCTTACAGACGTCTCTCCAGGATTATCCATTACGTCCTGTAAGGGTCGCGGTGATGATCTATCGAGGGACACGTCGAAGTGAAAAATCTTCGATTAACTCTCGTCAGAGCGCCGCGTCTCCGACGTCCAACACATCAACGGGAACTTTTTCATTAAAATAACAAGAACTATTAAAACCAATAATTAATATCGCAACAAGCAAGGCTTTTATCAAAACATATTTGTACCTAACAATCTGAAACAAAACATGACGTACTAGAAGAAGCAGCAAGCTAATATTATTGGACCATATCCAAATGATCAGATAAAAAAAAGAATGAATATCTTCTTCTTAAGGTGTCATACCTATTCATTTAATGAAAGTTAGCGGCAACTTTGGCATAGTACTCTTTTCGATCCTACGCCACTTTGAAAAGTGGGTGGGTGTCGTGGTTTGTCCAGTCTCCTATGTTATTCAGACACGAGTATTTCTTTCTCCCGATGCCTCTTCTTTCTTCTTCATTTTTTCCTTCCATAATTAGCTTTAAGAAATGGTACTTGGAATTTATGAATATGTAACCCAGATAAGCAACCTTCCATCTTTTCACTATTTGTAACAGCTCTCTTTCTCTTCTCATTTGGTTTATGACGTCGGCGTTCGTTATAAGGTCTGTCTGTCCTCGGAATTTTATGTAATCGTCTGAACACCCACATTTCCAAAGCTTCAAGTCTGTTCTTGACATTGGCCATTAATTTCCAGGTCTCCACTCCATACAGCAACAACGAGTAAATGTAACATTTTACAAAACGGTACCATAGCATTAAATTAAGACTGTTGTTGCTGAGAAGAGCTCTCATATTCATAAATGCTAGTCTTGGCAATTTCTGCTGCGTAAATCTCTAACTCTGAATCCAGGTCTTCAGTTATCCAGCTTTGCCTGAACTTGGAAACATGTTCGATATTCTTGCCATTCACTGTAATATTGAGGTGCACATTTGGTGTTCTGCTAACTAGCATACCCTTCGTTTTGTCCATGTCAATCCTTAAACAGTGACGTTCCCCTTTGGTAGTTCTTATAACGATAAGACATTGTAGTGCTTCCTGGCTATCAGCTATTATGACGTCATCGGCATAGCGAAGACTGTTAACAACCTGTCCATTGATCTTATGCCATTCTCTGTATCTCTCAAGGCGCTTTCAAAAATTGCCTCAGAGTAAAGATTAAAAAGGAGGGGAGGTAAAACACAACCCTGCCTCACACCTTCCTCTATCGGGAAGTTTTTTATAGTTTCATTCTCCACAGTTACTGATGCTGTTTGATTTATATAGAGATTTTCATAAATCTTGTATCGTTTTTATCTATCAGCCTATAGTGGCATTGGAGCAGCTTTATTTATTCTGTATGTTCAACACAGTCGAACGCCTTTTGATAATCCTTGAAACACATCAAAATGTCTTTTTGATGGTCTCTCCACTTTTGCAGTAAGATGGCCAGGCCGGAAATTGCTTCACGTGTGCCGAAGCCCTGTCTGAGACAAAACTGTGTGGGACCAATATCCCTTTCACATCTGTTGTAAATTCATGCCTGGATTATCTTTAGGAATAATATCAGAACATGACTTATTAAACTGATCACACGGAACTGGCAACAAAGGTGTAAATTTGTTTTTTTCGGGATCGGTATAAAGGTGGAATAGAGCCAGTCCTGCGGTATTTCGCCCTTCTTATATATGCGATTAAATAAATCCACCAAAACATCTACATTTTCATCATTTAGCAGGTTCATTACGTGTTGATCATTGATTCGTTATCAAATTTATTGTATTTAATCAAAGATTTAATGGGAAGCAATTTTCTGAACCTTTCTAAAATATTTGCTAGATGTTAACATTTCACTTACACGTAATTTTTGTTTTACTAAAATTATTGACAACAGCTTCACCTGACTTTTCCTCACAACATGAATATTACCATTGGGTTGATGTGTTTCATCGATCTTATTCAGAAGATAGTGAAGATGTTTGGTCGTATGTGACCAAAATTCCAATATTTTCAATAAACAAAAGATATTCTCTATGCCATTTGGTTTTATTAAAAACTAAAAAACTAAGGATGTTCTCAGTAAGCTGACTAATTTTGAAAAGATTATATTGTAAAAATTATACACCTACGCTCCTTAGACGTAGTAGAAGCTTGATACGGTCACTCAATAAATTCTCCTTAGTAAGCTTGATAAAAAAAAATCAATTTCAATAAATATAAATTGTAAGCTGCTTCTACTGGTATTCCTCAGGGAACTATACTTAGCCCTTTGCTATTTATTCTTTATGTTGACGATCTAGTCATTGACATGTTAAAAGACACGAGTCTTTTGTGGATGATATCTATCACTGATATAAATGTCGAAACCAAATTAAATAAAGGTATTAAAAAAGTATTACTTCGACTTGTTTTGAAATTATTATTCAACATAGATAAAACTGTGTATATGGCTTTTGAAACCAATCGCAGTATTCATATAAATAGAAATTAAATTAGAAAACTTGATAGTGGGGTGTAAATTTTGATTCAAATATGAAAGAAGATAAACATGTTAGACGTATTAGCAGCAAAACAAAATAGCTGAAATAGTCTAAAATTATACAAACTGAAACAACATGAATGACATATGCGTTTTCCCATAGCCTCATTTTATATATGGACATATAGTTTAAGGTGGAGTGTATAGAAAATAGTTAGACGACGCTATTAAACACTTTAACAAATTTCCAAATATGCTTAAACTCTTACAGACGTTTAATAAAAAAGAGAAATTAAAAGAATTTGTAATTTCTAATATAGAAAATATATATTTATACATTACTATTAATGTCAATCATAGGATTGATATTTGATTTTAAGATTGCTTGGTATGAGTGCTTTAACAAGTAAATTTTGTTGCCTCTGTATTAATTACTTTGTATGCAATTAACCCTGGTTATTAAACATACAAATAAAATAACTTGAGGCAGAAATTTCTCTGAATTGTTCTTTTGTAGAAATCTGACAAGTTGAAATTAATTAATTAATACCTTCACATTTGATAATCAAAATATATATTAATTTTTTTAGTGGTTTTAGTGTTTTAAAACTAATATTTTTTTCCATTTGTTGCACATTTTCTTGGATGCATTCAATAATAGTGAAATCACAATCATTTTGTGCAGTTCACTAAACCCTCTCCATGTAAATATTAAACTCAAATCTCACTGGATATACGGCAATCCACCGGACAGGAAACAAACATCCTGTCCTTTGAATTATTTTCCAGTCTCCTTAAAATCGTCTAGTACCACGTGCAATTACCACCGTTGTTTCATTAAATTTTCGACACAATCGCCCGATGAAATAATTTAATATTTGTTTGGCCGCCGGACGAAAACCTCTCTAAATTTAATGTACCCCAAAACGGATAACGTCAAAATACCAATAAAAAGCACGATTTTTGATCACAAATGTAAAACCTATATATTTTTTCTGACATATGTAAGTGCCCCTTTTCCCCATTTTGTCGGATCTCCCCTAAAAATCTGAAACTACCTCGTTCGCTTAAAGATGCACGCGATTTCATCGAACTTCAATCTAATGAATTGTTGATCGTCATAGAGGGTGGAATAATAAATCGGATAGACGGTCTTTCTGAATCAAAATTGATAATGTTTCATTCGCATCCAATATGGATGAGAGTGCGTCCGGTCAGTTTTCTAACATTGAATGTTTTATGATAGGAACAGTGTTAAAAGGTATTATTTATTCATTAACTGTCTGTAAAGATGTACATTATATCCTTGTCGTTTAAATAATGAAAGGATTTTGTGGAATCGCATAGGTTTGGCTCTTTTTTTAATTAAGCGACTTTTATTGGCGAGATAATTACCAGGGCTAAGACAAATAATGAAGATTGTATTATGGGGGATGTCAAAATAATACACCATAATCTAAACTTTTTCATTTATTTTTGTGAAACAGCAATATGTGAATTTATATTATATTCATAATATAATAATTTTCTTAAAATTAGTATTTATAATATATTAACGAATTTAAAGAAAATTGAGGCACCTCATAGCGACTATCACTGTAAAAGTACACTCGTTGCGTTGGTAGTGCATCTCAAAAATGTTTTGTTACACAATAATTAATTTACTAAGTACACGTGGACTCTTTTTCTCCTTTTTACTAGTGTAAAGTAAAGAAGGTAAACCAAAACGAAATGCACGTCTCACAATGAATACTCCAGGGTCCAACAAAACTAATAACAAACTATATTACCTAATTGATACATGATTAACAAAAACTATATGTTTATTCAACTAAAACAAATTATGATTAATATTATACGCTTTGGTCGAAATTGATAAATCCGGAGTATTCCCATCTAGTGCGATAATCAAAAGATCAAATGTACTTATGTATGTACTTCACTCTTTTTTAAGTTTGCTAAATTGACTTGCGGCGTTTTTCTTATTCAAAAATGTGACATAATTGACTGTCGTTTCAATGTGTCGTTAAAATTGTCTAAAAGTATTACAGTTTCATTCCTAATAATAATGAACGTGGAAACAAATGAACGATCTTCATGGACTTGAGCGTGTAATCAACTGGAAGTTTTCGCCAAGAAATGTAATGCGATGTGAAATTTGTGCAAAATTCCGTTTAAAACAAAACGAACTGCTTTGTCGAAAAATAAAAGGATAATCTCAATTGACATGTTATAACCGGTACAGGAAGCGATTCTTTTTCCAAATCGTAGCTCCATGTTTACAACGATTACTCACCATTTGACCTAACGCTTCATTGTGTGTGTGACTGTGTGTGTGTTTGCCTCTTCGTTTAATTTTTTATACACATCAATACGTATCCAATAGGCATAAGTAACTTAATAAAATTAAAAACGAATGCCAGCAGCCGCCCGCCTTGCATTTCTGTAATTAATTTAATTAAACTAAACTCGAACGGGAGGGACGGCGGCCGCCATCATACACCTAACAATACATCAAACACTTTACAAATATTACAGTAAAAAAATATTCTAAAATGAAGGTGATAACATTTCTGCCCCGGTATCGGGGATGAAACAACAAAAAAAAAAACGTAAATAGTTATGTATATAATATGACCAGTACCGCATGACGAGAATAAAATGATTATTTATAAAAATTAAAAATAATTCAACAAAAGGTACGCAAAAGCACCTAAAATCTAACGCTCTTTCTTTCACTTGCTATATTTATATTTATATATATACAACGTCGACATTTTTTTTTAATTTTTAAGACATATCGCAATGCTGCTTCAAAAATTTCTTTATATTTACTCTTATATTACATTATGTATAATAAATCTGGCCTTATGGTATAAATTACAAATTTAAAAAATTTCTCTACAAATCGAAAAATAAAAGAAAAACAATTATATTTTTTTGTATCGTTCCAGGGAATATTGAGCTGCCAACCCATACCGCTTTTACACATGGCTCCCCTATACCCTAAATAATTGGCATCTAGTAACTTAAATGTGTAGAACATGGCACCAGTTAAACGAGAAATAGATCGTAAGGGTCACAATGGGCGATTCCATTTTCCACGCGCAATCTGTTATTTTAAGTAATTCCTTCTTTTAGTAACACGTCGGAAAATATGGAGTAAGTAATGTCGATAGTCACCGGTACTTTCAGAGATCGCCCGATGTGCACCCCCATAACATGTTTATATTTAAGACATAAAAAGCATATTTTTTTCTGTACAAACAAGTATTAATGAGCATAACACGAGATCATAACAAGATTACACTGTCAACGGTTGCACAACAGATACACAGCGGCTTTGAATCTACTTTTTTTTTGGTTCGATTCCATGTGGTTGCAGAACATCTTCCTGAAACAAGAGAAAGAGAAATTAACACCGTGAGCTTTGGAGACTGTTTGTATTTGAGGATGAATATGTACAAAATGGATATGTGTCATGTAATATGATTTCTCGGAGGTAACGTTGTTTCGTTTCATCCCGGGGTACAATAATTTATGAAAATTTCTAAGCGAAATTCCCATAGAAAATCCACACAATGAAAATGTAAAAATATCCATAAAAATATTATACATGAACTGGAAACTCTGTGATAGATTTAACCAGTCAAGAACGATCCAACACTGTAATGCCGAGAGTACACATATCTCAATAAATGACAAATTGTTGAGGTCACTTAACGAAGGAAGCATTCTGAAGCATCCCACATTTCAAGAAATATTTCAGACATTCTGAAGTGCATGTTTCTGTTCATATTAAAGAATTACTTGCGATCATTGCGTTCCATGGTAAGTGTAATTATGAAAACGAAAAGAAAGTACATTTCAGTCTTTCAAAACCCATCACTCGATTTCTATGTAAGCAGACGAAACGAGTGATACATCGGGCATAGGACCAATGTCTGTAGGTGTTAGATACATCACTACAGATACATCAGAAGCTGTTAGTTACGGAGAGTTCTTGGGATTTGTTTCTTTGGAGAAACTAGATGTTTCAAGCATCGCAGAGAAAATCGTTAATGGTTTATCCCTGTTTGGATTAGCTTGGTGCGACTATGGCGAGAAAATAGGTGGTGTTCAAAGAATTGTAATATAATGGTTAGTAAGATAATAATTCTGTTATTTTTTCAATAATTTTGTTGATGTGAAAATATCTTTTGGTGCGAGCATTGCGGGATAACCTGTTCTTGGCACGTCGTCGCCGCTCTCATCTCAAAGCCCAGTGTTGTAGAACATACAACACAAGTTACCGACAATTACAGGAATATTCGTAACCGATACACCAACGATACTTAAAACTGTGTTATCACTACATCCACGGGACATTTCCAGTACTATTTCCCAAAGTAACCCATCTAGCTAAGTATACTCTAACCATTAGCAATCGGAACACTCAATAAAATCTGAATTTACCGAGAACATTCGAAAAGAGCCCGTTGTCTCTATACAAAACCATGGGATTTATCTTTTTGCTTATTCAGAAACGCCCTGGTATTTTTAAAATGCAGGTGATCAGTTGCCCAAGTGAAATCATATATATGAATGTATGGATATGTACAGATAAAGAACTAGAGGATCCATTGTACCGCAATTTTTTTTTACGACAGCGGCACTTCGTTTGTATTTTCTTCTTCTTCTAAGGTGCAGGTGTACAGTCGATCAGTGAAATCGTCTACGAGGAAGTATGCGAGACTCTACAGATACTGGATGGTCCACTGCACATAACACAGCGGCCACATGTGCTTTCCTTGTAATGTCTTCTTCGGCATTTATACTCGAGAAAGCAGTGGTGTGTGAATGTGTGTGCCATTTGTTTGTGCGATTTGGAAGTGAATTCATTGTTATAGTTATTATCCGTAATGATACGCCCATGGAGGACAAGGCGGCATGGCTTTTTACCACTTAAAAAGCCATTAAGTGTTTTTTTTGCTGTTCCAGTTGGGACTGGACAAAGTATAACACATTTTCTACGTTTAAATATCCCAATGTGATGCTGCTGTCACAATGAAACTCGCCTATTCATCGCGACTCCTAATTGGCTAGCTGTTGTGACTAACGACTAACTTCAATGCAATGGAGTAAATGAGGATTACTATAGAGGAAATATGTGGGGTTATGTTTGATGATGCCATTGCGATTCTGTAACTTCTTTTGTTATCGAAAGACATTTTTAGTATCTTCGGCCTCTCATGCACTAGATACTTTGTCTACTATACAGGGCGTTTACCAAACCGACTTATTCACAGAATTCCCAAATATTTAATTTGCCACTAAAATTTCTCAGTCTTCTTTCTTGCTAAACATACTTGAAAGCGTTTTGATCTGAAAGCATCTAATTTACTTTTTTGTGTTCTTTTAATTTTTTGCATTCGTTATTATGATACGTTGTAGTAATATGTACGTAGGGTGTACACATGGCAAAAATTGAAGAGGATATTTGAAATATTCAATATTTTGACCCTAAATCATTTGCAGACAGTCGCTTTGTTTAGAAGATAGAGGGCGAAAAACGTTTTTTGAAGAAAATGATTTTGATCGTTTAAAAGTAATTAATTTAGCAAATATGCGCTAAATATGGCTCACTGCACTGGGTTTGCTTATGACAGAAAAGTGATGCAAAAACAAAATATTTATCAACATCTTTGTGAAAGAGGTGCATTGAAACCAAGTCGAGGTACAGGATGATTGATAACAGTAAAAACGGTAGAACTGGAAAAAATGTACTAAATATAATACAAGAAAATCCAGGTACTTCTACTAGAAATATTGGAAATTCATTGGATGTAAGTAAAGGGACAGTGTGGAAACTTTAGTTTAGATAGACAATTTGTTGTACTTATACTACCTAAAATGAGTTGAAAGACAAGACTTCTTACAGCTGATTTTTCTCTAAGAATTGTAATTTGTAAATGTAATAAGGAATTTTCATAATAACCATGTATGGGCTTAAGATCTTGAGCCCAAGAGCTTAAGATTCTTGAAGATGGTTTTCAACATCAGGTTTCAGTGAACGTTTGGGTTAGAAATATGGGTAACGGGTTAATTCGACCGGCATTTCTACCAGGAAGCCTTTACGGCGAGGTTTGTACTAAACTTTGTAAAGAATTCCCTACCTGAGTTGCCATAGGATGTACCAGTTACAAGAGATGCGATGTGGTTTAGGTGGTGCTCGTGAGATTTTAACAGTAACATATGAAGATTGTTGTATTGGTCGAGAAGGACTTTACCAAAAATTTTGTTGGCGAAGACTTAGTGTTTTTCTTCGGACACATCACCATGGCCAACTTCGAGAACTTAGACAACCGTCTGTCGGAGAAGGACTTCACTTGATCCCAAGAGTTAAATACATTTCTTATGGGACCATCTCAAGAGATTTACACTACTCCATCAGAAAATGTGGAAGATTTAAGAAATTACTTTAAGAAGTAAGAAACGACCAATGGTGTTTTTGAAAGCAGCAGTCAATAAAGAGAAGATTGTATTCAAGCATGCTAGCTGGTGGTAGCCATTGTCATCGATTCTTATAGATTAATGTTGTAGATGAGTCTATAAGGTAAGTGTGAATATTGTCCTAAATGTTGTACTGAAAATGAAGTTTAATTCCACAAGAAATACATTAACAATTGTTACTAACACTGTTAAAGATGGTTTTGTAACAATAATTATAGGTGATACATGATTTAAATTTTAATATGCCGACAAATTTATTACCCTGTATTTCGACACACAGCGGCATTCCGAAAATCATCAAAGCGCAAAATATTCCTAAAATACTATATATATTTGGGTAAGATTTTTTCGCTTTATGAATCTGTGTTGGCCCCTACATGGATATGGCAAGGATGTACAATGGACCCAGTATGGCTCTGAGAGGTACCCATTGTGAATCTATTATGGCCTACAAACCAGACAACAGTGTGCTAATACTCCTTTGCACCACAGATACATAATTACGTATCATACCAGCAGCGTTTGCATTTTCCAATAAAAGCGAAGAACGGAGAGAAAATCTATCCCGCCCCGCCTCCACACTTTCCAGTCACAATTATCCCCAGCTCATATCGCGGGGACGTAAAAATGCTTTCCAGGTCAGTGTTCCCGATTTGACATGATTTCGCCATCCCGGTAATAAATCCCGACTTGGTTATTACTCCGGTCATCCTTCTGGACTCGAAATTTTTGAGGAATAGCCGCTAAAACGATAAAACCGGAGCTGTAAAAACTGGAAGGGGCGAACTCGCCGCCCCTAAAAATATTATACAACCCCCTCCCTTCCAGTTTTCGCGCATTCCGGAGCGGGGCAAGAATCCGCCGAGATACATAAAAGTGACGTAAAGCCAGCGACGACATAAAAATTTTTAAGTGGAACCGGGTGAATATATTTATAATATAATTTACATAATGTGGCGTTATTGAACCGTTCGGAAATATTCGGGGAAAGTTGATAAAAGACGAAGGACTCGGAGAAGCACTCACAGAGATTAATGCTGAGATGAGGGGGAGAGAACGAGCATGCATGTATGTGAAAGAGAGAGAGGAAAGAAGCGAGGGAGAGGTGCGGAAGTACAAAGGCAATACACGATATGTCGATAAAAATCTGGATCTCTTGATCGACGTATTAAACCGTATTAAACCGTCGAGCTAAATTTGAAGTAGTTAGGAGCACTTGAATGCCCGTGCTAAGTTGTTTCAAAATATGCTGAAAATTTCAGAAATAAATTGCTTGATATTCTTTCAACTAAAACGAGTTTTAAAGAATGTATTTTATAATGTAATTTTCTTGCTTGAATACAGAAAACAATTATTTGCACTAAAAAGAGAGGACGTTACAATTATTATAAGTAGATTCGGAAATAGTCACTTTATTTATGTGAATTATAACGACATAAAACTCGTGAAAATATAAGTAATGAAAAAGTTATACTAAAAGTTGTTACCATTTAAAAATAATATTTTTTTATAAATCTCAAACTACGTCGAAAATACTACGTATTTTTCAATACCATTTCAAATAATAAATTTAAAAATTATATACAACGTACGAATATCTGTGTATAAAATTGCTTAAAAAAATATTTTTCGCTTTGAAATATGCCTATCAACCATTAAAATTTAAAATAGTGCATTTTTTTAAATATTTTAGCATAGGTATTATAAAAATATCTTCATTCGTATATGAAAGTCGTGAAATGATATTCCAAAGTTAGGGGCGGATTTTACCCCCATTTGATCTAAAACGCGTATTCTTATTACATTGCGATGAGAAATGTTTTCAAAACATTGGGGGGTTAAAAATTTTAGAGTATTGAACATTCATTACAATGACCAAAAGAAGAGTCGGAAGGAGTCTTTCAGTCCAAAATATGAAGAAAAATATTTTGTACTGCTAAACAAGTAGCATTAAAATACTTAAATGAATGGACCATGTCTCAAAATTTACGATACTTAAAAATTTTCAACAAGATCTTTTCAACCTTAATTTTCTCAACATTAATCATTAGTGAATAAAATGATCTCACTTATCATTAATTACTATTGTTAGAGAAAAAAGTTTCCAACGCTACAACTTTCATAAGTTAAGTGATATAGTTGCGGCAAATTGACTCTTTGTTCCACCACATTGTTTACCACATGATAGTAAAATAGTTAAGTTTCCGATATGAAAAGAAATATTCCGTAGGTTTAATTTCAACTGTTTAAATAATTAGTCAGTTATAAAAAACGGTTCTTAGGAGAAAAATAATTTTGATCGATATTTTTAGAAAAAATCAGTAGATTTAATTTCAACTGTATAAATAATTAGTCAGTTATAAAGAACGGTTCTTAGGAGAAAAATAACTTTAATCGATATTTTTAAAGTGTGTGGCAAGATAAAATTAATGTTAGTTCGTCAAAGGCCAAGAAGGGAAATGAAGGTTATAGTTTTGAATAATTGTACCTACCAATTGAAAAATTGTATAAAAAAAGGAAAAGAGCTGCTAAACACCATCAAAGAAAGAAAAATTCAATACTTGGGTCATGTGCTGAGGGGTGAAAAATATGAGCTACTTCGACTCATAATAGAAGGCAAAGTACAGGGTAAAAGATCAGTAGGAAGACGCCAGAATTCATGGCTGAAGGACCTGAGGAGATGGTTTGACCGCTCATCTACAGAAATATTCCGTGCTGCAGTTTCCATAACTACCATTGCCATTTGGATCGCCAACCTCCGGAAGGAGAAGGCACACTAAGAAGAAGAAGAAGACCTACCAATTGAGTCTTGCATTCAAAATATTCGACAAATATTTGCAATGAGATTAAACCAAAACTCCTCGAAGATTACATTGAGACGATCAGACAAAAGGTAAATGTTGTCAATGCTATCCGTGCCCGTTTTCTGAATTTCCAAAAAAATATTAATTACTAGTTTCATTCAACTTACTTAGTTTACTACTAAGTTTCAATTACTAGTCTCATTCAGAAATTACTTTGATTTAATCTTATAATATTTGTAGGTAATTTCCTAATAAGCTAAACACCAACAGTGGCAGGTTTATGCATTTTAAAGCTTATGGCACAACGTTGCGATTTGGTAATCTCAGATCCCAAAAGGAAAGGTTACTTAGCTACTTTTATACTTTCTGTTATGTCTGTTATATATACATCTTGCACAGTTTTGTATATTATTTTATTGCTTAAGAGGACTAATAAGATTGCTAGTGTAAATTAAATGAAATAACCTGCTCAATCAATATATTTTGGTTTCTATTTTTCAGAAGTGTTCCATCATATTAATAATATTCATAAGTTAAAAAAATGAATTAGAAACGCTGATTTGATGATTAGAAGTAATGATGTTTGACCAACTTCCATATATCTGGTTGTGATCATCAATGATTAGGATTCAAATAATTGATGCAAAAACGTACGTTTTCTCTTATTGTTCTTTCGGGGAGTTAAAGGAAAATTCTTCAATCTATTGAGCTCAAATTCAGCACAGAACTTAAGAAACTACAATTTCACGAAAACTCATTATTTTGGTATTTTTGCAACATACTGTAAACCGTTTTGATAAAACAAAATAAGAATCTAAACTTGTCAATTAACTCACAACGGAATTAACGAAACAAATACATCATTTATTTAGTTAAAATTATGAAAGAGTTCATAATAAGCTGCTAAAGAAATTATCAAACTGTCTCAAAAAATCAATCAACACCTCAAGTTTCACCTTCCTTTAATACATCCCTTAAGAGTCTCCCTCTTTCCGTCCAGCTAAACTACCGCGATAGAAGGAGAAGGGTGAAAAAGGGGAGAGAGAAATTGAACGTTCCACCAAACCAGCGGAACGACAGACAAATTGATATATAGAGATGTGCACACATAGATTGAGATATATAACACACGTGACGTGCCGTTTTGTGATCGGTCATCATTCATAATACTTGGCATGTCCGATGGAAACTTTCAAAAGAGGACTTTTCAATAATCAATTGCTCAGGAAATAGCTGATGGAAGAGAGTAGAGAGAGAGAGAGAGAGAGAGAGAAAGAAAGGATAGATGGATGGATGTTCGGGAGAACGTCGGCTATGTGTATATGTTGAGACTTAAGAAGGAAATGGTTCGAAATGTAACGAGTGGATTAAAAAGTGACGGTTTCTTTTTCATCACTGGGAGAGTAACGTTTGCAAATAGAACAGAACACTATTTTCATGGTCTCATAATAACAACAATATAAGGAATTAAATTAAGGGTATTAGAGAAGGTATAGGGGCCCTTTAATTTGACTCCTAATTCTCCAAATTCGTGAAAGTTATTTGAAGCAACTAATGTTACATGAAAATACACCCTCAACCCTGAAAAACGGCTTGCATGTAATATTGTAACATATAATATTTATTGTATATAAGTCCTACTCAGGGTTGTGAATTTTTGTAGGGATTGAAGGTGCATTTTCATTTAATATTAATAATGAGACAATGTTCACAACCTTTGTTAACAATGTCAACAATAATGATACTCTGTTAAACAACACACAAGTTATATTAATCCAAACTAACTTTAAGAATCCAGAAAAATGCAGTTAAGTGACCTTGTCACGATCTCATTCTTGTGTTGTGAGATAGCAACTTCTCGTCGTAGGGATGAATCACAGACCATTAATATAACTAGACCCGGTGTTCCCATTAGAAACTGATGTTTGTTTACATGCCAACATAGCCGATAGGCGCGGTGTCAAGGGGGAAGGAAATATGGCCGCCGTTGACGAATTTTGACAGCGTACAAAATAACTATCCATAGGCGTATCAATAATAAGTGGCAAAAAGGAAACAAAATTAAGAAAATAATTAATTTATTTTTATTTAGATCAACGGGCAATGAAGCCCTTTACATGCTAGGTAACAAAGGTGCGAAATAAGAGACAAATGAAGTATAGAAGGACATAGATTATCAAAATCATCATGACAGTAATAATGCATACAATAAGTATAGTCCAAGACCCATCTGTCAGAAATTTGCTTTAGATTGACATAAGAGGTAACCGCAATGTTTTTACATGAATACCTCGGAAATAATGTCTAGAATACGGATTGACTTATCCTCCAAAGCGCAGAGATCGGGAATCTTGTTTAAAATACAACAATTTAAAAAGAGATTAAAAAAACGCGTTTTTCCCCGACTTGTTTTGCTTCTAACTTTTTAAGTATTGAACTTAGAAGAAAGTTGAAGAGAGGAAAAAGTTGCAGAATCGTTTTTTACATAAAATGGCATAGGTTATGAATTCAAAAATGTATTAGCGGTTTTGCCAAATAGTAATAAACAACAAAAAATCGGCCCAAAAAAGTGTTTTTTAACTTATTATTTTAGGCACTTTAAAATGTAGGTAGGACTTCCATATCACAGGTACAAAATCGTGAAGTTATAATAAAAGAATTCCGTAAATTTCGTTTCGATCGGTTTATATATTAGATTTTGCACAATAATTTTGCAATCCAGAAAAATCGAAAAATATTGGAAATTTTCAAAATTGTTTAATTTTTTTTCCATTATCGATTTTAATAAAACTAGCGGTCACATATAAGAGGAAACAAGCTTTCATGTACTTTTGTCAGAATTAAAAAATATTTATTAGAACGGTTACAGTCATTGTTTAAAGTTGGTATCGTTTCTTTTTTTCTTATAAAAAAATAGAGTATCTCGGCGAATTTTTTGTTAATGAAATTCTGAAAACATAACCGGAAAGTACTCGGAACGACGCTTCTTTCTATACATAATAAGTTGCCATTTTGCTCATTAGCTTCTGAGATATAACTCCTCAAATTTGTTTAGTGTTTAATAAAATTGTTAATAATGGTTAATAAAATTACTATTTTTTCTCATATCTTAAGAAATAATTGTTTCTCACAGTAACCAGTATAATATTTTTGTTGAAATTTACATTAAAAAGATTGAAATTTAAATTAAAAAAAAATGTCACGCTTCCAATTTTGACAAATTCATAAATTTGCTATTTCTATTAAACACAGTTATAGGGTAGAAATTAATACCTCTTAGTACTTTTAGGTTTAAAAACTTGATGCATCGGTAATGGAACAGCATCTCTCTTTAAATATCTAGCATTGTCGGTTGCAACTATTTTAGACACAAAATCATCTTTATTGAAATGTTTTGAGCAAATATAGGACGATTTTGTTATGTTATCATTTTCGTGAAGTCCCAAAACAGAAATCCAAATATTTCTTTTAATTGGATCTATTGAAAACCTAAAACAATAACACTGATAGAACGCCACTGAGATGATACATAACCTCAAAAAATGTCATTAATAAACCTCTTTATTTACCTATGAAAAGACAATCCCGAGGATTTCCCTGCATAGCTATAAACATTGCATATGTTGCACCTATTAACAATTGTTAAATGTTTTCTATTTTTATTAAAATACACACACAAACCGCGTACACAACAAATTCTATCACGTGAAAGACTAGGACGCGATGTTGCCACTCATAACAAAAGTCTATATTATTTTAGATTTACGTACAACTGACCAACCACAGGCGAAGTAGGCTGGATGTATACGCAAATCGTAAGCAAATAATTCATCATCTGCATTCATGCAACAGCGCAAAAAAAAACGCTTAGAATGTTCTAAGGTCTTGGCAATACATTGTTTTGTAAACAAACAGGTCTAGTTATATTAATGGTCTGTGGGATGAATACATTGATACGCTGTAGATTGGTATGCATAACTACTCTGTAACGACTTTACGTTGAGTTTTGATCCAAGATATTAAAAAAGTATACAATATCAAAATTACATTTCGAGTATGTTAATTTGGTTCTGACCAATCAAGTAAAAAGAAATTGAATGTGCCAGAGCACATTAAGCCTTTAGGTGTCTCAGATGAAACAAATTAATTACATTTCAGATTCGATCGCTGATTTTTTATGCCGATAATCCCTGCCCTCGTCTGAATCTGAATAATCACGTTTTGATTTATATTTGAGTCGCCGAAAAAGAACTTTCAGTTTTATCGCATCGATCCCGTCCCCCTCGATGCCATAAAACGCCGACTTTCGACTCTCATCCTCTCTCTCTCTCTTTCTCTCTATGTCTCTCTTTCTCTCTCTCTTCTCCTTCGGCCGAAAACTTTCCAAATCGAATCAAATCTGCGTCATTTATCCCGCGATAAGTCTCCCCCTGTCCCCAATCAACCCCCATAAAACTATTCTTGCATTGCTAGTTTTACTAACCCGAAATCTCCATTCCCTCAACTCTTTTGTTGCGTTCATAAAAAAACTTCCCACCGTAAACCGTCTCTCTCTCTCTCTCTCTCTCTCTCTCATCTGGTCCGATGGGCTCTTCACCCCCCCCCCCACCAGGAATGGAACAATATTAAAAGTTTTTTCTCCTATATCCCATCCTTCCTCCCCTCCCACGCACACGCACGCATACACACACACACACACACACACACAGAGAGATACACATATATATTGGAAAGATTTTATCGTCGCCATCTAGATAATTTGGGAGTTCTTCCCCATAAATTCATAGGCAGCAATTGTTATTAACGACAGCCTTACTTTTTAAACGACATTTTTATTGGGGCTCCTTAAGATAACCGTAGGCAATAATGGATAGTTTCTCTTTTCCTTTGTCGAGGAGGAGAAAGAGAGAGGGACCGAAATGTGCAAAAAGTAAGGACCGTTTCTTCGAAAAGATGAAGGGGAGAGAAATAGGGGAGCGGGGGAGATGTGCCGCGGTCGGCGCCAAGCAGTGTCAGCACTCGATGAGAATATCGAGCTTTTTTCTGGGCACTTTTCCATTCCGAGTGGAGATTTTCGCAAAAGGATCACGACATACACGCATTTTTTTCCGAGGGAAAAACTGCAGGATTTTTTTGCGGAGTCTACGACATTTAATGACATTTGTAACGGCCAACTGAAAAACTTAAAACTCGTCAAAACAAAACGGGAAACATTTTATATTTAGACCATTTCATAAAAATTTTCTTTTTACAGTTGAATGAGTTGGTCATAATATTACGTGATTCATTACATATACTTTCAGTTTTCTCCTTCAGACGAAACAAAATTATACTACGACTAAACTGTTTTCAAACTATCCATAGTTTGAAACAAACGAGACAAAAGATAGGTTTAGCTATAAGTTATAAGTAATTACAGAAGAGAGAAAATTTAAAGGAAACGTCAAATGTGAAAATGGTGCGTTTAAAATGGGAAACCAAAGACAAAAGAAACCTTCTTTCATCAAACAAGGTTAATTTGAAACAGCACATTGATCTCAGGATAACTAGAGAACGCATTCTAGAAAGTCGAAGTAGCTTGAAGTAGTTTAACCAATGGTAACTTCAGATTACTCTTTACGAGTCTAAAAATTCATAATGTCCTTATGATGTTAAGGTTTCTATACCAGTGTTGCCATTTCGATCGTTTCAAACTATATCCGCAAAAACTTCATTTAGTAAAAATGATTTAAAACGAAGCCAAATGCTTCACTGAATGATATTTTATTTAAAAACTCATCTAGATTTACAAAAGATAATTATAGTTTGATGTAATTTTATAAAAGCATGAAATAATTAAAATTTCAAATTACAACAAGAATTCCATTGGTTATAACATTAAATTTAAACGTGTTTTTCTCATACTGAATTGACCATGCAGGATCATCAGTTGATCAAGCAATTTTTAGTCTTCATTTAGCAGGAAGTTCCTCAATTATAGGAGCAATTAATTTCATTTTTACAGTAATTAATATACGACCCCAAGGTATATTAATAGATACACCCCTATTTGTGTAACATTTTATCCTGATTTAATTCACTGCTTACGCTTTCTATATTTTTGTTAAGGGCGTTAAAGCATTAACATTAACGCATTGTTTAAAAAATATTTTGAGCACTTACTGTAATTATTGTGAAACCATTAAAAATTTCTGATTTACATAATTTAAAACTTTCCAAAACTTACGATATTCCAAAAATGTCTTACTATAAATCGATTATTCTCATTGCCTTATCCGATCTCCATTACACTGGCTTCATGATAATATGTGAAAACATCTACAGGTAACTTGCTCGGTAAAAATTAACGTCAATTTCATAATTGTGATTTAAGGCAGAGCTAGTTGCGAACTAATATTAATAGTTTCATATACTCCAAATATTTTAAGTTCGGAAAATGCTCCCCCTCGAGTATCCAGAAAAGGAAATTTCCCCCTCCCGTGTGAATTTCTTACCCCCGTGACCGCCACTGTGTGTCATTCGTCTCCGTGGCGCCCGACGTCGGTTTTCCGAGGAAAAAGCACCGGGACGCCTAGCTAGTAAAAGTGAAAACGCTCCTTTCGTCGGGCAAATGGCCAGGATCATATCTCCATCTCTAGTTCTCGTTCTCTCTCGCTCGCTCGCTCTCCTCCTTTCCCGACTTCGCCCGCGGGAAACCCACAGCGAAAGGTCGACGATACACGCGCGCCCTTTCGACCCGCAGCCTCACCGGAATTTATTTATATTATCGGGACGATTGAGACTTAGTCGATAAAGAGATATGAAGGCCACGGGGAAAACTATCGGTAAATATATACGAGAAATGATTGAGATGTCTCCGATCACTCCACTCCATCCGAGGGCGAATGAAGAGTTTTGTGTGAAGAATCTTGGCAAACCTGTGCAATACAAATGATTGCAGGAAAAACGTATGGAACAGATACAATGGGCAATATAAAAGCATCAAGATGAGAATTATAAATAAAATTACCTAAGCATTAAACCAACAATGAAGTTTGAAATGTAAAATTGATTTAGAGACAAAAAACCTCGCGCGACGAGATAATATTTTTCGTGACATTTCGTGTTCGAAGCTGCTTATTTTGTCTCAAATTGTAGAATAAAAATATACTTTCCTTTTTGATGTAAAAGCTGTGCTTAATTTTTTATCAACCAAGTAGCAGGACTAAATCAAGATATTTTACGATTTTCTATTTTACCCTTTGACAAGGGCAATACTCAAATTTGAAAATATTCTGCTAGTTTCTTGTTACTCCAGCGAATTAACATAGGAATAAGCTATTTCGAAGTCCGACTTTTCAGTGGGGGTAGGGGGGGGGTTGTTTTCATAAAAAACAGGCTATCTTTTAAATGTAAAAAATGGTCAAGTACGAAAAATTCGAAAAAGAAAATTACAGACACTATACCCATTAACAGGTAGGACATAATGTCCAAAATCAGTCTATGCCACTTTATAGGATAGCTGGAATTGCATTATGCACTGAAATTTTCGAAATTGTCAAAAATTGTGAAAATTCTTAACCTGATTAATTTATGAGGATTGCTTGTTATTAGACAAAGGATTGTTTGTGCAATCCTTGTGCAAAAGGTCATAATGCGAGTAATACAACGTGTGAATCAATTTTTATTTTAAACATCCTGCAAGTACGCAGGATCCTGCAGAACGAAATTTCTCCGATAGAAGTCTATTCGATTTCAAAATAACATTAATTTAATGAAAAACAGGTGAGGACATCTAGTTACATAATGCTGCCTTTCCAGAAAGGAATTAATTTAACAATTAGTTACCTACTGATATTGAGGAAGTTGGTAGCGCCCAATAAGTTAGTGTTGTGTGTTATGGTTTAGTGTACACTACAAGCAAACCAAAGAACTGAAGAAATCAACACAATATAACAAAAGCTCATCATTAAGATGGGTATGTCGGGGAATTTTCGTCAATCTGACAATCTTCATGATTTCCTCGTAAGGGGGTTGGAAATATGTTGGACAATAGGTTTCCAATGCTCATTTACCGGTGATTTGTGTTTAAATCTCTCAATTCATAAATGCGCATTGGATCCTCTACACACACGATCTGTCTCCTGAGGCTATTCGATCTTCATTACTAAATAACTTCACAAACCTTAAAGATGTAGGTGGTAAAAGAGACGTTAAAGTTCACCCTGCATCTCAAAAGGATCTCCCAAATGCTGAGCAAGATCTAACCCAAATAATGGGATTCAGAAATACTTCCAGTGTTTCCCTATGTTTGTGTAAGTGGTTGAACAAGAGTTGCAATAACTATATGAAAAATATTTCATAATTTCAGATTGAAATTGTACGGTGAGGGAGCAATGCTGAACAATCTTTGGAATAATGAGTGAAAAACTACCATTTTATGGGAGATACCTTCCGTTATTCGATGTTCAATTTTCTAGAAAAGTTTCTTAGGACAATGGGGAAGACCTCAAATGAACGTCCCAATGTTTATGTAAGTGATTCAACAAGAGTTGTACTAACTATATGAAAAATGTCTCATAATTTCAGACTGAAATTGTACAGTGAGAGAGCAATGCTCAACAATCCTTGGAATAATAAGTAAAAAACGACCATTTTATGGAAGATACCTTCCGTTATTCGATGTTCAATTTTCTCGATGAACTTAATATTTAAAGTGTTTAAAAAAGGTAAAGTAAACTTTTTACAACACCGACCTGCTAACTCGTACCAGACAGGACAATAGGATAATAAACTGTTATAGCGTTAAAAAAGAAGAGAAGGAGAAAAAGAAATGCAAGTCGATGAAGGAATGGTTCAAACAAAGGAATGAGTACACTCATGAAAATTTGTTACGTGAACTGAGACGAAGTAAACTTGGTGATTATCAAAACTTTCTACGATTAGACGGTACATTATTCGATGAACTACTGCAATTACTTATGCCTGAAAATCAAAAAAGAGATACTGTAATGCGAGATTCTATTCCTCCAAGTCAGCGATTATCAATAACACTACGTTATCTAGCTACTGGAAATATTTTTGAAGATTTGAAGTTCACAAGTGCTATATCTCCGCAATCCATTGGTTGCCACCATAATGTTGGTTCTGCTATTTCATCCGCTCCAGCGCCGCCTTTCTGAGAATCTTTAATACGCCTTAATTCCTTTCTAAAGTTTGTACGTAATACCCCCTTTACATGCAGCTCACTTCCGTGGCAGTGAGCAGGGAATTGGGCAGGGAAGTGAGCAGCTCGAGTATGTAAACGCGTCGCTCGCGCTGCCTTTGCTCATGCCACTGCCGCTGCCGCATGCTCCCTTCAGTGGCGGTATTTCGCAAGGAAGTCAAAGGATTGGCAGCACGAGCAGCATCACGAGCGGTAACGACTATTTACATGCTGCCGGCTGTCCTGTCCTTTCAGTTGACTACCATCAGGAGAATCAGGGAGAATACTGCGAGCAGGACAGCGAGCAGCGGGCGTAGCAGCCGCAGTGGCCGCATGTAAATAGTTGCATGCTTCAAAAGATGCCTGGAATTATTCAGGGCAGGACAACGGACAGTGCGAGTAGCAGCGGTAATGGCTGCATGTGAAGGGGGTATAACGAATTAAACTTTTTTACTAAGTGCGATTTATCGGCGTCCGGATAGTTTTCCTGGTAAGTATTTCCGAAGCAAATGTTCGTATTGTTATTTTTTTTTAATTCTATTGCTGTAGTCCTTACTCTTTACATTCCACAAAGCTGGTAAACTTTTGGACACCTCAATGCATTCCATTAAGAATTTTCTTTCTTCTTTTTTTTAACTTCGCAGCCATCGTTAATGTTACGACAAGATGTTTACAGCAACACGGCGAAAACCCGACTGACTGAATATTGCGCAATATAGCCCACAGGCTATATTGCGCAATATTTACCATATTTACCATATTTACAATATTTACCATATTGTACAATAAATATCAAACTCCTTTTGATTGACGCAATATATTGTACAATCGATCAATATGATCTACAGATGGTCAATATCATTGTACAATATCAATTATTGTGCAATATATTGACGATAATATTGACCGTCTAGGGGCCGCTTTAGACAGCTCGTCAGTTTACAGGAGACAATTTGTGGCCTTTATAGTTTATGAAGCAATTTGGAAGTGGTCAACTTTCGCGAGTGATAACTTTACCTACGATGGTTGAACAAAGTATCGGTAAGAACTGGCAAGTTCGAGATTTGTTTACTACTAAAATAACCTAAAATTGGATTTGCAAGGTTCGTCCTGTATCATTTTTCCGTTTCATTTACCGTTTATGTCCTCTCGTTTTTCTCTATTTTCATCAGACAATATCTCCTTTCGTGCGATATCTATTACATCGGTTCGGTTGATGTCCCCCGTTATTGTGGGGTCTCGATAAACGTCAAAAACTTAAAAAGTAGACAGGATCGGATACGGCGGGACTATCGCATCCCCGCAGCAAGACATCTCGATCCAATCTAAAAACTTTCCGAGAGATTTCAATATATTAAATACGTAGGAGAGATCCGGGCGACGTAATTTTTGCGGACGGGATCGTAATGAAAAACTTTCCTCCTCCTTCACACTCGCCGTCTGATTTATTCCCCCCGCGCGCGCCGAAAGGCGCCAAGTCTGGGGGGCGTACTGTCAAATTTTAATAAGTCGGATGCGGGGGTGGCGGCGGCGGCGGAGGCGGCGGCGGTCGCCCCCCTCGCAGCACGCGTGTAACTTTAATAATCCCGCGCCGCCACACACTTTACCGCTCAATTATGCGCCGATCCCCTCTCGCTCCCTCAGCCGCGGCACTTGTCAACTTATCAGGAGGGCCGAAAATTGTCAGCTCTTTAAATTTTATATTCAATTTCTCAGATAGAAATTTGATTAGGCGCCGCCGCCAGCCCGTCTGGTGGCGAGAGAGGGTCGGGGGAGGGGGGCACAGTTGACAACGGGGTCGCCCGTCAATCGACCTCACGTTTGATCCGTCTTTCACAGAATGAACCAAAGGAAATATCTCTTATGGAAACCAGAATGGCAATGTCTCCTTAAATTTCTCCGTTAATGTCCCACAAACGCACAAAAGAGTTGAAACGAAGTTGTCTGTTGGTGGAAAAAACCGAGGAAGCTGCTGTATAACACAGCCCCACAAAAAAATTATTCCGGATCTGTAAATCAGACATGTGTATCCTTATGTATTTTTGACGGCTGAATCCGAATCCGAGGTCAGAAAAAGGCCTACACCTCTGGAATTGGCCCCAAAGGTCAATCGGGGGCTGGAAAATCGAGATTCGCCGCACTTGGATTTTCATGTACTTTCAAACTTTAGCAACGCAGACGACGGTGAAACAATTCGAGTCCCATTGCAATTCACGCCCTGGGTCCAGAAAATGGGCCCATTGGGAGCCGGAAAATCGAGATTCGCAGGTCGGGATGGCAGCACTAGGATTTTCATGCACTTCCAATCTTCAACAACGCAGATGGTGGTGAAACAGTTCGAAGCCAATTGGAATTCACCCTCTGGGTCCAGAGAACAATTTCCCCGTCGTCTGCGTTACTAGAGTTTGAAAGTACATGAAAATCCGAGTGCGACCTGCGAATCTCGATTTTTCGGCCTCTGAGGGCCCATTTTCCGAATCCCTAGGGCCCATTTTCCGACCTCAGAGGGTGAATCCCATTCGGTTCTCAACTTTTTTGATCACGAATTCGGCTTTGGCTTGGGAATGAATCGACCTCGTCTGAGCATCCTTCATCCCGGAATTCACGTTTCACACCTTATGGCGGCCATTTTCGGCCTCTGGGGCCATTTCCAGAGGTGCAGGCCTTTTGCTGACCCCGGATTCGGATTCAGTGGTGAAAAGTGCATAAGGATACACATGTCTGATTTACAGATCCGGACTTTATTATTTTTTTGTGGGGCTGTGTAATCAATGAACACACACCTCCAGAACGATCATGATTTCAACGACCTAATACGAAAATTCCAAGTGTCAATGTTATCCCAAAACATGCACATTCCATGAATATAAAAAATTTCATGAGAAAATTGACACACTTTAAATATTCAAGGAATTCTTCTTCTTCTTCTTCTAGTCCCTAACCGTTATCGGACGATGGAGATCATTCAATCAATAACTTCTTTATTAACTGTGGCTGCCGTGAAGGAAAAGACTAGAAAAACCAATAAAGAGTCTTGGGATAGATTTATAAGTAACATCGAACATGACATACATGGAAGATAAAACTTGGGCTATAAAGTTATGAAATCATCAAACAACCTGGAAAATGATAGAATACAGATAAACAATATAGACGAAGAAAACTGGGTGAATCATTACGAACAGCTGTGGTACAGCAACCAGAAACCAAAACCAGAACAGCTAAAAAACAGAAAAGCAACTGGTATGGATAGTATCAATACTGTACTCTGGAAATACGGTGGACCTATATTACACCTTAGACTTTTACATTTATTTAATAAATGCTGGAAAACTGCATTATCCCTGATGAATGGAAAAAAGCAAAAGTAATCGCGTTGTTCAAGAAAGGTGATAAAATGAACCCTCAAAACAACTGAGGAACTAGCCTAATCAACACCGCTTATAAAATTTATACCAGGATACTCAATAATAGACCGAAAATCATAACAGAAGAACTTATAGAAGAACAACAAATGAGTTTCAGAAAAGGTAGATTGACAATAGATGAAATATTCACAATACAACAAATCATAGAAAAATACAAAAAATACAACACAGAAACGCATATAAGCTTTATAGACTTTGAGAAAGCTTTTGACAATGTAAACAGATGCAAAGTATGGAATATTATGAAAAAACAGAGATATCCAACACTTAATAAGAGCAATCCAACGTTTATACATTGACACCAAAATTGCAATAATGTTAAATAGAGAAATACCAACAAACAAGGGAGTTAGACAGGGCTGCCGTATTTCGCCAACATTATTTAACATATATATAGACGCTATTGTGAAAGAATGGAAAATGAAGTGCCCTAAAGGTATATATTTAGACCAAAACACCACCCTAAACTCTATTTTGTATGCCGATGACTTAGTACTCTTAGCGGAAACGAAAGACGACCTACAGAGAGAAATATATACTCTACAAACAACCTGTCAAGAATACGACATGAAAATATCAGCAAGCAAAAGAAAAACCATGGCTTTCTCAGGTAAATATCCAGTCAGGACAAATATAGTTGTAAATGATATAGTATGGACTTTTTCCTGTAGGACAAACTGTTCTAATTTTCTTCTCTTGAATGTAGTCATAACCTCAATTTTCTTGTTAAGATGTTCGAGCACTTTTTTGTTTCTAACATGGGCTGTTCAAGGGATTAGTATGCGTCGATACAGTCACTTCACAAATGCGTTCGGTACTGCCTGCTTCTGATACTGTCCATGACTCAACTCCATAAAGGAGTACAGGGAAGACATATATAATATTATTAAATTATTATAAATTAAGAAAATATAAGGAGCTTCACCATATAATATGATGGTGGTACTTGAAATGGGGGATTTGAAGTGCTTGGCCAAAAATGACTCTTCCATGTAATAGTAGTACAATCAATAATTGGTACTACATTAAAATTGTTATAAATAGGTGATGTGATTAGAATCGTTCGCAAGGCAATTTAATATCAATATCATGAGTGAGGTTGAGTAATAAAACAATATTTAATGTGGAGAACGAGTCATTTATGTCGGCTGTTACCAGATGCCTCAAGGTCTGCAAACTGAATACTTACACGTGGAATGCTTAATAGATAACAAGTTACCTTTGTTTATAAGAACTACACAAACGTTTAACAACTTTCAATTAAAAACAAGACCAAATAAAAAAATGAAATTATAAGTTTCTCACCCTCGTCACTCCGCCACCCGACCAATTACTCACCCTCTACTTCTCTCCTCTAAATTATGCCGATCTGTCAACGTAACAAATCTCTCGTTATCCCTCTAATAGAGAATAATGGTAGCAATCCCGCGATGGGAAGTAGTTTTACGGAGAAAAGAACAAATGACGAACGGTTTCGAATTCTAACGATATCATTCGGGGATTTATTTCATTCGACGACCCACTGACGTAAATTGATTACGTTATACTCAGCCGCTGCAGTGGGCGGATGAAAAATTCCACGGGCAGAAGTTAGGTGTTTTATTCAATCGAGCTGTAATAATCGCCATTACTCTCGAGGTCGGTATTCGTCAAGCAGGTTGTAAATGAACGGAATGGGTAATGGTTATAAACTCCGACTTAACTCCGCGTAACAAAGGTGTGCTTGGACTTAATTTGTATTTGAATTTAATTATAATATATAGCGAGCATATAAATTTAACCATAAGTACGTCTTAAATTTTATTTGAACGTGCGATATTCTATACCTCATAAATACATATTGAGCTCATAATAACGAGATGAGTCGAATAAAATATTGACTTCGCCCTACTAGAAATCGCTCTAAATGTTTTCTACAAGTAATTAATTTGGTCAAAAATTTAGAAACTGCTAGTAATGAAATTTTAGCTTTATGTTTGTGTAACGCGAAATGTAAACAACCAGCGTAAGCGTACTCCTTATCGGACGAGGCGGCCCACCTCAAAGGGAGGCCGCTCCGCTAATTGGGTCATAAAAACAGTTCCAGAATAATCGCGAATATGCATTTAAAGAAAGGATGATTTATTACTTTCGGGTCGTTTCTAGAACAAACAAATTAGGGAAGAATCATCGAGTAGGTTCTCGAGACATAATGGAGGACTATAAAAAGCGAACTCTGCGGATGAAGAGGAGATTAGACGAGAAGTCGCGTGAGTAAACAGTGCGATAAACGGAGAAGTGAAATTGTATAAATAAGTTAGCAGTTAAGAGTGTGATATAAATTAATTAGTTAGGAAACAGTTTAGACAAATTAAGACCGTGTGTAAATAAGTTAGAATAAACGTTACAATAGCTTTATAACAGCTAATAATAACTGTACCTGTCTAACGGACTCAGAGTTTTGTTTATATTACGCAAAATAAAGGTAAAAAATTTGGAAGAGTTCTTATAGTGCCTAAGTAAAATATATCAATTCCTCTAAAATTTACATAGAAATTGCTGCTTTGCGGAACTGAACATATTTATTCCTAAAAATTAACCAAAAACATCAAAGCAAAAAACGACTACCATTTTTTGTGAATTAGCTAAAACCTATCAATTTCATGCACATGAAGAAAACTAAAATTTTGAGAGAATTTTTAGTAGAAAAAGGCATTGGGTACCCTATTTTCATCTAATATAATTATTAGCTTACTTTTACTCTATAACTACCTAACAAAAATGGCCAACTTGTATACCAGGACAGTTCCAAATTTAGTATCCAGTTGTATTTTATTGACGTCTTAAAATTTTTGTGTGTCATATCAAGAACCAATTTGAATTGGCCGATTTTCGAACTGAACTGTCGACGCTGCTGCGAAAGATCAAATAGCGAAGCACTTCGTAAAAATAAAAATTTTTATTTTTATTTTTTCCCTCCTCAAGAAAGTTAAACTTCCTTAATAACCTCCGCGCACCCAAAAAAGTCTCTCGCACACCCTCCAATTTGTTCGCACTTCATTAAAGTTAACTTCTCTAAGTGGAGAATGCATAAGTTAAAAGTTTTAATTCTTCGGCCTCTGTACACTTTCCGGTCTTCATTTCATATTCAGACATGACATATTCAAAAGAATTGGCTTCAGAAGAGGAGCGACAGAGAGAAGAGGGGGCGAAGGCTCCCGCTGATGCCACCACTCGAGCTGTTCCTTCAATAAGTCGCGGAAAATTAATTTTCCTCATTTTTAGAACTTCCCAGAAAGTTTATTATTACCCGGTGCGCCAAATATAATAATTTAAATGAGTTGGAAGGAGGGCGGATTCGAGGATTAAAAGTCGGAAACGGCGGTCGCGGGATGGAAATTTAATAATTCGACGAGGAGCTTTTTTGTTAATGGCAAGTGACACACGAAATTATATAATGCGGATCTGGTGACTTTTCACTTACGGAACTCCTACAGCTTCTCGGGAAAATATCCTAATCATCTCGAACGGAAAGTGGTAGACATACATATAAATATTTTTGATCTTTATGGAAATTTGTGTGCATCATAGGGCTATCATAGGCTATCATAGATACGCTGATTAGAATTATTAATTTAAACTACTGACTTTCAAAATATTCCATTTTAAGTGACTATACAGCAGACGACAAAGAATCTCTGACCTTCTTACTTTAAATCTAATAAATTACCTCTTTTTATATGGAACACTGTTGCTCCATATGCCTATTACCTTTATTTTACTCTTTTTGTCTACCACAAGCAAGCTGATTAAAAGTATTAATTTAAGTAGATATTCTATGCGGGATCAGCGATAAAATTCCGTACATAACCTCACTTTTGCAAAGCCGGTACGATCGATGCGGTGGGGGCAGGCCTCCTCTCCCATCCGGGGCCACCACGTAGAGCTCTTTGTGGGCTCCCCGGGTTCGAATACTTCCCTGTTAACTGCCAAATTTTGGCGCGAAGAGCCGCTCCCCACAAATTTTTGTGTTCCGTGCTTTAGCGCGAAGCTGTCAAATTTTGGCGCGAACTCAACTTTTGGCGCGAACTCAACTTTTGGCGCGAGCGACCCTAGAGGAGCATCCGGGGACCCCGTGGGAGGAGTGGGGGCCTACATGGGGGCCACCGGTTGGAGGAGCACTGCCCCAGACGGAGAGTTTCGCGTTGATCGTACCAGCTTTGTAAAAGTGAGGTTAGGTACGGAATCTTATCACTTAACCCGCCTAAGATATCTACTAATTAAAAGTATTGATTTTCAATACACTTCTTTTAAGTGACTATAGTGACTTAAAGACTGAAGAATTAGATTAAAACCACAGTGGATATTTTATTTTTATATCTCTTAGTTATTTGGATGTTAAACTGAAACTGCTGTTTTACTTTCGATCCGTTCAAGTTACTTAGTATCCCTTAACTTAAATCTAACCTACAGTACGGATTGTCATGTATATTTAATTTATCTCAACTTATATAATTAAATTGGGCAAATTATAGGATGTTTAGAGAGGTTAAAAACGTCTTTTCGTGTTAGTTCAATAAGCCCACTGGGATAATCAGAAATTAGTTAAACGTTTCCATTTCATGTATTTCTGGTGTCAGTTGTGTGCACTATGGGTGAATTGTACTAGCTTCAGTATGAATGTTTATTCTATTTGTTAGTGTTATTAAATAATTAATAAAATAAAAAAATCTAACACAATAAAAATAAAAATATTTTTAAAAACTGTAGTAGCTCCCAATGTAATTCTGTCTCCGAGTAAAGCTTCAGCATGCGACCTTATACAGGATACTGAAAAAGGGATCGCCATTCCATTTACTAACCGCCGTTTTCTGTTAATTAATGATAAAATTGCGCGGGACCGTGAGATTAATTTCCGATATTTCGTCATGGCGAAATTATGCGCCGAAAATTCCGTGTGATCCTTTTGACGATCAATTTAATACTCGCCTAATTATGTAATTAAAGCGATTTTGTGCAAATTAACAGAACCGAATCGGCATGTATCATCGTCGGCGAAAATAAATTAACATTTAGCCCGTTTGTTTAAATATTAGCTTAACATCAAAGGGTTGGACATGTGTCTGATTCGATTAACTCCGATTTTTAAAAATGCTCAGCAAATAGTCCACGGACGATGGAGGAGACAAAAATGTATGAAAAATGGGGAAAGTATAAAAAATACGTTCAAAATTATCGGAATAGGGAGAAAGGTTCTGAAAATAAATCGATCAACAAAATGTTTGCAAAACTTATCACAGGAGTATCTTTCTGAAGTCGAGTTTCAGTGCGTGTAAGAGACCGACCGCGTACCTTTTACATCTGTGCAAAGATTGAAAACGAAAACTGTTTGAACAAGTCGACATGGCGGGATTAAAAGTGGTATAAAACGGTTTCAGTCAATATTTGCATAATCGCAAATAGCTCTGTCAACGTTACTCGATACTCTTTTAGCGTTCGGATATCAGTATCAAAAACAGGAAAAAAGATGAAAAGTACGAAGAAAACTGCATGGCAAAAAAAATTAGACAACAAAAACCAATTTCGTTATTCAATATTTCGACTCTATCACGGAATTATTTCTACAAGCTAATCCGGGAAACTCTTTAATTTCCCCTAATAAACCCCACAACGGACCACCCCATCGAAAACACTTCCTCGTCCTCGCCTTTCCTCTCACCCTTTCAAAAAATTCCTCATTAATTGATATTTCCAGTAACCCCTTCGAACGAAAACAGACGTCTCGCCCGTTTTTCCTCAGCGAGAAATTATATTGTACGTCTTCCGATCGATTGAAATAATATGCTTAGTCAAGAGGCGGCTTTTATGTCGATGGGAAAGCGAACTTGTGTGCATCCCTGCAACTCATCCCCCCGAGGAAAGGGAAAAAAGGGAAAAGGGCTGAAGTGCGGCACTTAATCGAAAAACGAGATGCCCCCGGAATGAGGGAGAGTAGTTGAATAACCGAGTGCGCATCGAATATTATCTGAAATATGACGTGTTCAAAATTTTTGAGTTGAAGTATTGATCATTTTCAGGAAGCGACATTTACCTTTGGCAAGCGATCTAAATCCAAAAGTATATCATTAGATGTATAACAATGAAACGTACACACTGCAATTACACGCCGAAAAGTTCCTCGCATACCTGATGCACAAAGGAAAATCACAATAATTTGATGAAACGCAAGTAACTTTCAGTCGCGCCCATAGAAATAAATGTTAATTACTGAACTGTTTTCATATCGTTAGTGTTTCCCGCATCGAAAACTTTGTTTTAATGCAATTATTATATGTATAGGTAGGTGTATATCTATGTACCTACTTCATGGCGTGAAACCGGACGTTTCAAAGCGTTCCTCTGTCCGAATGAAAAGTTTCCGACGGATTCAGTTTTAATACTTTTAAATACTGAAAACGTGAAATTTCCAATGCAACAACGAAATGTTTGCTGTACAAACGGCCGTGAGTTTAATCCGACTAGGGATTCGTCCGCACTGAATTTTCCGAGGGGTGCATTAGGCGAGATTTATTTCAGGTGAATAATTATTAAGTACATACTTGAATATACAAAAATAAAAAAATGTATGTAGTGCACAGATTTTGAGATAATTTCTCCTAAAATTAACTGAGATCAACCAAACGAATTTGGTGAACTCATTTAATGATTGCAGAAGGAAATTTATAGACAAGAGAAACACCGAAGTATGTTTCAACTGTTGCTAATTAGAAGGAAGACTTTAATCAAGTTTTTCGAGTTGCACTCGTATAGTCTTTACGAAGCCAGTGTAACAACCAAGCTTATACGGGTATCGATCAATAACAACATATACGGCATGCTCGATACTTGATACGTTATTTAGCGAACTCGTCCTGTAGAATCCTCCCACTCCAGTTCCAAGCCGAGCAAGTCACACGCCTAAATATTGTCAATAGTTTACTTTTCTCGCTTGTGCTGTAGTGGATTCATAAACATTTTGGACGACTGGATCTTTCCTAGAACGTCTCGAACACGTGTCTTCAGTCTTTTACCAGTGTTGGCACGGTTTACATCACCGAGACAGGTTATAGAGGTATTTTGTTTGTTTTTAAGTTAATTTCATAATCATATAATTTGTCGTTCGTTTTTATATTTATAATAATAATTAATTGTAATCGGAATGGCGTTTTTGAGACCGTGGGCGACAGAAACAGTGCGAGTTGATGTGGAAAACGTGACTACTCAACCCTCTTGCTCTTCCTCGTCTCCTTCTTGGGAGTTTGCAAATAAGGATCTACATCCTCAATTACAAACAGTAATTTTAAATATGTTTACGCGCCTCCAGCAAAGACACCCCGAACAATCGGTTCGCTGCTTAATTTTAGATATTTCAGACTTGACATTAATTCCATATTCTTCAATTTATAAAATAATTCAGCGAGGAATTGTAGATCATCATCAAAATAGATTAGGTAAACAAAAGAAGTTCAAAGCATTAGATGACGCTGCTAAAGACGTTATACGCAGAACCGTTTACGATTTTTATGCTAGAAACGAGTTGCCCACTTTACTATAAATTGTTCAAAAATGACAGTCTTTTGAGTAATATAAATATAAATCTTTAGACACTTTAAGGTCAATTCTGTTAAGTTGTCGATTTAAACACACAAAATTAGATTCTCGAATGGTCATCATGGAGTCACCTCGTATTGTTGCTTTGCGTCAGGATTATTTGAGACAAATTAGGTCATTTCGGGAATCAGGGAGCAACATTGTATGTTTAGACGAAACATGGTTTGACACCCATGAAGTAATTCAAGGTGGTTGGGTTGATGACAGCAACAACTGTAAATTAAATACACCCAGTTCTAGGGGAAATCGGGTGGTAATTTTACATGCAGGAAACGAAAACGGTTTTGTGCCTAATGTTTTGCTTCTTTCCGCCAAGAATATCAATAAGAGTTTCGCCGATTATCATCAGGATATGGATGCCAAATTATTTGAAAAGTGGTTTAAAGATCGACTTCTGCCCAATATTCCTAATAATACAGTTATAGTTCTTGATAACGCTTCATATCATTCTCGTCAAATTAATAAAATTGCTAATAGTAATTCCAGGAAATCACTTATCATCGAATTTCTTCACAGCAAAAATATTCCTATAGCTTCAAACATCTGTACAAAAAAACAGCTTCTTGAAATTGTTAAATCGGGTACTTTCAAAAAGGAGTATGCTGTTGATAAGCTTGCTGAGGATAAATGTCATTGTGTTCTTCGACTACCTCCCTACTTCTTCTTCTTCATTGTGCCCTGTCAGGTCCCCCTGACGTTGGCAATCACGATGGCGAGTTGATCCCTGTTTTCAGCCACTCTAAACAATTGTTCGACGCAGTGTATGCCCGTCCACTCTCGGATGTTCTTTAACCAGGAGATCTGTTTTCTTCCTACGCCTCTGCGGCCCTCTATTTTACCCTTCATTATAACTTGTAGTATCCGGTATCGATTTCCTCTGAGAACATGACCGAGGTATGCTAATTTTCGGCATTTAACTGTTGTCAATAGTTCACGAACTGTATTTGCCCTTTCTAAGACTGCTTCATTACTTTGCATATCCATCCATGATACTCTCAGCATTCGTCTGTGCAACCACATTTCAAATGCCTCTAGCCGGTTGATTGTGGCAGTTTTCAGTGTCCAGACTTCAGCCCCGTACAACAGCACAGACCAAATGTAGCACTTAATCATCCTCTGTCTCAGCTTGAGGTTTAGGCTGTCATTACAAAATAGCGATCTCATCTTACGGAATGTAGCCCGGGCTATCTCAATCCTGCATCTTATTTCCTTGTCCGGGTCGAGTTGTTCTGTGATGTAGCATCCGAGGTATTTAAACTTTGATACTCTCTCAACGTTTTGTCCATTTATCCGTATTGCTGCGTTGGGGTATGGCTGACGGCTAAAGACCATGAACTTTGTCTTAGCAACATTTATATTTAGTCCCATTTCCCGTCCGACTACATCAACAGAATTTATGAGATTTTGGAGACCTTGGAGATCATCGCACAAAATAGCCGTATCGTCAGCGTAACGAATGGTGTTAATCAGCTCGCCGTTGATTTTTACCCCGAATTCTTTCTCGTACAATGCTTCTTTGAAGACCTTATCCGAATAAAGGTTAAACAATAATGGAGACAGGACGCATCCCTGCCGAACGCCTCGTTGGATTTGACGTTCATCTGTAAATCTTCCGTTGACACGAACGACTGCCTTCTGTCGCCAGTATAGGTTCTTAATTATACGTAGGTCTTTTCCATCAACACCAGTCTCTCTCAGTATATTTATAAGCCTTTCGTGTTGCACTCTGTCAAAGGCCTTTTCATAATCTATAAAACATACGAAAACATCCTTACGTTGGTCACGACACTTTTGGAGAAGAATATTCAGAGCAAACATTGCTTCCCTGGTACCAAGGGCATCTCTAAAGCCGAACTGCGTCTCGTCCAAATCATTTTCGCATTTGTTTCTTATTCGAGCGTGGATAATTTTAAGAAACACTTTCAGTGTGTGGCTCATCAGGCTTATCAATCTATGGTCGTTGCATCTCTTGGCTTGTTGTTTTTTGGGGATTGTTATGAACACAGATTTCAGCCATTCTTCTGGTATTTCTCCCGTGTTGTATATATCATTGAAAAGTTTAACCAAGATATCAATGTTTTTCTCGTTGATTATTTGAAGGAGCTCTACCGGAATGTCATCTGGTCTAGTTGCTTTTCTTGGTTTTGCAGATTTTATATTGAATAGGACTTCAGACTTTAAGATTTCAGGTCCTTCATTATTGTCGATGATATTCAACGTGGTTGGTCTATTGTCTCTGAATAGATCATCTATGTATTGGCTCCATGCATTAAGAACTTCTTCTTCATCTATGATGGTTTTGCCTGTGTTGTCTACTAAAATACTAGGGCCTCTTTTGTTAAACAGGCCAGCTACTTCTCTGACCTTTTTGTGTATGTTAAAGGTATCATGTCTTTTCTCCAGTTCTTCCATTTCCCTGCATCTATCCACCATCCACTCTTCTTTTGCTTTCTTGATCTTGTCCTTTATTTCCTTCTGTTTACTCTTATATTCCTCTTTGTTGTTTTTGCATTTTCGTCTTTCCTCCATGAGATTGAGGATCTCATCAGTCATCCATCGTTGTTTTTTCGTTTTAGTATTGTTTGCTGTGTTCTCTTCTATTACCTTGGTGATGTGTCCTCGGAATATCTTCCACGTCTGATCCACAGTATTGCCCTCCATCACTGTCATTGTGTCGAGGCTGTCGTTTAGTTCTTTTTCCATTTTGTTAATGTCCACCGCGTTCAACGAAAACTTAAGGGTTTTATTGTTCTTCTTTATTTTCTTAAGGTTAATTGTTATATTGGCGACTAGTGGGTTGTGATCCGATCCTATGTCTGCACCTGGATAGGTGATGACCCTCGTGATACAGTTTCTAAATCTCCTAGCTACCTCCCTACTACTGTATTTTTAATCACATAGAATTAATTTAGGCTAACGTCAAGGTTCGCTTGCGGAAAACAAACCACAGTCCAACTTTCACTAACATTGTTTTTGAGAACATTGAACCCGTCTTTAGGGATGTTTCTTAAAAACAAATTTGGCAAAATTGCGTTTCGCATGTAATTAAAAAAGAGGAAGAATATCACGTTTTACCACGTATTAACCCCATTGTCATTCGTCCCGGCTCCGAATCTTCTTCTGAAGATTACGATTAATTATTTAATGTGTAAACTCAATTATTTTACAATAATTCATGTAAAATTTTTCTATGAAATTTTACTGAATAAGTGAGTAAAAGATATTCCGCGCGTCTATGGAGGCGGCTCGTTTACGTTCTTCATTCTCGTCGGCAGCCCGTTGTTACACTGGCCTCGTAAAGACTAACTAGATCTTGAGTTTTTATTCTAGTTTACATTTCAGTTCCTAGCAAATTTTCAGAAACGAAAGTGATATTTGTGTTGGGTAACTTCCATTACCAATAGTTACCCATAAACATCTTTTCTCTTGTGCTAAAGAGAAAGTTAGTTTTCTTGTTACTGAACTTGCCAGTAACAGCAATTTTACTATCGATCCACTATTAAGTGAGTAAAATAAGAAAATGAATTTGTGTGTTGAAGGAATAGCCTCAATTGGTGAAGGTACTTAATCTTAAGCCAATTATAGCGACATTTCATAAATACAAGACCAATACTGGTTCAAACAAGTTATTTTAAATGTTTCAGTTGCTGCTTGAGCGAAGTACAAAGTAAATGGCGCATTTATACAGGGTGTTCAGTATACGAACTGACACAGCTCGTTGGCATACAGAGGGCCCAAAATATAATAACAATGCAATTTACTTCTTATAGCAAGTAGCATCCTTGTAGAGTTAGATACGTGAAACGATGTGATGAGTTGATCCACCCTTAAAATTTTACAAGACTACTGACGTATCTGTCTATCCAAAGAATTTACAAATTCAACTTATGAGGAAATTCATTTTTAAACTACTTTTACTTTTGATAAATTTTAAGAAAATATGTGGTTGTAAAGAAGAAGTGGATTAATTGTAGAAACGAAATAAAAAGTGCTAATTGGAATAACAAAAAATTGTTAATAGGTAATAGATGTTATAAATTTATAAACTCATTATGCTCTAATTGAGTTACAGAAGAAGTGTTATGTTTCCATTAAGCAGGTTATGCGTTGAAAACGTCGAGAAAATGGGTATAAATATTGCATTAAATGTATACAGTCGTACCGTCACAAAAAGCATAATTAAAAGTTGTTTAACCAGGGAAATTAATATAGATAAGGGTTTAATAAAAGCATGCAGGATGTGACACTCTACCTCAGATAAATCTGCACCTAATACTAAATAAATGGCGAAGGCACAAGCATGGTATCTAAAAACGGTCACATTTTTCGATAAATGTATTATTTCTTAAACTATTTAAAATACTTAAGTAGACATCAATGTAAACTGAACTTTTCCTTTTTATTTCCCTCGCCACTCATTGAGATTGATCAATCACTTAGTCAGTTTGTTAGATCTAACTAATCAATGTGTTTTTTTATTTAATGAAAAAGCAAGAATCTTGTCATATTTTATAAATTAATTACGTTACAGATATTAAGAATAGACGACTACATTTTATTTGTATTATCCTTCACATCAGGTGTTATTGCAGAGCATTTGGATGATCTCCAATTTGATTAAATGGGTGATCAAATTTTATCATAGTAAAATAACAGTACTAAACGAACAAAAGTCTTATTGTAACGGTTGAAGTATCGATAATTTGAACCCATCGCAAAGATCTAATCGATCTCCTTCCACTAACCTAACAAAAATTTTTGGTTTAGAATTACAACCAAGCCACTTTAATCCGAATCTAATAATTACTAATTTATCAATTCTTCCAATCAACGAAATAGCATTTTTTAATAGAACAACAAGTTCATATATACTCTATTCAAAACACATCCCGATGAACGTCATTTTGATGACGTCAGAATCATCCAATACTACCAACTTAATATAGTTACAGGACATCGCAATTTATGTGTTCCGTGTATATTTTAGGTTGACAATATGTTATGGTTATGTGTATTCTCAACCTAAAATATACACGGAACACATAAATTGCGATGTCCTGGGACTATATTAAGTTGGTAGTATTGGATGTTTGGTGACGTCATCAAAATGACGTGCATCGGGATTTGTTTTGAATAGAGTATAGTTCATAAATGCAACGAAACCTGGTTAATTTCAACTAGCGTTAATGTTTAAAAACTTGAACTTTAATCGTCGTACATAAATATTTAACCGATCCTTACAAAATTGGTAGTTTTTGATATGTCTGAGGTATCGTGGAATTTCAGTACTCCGAGTAATTTTTTACAAGTGCCAAGATCCTAAATAATGTAAGATCCTTATTATTACTCATCAATTCTTAGATTATTAGATTGGTTTAAGTATCGTGAAACGTTATTAACTGAAAGAGTAAGCACAGAGCAATACTTCAAAGTATAGTAACATTTAAACAATGAGGACTTGAAGTCTCGAATAGATGCAGTATAAAATGGCGTGATGCCAAATAGTGACTGCGCCGCCGCCAAATAATCTAAATATTAATAAACCATTTTTACTCAGTGAGCAATAACTAGATTTCTTCGAATTTGCTGATTTGAATACAGAACTTTCTGCTAGAACATATAGTCACTTTTAGATGATTTGAAAATATTTTGAATTTTGTTTGAAACTTTAGTAAAAAAATAGCAAAACATTTAATAAACTAAGGTGCCGACCTAGTGAAAATACAATGTATGCAGCTTCAATCAATGTTTAAAAATTCATAACGTTTAAAGTACTATTGGGCACATACACAAAATAACCAGACCTTGGCAACTACAACTAAATCGCATGTACAGTTTTAAAAACTTGGGTGAATATTTTCGATTCCACTATTTCACTTTTCCATCTATTCATGAATCCCAATATACAAAATGTTTTTAATCATTTAAACCCATGGAACGAAGTTAGTTTACCAATTTACAGCTAAAAAATATTTGCGTATTATTTTTATGACGTAACTTGTTCAGTACTCAATAACTTTCAAAACCTCAATACATTAAAAAGTTCAAAACACTTCCCTTTTGTATTCGTAGTAAATAAATAATTACCGTCAATTAATATCTTATCAGATTTTTGACCGCCAGCCGTGCTGTGAGCTCTTTAGATAAATTAAAACCGATCGATGTCCTTTATTCGATCCATCAGTAGCAATTTAAGTAAAATGTTCTCCTCGTTATCCCTTATTAATAATTACAGCGGTTGGGTAGTTAATCATATCAATATGACAGCCATATTATACACCGCATCCATATAGTTAAATTAGATCTAGCCTGCATTGTAACGAAGGGGAAAATAAGTACATACCTAATAGGTTCAATGATGGCGAGTTTAGAATTATACGTCGGATAGTACGGAAACAAATGGTCAAGTATAAGTAAATGTGATCGTTGTCTAAGTTTAGTTCGAATTATGAATAAAATCACGCCGATAACTAACTGCGAACCATTTAATATATTAAAAACTGATGCTCGCATAGAACGAAACTCCAACATCTGTAATATAACTTTTGAAGGTAGACCTGTAACTTTGGCTACATATGTCCAAAAAATGTACCTACTTTATATTGAAATTTTGAAATCTGGTGAACCCACCTTAGAATTTCTACAAAATTCCCTTATAAAGTGCTACAAAAACCGAGAGGAACGAACGAGCGGAAATTTCGCCTTTCTGCGTTGCCCCACGTACAACTACATACATATTAATACGTCTCAGACTTCTGCCGAAGTCCGCCCACTGGATATCCAAGATATCCGAGGACAATTAAACCGGAATAAATCCTTTCGGGACGTTTGCACGAGGAGGTTTAAACAAGTCGAAAAGTGTAACAAGTAGTTGTTGTTGTGTGTTCTCCTCCTCCTCATCCTCCTACCCCTCCTCCTTCTCCTCCACCCCCGGCCGCATGCTATGAGTAATACAAACATTATACGGATGCGAAACAAAACAACCCCCCGGGAGAAAGGAGGAGACGGAAGGAGTCCGACCGGATCAAAGGATCACTTGTTGCACACGCCGGTCCTCGATTATGATGGTCAGGATTATCGGGAAATAAAACGGGAGGAGGCTCTCGCGATGAAATATTTAAATCGGGGTAGAGCGTTCGAGTCCCGTCATAAGACACGATTTAAATTTATAAGAGTCGTAAGATTTTCTTTTAATATTTTGAAGGAGGTGACGTCAAGTGTAAGAGTACAGCCGGTACTGGATTCATCTGACTTACCAACGATATTGTTTAATGTATGTGATATAAGAGTGCGGGTGGGATAGCATAGCTCGTATAGCTTTCTAGAACCAAGTACATTCTCAATTCATTCTTATTGTCAGCACATTCCACACAACTTGTTTTCTATTCAACACAGCCTCACGTTTCTTAATCCTGTCCTGCTCAGATCATTCTTGCCTTTTCTTTGTGCATTTATTACAACATTCAAAATCTAATCCACTTACCTCGCCCTTTGTTGTTTTATGATCTCAACTATATCGATACCACCTTAACATACATTTTCGTCATTTGTCCAAGTTATGTAGTACTATTCGTGTTCTCTCATGTTTTCAGTTTGTTATCTTAAAATTTTTCATTCTGGAATTTATCAGTCCCCTCCATTGCCATAGTCTTCGTTGCGTATAGTACAATTGGTGCTATTAATGTTTTCATTTAAATTCAAATTCTCATTTTATTTCTTGTAATTAGTTTGCTTGTTAAGATTACTGGCATGGAAGACTCTATTGCTCATCTATTATAACGCCCACATACTTAAAATCATTTTACCTCTTCAAATTCCGTACCTACCACTGCCTAAGGAATATTATCTATTGAGTAGTACAATATTTTTAGTTGTGTGTTGTTAACAGACTTAAACGTTTTCAAGGGTACTTGCCTTATTAATAACAGCAAAATTGCTACATCAAGAAGGATTTGAACCTAACACAAAAATGTAAATGAAGAACAAGTTCCATTCATGACCTGATACTGACATCTTTCATGTGTTATTTGTTGCATTTGTCATTCATTTAAATGAAACTACATGAGGCTTGCAAAAGATAGACACTTGCCTATTTTACACTGTACATCGTTTACATAAAACAAGAAAAATTATAGCATTTATATTAAACGGTACTTTCAGCTTTGGGATTGTTATTGATCGTGTATTTTTTTTTCAAATTTGTATCACTTTTTGTTAATAACTCACACTTTACATAAATCCAATAATACTGAGATATTTTACGGTTTCATCAATCGTCAGGCTTCATTATTGCATGTATAACCAGCGCCATTTAGTAGCTGTTTCCTCGAGAATTTTTCTTATGAAGTTATCCCGCAAAGTAATTAAAAGAAATTTCTGCAACGGTGATTTTTTGCAATTAGTTTTTCTCGATAAAATGTATTGTCAGCCAGTTAACTTGCTATTGTACTCTTCATTACCTGGTTATCATGGCTTACGAACAATTATTTTCGTTATCAATTTTTGTGGCATTTGTGCCACAAAACTTTTTTTGACTATTTGATTTAATACTATTTGACTAATTTGACTAATTTAATTTCTTGAAACAACATTTAAGTCATTAGAAAGTTCTGACAACGATTTTAACAGAAAACTGATCAGCGGACACAGTACAGCCATACCGTTTTTTGAAATTTATATATTTTATAATATTTACGTTATGACACTTATGACAATGTGAACAATATGGCAATGATTTATGTGAAGTGGATATTAACTATTTATTCTACATTTTCTCTGTTTTATTTCGTATATTTCAACGTTTATCATTTCCTGAGATTAAGAAGATGTCAAAAATTAATTTCTCGAATCCTAGATCGGGCGAGACAAGACCAAGACAAGATATTAAGAGATTTTTCGACACCAGACGCGACTAGACCCAGCTTTTGCTTTGTCTTACTGTTATATTCATCTCCACATTATTACGTACTACACACTACATACCTCCAATAGTGGTGTTCGTAAACTCTGCCATCATCCTTTTTAATCTACCAAAATTCAAGAAGAAAATGTATGTTGAGTTTCAAGACGTTAAATTAATCTCTAAAATTTGTAGAAGAGACAACCAGGTTAGGTTAGGTCGAAAAAATCCAAATATTAAACTTGCCGTGACAGAACAATGGGTAAAATCAGAAGAAACGGCATCTTGCACTTTTTGTTGCTTGGCAAATGGTTTCGATCTATAAAGTCAACAGACAAGATCACATCTTCAGGATTAGTGAATACCGAAAGGGAGTTTTTAACAAGAAATTTCATACAGGGTACATAAGTTCTATAATATTTTAATCGACGTTAAAATGGAATGCAGATATTCAATTATTAGTGTGTAATTTGCTGATGTTAAAACATCGAAACAGTTAATAAATTGGAAGTGAGTTTAAGGTTTAAGTACACTTACTTAAACCAGTAGAAGTGAGTGAAACTAGTTTGAAAGCCTACTGCTTAAAAGACAACACGCAACAGTAAGTGAGTGAGAAGTGAGTGAAACTAGTTTGAAAGCCTATTACTTAAAATACAACATGCAACAATCATTAAGACGTTTTTACAAATTTGGAACATAAAGTGTGAATAGTTTCATACAAGTTCATGCACAATTAAAAATTAAGCAATGAAACGCACCACGCGCATCAAGAGTAATTATACAAAGAGACATACGATATTAATTATTTTCTGTGACTAAATATATCGCGCGATGCGAAGCAATTAAGGCTAGCGTAGCGTTTCTTTCCGGGAATACCGAGTCGTCTAGGCGCCTCTCGGACAATACTTCAAAAATTGAAAACCATAAAACACCCAATTCCTCATCAAATCGTGCGATCTCGATTTATTTATTAGCCGAACGTGCATCATAAACCGACTTAATGACGGACCTTCAATATTAAAATGGCGGTGCGTCCCTCACTTCCTGAATTGTTATACGCGTACTGTTTTATTGTTTAAAAATAAACGAGGACCGTGCCAATAATTATAAATAGCTTAAGGCTAAAGTTAATAGGGTTTAAGAGTTCGTATACGTATGAATCGTCGCGCTGATGTTGTCGGGAGGCAAAAAACAACAGTAAGGTCCCGTGTTGCAAAATGCGCTCGGCCACGTGTGTTCCGCGATCTATTTCGGACTTAGTCCAGAATTTGGATTATTTTTGGAACGACGGTAGAGCGAATTGAACTTGCTTTTTAAAAGCCGCTTAAATCGGAGGCTGAATTATTCCGAAAAGTTAACGCACGACTGAAATAACAAAGTAAATTCAACACGAAACTATTTCCATATTATTTATTTGTATTGTCCGACCAACTTTGTTCTCGAGCACATTGTAGCGAAGCGCACTCAATTTCGGGAAACTTTCAATTTCGAGATATTTCCGGCCATTTTATATTAAGGTGCAAACAAAATTCACATTTCGTCCGTTGTCAACCCCCTTATTAAAAGAAATCAAATCACCCCGTGATTATTACATTAGGGTTAATTTAACTCGAAAATCTCCCGTTCTCCGGTAATTACGAACTCCTTAAACTTTATCGCTTGACACTTTCCTCAAAATTTTTCGCCATTTTAACTGCTGAATACATTTATGTATGGAAATTATTTTCAGCAGTCACCTCTCGGAGCATCATCAAATTGAGTCTCGAGCAAGAGGAGGCAAGGCCATTATAAATGCTAATATCATTAGGAAATTTATTGAGCATACTAAATCAAGCACTCTATGGAGAAGTTAACTTTCGCCAATTTAGACATTAAGTATATTCGAGCAGAACGTTTTAATGGGGAGGGTGGTGGAATTTTTTTCTTGTCATCTTGATTAAGCGTAAGGGGACGAGAGCAAAGTTTTGAATTAAAAGTTAAGTATTCTTGTATAATTGATCAGGTGAATAATTTTCTACGAAAAAATAACGAATACGTAACTGGAGGATATGAATATCAAAAAAATATATAGTATCTACGTTTTTAAACAGTACACCCAAATTTGTAGGAGAAATTCAAAACTCAGCCACGTGGAGTATAAATAAAACCCACATTATTTATACACAGCATTAATTTATTACTCCCTCTCCGCTACAGCCGCGAAACCCTTCTTCCGACCAGTTCCCCCTAGAGCTGATAAATCTTTCGAAAAATCTCACGCATGATTGATTCAAACAGTTATTGTGACATCGTTATTATTCCATCTAGCGTAAGTTATTGCGGTGCATGGCGACACCACTCTCTAAAATTTTTATATGGTAATTCCTGTGTATGTGGTTATGACAGAGAATATAGTTTCGCGAAACTTCACCACGTTTTATATAAATCGGCACAGAGAAGTGGAGGGGTATTCATCATGGCGCCCCGGTCGTCGAGATTCAGTTGTCAATTGGAGCAAGAAATGGGCGACGAGATTTATAGGCTACCTGGAGGTTTTTCTTGGATACAGCGCATCCATTCAGGTGAAAATGTTATGAAATGGAACACTGCACTGTTAGACAGGTAGTTGGTGTGATGCATTGCGGTTATTGCAGATCCAGTAGGTTTCTGGATAAATATGTGATCAATGAACTTAACAAGCACTGCCAAGCGTAGCAAAATCCGCGGTAAAAACCGATCACAAATCTAATATTACATGCATTACTAACTGCTGTTTCGATAACAATTCAAGGCGGTATTTTATAATAAAATTACGTGTCTTCAATTAAACGACAGCTACGTTCAGATATCAGGAGTTGACGTCTGACGCGACCATTAAGTACATACATAAATTAGATATCTATGAATTTTCTGTATAAATCGGTTTGATAAACACCCTGAATAGTAGACCAAATACCTGGTGTATAAAGTATCAAATGCGTAAAGTACTGCCGAAGATACTAAAAATTCCTTCCAATTAACAAAATCGGTCCAAAAAACGCAATGGTGTCGCTCAAATCACAACACAACGCCACAAACTGGCATGTGTGGAAAAACACTTTTTTCTGACTTTTCCCGAAGGACACACCGTGCTGGTTATATCTGCACTAGCCGCAACTAACTGCATGAGACTCGGCATGAAGTTAGCCGCAACGAGGGGCTTACCAGGGATAGCGATTTCGTTGCAAGATCCATTCATTCGATTGCACTAGATTGAGGTATTTAAAAGTAGAAATTGGGTGAAGTACGTAATGTAATGTTTTTATTTTGGAAATAGTGTAGAAAAAGTGCTGTGGATGTAGCGATAAATGCAATTTTAAGTATCGTAAAAAGACAAAATCCAAATTTTAAAACATAAATTAAAAACGACAAATATTATATTGAGTTACATAGAGTATTTACTTAATCAACGAAACGCCAAATTAAACTTTACCATTAAAATGAAATTCGAACGTGCACATATGATACCAAACAAATGCGCATTTACTTGCATGTATTACAATTTTTATGGTGTATATTTATACACCATTTCATGGTGTATATATCATGGTGTTTAGTACCATATTTTTCAAGCCCTTAGGTGTGACAATATAATTTACCACAATAACTTCTCACTGACTACTGTAAAGTACTTGGTTATGTAAAACGACATAAATAATTATAGCTAACCCACAATAAGATTTTTATTTTATTAGTGATATTATAGTTATATCTCATCGTTCTCATGTAAAGTCTCCATAATTCAGCTGTTTACGCTGTGTACGCTGTTTAAATTTTTAACATTTCCGAAAAACAATATTGCGAGAAAATACTTAGACAGATGGGGAAGAAAAGTCACAATAAAAGCTTGAAATATACATAACTCCCATTTCAGCCAGTATTAGACTAAGAGGTGCATTCCCCACCAGAAACAACCGTTCAAATCAACTGAAAATCCATATCTGCACTGGTATGAAGCCGAAGACTTTAACAGTAATAGCAGTAGCAACTACTTCCTTTGAGGGAGAGGAGGATGAAACTAGAAGCCCTTATAAGATTTCAAAAGTAACTATCCTGCGGGTTGAATTTCTGGCACCGATCTAGTTCAACTTAACATTAAAACAGGTTATAAAGAAATCAGAAGAGAAACTTTATTTTCAAATAAAAGTGATCAAAATTATCAACCGGAGGAAAAAATTACAAGACCATTGTTCAAAGGTAACCAGAAATGGAAGGGCCATTAGACTGGAAAAGACGAAGATACCACCACCAATAAGAAAAGAAATAATAAATGTATACAAAATATTTTACTATAAAATTGAACCGGTTGGACTATTTACATATCCGGCCGTTGTAAGTAAAAAGGATGAAATAGAAGAAATATGAAGCAGAAATACAAAAATGTAATGGGCATATTTTGGGTGGATATGTAATTCAGATCAGATTTCCTGGTTTGTTATAAAAATGGTGTCAATGAGGTCGAACACACCATGTAATAATCATTTCATTAGTAATCTGGATATTAGTCCGTCCCAATATTTTAACTCAACCTAGAGTGAAGGAAGAGCTGGGTATCGCTTGAGATTACCCTCAATGTAATAGAATAATTAGTTATCGCTTAACTTGAGAATTAATTGAAATTCAATTCGGCCTAGACGAAAAGTAATTAAGATCTCTTATCTCTAGCTTAAGATATCTTGATTGAATAAGATCCCAGAAAAAAAATAGCAAGTCTAATGTTTGCGGAAAAGCACACTTAAAACAAAATTAGAAGACACACTAAATATTTGAGATATTCATCACTGGAAAACAGCTTGAAGTCTTGGGCTGTAGAACCAGAGAGTTTATCGAGGAATCACAGACTATAAAATAACTGAAAAAGTTTACACAATTATGGAACATAATGAAAAAATGGGGATATCCAAAACAACTAATAAGAGCAATAAGAAGCCTGTGCCCCAATAATGAAGTACTAATTTAAACGGAAGAGAAACATCATCTTTATACATATTCAATAAGTCCAAGAAATGAATTAAATTATATTAAAAGACAGTCTTAAACTCGATTCTTTATGCAGATGACCTGGTATTAATGACAATCAGAAGACGGCCAGCACATGAAAATACACAAAACTGCAACAAATATGTACACAGTATAACATAAAATATCACCATCTAAGACCTTAGATCTAAGATCTAATGGCCTTTTCAGGTAAATACCCTGTTAGATCTAAAATAGTTGTAAATAAAATCAAATATTAGGACAGTAATCACATTTTAAATGTCTAGGCTGTGATGTATCATATGATCGAGATAAAGACATTAAAGAAAGTTTTTAAAAAATTGCATTTGTGTGTACAACAATATTTAGAACACTTAAAAACAAAACTAGGAAAGAAATACAAATAAAATTTTATAAGACGATGACTGTACCGATCCTAACATACGGTAGCGAGACATGGACAATAACCAAGAAAAATGAAAGTAGGTTGCAAAGTCAACAAATGAATTTTTTAAGAAAAGTTGAAGGTTGCACACGTATGGACAGAATACGAAATGATAGTATATGGAGAGAATTGAACATGATTAGCATAAATGAAAAATGGGAGTATGAAGGTGTTAAAGTCAAGATTGTCAAAAGGGAAAACACAATTAAAAAAAAATGAAAACAACTTATTATAACAAAGAAAAGAGGGCTAGCAAAAACTAGAAAAATTCTACACCACACTTTATTCGTCCACAATGACAACCCCAATAAAAAGCACCCGAAAAATTTAGAATATCGGCTCAGAAGATTTGCCAGATATAACAAGCGAGGAAATAAAAAAGGCACTAAGACAAATCGAAAACGGTAAGTGTCCTGGCGAAGATAAGATAACAACCGAAATGCTCAAATTTGATGGACCTGTGTTAGAAAGATATATCCAAAAGCTCTTTAATAAATGTCTTCATGATGGTAAAGTACCAGAATACGGACTTCATGCGGAAGTCATACTGTTATTTAAAAAAGGAGATTCAACATTCAACCAACATAGAGAACTATAGACCTATAAGTTTATTGTCCCACATTTACAAGCTCTTCACAATAGTTATAACCAACAGAATAACATCAAAGTTTGACTCCTATCAACCTGTAGAACAGGTTGGTTTTCGAAAAGGCTTTTCCACAATTGATCACTTGCAGGCAGTCAGAGCACTCATTGAAAAGTCTGCAGAGTATAACGTACCAATTTATGTAGCATTCATTGATTTTCACAAGGCTTTCGACTCAATTGAAATCTGTTATATATTGAAATCCATGGACAACGAACGTATCGATTCCAGGTATAATAATAATAATAATTATAATAATAACATTAGGGATAAACGAGGAGTACGACAGGGTGATACTATTTGGCCAAAGTTATTTACATTAGCTCTCGAAGATGTTTTCAAAAACCTAGAGTGAGAAAATAAGGGGATCAAAATCGACGGATCATACCTAAACAACCTTCGATTTGCGGATGATATTGTGCTAGTATCAGACATCAAAGAGATCGAGTCAATGCTTCAAGAGTTAAACGAAGAGTCGCAAAAGGTAGGTCTAAAAATGAATATTACAAAAACAAAAATAATGAGTCCAGAAAACACACAGATCTATATAGACAACACCGCTATCGAAAATGCACAGGAGAACAATTACTTGGGTCATATTAACTCACTAAGGAAAGAAAACAAATCGAGGGAGTACAGGAACGAATACAACTCTCTTGGGCTGCATTTGGAAAACTCTCATACATATTGAGAAATAACGATATTCTCAAAAACCTACGACGTCAAGTTTTCAACGCCTGCATTCTACTTGTTGCGATATACGGAATGGAAACGATTGCTATCACCCAAACAAGTGCCAACAGATTCCGGGTAATGGAGAGGGTAATGGAAAGGTCAATGCTTGGTATCAGTCTAAGAGACAAAATAAGAAATGATGAAATCCGGAGAAGAACCAAGGTTAAGGATATAATCGAAAAAATCGCAGAACTGAAGTGGCAGTGGGCGGGTCATGTAGCAAGACAGAAGGACGAGAGATGGACACCAAAAATCGTGCAATGGAGACCAAGGGAAACAAACTGGAGTAGAGGCAGACCTCCACTACGGTGGGCAGACGATATAAGGACTATAGCAGGTGTAAGGTACCAGAAAGCTCAGGACAGAGATCAGTGGAAGGAGCTAGGGAAAGCCTATGTTCAGGAGTGGACGAGTAATGTCTTAATAAGAAGAAGAAGCTTAAATGAAAGAATTACAGAAAATAGGATAAAGTAGAAAGAGCATGTAGAACGAATGCAAGATGAAAGAATCCCAAAGAAGGTGCTGAACCATAAATGTAGAGGAAGAAGTATTGGGAGACAAAAAAAAAGCCGTAACAGGCTAAAGCCTAATAACTGACATGGAGAAAAAGCAGGTTTACTCGAGTTTTCAGTTTTGTGTGATTCTAAAATAAACGGTATTTGCGAAATAAGTAAGGATCTCGTGTGATATATTGAAAATACGTTGTTTATGTTTTTAGACTACGTAGTAATTCCACTTTTTTTCGAGTGTAAATATTAAAGAGAGTTTCTCCTTCGTCACGTATTGGTATGTTTCAACTGCAAAATTGGCATATATTAACTATGAATGAATGATCGCAAGATGTAACGATTACTGCACTGATCAAAGACGTTTCTTCGTTACTCACCTGAACGCTAGTTAATGCACCCACGAAGGCGTCGTGACGGTCGTCGAGTAGGAGGGCGGCGCGCTGGGCGGCTGGCCGTTCCCGAGGCCGGAGTGCGAGTCCGTCTGCGGCTGGATGCCCTGCTGCTGGTTGGGGAAGTTGAAGTCCAGGCTGCCCTCCATGTTCAGTTCGTGCTTGATCAGTTCCTCGACGTTGCAGTCGAAGCCGCCCTGGAGGGACTCGACGTTGATGTTCAGGTCGTCGAGGATGGCGCTGTTGTTCAGCGCGCCCATCAGCTGACCCATCATGGTCGAGGGCGGCCCGCCCTGGGGCGGCTGCGGGGTCAGCGGGGGGCTATTCGACGACGGCCGCTGCATCCTGTTTATCATGTACTGGCTGCTCAGCGGATCGGGGGACGGCTCGGAGTGGGGGTAGGAGGGCGACATGCCCGCGGGGGACATACTCTGAAAAACACGAAAAGGACTTCTAATGCAAATGGTACCAAAATAGTAAATGAATTTAGAAATGAATGGGAAAATGTGAGCTCTGTAGAAGAGTTCTACTTCTACTTCGTCTGCACATCAAGGATTAGAGCATCTTCTTCTGGGCCTACCACACGTCTCTTCTTTCTCTTGACCTGTAGTGTAGTACTTGTTTAACTAACCCATCACCGTTCATTCCTTCATCTTCTTCTTTCTCCTCTTGCAATAGGGTTGTCCCTGTGTAAAACTGCTAATTAAGCCTCTTGTGACCCTGATGTCTAACTCTCGTGCCATCTCTCCTGCCTTGTGGTCTGGATGTGTTCGGTTTTTGTGTTCGTGCCCATTTTGATATTCGATCGGGACTTGTTGGAATTCCAACAACATCCTTTTCATTATTTACTATCCCATACAGCCTCTCATATTTTACAATCTCTTCCGACTAGCAAGGTTATTTTTACACTAAGTATAAACCTTTTGAAAATCATAAACTAGGCATCCAAAGGAACAAAGGCGCTTCAAATATTACCTGTCTTCTCTTTTACTATTTGCATCCCTTTACGACAACTTTAGTCACAGCCCCGATATTCCTCACATGTTTATATGCCCTCTCATCATATTTTCCGAGAAGAATTATACCATAGTGGCTCAAAAAAGCACATGTTCGTTGTTTTCCAGTATTCCCAGAAGGGCGACATTACCGGAAAGAGTAACACATGTATTTTTTCTCTCGTTGTTCCTTTTACTTTCGGAATTTCATCGCATCTACCCTTATTCTCGGAAGGTAAATTTTCTCTCTTGTTGCCCACGCATTACCATCTGGCGCACTGAACGCTTACCTTACACACCCAATCAGTACTCTATACGCAAACTCGGATCCTCCAATCGCGGAACGAGATGAGGGGTCAATGGGAGGAGCATTTACTCCGATGGACACAGTCTTGAGAAGACACAAACATTTTGACACTCGCACAAAACCCATTAAACTCACAACGCCTCAATTCACTTCATATCCACCCTAGGTCCAGCGGAAACACACCACTTAATTGCATTGGTAAGGTGAAACAACTCAACGAAGAAACAACGTCTTGCCTGGTCCTTCGAGTTGAACATACCGGATGTAAGTTCATAAAGAGTTACGAGTGGCAACAGGGGTCATTCTTTCTACGTGCTCCTCCAGAATCGTCTTCTTGCTCTCACCCACCTTACTATGTCCACTTCGAGTTCCTCCCTGATATTGACGCTTTGCATTCTGTCTCTCAGCATAACTCCACGTATTGCTCTTAATACCTTCATTTCCGTAGTTCTAAGTATTGTCTTTGTTTTAGATGTTTCGGCTGATCTCTAGCATAGGTAAGGATAGTTCTGACACATGCCTTATAGATTATGTTTAGTCGTTTATGATTCAAGAGACAAATTCGTTCTGACTTACCTCTACCTTTATCGGTTGCATACATGAACAGGACTGCATACGATGTATCGGGCACTGCGTCAATCCGTAAGGCGACGCGGCGTGCAATGTGTTCAAGTCTCTACAACTTGAGAATTGTTCGTAGGGGGCCGTGTAGGGGGGCGGGGGTTGCTGCGGGGTCTGTCCGTTGATATACCTAAGCAGAAATGAAATCGTGAAAATATCCGCGTTCCCAGCAACCGTCAGTCCAACACTAACAAAAACGATAGCTACATCATACAAAGAGGTACTAAAGCTACGACTCGGTTAACAAGACTGCTAACTATGAGTTTATTTCACATCGCTATAAAGGGCTGTTACGTCGTAAGCGTTAGAGCTTATGCGGGGAAGGGAGGGTCGATGATGGGACACAAAAAATGCGACTAGGTGCCTCGTCACCTAATCAGCATACAAACAAAGCGAACGTAACGCGATCGGCTTCAAAATGAGAGAGGATGCTTCTTTCGAGCGTCTAATAATCTTCACGTTGTTCTACGGTGTGTCGATAATGAAATTCGTGGATGGGTAAGTCCGTGAAAACATAGTTTTTGAAAAAAATCTCGGACCCCACGTCAATATTGCGTTTAATTACCGTTAAGAGAACCGTTAATTTTCAGAACACAGCTCACTTGATCCATACCTCTAAATTTTGATCTAAAATGATCACTGGGAGTTATGTCCTAGTTACTTTCAAACAAATGTATTAGACAACTTGGTTTTTATGTTAGACACGTTACGATGGTCCTCGGGCCGGCGTATCGTTTCTAATGTGATCAGTATTAGGAAAATGATCGAAAATTGAGGTCTTTCCTTTCAAAGCGCCTTGAAACTCGTTAATTTAATGACAAGCGTAATAGTTATGAATACCAGTTTTTTTTTCTTTTATTGACTACTGTTCAGTTTAAGTCATTTATACAATTTATTCTACCCATAGCAATGATCAATGTCAAAATCAGCTTGGCATTTCTTGTTGAAAGAAAACGCCCTATTTTCGAGAATTTTCCAATCTCGAATGTGGCAGACGTCAAAATAAAGCCAGATATCAAAGTTACACCCAGATAGTATTCCTTTTAGACATGATACTTCGTTTCCAGGATTATTAGGCGTGTTAGGACTACAATGTTTAACGCTATGGTGACAAAACTTGATTTGACTCTTTAGTGTAGTCAAATTAGGTGCAAAAACATTGCAAGGAACTCCGTAGTTTGGCATAACTTTCCTGCTAAATCACTCGGAAATGATTTCAGGGATGATAATTGACTAACGCGTCTGTCCGAAAAGATGAGCTCGAAGCAGGAAAAATAATTGCTCATTTTTCTGTAGATCTTCGTAAGTATCAATCCGAAAGAAAAATTGCACAGGATGTAATTTGTTCGTCGGGAAATTCCAAAATAAAATATATATGCAAATTAAATTTTTTAGTTTAATAATAATACACAATAAAATTAAATTTTAAAAGGTTTGTAATTTATGGAAAAAATAAAAATATTATACTGAGAAAGTGCTCCACAAAGATCAAATTATATGTTAAACAACGTCGCTATATCTTGCGTTGTTTCAGAGTAATTTCAGGATACGTTTGTTAACTAACGTTTCTATTAATAACTTATGAAATATTAAACTATAAATTACACGATTCTAAAAAAAGTGTGGAAGCTTGTGACAGACTTCATAAAAAATTGACGCCTTCGAGAAATCATTAGTAACAAAATTTTCACTAATACTTTCAGAATGAAAATCATAGGGGATTTCTTTGTGAAAAAGGAAATTTTATGAGTCGAAATGTTAAAAGCTTTGGCAGGATTTGAAACTATGTTTTCGTATGTCTTCACTTGGAAATGAAATACATTATGCCTTGTACGATCCTATATCAGATTGATATTTACTGAGATATAACAGAAAAATTGACGAAATACTCATCAAAATTGGAAAATTTTGCAATACATAATTTTTCCTGCGTGGCACTCACCCCTCCAGACTGGTGCATTTAAGTGATTTAACGAAAGTAAAGTAACGTTTCGCCAAATTACAGCAAACTATATTTTATTCCATTTAATTAATTGCTTTTCCAAAGGTACGATCTCCACGCGTGCTCTGCTATAATTATGAAAAATCCAAAAATAGAGAATGGTCATTAAAACCGACAAAGACATTACTCAAAAACAACAAAAAAGTTTGCCTATGATTGCGTTGATTTATCGACAGACTACGCCCCGAATGTCGTATTGTGTGTAATTGAAATGGCTCTATTAGAGCTCTATTAGAGTGCACTAGACCAAAAACAAATTTTAATAATCCCAAACATTCAATTAGCTCAACACAATTTGTACAGATAGGTCGTCGACAATTACTGTTACGAACACCCGAAAGATTTTCTTAAATCGTCAACAACCTAACGTCTAACAAAGCTAAGCCGTTAGGTCTGTTAGGTTATGCTGTGAACATTGGTATTTCGGTGGTAATAAGACCGTTTAAACAGATTGCTCCGGTAACTATAGATCTGAAGTAAAACTTGTGATCGTCGTTCGTAGTACAATGTTGCTTTTACAGCTAAACTCCGATTTCACACAGTAAGTTGCGGAAGTAACCAAGCCCAGCTGAAGAAACCCAGACGCTCCCACTCACAGCGACGTACTACAACCCTCTCTCTTTTTGAAACCAATGGAATCTCTGAAGCGTCCCAAAGGTAAAAACGGGGTTCCTTTCTCGCCCCTTTTCTCTCGTGTGTGCATGTCTATGTTTCACCCTCACCCCAGATAAGCGTCCGGTTCGAGTTTCATCCCCAGTTCTAGGTTGCCGGCCAGCTGGTCGGGGGAATAGTTCCCCCCGCCGCCGCCGCTCGACACCATCTCCGGGCTATAGTTCGAGCTGCTGTACGGGTTCGGCGTGCTCCAGTCCGGTTCCACCCCCACCGACGGTATGGGGGAGAGTCTGCCGCAGGAGGAGGTGTTCGATGAGGCTCTCGGTCTAAAATCAGGACTCAATTGGAAACCACTACTGGGGGAAGAAAAAACAAAATAACGTTTCGGTTAGCACACACACCGCCTCTAATGACAGTCTTATGAGGGTTGATGGGAGATGTGGACACGATAATCGTTGTGGGTGCGATGGTATTAAGTCCAGATTTTAGTCGGCAACGACTGGTACGTCGAAATGAAAACGTGATTCGGTCTTAAATCAAAGTCCGTGGAGTTTTGGTGTGAGTTAATGTGTTTTGATGTGAATACAACTAGCTAGCAATCTTGCCATATTGAAGTTGTGGCTGTTATCCCACTCGCTACCATGCAAATCAAACAAAACTAGGTTACTTCTACGCTAAAACTATTAAAACAAAAACTGCTATCTAGGTCAAACGACGGAGTGCTGCTTTCAAAATGGCAAAACTAGCAGGTTATTTAGGCGAAGTTTACGGAAACAAAGACGCCTCAAATTTCAAGTGGTTAGATTTTCTTTGTATCTTACTACGCAACACTTAAATCTCCGTCATATCTCGCAATGGAGGTACAAGTGCAAACACATTGGGCTAGAACCCTAGAGATGTAAGTTCAAATCCTGCTGATGCAGGAATTATCTACGTTATTTGTTGTCCGAGTAGCAAAAGTAGCAATAAATTATAGACCAAAGAACACTGCAGTACAATCAGAAGAGAAAGAACAACAAAGCCTAGATAAGCCCAAATATAACTTGCAAGTATTCAACGAGACTCAGTGAAGTTCCTATATAAGATAAGTAGAGCCGCGAAATTACAAAAAATAAATAGAGAAAATGTCGACGCAGAAAACCTGTACAGGCAAATCAAATGCTGCATACATGAGACTGCAGAAGAACCTCTAGGGTAGCAAGAACGACAACACCAACACAATCCAGAATGGTGGTTAATAGCAGTATAACAACTCGTTAAGAAGAAAAAGAAAGCTTACGAGACATGGTTACACACCAACATAATAGAGTAGTGAAAAGGGCAATTACAGAAGAAAGAATGTAACCTGGGGGAAGTGCGACGCGGTTGCAAGGTACATGGAAGGAACATGGGTAGCTGAAGCATGGAAGACAATTAAGATTCTCGGAAAAGACACCAGAGAAAATGATGAAATTAATCTGATAAGTCTGCAAGAATGGGAAAGTCATTACAGATCTTAAAGCTAAACGTTACTTACTGAAAAAAAAAGTTTTGAGTATAAAAATGTAAACATCGAGCCAGCTACACAAATACATGAAATAATGGTTGATGAAATAAAAGAAGCGTTGCAGAAGTTAAAGACTGAAAGAGCAGCAGGTCCAGGAAACAGTCCCATCGTGCTAATAAAATACAGACCAAACCTATTATTAGAGACCATAACTGAATTGTATAATAAATGCTTATTAGAAGGTGGCGAAGTTCCAGAAGACTGAAATTTGGCTCATATCAGCTCATATCAGCTACAAAAAAGGAGACAAGAAGCTGTGTAAAAACTACAGAGAGATAAGCATTACAAGTTCGATGGGCAGGCTGTACGGCAGAATACTCAAATAAAGGGTAAAACAGCATTATAGAAATAGAAGAACAAAATGGCTTCGGAGCAGGGAGATCTTGCGTTGACAATATATTTGTTCTGCAACAAATCATAGAAAAAAGAAAATCCAGGAACCTGTCTACCCACCTTGTGTTCATGGATTTGGAGAAAGCATACGATACGGTCCCCTTGAAAAAACATTTTAAGACTCTGACGAACACAGGCCTAAATACGGTGTAGGTAAAAGCCTCTTTAATATGTTTGTGGATTCTCAAAGTGCAGTAAAAGTGGTAAATGCCACCTCAAACCCCTTCCCGACAGCAATAGGCTTAAAACAGGGATGAAGTCTCTCTCCAACACTGTTCAAAATGTACCAAGAAGCGTTTAATAACTGGAGTAGGGAAATACTGTTTGACGGCACTATTATTTGCGGATGATCAAGTGATAGTGGCTAACGATGAATGACGCAGATTATATGTTGAGGAAACTAATAGAGAATACCAGCAATGGGGGTTAAATATGAACATGGAGAAAACGATGACGCTGGACTGAAAATTTATGAATTTAAAAGGTGTAATGAGTTGAGATACTTAGGTACTATAATTTCGGAAGAGGGTGCAACAAAAAAGACATCTATAACAGTAAGGGAAAAGGGCTATACTCAATATTATGGTCAAATAAAATCAGATTAGAAACAAAAATGACTATCTACAATGCTATTGTAGAACCGATTCTGACATATGGGGGTGAGTGTTGGCAGTTCTCGAAAGAAGACGAAAGAGACTAGGAACAGTCGAAATAGATTGTTCACGAAGAGCGTGTAAAACATCAAGAATAGAACAAATACCCAATAAGGAAACAAAAAGACGAATAGGGAGAGTATTCACAAGCGCAGACAGAATGGAATCAAAACAGTTGTTGTATGGTCACGTAAACGGGGTGAAATCAGAAAGATGGCCAATGGAATACGAACAAAAAAATAGGCGAAGGAGCGGAAAACCAGGAAGGAAATGGATCGACGGAATTAGGGAAATCATGATAGATAACAGAAACAAACTGGAAGGATAGATAAAAATGGTGGTCGAAATGTGGGATGTGGTAAAGATATAGGAAAATCAAAGGAACCTGGACGAAGATAGGGTGCACCATTTCCATTACGCCTCCCCGCGAATTCGACGTCTTTGTTTCCGAAACCTCGCGAAGATGAAACGGAAAAGAAAACACCACGAGAGCGCAATCGCCTCGAGGAACGAGCGAAAACGAGGAAATAGAGTAACACTTCACCTGTGGATCGGCGAGTCCGGGAACAGGTCTAGGCTCTCCGAGACCGATGAGCTCGGGCTCGGCGTCGTGTCGGGCAGGCAACCGTTCCTGATCATCTCGACCTTCTTCTTCGCCCTGCCGCGTTTCTTCTCGAACTTACTCGTCTCCATCGAGGCGGCCCTCCGCCTCACCGACTTCCCCGGCTTCGCGTCCGGGTTGATCATCCACCAGGACGATTTGCCGGTGCCCTCGTTTTGTACCCTCATGAAGCGGTTGTGCAGCGACAGGTTGTGACGTATCGAGTTCTGGAAAACAAGAGAGAATGGTTAGTAGGGCACGTGAAGTACATGGAAATTAGCAAGTACTAAAATCGGCCAGTCTAACGAGTTCTTAGGATTGCTTTTACTACAAACGTAGGTGTACGTAAATTTCTACATTTGCATACATGCAAGTAATACAGGAGGAACTTTTAATGCCTCAGCACCCAAATGAAACATGAATGGTCACACGTTTATTCTCAAGACCAGGAATATGCATGCTGCAGAGAATTCAGTCTTCATCACTACGCATAAACTGTGCTAAAAAATAACAAGTTAATGACATGATGGTAAAGAAGTTTTACTTTATTAACATGTAGATATATGTCTGTATATCTACATGTAAGATACAAAATGGACTCTCTTTGGGGAATACAGTCAAAGGGTCCATGAAGTAAAGGCAATTTACTAATTAGCCTAGCTTAGGAGGTGTTTCCCACCTTCCTCATGGTAAACCTAGGAAACCAAGCACCAAATTTAATATACATATTTAATATGCAGGTACTTAACTAAATAATGGTACTCACTAGTGTAGGCAGAAATTAAAGCAGAAGAACATAAGGAGTCAACTATAGTCATTGATCTTGGGGGATTTTGTTTATAACAGTTCATATAAGTGACGTGGATTGTTATCAAATATTATAAGGTAAGCAAGTACATATAAATATGTTCACCATGACAATATAAAGAACAGGTTATACACAAACCGAATAGTTTACATTGGAATTGAGACAGATGATTAAATGAATGTTATATGTTTCCACTGAAATACTGACGAAAATTTAACGTATAACATTCACTCATAACATGAAATTTTATATGTCTTACAAATAATATATCTTGCCCTTGGACTAAAATTTTCTATTCCACCACCAGTAAAACGTATTCCACATTACTTAGCTCACTATGAACACTAATTTAAACATTTAGGTGTAAACAATTATATGAATCTCAAATTACTGATGTCTTTACTCACTTTTTGCATAAGAATATTAACAACAATCAGTTTCTATGTAATATATTGAATGACGCAAAATTTTTCTTGATGAGTAATCATGATTTACTCAAATGCGAAAGTGACAAAGGTAATACGACAGAAATTTCAGATAAAAATGCGTATTTTAATGAAGGCTGTAAGCTATTAACCGAAAAAAAATGATATAAATTAAATTAAAAAAATTAACAACCAGCTCATAAAATATAGACGCGACTTAAATTTGTTCGTTTAGTTGCATAGGAGAATAAATGTAAAAACTTCTAGTCTTCACAATGTTACTTGAGACACAAAACAAAACGTCGATGTACCGAGCGAATCATAAGGTATTTTTTGGCCTCTGCCAAAGCGCAGTAGGTATTTATTTAAGACACTTAGTAAGACTGACCCTCGTATATTTTGGTAGGAATGGCTTGCGGTCGCCAACGCAAGCATAAGCAACAAGAATTGCATACTGTATCGGGTATTAAAATGGAGTAAGTATAGTCGTAAAACTTTAACGAGCGCCCTTTTATGTGGACTCAAGCGGCTATTAACGGTTTTTTAGCTGTACAAAGTGAGAATGTAAAGAGAGAGAGAGATGGTATAAAAATGTTCGCACTTTATATATAAACGTTACTTAATACTGTACTGTTAATATTATGTTTATGAAAGTGTTAATATATGTTTATAAATAATATGTGGTCCACAGGTCTGATAAGTCAACTTACATATAGTTGCCTGTGATAAGTCATACGGCAAAATGTTCATGAGTATGGCATTAAATTAGTTGACAAATTTCGATTTTAGACCATCTTTTAAAAAAGATCAATGTGAGCGATTTTTTTAGACTTCAATTACATCTTGAATTTTCTATGTAACATCAGTTTTTATTACTCTTGTTATTGGATCCTGAATATTATTGGTGCCATTAAAACTATTTAATTCAATATATCCCACTATGGCAATTAATTAAAACAACTATAAATCTGAATAATGATGCGTGCGGCTTATTAACAATTATATGTTATAACTTAAAAACATAAAGGTTGTAGTCATATCGATATAGGTTTTGGGTAAGCTAAGAGTATTTTTGGTAATTTAGTAGTATTTTTAGTAAGTAGAGTAATTTAATACAAAATGTTTGGTATATTTTTACTAATCAGAAAATTAATCAATGTGTTTTAAATGTCATCTGTTCAATTTTACAAACTAATTGGGTAATTTTTATTGTCTCGTAGTTGCTTACGCGTCGCCTATAGGTACATCGATCATTTTTGGCCACAGTTCAGCTTGTTAATCAAGAATATAACGATATTACTAACAATTGTCGATAATACAAGATAGGTAATACAGTACAGGTAATATATACTCGTTATTTATTCAAATAATCTCTCTTCCCTAATTTAAATTAATCATCCTAAAACAATTAAACTTGTTCATCGATAACAATAACTTCATTTGTCTGGAAGGGTTAAACCAGACCAAAGATTTCTGTAAACGACGTCTTAAAATAAAAGAAGTGGCGAAGCGGTGTCACCAAATGAATGATGACGAGCAGAAGCGTTTCCAGCTACATATTTCATTCGTTTATACGTATCTTTAATTCCTTAACAGTTCTCATAACTCATCGCCACTTTTCCGTTCATCCCCTCTAATTTAGTCTCCGTAGCACGCGAATCTTAACAAATCTTAGTTACTTATTGCTCTGTCTCCACTCTCCGTCTCCTCTCTCGAGTTTATATTAGATTACAAAAAGGGAATCCGTAGCAATGTCACCGTTTCCCACTAATTTAAATCGTCTCCGGGGCTTCAAAGAGCTGATTTGGAATAAATCTCATTTGGCCCGTTAAAAATTAGTAAAAGTCGCCCTCCCTCTCGCGAAATACGACGACGACGTCGACGTACGAATAGAGATGTTCAAGGAATTAATCCATTTAAGTAATATTTCCTTAGGGGAAGGTCTTTCAGAGATATTAAGGGGGAACGTGATTTGTGAACACCATATCTTACGCTCTGCACCCGCATTATGCGATGCAGAGATGTGTAAGTTTGACAGGGTTCGGCTATGAGGACAGATATAAAAAAGATTTATCTCGGACGTCCGCGCAGAAAGAAAGTAGAAGTAGAGGAAGTATCGCCGTATAATTTTCCCTATACAGAGTGAATTTCGTTTGATTATTTGTCGGAATGAGAGCCGCCATTTAACCAGGAAACGAATGGTTCAATAAACTTCGGAAAACAAAGTTCGACCAGGTAGTAACAATGTAGAAGAGAGTAAACTTTATCGTTTGACCCAAATTGCCCGTCTTCCCTAATGGTTTTATGGGGAATTTTTAATTTGGAATAAAATTATATCAGTCCTCCTTGTTTCCGATAAAGTAGCTTAATAAAACTTTGATCACTGCCGAACGGAAAAGTAGGTAGTTCCGTTTATGACCCTCCACTTCGTTTCTTATTATCGCTCGTCCGTTTTCATTGCGCTGCGAAATTTTGAATTCATACCCAGATGAAGGGACATTTAAATGTTATACTCTTTTCGTTATTGAGTTATGGAAACATAAAACCGAAAAGTTTATGTTTGATTGGAATCAGTGAAAAGTTTTCGGGGATAATTCGGCTCCCTCAGAGTTTTACTGTTCCTATCTGAATATAAAGCACCTATACTGGTTTCGAAGTGCCATCGATATTTGCATAATGTGGTATAATCATATGTGAGGGTTTACCTGACGCGGAAGGAGGAGAGATGAGGGAAGCGGCGTCAGGGCGGCTGAGGATCTTTCAACAACACGAACGCTCAATAAGCTTTTAAATAGCATATTACAAATGTGCGTGGGATAAGAACGATATTTTGAAATTTGATAAATTCGAAAAGCCCATTAAATCTCATCGAATACAGCATAACATTGTTATAGGGAACTAATACTGTAGATGTAGAGTGCTGCGAAAAACAATTTTAAAAAGCGATACCTATGTTTTAATACAGGGAATGTTTCAAAAATGCGTAGATTAAAAGGTTCTTTCACTAGCGTTCAGGTGAATTGACATAAATAAGTGAACGTTTCAAACACGGATAAATTGAAAGGTTCTTCCACTAGGTATGAGGAGAATTGACATAAATATGTGTAATAATCCCAAAAAATTGAAAATAGCATATTAAAAATGTGCGTGGGGTAAGAACGATATTTTGAAATTTGATAAATCCGAAAAGCCCATCAAATCTCATCGAATACAGCATAACATTGTTGTAGGGAACTAATACTGTAGAGTGCTGCGAAAAACAATTTTAAAAAACGATATTTTAATACAGGGAATGTTTCAATAATGCGTAAATTAAAAGGTTCTTTCACTAGCATTAAGGTGAAAATGATATAAATAAGTGAATGTTTCAAACATGGATAAATTGAAAGGTTCTTCCACTAGCTCTGGAGAATTTACAAATAACTGAAATAGGTAGTTAAACCAGCCGTAAGAATTAAAAGCACCAGCTATTTTATTCCAGTATAAGCATACCACTCGTTTTTCATACCACAACGATGACAAAAATAACCTCTAGCTTTAATAAAAATTACGCACCACTAGATTATTACCTCCAATTCAGTCCAGTCAATAATTTTTAACGACTTGAAATAAAATTACTTTTTATGTTGACAACGTTATGGACGGTCTCCAACATACAAGTCGATATAAATGCTGTGATGAACCGTACCAACAATTCTAACAATTCTACTCTTCTATGCGACGCCTTAAACGTACTGTGCACAAATTCCGTGTTAATTTCGAAAAATCACACGCCTGCTCTTGCTATGCAAAGCTCGTTTCCACATCCTCATCCATAGAACGTGTGGGTCGGAATCGTAGGTGATTGACTGATAGAACCGGTATTTGTGCAAAAAAGGCATATCGAAATTTTTTCGAAGCAATTGCTACCTAATTTGCTAAATTACACGCCGTTGGAAGTGAGGAATGTAATGTGATTCCCGCACGACAGAATCTCGGCGCATTTCCGTGCGATTGCTCGTGTGTTTCCTAATGCAACACTTTTAGATTTGCATTGGTCAAGGGTGAGCCATGTGCTTAAATTCTATGTTTGAAATAATGAGGTGAACCTTTGGTTTCTTTTATGAAATAAAATACCCGAAAAATTGGAAAAATTAAGAAGACGAATCAACATGAAAGACTATATTCAACTTAACTCGTCGATTAATATGAGTATTTATTCGACATACTTGATTCAATTGATTAAATCTGTGTGTCCTAACTACACTATATTTATTTCCAAGATAGACACGACATAAATAATGGTATTCGCATGATAACCACGTGGGCAGTCGCTTATTGGCCGGTCGATCGTAAAAATTCAAAACGCCAAACACATGCAGTCGATGTATCGTTTTACAGGGTTGAAATTAGTTTTACGGTGATCATCGTGTTCGTCGCTTCCTTGGTTATTAGTCATTACTTTCGTTGTTGTTCTATATACGTATAGTTAATTGTTGTTTATTATTTTTTGTGATTTTTTGCTACTGTTGTGCATGAACTGTGTATTTTTAAATTGGCTGTAAAATGTCTAGCACAGAAACAGGACAGAGGTTATAAAGTGCGGTCCTGTTCAAATCCTACGCTTTGGCTAATCACGCGCGTATGTTTGTTTTCTTCGTATGTATCTTGAAAATAAATAGACTATAGTAGTGGTGAGATTCATTTTTCCTGACGTCAAGACGTCATTTCTTTGGTAATCATCCATCGGTCATCCAGTCATCGGATTGGTCACGATGTCAGACAACATCCAGGCGCATCTGTATCTCTGGTAATAACTCAATTTTTCATATACATCCCTTTCTTTTTGTTTTCGTGAGATACGTTTATGGTGGACCACTTAATTTTCCTCCTGTTCACGAGTAGGTACTGCACGTGCGAGGATATTCTTGTGTACAAGTGAAACGTTACACATGCATTTCCTCGTCTTATTTTCGTTATCGTAACGACGTTAACGTGCAGCAGCGGCCCTTAGAAGCTCCAGCATACTCGCAACGACGTAAGCAAAGAGGGTAGAAAAAGCGAACGACCGAAAACCCCCAGCGCCATTAGGTCCTCCGGTGCGGCGAAAGTTGTCGTCCCGTCACGCCTAAGTGCTATCGGAGACAGGGGGACACGCATTCCTCAATATCGGGGGCGGCGGCGGCGGCGGTCCGGGGCCGTAATGGGCCGGTCAAAAAGTTGACCGCTGACCACGCGCTCTCGATCACCAGGCCGGAAACTGGGCAGGAAACGCGTCAAGCAATTGAGGGAACGATCGCTTTTCTGAGATGAGCCAGTCGGCCAGGCGCCGACGAGGTGGATTATGGACGTCGTGTACCGGGCGGATCGGAAAATCGAAAGGGAATCGCCGAGCGGGGCGGCTCGCCGCCAGTCGGGAAAAGTCCGGGATCGCGTCTGGCGGGGGCATAAATCGTGGTCCTTTCCAGATCGCTCCTCGCATTAACACAACTGGGGTATTCCACTGATGCTCCTGGTTACACACAGGCCCAATTAAAAGAGGCGCTCCTTGTGCGACAAAAATGCTACCAGGAAACGGAATCTCTCATAACGGTGTGAAGTTAGCAGCCGAAAATCCAGTAGGCAATTTTTACTTTCTCCCATATAATAAGAGAAACTACATATTGTAATCGTGCTGATTTTCGGAATTAGAGATATTGGCATTTCTGGACGTTTTGAGGTCCCCTGAGAAACATGTCTCTGTGTGTATGTATGTATGTGTGTATGTATGTATGTGTGTATGTAGTCAACGTTTTCTCAGAAACTGTAAATAGTGGAAAGTTGAAATCATGTATTTGGGCAGGGTCCCCTGAAAACTCGAGACTTTTTTAAATTTCATCAAAATCAGTTAAGGGCAAAGGGCACTTCTCGTAATTTGGAAGTTTTTTGAATTATCTCAAAAACTGGTTCAACGTTTTTTTTTTTACTTTGTATGTGTACTTCACCGTTCAAGCCACATTAATTGCCGTTATCGTCATCTTGACTGATCCTCTATGACGGGCCCTCTACTTTTGTGAATTTTCAATTTTTCTCAATTTTATCCAAAACGGCTTTACCAATTCTTACCAAATTTTAGATTTGAACTGAACTAACCAATACCTACAATTTGCATTTGAATTTTTTTTTTGTAAAACCTCCCTAAAAGGTACTATACTTCTTTCGGAAGAAGTCCGTACTCGAAGATGGGGAGATGAAATATAAGTAGACGTACGTCTCAAAGTCACACTCATCTAAAGAAACACGTATTGATGTTTAAATAGGAACTAATATATTTATTGGGACATGTTTCGACGTTAATACAATTTTTGTAGAATTCTTTATTATTTTTATATACACTTTTTTTACATACATTTTACTTGGAGGTCATCTCGGTCCATCGTGTGGGTAATGGTTAATTTTTACAATTTTTGACTGTTTTCTTTTAATTTGGTTGGTTTCTATCCTAATGACTTCTGATTTTGACTTTGACTTCACACATCGAAGGATGAGATGATTGATACGTATAACATGTGGGTAACATATAAAGCGTTTATTTTATACAATACTGTAATTGTTTTTTACAGGCAGAGTGAAGCTGAGGGTGAGTCCTAGGGACTTGAAACATGTCCTAATAAATATATTGGTTCCTATTTAAACATCAATACGTGTTTCTTTGGATGGGTGTAACTTTGAGACGGGCACTATACTCTTGAGTATTCACAATTTCTTTAATTTTTTTTTTTTAAAAAAGGCGCTTTGAATGTTTTTATTTTGTTTATTTTTTTGACTAATTTTTATATTTGAATGAACATATTAAATGAGTACAATTTTTATTTCAAATATTTTTTTCCGAAAACTGTCTTAAATGACATTTTATTCTTAAGAATTTTTATTTTGTTGTACAATTTTCTTTAAAACGGTTTTGGTGATTTATACTAAATCTCATAACTTCATTTAGCTGTTTAATGCCTACACCTTTTATCTGAAACATTTTTATTTAAAATTGCCATAAAGGGCACTTGCTTAAGCGCATCGGTTTGTAGAGTAATTGTTCAGTCTAACTGATACATCTCCATCAAATAAAGTTATTTTTATTTATTCCAAGTCGATGATTGGATTATCATTTCTAAGTATGGACGTTAAATACTATTGTATAAGTAAATTTATACAATGTGTTTCAAAATGATTGTCATCTAGTTGGCGTTGGAATTTCTGTGCATGTAATTGTTGATGTGCCGCGCTCTATTGATTTGTACCTATCTAATTCTGACAACAAGTCTCACTTCGAACATTTATTATGAAACTGGCAATCAGTACTGCTGGTAATTAACGGCCCTTTTCAGGGCCAAAATAAATAGTACAAATAGACAAATACTCAGAATTCGTTTTCTTTTGACAGAGAAAAACCAGAAGTTAAAAGAGGTTAAGTAGGTTATTTTGAGGTTATGTATAGCTAGTAGAAACTCATATTTTCGCATGGCGGGTTTTTTTATTTTACATGGGAATTCCACAGCCGACTAGATGACAATCATGTTGAAACAAATTGTATATCGTTTGGATAAAGTTAGTTTTATACGTTTTTCAAAAACCTTTGTCATCTAACAAACAACCAAAAGAAATATTTACAGCCCGTTCGATATCTGATGAGTTAGAATTCCAACAAACTACTAACCCAATAAACACCTTCTTATCGGAACTACTGTAACAATATACCGCGACAGAGGCGTGCCTTAAAAATTTCAACATTATTTTCAATGTCGAATTCATGCACAAGCTGATATTATGGTAATAGGTAAGAGCTACGACCGCGCCGTCAATGACGTTTTACCCCTACTCATACTCCGTCGATTGTCGAAAGTCGTCGATACCGAGTAAGGTTGCTACGAGTTTTCTTGGAATTCTACCTCATCACATTTTGAATAGGTTGTACTAATAAGAGAAATTATTATATTCAAGTCTTGCGATGTCACACATCGCCATTTTTAAAGTGACATTTCTAGCAGCCATATGACCAGTGGCGTCTTATTAGAGAAACATTTCCAAAACTCATTTTTGCTGAAAAAAAAAATCGTCGCATTGCGTTACTAACAATTCGAAACCAATTAACACACATTGTATAAGGGATCTATGGGGGTGAAATGGTCACTCGAATATATCCCAGTACCGTTATAATTATAACTCATGTTTATTCGATAATTCAATAATTATTTTCAAGATGAAGTACTAAAAATTTCAGTTGTGCCAAAACTACTGGTCCAACAACCTCTGTTTTATGCGCGCATAAAGAACGTACAAACTAGTACTTCTTTTCAATATGCAATCCCTACAAATTGAAAAATGACGGACATAAGAATTTTTGAAAAAACCTAAAATTTTCCGGTTATGTCTCCGTTACAAATTAGCCGATCAGGTCGATTCAAACTTCATTTTGTTCGCATTTTGAACATCAAAATTAGTTTTGATACCATAAGCAAAAAATATAATTAAAAACGCTGCTTTATGACTATAAATGTTTATAACAAATTATTAATAGACGGGAGTAGAAAACATACAGAATATGAGTACGGACTGTCTTTTCTATGATGGCAGAATAGGTTTCCGAGTAGCATTTTTGTCACACGAGGCTAATGGAGGAATTCACTGCATACTATCCATAATAATAAAGCAAGATATGTCAGTCGGAGTATGCGAAAAGGAATTTTAGGCTGTGAAATTTTGCATGGAAATCCATTTAATCACGAACTTTGCACCTCGAAGTCTGCCTAAATATTGTGATTATTAAAATTAAATTATTTTCAATGCTTTATTGACAGAAATTCATAGACTAATAATTACATGACACATGACTTACCGCATTCTACTAAAGAAACGCAGCTAAGTCGCCTTTCGGACTTTATATTCTGTAAATTTCTGTTATTAAAATTATTTTTGAAATTAATACATATTCCAGCATGTTATTTGTAGCGTGCAGGTCGGGGGTTACAACCAAGAACCAAGTACAGAAAATTACAATAATTCAAAAACATGAAACCAAACTAAAGTTATTTATACAATTTATAAGTGTGAAAATCAAAGTTATAATAAATAGTAAAAGTGAAATAAAAGTTTTGGCTTTATTCCTAGTTTAGGAATAGTGATAGAAATACGAATAGAATAGCTGGAAGGTTAGAGGTGAATCAACATACTAAAAATTTTCTAGACAAATGTGACAAAACCGAAGGCATGAAAAATGGCGTTTAGTAGTAAAACCAAATTTGAATAAATATATAATAAAAATAAAATTATGACAAAAATTAGAACAAAATACCACAAAATATGGGAAAAACGATACTAAAAACAACCCTTTTTGCTCCTTTCTTTCTTTTTGCTTTAACGTTACGTACATTCGAAAATATCTCGAAAATCAACTTTAATAAGAACAACGCGAAAGTTACTGAACGATAGAATTCGTCTAGTGATGGAAGCTCCAGTATTTGGAAAATCTAGTTTCAAATGTTTGCTTCTTGATATTTTCCAAATGAATTCACCACTTGGTAATAGATGAATTTGGTAGTTTATTTTAAAAATCATTTAACCACTAAATTAGAAAAACTGCGCTCTGTTGGCGACGTTGCCTTAAAATACACTTACATTAAAGTGAACCCAAGTAATAAAATTTGATATTTTCATTTCACCGAATCACTCGACTCTTCTTGAATTTCCTCCAGCTCCTTGAAATACATACTGATGTCTCCCGTAAATTGAGAGGTTAAACTATTTGGAAAAGACCTCACCAGAATTCGATCCTAATACATAGTCAATACGGGACCGGTAATACGAATATAAAAAAAAGATGTGTGGAGGAGGATTCAAAATACCCCCCGTCACACCGCCGAAGTAACGACCCGTTCCTCGCGTCGTTTCGACCAATCGAACAATACATCATCAGGCAAGTTCATTACGCAAATATGGGCCGGCACTTTCGGGCCTAAAGGATATATTACATGAATTATGAATATCAAAAAGAACGTTTATGGCCCACCTGCGGCCTCAGGTCCTCACTTTTATCCTCGGATGTGATTTATGCCTTTGGGCCGCCGCTAACGAGACAGTTCACCTCACCTATAAATGTGCGAGGTGATATATATACCGGGGGAGAGCAAGGCGCCTGGACGCGGAAACGACGCGTCGGAGACGCCGCCGATTGAAAAACCGAAAAAGGGATGAATTTACACGGGCCCGAAACGAAGGGCCTCACGGTGGGAAATATTTTCGCTGAGAATTTATATTCGTTCATTGAAATATCGACAGTCCCTTCGTCCCAAACACTATACATATATAGAATAGATGTAAGTAGCTGGTACATTGAAACAGTAATTACTTGTAATTAAGTGACGGGTTGCCAAATATTAAGTGTACTTCAATAGTCTGATTATAGAAAATTCTGGTAACGTTTAATAAATTATGTTAACGTTTCTCTCCCTGAAATGTATGTGCTGCTGGATTTATGTGGTTACCCACGATTTAAAAACCACATAATTCAATTTTTAATTAATCTCTTCGTATGTCAGACTATTTTCTTTCGGGAGAAGTCCAATTAAGAGTCACCCCCGACGAAATTACCAGCCAATTATTTTTATCGTCCAGAACATAATTTCGGCTTCCTCGCAGCTAATTTCCTTCAATGGTCGGATCGCCCCATACGTCTCCCTAATAGAGTGGAAGCAACATTTTGATCAATCGCATTTATACGATAAGCGATATAGCTCGGCTCGGGGATACGCGCACATTCCGAAGGCTTTAATGGCGACATTTCGACTTACTAGATGGGATGTTTTACTCAAACTGACAAAAGACCACGAAATATGGACGGCTAGGAAAAACGAGGGGACGCGAATGGGGGATTTTTTTCGAGTCTGTGTGTATAGGTTGTGTATTTACATTCACTTTGGAGATTATTCAGATGTGCGTGGATTGTAATCAGGAAAGGCGAAAGTTTACTGTAAATTGACACTACAATAATTTAGTTTTAGTATTTCACTTGAATTTTTTAGTCGAAACAAAACAATGTATATAAACATGGTATAGAGATAATATATCCTCCATATTCTAAAAGTGACTTCTACCGTACTGAAGAAAGAAAGAACGGTTAGTCTCTTATAATTTTCAAGTGAATTTTCCACTCACTAAAACAAACCTAAAGATCTGCTCTTGAATTAGAATTTGGCAAATCTAAGAAGTGGTTCTTCTTTCGCAAGAAATTGTATCGATTAAACCTTGAAGTTATTTAATCCCCAGATCTCATATGAACTCTCTCATTTCCAGTGAAATCGATTTCCACGAAATATAATGTACCTACCAATCTAATTTTGATGTGAAAATCTAAAAGTTAAAATATACAAGGAAAAATACAAATGCTGTAAAAACATCAGCCCCACACTTAGGGCTTCTACGTTAGTAGAACAATTTATGTCAATGATGATGACATTGATGACGAAAAAGAAGATGTCAAAATTTTAATGAGTGATCTTATTACTTTGAGATTTAATCTTAATTAGTTGTACTCATATATATACTCTCACTATCGAACGACGAAGAAAATAATTTGACACTACAATGTTTTTTGTAATTATTTCTTGGTATTCTCGATACTTTGTTTGTAATTACGAATTGATATTTCAGTCATCTTAACCCTCTGAGACCGAAATTATTCGAAAATTGTGAAAGTGAAAACTAATGAGAGTTTTTGATAGAAACTTGTTTATTAACATAAGCTTAAGTTGAAATAACACTTAAATACACTAAAAATATACAGGATAATCCCGCATGACGTGGTTATTAATGCTAAACACTAGGAATTAAATAGTAATAAAGCTACCAAGATTACTTTGCGAAATTGGAATAAACAAATGACGCAAAATATTTTTTTTATTTTATGTGAAACAACGAAAAACAGTTTTTGTCTATATTTAGTCATAACCCAGTAGTAAGCCATCATTCATAGCCTTGTAACGAAGCCGATTTTCCAGAGTCGAGGGTAGACCACCCACTATACAGTTAATCGCGAAATCAAACCTATCTCGGATAGATGGCGGCCGATAAGGCACTGTTCAATCTACCATCGCTTAAACATCCAGACTAAATTTAGCTAAGCCAGCCGCTCCCTCCAGTTGTCCCGTACCTGAGTTAATCCAAGGTCAGAACCAATACTTGTCTGTGACAAGCCGTACGTTATCCGTATTTTTCGGTTGCGTCTGATATCCGTTTTCCGTTCTACCGACCGATATATGTAATTGTGTACGTTACCGACCGTAGATCTAGACCGACCGAACTATCCGTTATCTGTTACGTAATTGTCCTTAAACTGTGCTTGTCACCGCCGTTAATTTTAAGACCGCCGAATTCAGTGTTATATGTAACTGTGAACGTACTGCTGATATCCGTCAACTGTGATCGTCACCGCCGTTAATTTTAAGGCCGCCGAATTATTTGTTATATGTATCTGTGATCATTCCGCCGTTATATGTTATGTAATTGTCCGTTACCGACCGATATATGTGAGTGATCTGTAGCACCGTGAAAATGTCCGTCTCTCCGAACCGATTTGAATTAATTTCTCCCTCGTCGTGTTAGGGAAAAATTAATTCACCACAATCTTCCGCCCGCTCTCTCTCTCTTGCTCTCTCGTAATGTAAAAATGCCGTATTATCGAATATTAGACACTGCACGTTTTCCTATCGTCTCCCTATTTAGCTATTTCTCTTTCATTGTGAAATTGTTAGGATACTTTCCCGTTTTCGCATTTTCAGTATTAAGAGGGTTTTCCATATCTCAAGTTCTAAATATTTGTAAGAGTATTTCCACTTTCCGTTTCCGCATTTTCGATTTGTTAAAATAATTTCTTCTCTTCTCACTGTTATTTAGAATACATTTTATTTCTCTCCAACTGTGATAATAATAATATTTTCGCATTTGTGTGTTTCCTTTCCGAAATACAGAAATAATTGTAAATAAGTTTTTGCCGATCTCCGTTCGACGACCTAGCGCCACAGGTGTTAGTTGTACGAATTGTTTTTCGCAGCCGTTTGGAAATAAAATAATTTAGGATTTTCTGTTTTTGAGCGTGTGTTTCATTTCTACAGACAACCCGGGTAATCTCCTGAGTTCGTAAATTACCCAGGCATATTCCCGAGGGAGAAAACCCTTAAAAATCTGGCGCCCGAGCAAAACCGTAAAACCCACTTTTAAAATCCTTTTCCGAACTCCCGAAATCCGTCCCAGCGCCAAATCTCACAAGTAACCGCACAAAGCGCGTTACAACCTCTTCTAGATCGTCTACAAGGGATTCATCATCGCTCTATTTCTTCCAGAAAGTCAAACAGACGATTTGAATCCATATTATTAATTTTAGAAAATTTCCAGGCAGCCATATTGCCTGAAATGTAAAGAATTTATATTGCAAAATATGCTTCACCAGATTCGTTGTTAAATGTTAGGATCAAAAATACTTGAATACTATTGAATACTAGAATCTACTAACAAAGAATAAAATTCCAGACGAAAAAAAATATTTCCTAAAATAGTGCTATACATTCCAGTGGCCACCACGTCAAACCACACAAAAATCTGCTCACGTCAAGTCAATTTAGAACAATGCAGAATATTTTTTACGATAGATAGAAAATATGAGTATCTTGGAACGCTTACCTCCTATTTTTGAAGCAAAAATGTCACACAAAATATTTAAAAAAAATGTTGCAATTGACAAGGAGACTAAAAATGATGCCTAGGTAACACATTAAAAGTGTAGTTACCACGTAAAACCTGTAGGAAAATAGTACGATGGATATTAGTAGTGTGATTTACACTGATAACCAGTAGTCTGCAAAGGGTTAAATCATTTCTATCATCAATTTCGCTTCTGAAAAAATAATTTGGCAGTATAATATCTGCTTGTAATTATTCCTTGTTATTCTCGATATTTTCCATGTAATCACAAATTGATATTTGAGTCACCTGAAATCATTTCTACTATCAACTTCGCTTCTGACAGTAAAAACACGGTTCTATCGTAGTTTACCTTCTGGACCTTAAATCAACATGAAAAATGACCAATTAATAATTTAGAACCTTCTAGAAATGATTAAATATATGCTTCATTTCTCATAAGTCACAAAATGAGTGGTTTTCGATAACTATACTGAGCGTCCTTCAATTTCCAAATGTGACAGGCTACAGATCAAAGTTACATTACTTTAATACGCAATTCAGCCATTAGAGAAAGGCCTGTATGATGAATGATCTGAACAGGATTTTAGCCCACTCAATATGGATTCATCGAGCGAAAAAATTCAACTGCTTTGCCTTTTTTAAAGTTTATTCAAACTAATTTCATGAAACCCGCTTTTTCATTATTTTTTTTTTGAAAAAAGTATTTGGAGCTCGTTAGCGCGAGTTTATATCAAAGCGTTATTAAGAACGTGAAATGCAGGTTTTTTTAAAATGGTCGTTTCAACCCAAATCATTCCTTTGATTTTTTGCTTGAATTGCTTGAAATTGAGGTAATAGGGCACAACTGAAAAGCCATTTTTTTCAAATTTGATTTTTAGATTTCGCTATTAACTCTTATTAGAATTCAAATATTTACTTCTTTGACGTCGACTGTAGTTAAGTTTGCCTTTGACTTTATGGGCACTAAGTTTCAAAATTATTATTTTTGGGAACTTTCCGAGACCTTCTCTTTGGCTATGGTCAGATCTCGAAAAGTAATTATAAACTCTATCGACGTTTAAGAATGTTTCTTTTTAATGAAGAATAAAGCTGAAGGTACGAATTCTAAGTGTTTAACGAATTTTGTTTTTCTGTAGTCAAACAGTATTGATTCGACTCAAAATAGCAGGACGTTTCAAAATTAAATTTTGTGAGAACTCTTCAAAACTCCATTTTATTTAGGACATATGTGTAAACCCTAAAATAAACTCTATTGGCGTACAACAAGTTTTCTCCTTATATGGCGTTTAAACGTATAGAAATAGATACTGCATTTGCATTTGCCTCGAATGGAGAAAAATGGCATATTGCCTATTGGCACAAAAAAAAACACCCAAAATTTGATAAAAGTGAACATGGTATTTTGAAAATATCAGTTTTAAAAGATAACTGGCTATTTTAGTTTAGCCTCATTATCACAACAATAAGTGTCCATTTGAATTTTCTTAATACCGCTGTAAATTTTGACAAACGCCACAGAGCTCCAAAAATTTTTTCTTTGAAAAACAAAAATGCCTGGGTTTCATGTAATTTGATGCCATATCCATCATGTGGAACAGTTGAATCCATATCGATTGGGTCACTTAGTGTTAGAATAATCGTCAGAAGAGCGTGAATTCCGCCTGCTACTCCTATATCAATACGTATCCATCCCTATCCCAATGCAATATCGGGGTTTAGGGGAATTCGAGTTCAATTCGAACTTTAAACTAGACTTTTCTCACAAACCAGGCACAAAATCCGATTAAACAAATATGATTTTGAAAAACCTGAATGGAGAAAAATTTAAAATGAGTTGATTTCATTATCTTTTATCTGTTGCACGTAGTGGTAGATTACCCTGAGATACTCTTAGACAAAATAATTTCTTCGCCCCCAGAAAAAAACATAATATTTTTACGTGGTAAAACAAACACAAAACTAGTGTTCAAATCTCCAATCAACTTCCAGTAATATTCGAATTTCAATCTCTTGTGACATCTTCCAGTGCAACGTTAGAGAACTGGAATAGGTACATAACTAAATAACTAAAATTATTTTGTAGTTATTCAATGTATAGCAGTAATAATATTGTCGATATAGGTCAGAACAAACTTATTGGTTAATTAACACTCCCGTGTAGTAACTTCGTATATCATTCTCATTCTCGCATTTTATTTGGAGATTTCTGTCGGTTGTGTAAATGTTTAACAATAACTTTTCCTATCCCTTAAGTATAAAATTTGAATGTCATGTAACTGTATTGTACTGTAATTGGTTTCTTGTTGGGTAATAACGCCATTATGATGAGTATCATTATACAAAAATCGTGGCAATTTTACGTTACAACGCAACCACGTTTATACTAGGATAGCTTAACCTTGTACAAAGGTTCACATGGAGACCAATTTCTTTTATAATAATTTTGTATTGATAGGTGAATGGTGAATGTAAATTTCGATGAATTTTCAACTTACTTCGATGGGCTGATTAATTTAAAATAAGTAACTTAAGAAGCCGGAATAGGAAGTTTTTAAATGTTAGTGAATGGAGTGAAACAGAACTTTTCCTTATTTCTCTGATATCCCTTGAATTAATAATAAATACACATTTAAAATTATTACAATTTAATCGATAAACGAAGTTCCAATCTCTCTTTTGAGAATAATTGAAAACCGCTCATGATGAACATTTTACTTTGATGAAAAGTCCTGAGCTTTCACTCAAAGTGCTTAAAAAAGAGTATTAATGCTTTATACGCATCCACTTCGCTCTACATACCTCAGCTCTTCCTTGACGACTTAAACTTTCCGCGAATGACGTCGTTCAATTATCGAATGAGAAAAAAAAGAGCAAAAGTATCTCGCCCCTCCCACCCCCTCGTCTTTACGCTCACTTTAGCTCGCGACATTTTTACCGTAAATATTTAAACAACACCGAATTAAATCTGTAAGAGCAGAGCGTCCCCCTCCGCCCACCTCCGGCTCTCCCGTGCGTACACACGAAAACCTGCATTATTAATAAAGGAGAAAATATCCACGTTTACTTCGTTCGACATCAAAGCAATCCAGCTTAGCGGGGAGAAATTATTTACGGGGGCCTTTTGAACTCGCGGGGCTTCTCTTGCGCTACTAGATCATCATCTCCTGATTACAGATAAGTGGCTGTAATCGGTCGAATGCAATCTGCATGCGAGCGGGGAGGAGAGAGCAGAGGTCCGGTCTTCAATTATTCAAGTTTTAACTCGGGGCCCCGATCGAACGGGGGGAAAATCTCGGGGAATGCCAGATGGCGGATTACAGCTCGCGGTTCGCCTCTGAGGCCCGCAGTGGTTGCGGCTCCGGGACGTTCGGCAATAAATAGCATGATTTGGCGGACCGAAATGAAATTGTGACCGACAAATGATCGACGATTATTATAACAGGTTTAACCTAATTGGTCTATTACAGGTGTAATAAACTGCAATAACGAATACTTCAATTCGATAATTTATAATTTAATTTCTATGTTCCGGAACTGAAATGACACTCTGACACTAAAATGACATTCTAGCACTAAAATGACCGAAAACAGTGCTTTAATAATGATTATTAAAGCATTGCTTTTGGTAATTTTTTTTGTTGGGTTTGTAACAAGATCTACCCTAATGCTGTCTCATGTCTGTCAAAACAAAATTTTCAAGGTTCCTCGTATTCGTACAGTAAGACCCTCGACGGGGGTATGTAACTTTATTTTCTTTACATCAGTTCACAAAGTCATTGTAAACTTTTTCATATGCGTCTCTAGACTTATCAGGTAGCAAATTCTTACTGCATTTGATGCCACTTCTTGTAGTTCCGGTGGAGTTAAAGAAACACCCTCTTTTACTTGATGCCATTAGGATTCTTGAGACATGATTTCGATTTTATTTAAACTCATTAAATTAAATTTGAATAAGGTGTGAAAATTGACAGATGTCTAGGAAACAGCAGTAATACCAACGTAAATGTCACGATAAAAAAAATCACCAGATCAGAAATTTTTAATGATTTAAACATAAATAAAAATGAAATGGAAGCCGGAACGCTGTAAAAATGTAAAAAATGGAATGCTGTAAAGTACTCGTTGCAGAAGACATTCCAAGCCCTCGTCCGTTCTAAAACTCGCCGCCGGACTCTGGCTTGGAATATGACGTCTTCTGCAACGTGTACTTTAAACTATTATTGAGTAATTCAAAATTGTTAAAGACAGAAAATGGTGTCTGCATAGTTTCTTAAATAAGACAGAAATAATGAAAAATGAATCAATAGATCTGTGTATTATTATTATTATTATTATTATTGCATTTTTGCAATCGGAAGTGGGTACTAGCATCCACCCTTTATCTGCCTTGTGTTCATCATGGACGTGCCAATCTCCCAATGCTCGCTTTACATCTTTACAACGTCATTCGGACCGACAAACAGACATATCATTTGGATCTGACTGATCGACATAGAAATGGTGAGCGACAAACGATCCAGGATTATAGCAGGTCTTAACAAAATTGGTTCATTACAGGTGTAATGGATTGCAGTAACGAAATCTTCAATTCGACAATTAATTTAATTTTAGTAATTTAAAACTGAAAAAATAGGAAATGCTAATTGTATAATGTGATCAAAAAGACAGAATTATTTTAAAGTTAACCTCTACATCAGTACTGCATTTTTGCAATTGGGAGTACCAACATCCACCCCATTCTATCTTCCCTGCATTCTTCCTGCAAGTGCCTATTTTCACATGCATGCTTCACAACGTCATTCAGACCAAGAAACTCTTGTCCCTTCCCTTCTGTTTTGGTTTACAATGCGATATTTTGAGTTATCCAAGAAGGTTATCCAATTTCTCAAAATTGGCTGTATTACTTTAATACCAATATTGTATTTTTTTTGTAATTTGTGTAATATTTTGTATATATAATATAATATATATGATATATTAATATTGTAACGTTTAATTTCTAATTTATTTACACTGCCCTATTAATTATACACTACACACTACTTAATTTATCTTGGACTATTACTGAACTAATTAATTTATATAACACACTTAACTATTTCCTAACTAATTAATTTATATCACTCTAAATGTTAATTTATTTCACTAGTCCGTCTTTCGCCTTATTTATTCACTCGCAGCTTCACGTCTAATCTTCATCGTCCGCAAGCCCGCTTATATACATATCTCCATTGTATTCGCGATGGTTCCAGGTCATTCCTTTCTCAAATAATATTTGTTCTAGAGAGGTCGGGAAGGTAATAAATCATTCATCCTTTATGGGCCAATTACGGAGCGTTTTAAAGTGGCCGCCGAGGTCTGATAAGAGTAAACACGTCTTGCGTTGCTGTTTACATTTCGCGTTACAATATTATATACCAAAATAATACCAATGTATTACCAATTAAAGTACCTGATCAAAGCTGTAAAACGTATGATAAATAAAAAAAACAAAACGATTTTTATACATAATTTGTTAAATAATCTGCAATATTTGTAGGCACAATATTAGAATAGGAAAATATTTCCTTCCCGCTTGTATCGTCAGAGCTGATTGTTAGTTTATATCTCCAATGAATAAACACCAGAAAGTGTTACAATACAGAAGACCTGATTTTCTTACATTTCTGGAATTCTCGTGTGGTTAAAATTTTTGTCATAACTAACAGATCAACCCATTAGTAACGAGCCAAAATTTGTTCTTGCCGATTATCCTAATACTTAGTTGCAGAGTAACTCGAAGCAATTATCCAATAGATACATTATTAAGGTACCTCATACATCCATATTCATTTTTCCAGCGAAAAACACAAACAGATTAGAAAACATTTTCTTATTACTGTGTTAAAACTGGATTATATTATTAGCTCAAACTGGTATTGGCATAATATATATTTACTAACTATAACTTTTTTTTTATTGGTACGCTATTTAAAACATGCTTTGGCGTGCGTAAATCGGGCTTTTTCGCACGCGCGTGTTTTAAAGTCGCCATGGAAACGTATCAACAACGGCCATATCAACCAATAACAGAGCGTTTTTGGCCGGAGCGGGACAAGCCGATTGGTGGCACGACGTGCGACGGGCCGTCACGAAGCGTCCCGAGTGTCATTCAAATTAATCATATTGGGTATGCATTTGGTTTTGGTATAAAAACAGGTACCAATAAAAAAAATCGCGTAAAGTATTCGTGGATAACTGCTCTTTCAAGCACTTGGTCTATTTCGAGCACTCCGGCTACGCCGTCGTGCTCGAAAACTTGCGCGTGTTTGAAAGAGGTCAATATAAACTCATACTTTAATATACTATTATACTACGTATGTGGTGTTACTAATTATTATATCTGTAAATAAATTGTATCAAAACATATATAAGAATGACTTGGGGGAACTAGGAGAAACAAATACTTCGAGGGCTAGTATCCCTACCTATATACACCCTTAGTTCTCCCACGAACACAGTACCATAGCAATTTTTATGTGTTTTCTAAGTAACTTTTAAGCGAAACACACCCTCAAGCCAGAAGTCGTAAAAATCATATCACTGTACACTTGTTTATCCAATATTTAAAAACTATTTTATAATAAAAAAAATACTAAATACATTTATATTTTATACTTATGGTAGAAACATATTTATGTTTCTACCATATCGAGTAAACCTTTGAATAACAAAGAGTCCAAAAAGACGCCTTAGAAGGATATCATAGGTATTGCAGATTTGATCAAGTAACATTTTAAAGAGCTCAAAAGAGGTATCATTTTAAAGTGTCACTTAATTAAGATTTTAATAAACAGTTTTGGCTTTCGGTGAAGTTTACATCCGAGTATCAAATTTTTGGATGAAATTCAATTTTCAAAAATAAGGTTATAAAATAAGGTTGAGTAGACATTTTCCCTTTTTCAGGCTCAAGCCGAATGATACATACACATTTACAAGAAGTACCACTGTAATAAACATCGTTTCCCGTAATAATCAATCTGATAGCGGTACGACTTGAAGCACTCTTGACATTTCGACTTTGTACCAGTTCTATCGTCGCCCAAAGCACGCAGAGAATAATTTCTTTACGGGGGAGCTCAGTGGTTATTAAATAATTTATCTCACAGTGGACAAACTTTTACCTTCATACTCCATAAACCAAATATTGGCAAATACAAATATCCATACCCCTTCACGATCCCTTTACGCGACGCAACACCGACAAACCTTCCTTCCCCCGATTCCAATCTCACTGCAGCGAAATCTTTGCCATGCAGCAATTAATTAAAGGCGGCTCGAGCACCGTACGTGAAAGACAGGGACGGCAAGATGTGTCTCCAATTGAGATCAATTAAAAAGGTTAAGTAGATGTAATAGTGGTTAGTGAAATGTGTAATTGACTTGTAAGAGCCGGTAGGAGGGCCCATGCTGGTACGACGTCATAGTACATTGCTCCCTCGGTGCGCGTCGACTACAATTATACAGATGAAAATTACGCTGGTGGGATGCGTACTTATATCTATGGGATTAATCCCATGGTAGTGACTATTTCCAGTCGCGAGGGAAAAGTAAAGGATGTTAAATAAGACCGTTTGAAATCCATTTATCCGATATTGTGCAACGACTTGACGTGATGAAGAAAATATACAAACATTATTTCATGGTAGGTAGTTATAATTCGAGTTGAAATCCCACAGATGAAGGATGAAGAGTAAAACATCAATGCAATTGTTTATCACACTTTCGTTAAAAAACATAAACAGTAATACAAGATAAACAATGATTAACTAAGTATCCGTAAACACATTGGAACCAATAAATTAAGAAATTATGAACCTAATAATCAGTATCATGATTTAGATAGATATCATTTTCTTGGTATAAATTATTCGTGCAATACTAAACACAGAATTGAAATTAATTTTTGTCTAAGGACTTGATTAGCTGCATATAATAAATTCAAAATGCCATTTGAACAATTTTTTATAGGGATATCTTATTACAGTTTACTTCACTTTTACTCAAAAGCGAACCAAATCACCACAATAGATCTATTTTGGTGAATACCTATCAGTTTTTCTCGACAGTTGTAAAACAAATTAGGTGTAAAAAAGCTTTCATCCACATTCAACTTGAACCAATTTGACAATGCTGTACAAACATTTACTCAAACATTCAACTGTCAAAGTAAGAGTTTCAAAGTGTACATTTCATAGTTAATCTACAATTTAAAGAAGGTAAAGATTAATTAATAAGTTGCCAGCAAAGGTTTCTCGCTGCAATTTTGTAATTTCCCGTAATTTTGTAATTGAGTAATGGATCTAAACAATAATGACACTGAAATAAGGACCAAAAACTTTTGGTACAAGCAGGAACCAAGAAGCTACCATACAATTTTTGGAGAGTTATGACTTATGACATTTGATACTAGAAAAGACAGGATGCAACATAATATTATGCTTTGAGGTTCAATTGAATAAGTAGGAGGAAGTCATCCAAAGAACTTAAATAGGTAAGTGGTTTAAATAAAAAAAAACTCTAAAATAAGTAACGTTTTTGATTGGAAGCATGAACAACCAGCAAAACAGAAAAATGAAGACGCGTCAAGTCTTGCACACAAAACTGATTTTAATTTATCTGAATACAAACCAGTATCGACAAACAATGCAAAAAGTTTTAGAAATGTTACAAGACAAATCAGGAACTTTTTAAGTTCCACAACTAGTACACTAATAATTAAAATGTGCATTGTGGATTGCTATAGCGATACTTTAGGGAAAGTATAAAAATTGTTCAACAATCAAAAATCCATTTCTGGGCTAGTAAAACTAACTCCATAGCCCATTAAAGACCTAAACAACTGAGCCGTAATAGGCTATAAAACAAATTAAACCGCTTCAAAACTTCATATTAATTGATTATATAAAACAATAAGAGGTTTGTGGGAGAAGATCTGGTGGTGATAGAGAAGCTGATTAGACACAAAATTCCCTCGAAAATTGGATAAAAAATTTCATGGGGAAAATTTCACATCAATAGGCTTTATACAAAATGGACATCTATTTGTAGAAACTTGGTAGACATTAGCAAGGGTAAATGTCAAAGTAAAAATTTCGAGCTCGTAATACAACGTGATCAAGAATGACTGTTTGAGTTGGCAATACTGAATTTCATTTTTAAATGGTACAACTGGTACATCCGGTTGGTGACACTGACAGCGTCATTGACAGATGCCATTTGCTATTTCATATTCAAATTTCTGGTATTCTTTTCAAATTTATTTATTTAAAATGGTTTTCAAGTTACAACACGATATTTTCATTTGAATGGCGTACTTTCGAAGCGGGATTTATAACCCAATTAGTGGTTGGCAGTACTCTCTCGAAGCGACATACCAGCAATTTCAGGAAATGTTTCCGGAGACTTTGGTCACTTTTGCTGTCTTTCAGCAACATTGCATGTGAGTAGTTGAACGTCATTTAAACACAGGGAGCGTAAGCAACAAAAATCAACTGGTAGACTTTCTACTCTGAACGAGGAAGTTGTCGAGGATATCAGAACTGGAATGCAAACAAGTCCTCGCAAATCCTTAAGAAAGCTCTCCCTCAGGTTTAGTCCTTATGCCTCCTATTCAACCAATTTTCATTCTTACCCATAAGACTTCCACTTTTCCATGTTGTCCTAATTCACGGTTTTACAGGTTTATCATATGGAAGTTGCTCCACTGTGCTTAAAAAGAAATTAAAGTACCACCCTTACAAAATTTCCATCGTCCAGTTATTAACCCCTCCTGATCACCCGCAGAGAGTTTTATTCTGGAATTGGTTCAATGACATATTAAATAATAATGATATCCTTGACAATACTTTCTTTTCCGACGAAGCCTGGTTTCATCTCAACGGCTATGTGAATAAACAAAATTACAGAATTTGGTCAGGTGTATGGGCCAATATTTTTTAATTTTACCGTCAATTCGGAGAGATATATCCAACACCTTTTGAGGCCATTTATAAACCAATTAACATACGAAGAGCGTCAAATTGGATATTTCCAACAAGACTCTGCAAGGGCACATACGGCTCGTGCTACTATGGGATATTTAAGAGAGAATTTTGGCGACAGAGTAATTAGTCAGGGCATTTGGCCAAGCAGGTCACCAGATCTCACTCCATTAGATTTTTCGTTATTTGGGCACTTGAAGGACAATGTCTTTAGGAACATATTGCATACTGAAGAAGAGCTGCAAGAGGCAATAGTTCAGGATGTGGCAAACATTACCCCCAATATGCTGGTGAATATCTTCGAGAGCTTAAAAAGGAGAGTTAATTTATATCTGGACGAAAATGGGGGGCATTTTGAGCATTACCTTTAGCTGTTTAATTAAATTATTGTTCTGTATTTCGAGTTTCATTTTTTAAGCGTTAATTTTTATTCACATAACCTACAATCTTATCGCTAATTGTTATGTCACATTTTCGTCAAATAAACATATCCGGTTGTAACGTTGCAAACCCTTAGGCAAAAAATCCTTCAGGTAGGATCGCCAACTCAAACAGTCATTCTTGATCACCCAGTATTTGGGCTAGTTACCAGCGTTCTGAAAAGTAGACAGGTAATGTAATTAACAATTTGTCAACAAATTGTCTTCAAGTTCGCCTTCCGATGAAATTGGACAAATTGGCAATTCTAGGATAGAACCGATTTAGCCTCCACTTCGCACTTTATTGTAATTGTATTTAAAAATTCCAGAAGCTGATAGAAATTGGGAGTATTGCACAGAAATACACAAACATGTAGACGATTTTTGACAGATTTTGCAAATGCAATATTTTGACCCATCAGTCTTAAGATAAATCTTTATCGGTTATGACAGCGCCTTTACCCACAGGCCAGTAGATATGAAATATTGGATCAAGAATAAATGGCTCAGAAGTAACAACTGTGGATTGGAAAACAACATTTTCACTATTGTGTAAAAGGTAGGAAAGAAGTTGTGTCTAAAATGCTATCTCCAAAACTTCTAGGGAGTTCCTTCCACTCCTAGGCCCTTTTATACCATATACACTTACATACACTCACACTAGGAAAAGTTTCGTGACGCACTCAGCCTTACCGATACGGGAGCGCCACGCGAATGATATACGACCTCCTCTAACAATTGATATTCATCCTAAAAAGTTGCTCCACGTCGCCGGTAAAAATTGGCACAAGCAATATACCAAATTTGATAGAGAAACGTTCCGGGCGACGGTTGACAGCGTTCGGCGCCCCGTTGCCTCAAGGTGCGAGAGGTGGAAGGGCGTCGCGGCGGCGTTGGTGGTGGCGGCGCTCTCGGGGGCGGACGGGGGGGAAGAACAGACGCCTCTCCCTCTCCCTCTCCCTCTCTCTCTCTCTCTCTCTCTCCCTATTTCTCTCTCTCTCTCTCTCTCTCTCTCCCGCTCCTGCTCCACCGTCCCGCCGGCGACGCCTGGAAGTCGAGAGAGGCGCCTGCCCCTCACTGCTCACTTGATCTTTTAATCCCGACATACGCGTTGGAAATTAATCACCTAACCTACCCCGCTCCTCGTCCCTTTTCACTCTTTCGCTTTCTCTTCCTGCAGGAGAGTGTACGCGTCAAAAGGGACCCGTCCCCTCCTTCCGCTGATGAATTATTCAGAGGACTATGGGAATTCTTACGATTTCTGTTACTTTGTTCGAAATTAATAACTTCGGAAAAGCGGAGAGATTAGCTCGACCGTCCCGCTCGACCTTACGGAGGGACTGGAGCTTGTCAGGCTTCTTCGGGACTTACTTCGATGCAGGGAGACCGTGTACTTCGGTACTGAGAGTCACAATAGTGCACGAAGTATTATTGTCCGAAAATTTCAGCCTGAACTCATGTATGAACATGAACATTAATGAAAAGAAAAACATGATTGTACTTGATTTCAAGGTGTAAAGTAGTATTGTTAAATCCCCACAAAGCAAGTGTACAAATGGAGCTCTTCCCAAATTCTGCGAACGAAATTACTAAAATGAACGATGCGTTCAACATCAAATATACCTGAATTGCCTTCTAAAGCTCGTCATAATGTCCCTTCCCTCGATGACATTGAAACTTTATTAAGTGATATTAAATAGAAAACAGATCCTGTCCAATTACACGATCAAATCGCAGACGCAACATATCATTTATGGAATCAATCAATGGAATCACCAAAGAAGTCTGATACAACGGAATCGTCTTATTTATACGCTACTTGAATTGATATACGATTTTATGCGCGAGGCAGAAATTAGTGTGAAAAAATTCACGGTTAACTTGACAAGTGCAATTTGGACAAAACAAAACTTTTTTAAACAAATATTTTTAAAAATATTTTTAAAAACCCGAAAATGTTTTTATAAAAATCGATTAAAGAATTTGCAGTGAAAGCAATTAATGGAGAAATTATTACTTACGTTAGCACTAACTGGATGAAATTAACATTAGAAAAATTGTTACAAGGCCATATTTCACCAACTTTAAATCGAACTATAATAGAAGTTATCTCAAAAAATAGACTTGAAACTACATGTTCCAATAACTGTCTAGTTAAATATTTTTATTCTTCTAGAAGACAGTGATATTTATATATTTATTGCTTTATGCATTGTATTCATATTATAATTACATCATATTAACGTGATAGATATATGAATTAATTTAATAAACATAAACTAGATAAAGTAATATACATACTTGTAAATTAAAGCCATTATTTTAATTTTCAATACTATATGTACTATAAATAAGTACACCTTCCCAGTAATAGGCTATTGACTATGTCATTTAATAAGGAACTAACGCGTGCAAATTATTTTATTTTTTTCATACGGTCAATTGACCTTTAAAGAAATAAAATCCAAATGTGCTACTAAATTTAGCCATGCGTTTTTGAGAACGGGGTGGGTTTGTCCACTTTTCGATTTTTCGGTTATAGCGCAAAAACTATGCATTCTTCGAAGATATGTGCTGTAAGATTTCTTGTAGAAAATTAAATTTCCTATGAAAATGATATTTTTTTAAGCAAAAAAAAATATTTTCTTTAATGAAATACATTCAAATAACAAAGATAAAAAAACGAAAAATTTCCTTTTTTTAATTTTTGGCTATAACTTTTTTCTGGGTGAATTTAGGTATAGGTATTGCTTCATAAAAAAGAAAGCTTATGAAATTCTCTTTAAAACGGTGGCTTGTGGGACTTTATATGTTGAATATTGACTGAGATATAAACGTTTGAATTCAGCCATTTTTCTCTATTTTTTACTTTTTCTTTAAAAAGCGTATCGTTTCATATTTTATTCTGAAAAAAATTATTTTTATGCAATAATAATTTTATGAGCGTAAATTTATCAATAATATTGGATATTTTCTACAAACAACATATTCTACATATTTAATTTAAATGGTTGGAGGTTTACAATTGCAATAATAAACTACAAATTTTACGGTTTTAGTTATAATAATTTTCTGTCTACATTATTGCAAAATATAATTTTTATTATACGAAATGATTGCATTTATTTTGCAAGTTTCGGAATATAATTTAGTACACAATAAAAAATTAAAATTTTTAAATACACCTACCGAAGGAAATACGACCTTTTTTCGCCCCACTACTAAATATGAATTTCCCGCCTGATCGCCACATAAAACACAAAGTTCAGCATAATCAAAAGTAACAACTTCCCTGGTACGACTTGGTTCCCCAATCAACTCGTTTAGGTTGGCTGCTTTGCTTTTTTTTGCTGATTTAATGTTCCACTCCCTAATGTATGCTTGCACTTGAATATTTGCAACATCACTCAATAATTCATGTTTTCCATCGTCTCTATCAATACTAGCAGCAATTACACTTTCGATATTCTTTTTTCCCAAAGTTCTCGTTGTATTACTTTTCAAACCTCCGAAATGTGAAGGAAAAATATATTGTAACGAAACAGCCTGCCATAAAGATAAACACACGTCGGAATGTGTCGCTTCTGGAAACTTCTTAAAGAGGTAGATTCTGCGAACTGATGGATTTCCGGCAAACATAAATAAACTCAGTGCATTTAAAACAAATTTAAACAGCATTGCATATAAAACTAGTTTTGAAATTATTACTTTAAAGATGAATTAAGTATTTATTTCTACGTGTACGTAAACTGACTTTAAATATAAATAAATAGGATCATTTTTTATATTAAATTATTCGTACATAAGTGATTCATTGAATAAAAGTCATTTTTTTCAGGTAAAAATATGAAATAATCCGATTTTTAAAGAAAAAGTAAAAAATAGAGAAAAAATGGCTGAATTTAAAGGTTTATATCTCAGTCAATATTAAATATATAAAGTCTTATAAGCCACCGTTTTAAAGAGAATTTCATAAGGTTTCTTTTTTATGAAGCAATACCTATACCTAAATGTTGAGGTATTTTGAAGTAAGTAGGCAGTGTAAACGCAAAGAATAGTGTAACTTTATTACTAATTAGATTACGGATACAAAAAATGTGTCCTGAAAATATCGTCCATAATAATGTAGAGTTTTTCTACTGGCAATGTTGCCATACTGTAACACTAAATTCACTCAGAAAAAAGTTATCACCAAAAATACAAAAAAGAATATTTTTTTGAAATTTTTCCATTTTTTTAACTGTGTTTTTGGAATTTATTTCATTACAAAAATATTATTTTTACTTAAAAAAAATGTCATTTTCATAGGAAATTTAATTCTCTACAAATAATCTTACGACACATACCTTTGAAAAATGCACAGTTTTTGCGCTATAGCCGAAAAATGGAAAAGTGGATAAACTTACCCCGTTCTCAAAAACGCATGGCTAAATTTAGTAGCACTTTTGGATTTTATTTCTTTAGAGGTCAATTGACCGTATGAAAAAATAAAATAACTTGCACGCGTTAGTTCCTTTTACCCCTGTTATTTTCGACATAGTCAGTAGCCTAGTAATACCGTATACTTCCGATTACTTTGACTATTTAAAAATGTGTTTCTAATTTATTTATCATGTCGTTGATTTTGTCCTACGTCCACCTAAAACCCATTTTAAACAGTGTTTAAAACAACAGTTTATAAATCGTAATTGCCCCACTCCACGATCAATACATTAATGAGTCTTTTTTCAAAAATTCTAACTCGTTGTGCCATACTATTTGATTGCGTAAACGTGTTCTCTATATCTTGAAGGTAACCGCCGCTGTGTATTGTATTTACAATAATGAATAATTTTACAATCTTTCTATTAGCTAAACATAACTCATTTCATAGAATGTATGTAGGTATTCACCAGTACAGTAATTACCATTAATGAACACAACGCTTACGCTTATACGTTTCAAACAATAATTGCCTATTACAACCTTTTCTTTTTGATCGATTATATTAAACGTTACTTCTTGTAATATCAATTTAATTTTGTTGAAAACCTTCGACTGAACGTAGTTAGTATTAAGAAATATTTTAAGGTGTTGCTTTTATCAGTGGGATTACTTCCAATGTTAGACTCACGTGACGGACTTTGAGTTATAAATGTCATCAAAATGCCATTGCAATACGTTACCTGAATAAAATATAAACAAATATAAGGATGAGGTACGTATAATTAAGACAAAACTTCTAGTTTCCAATTAGCTACTGTTTAAAAAAATATTTCTAATTAGCTCCAGCCAAGTCGTGTCGTGGCGTCTCCCCATAGGTTTAATAGGCAGTAGGCAGAAGCATTTCTGCGTATTGGCATCGCTCCAAAATATGTGAACATACCAATAAATATTCACCTGACGTACGCAGACATCCCATATGCATAATATAATTTTATCATCATTATGTGCTTGGAAAATTCAAATTGTAAACGATCGAGTTCAAGCACTTGACTTCGTGCGATGTCATTAAGACATACCATTTTTTTTTAAATGAAGCAGTTCTTAGTAACAATTATTCTAAAAATATGCTGAACGAAGGACAGGATCATTATTTATTTGTAGATTGCCAAGAAGAGATTACAAAAGACCATTTTTCTAATGAAATTCTTAAAATAAATGCTTTTAAATTAAAATCACAACATTCTATATATCGATCATTAAAAATATGTGATGTTAGGAAATCAACGCACGTTTGTTAATCACTTATTAATTCGACGGTCACATAATGCAGAAAATGTTAATATTAACAAACCTCGAAATATAAATCCCTTAATTAATCCAACGTGCAAATGGATTATTCGAAAATCAAGCAAATGAGAAATCCGCCCATGAATTTCTCATTGTTGATTTGTCCTGGTTAAAACTGTTTCATTGTTCCAAAATAACGGACCCATTCATTATTTTATTGCATGCGGTAGGGAATTAGATATGTGGAAATCGATAATGACAGGCAGATATTATACCGAATATTAGTAACTTCATCGATGGGAAGTAAATAATAATTTGTTAGTAAAATTTTCAGATTTATTGTGATATGTATATCGCTTTTTGAATATTTTTGATTGTCTTTTAAGTACTGTTGCAAACAGGAGTTACTAAATTTACCGCTGTCGAATTACAATTAAAATTAAATTACCACAGTAACTGTTCCCTTAATGGTTGTTTTATTTTATACATTAACTGTTAGGTTTAAAGTAAAAAGTAAGAAACAGAAGTTAAATCACGTCGAGCTTCAGTAAGATTTATCAATGTTCGCAATAAAAGCATGCAAGTAATCTAATTTTTAAGTTTCATTAGGCCTATATAGAATATTATGTTTTATAAAATTCAAGATAATTTTGATATTAATTGACGAATTAATTGAGATTCATTGACGAACTAATAAAATGAATCAATTTAGTAGGTAACTTTTATTGGAACAAACAAAAAGATATTTTAAACGACATGCATTTCTCCTGAAATAAATTAAATTTGAAATTTGATTAGAATTATGACACATACTATTAAGAGAGTGTGGTTGAATCACAGACCATTAATATAACTAGATCCAGTGTTCCCATTAGAAACTGATGTTTGTTTACATGCTAACATAGCCGATAGGCGCGGTGTAAAGGGGGAAGGAAATATGGCCGCCGTTGACGAATTTTGAGAGCGTATAAAATAGCTATCCATAGGCGTATCAGTAATAAGGGGCAAAAAGGAAACACAATTAAGAAAATAATTAATTAATTTATTTATTTAGATCAACGGACAATGAAGCCCTTTACATGCTAGGTAACAAAGGTGCAAAATAAGTGACAAATGAAGTATAGAAGGACATAGATTATCAAAATCATCATGACAGTAATAATGCATACAATAAGTATAGTCCAAGACCCATCTGTCAGAAATTTGCTTTAGATTGACATAAGAGGTAACCGCAATGTTTTTACATGAATACCTCGGGAATAATGTCTAGAATAAGGATTGGCTTATCCTCCAAAGCGCAGAGGTCGGGAACATTGTTTAAGATGCAACAATTTAAAAAGAAATTAAAAAACGCGTTTTTACCCGACTTGTTTTGCTTCTAACTTTTTAAGTATTGAATTTAGAAAAAAGTTGAAGAGAGGAAAAAGATGCAGAATCGTTTTTTAAATAAAATGGCAAAGGTTATAAATTCAAAAATTTATTAGCGGTTTTGCCAAATAGAAATAAACAACAAAAAATCGGCCCAAAAAAGTGTTTGTTTAACTTATTATTTTAGGCACTTTAAAATGTAGTTAGGATTTCCATATCACAGGTACAAAATCTTGAAGTTATAATAAAAGGATCTCGTAAATTCGTTTCAATCGGTTTATCAGATTTTGCACAATAATTTTGCAATTCAGAAAAATCGAAAAATACTGAAAATTTTCAAAATTGTTTAAATTTTTTTTTCACCATTCGATTTTAATAAAACTAGCGGTCATATATAAGAGGGAACAAGCTTTCATGTACTTTTGTCATAATTAAAAAATATTTATTAGAACGGTTACAGTCATTGTTTAAAGTTGGTGTCTTTTTTTGTTTATAAAGAAATAGATTATCTCGGCGAATTTTTTGTTAAATGAAATTCTGAAAACATAGCCGGAAAGTACTCGGAAAGACGCTTCTTTTTATACATAATAAGTTGCTATTTTGCTCATTAGCTTCTGAGATATAACTCCTCAAAGTTGTTTAATGTTTAATAAAATGGTTAATAATGGTTAATAAAATTACTATTTTTTTTCACATATGTTAAGAAATAATTGTTTCTCACCAGTAACCAGTATAATATTGTTTTTGTTGAAGTTTACATTAAACAGATTGAAATTTAAATTAAAAAAAATGTCACGCTTCCAATTTTGACAAATTCATAAATTTGATATTTCTATTAAACACAGTTACAGGGTAGAAATTAATTACCTCGTAGTACTTTTAGGTTCAAAAACTTGATGCATCGGTAATGGAACAGCATCTCTCTTTAAATATCTAGCATTGTCGGTTGCACCTATTTTAGACACAAAATCATCTTTATTGAAATTTTTTGAGCAAATATAGGACTATTTTCGCTAAGTCCCAAAACAGAAATCCAAATATTTCTTTTAATTGGTTCTACTGGAAACCTAAAATAATAACACTGATAGAACGCCACTGAGATGATACATAACCTCAAAAAATGTCATTACTAAATCTCTTTATTTACCTATGAAAAAACAATCCCGAGGCTTTCCCTGCATAGCTATAAACATTGCATATCTTGCACCTATTAACAATTGTTAAATGTTTTCTATTTTTATCAAAATACACACACAAACCGCGTACACAACAAATTCTATCACGTGAAAGACTAGGACGCGATGTTGCCACTTATAACAAAAGTCTATATTATTTTAGATTTACGCACAACTGACCAACCACAGGCGAAGTAGGCTGGATGTATACGCAAATCGTAAGCAAAGAATTCGTCATCTGCATTCATGCAACAGCGCAAAAAACGCTTAGAATGTGCTAAGATCTTGGCAATACATTATTTTGTAAACAAACGGGTCTAGTTATATTAATGGTCTGTGGGTTGAATACTAGGAGGACTTTTTGGTATTCAATTAAAGCGTAGTTTACTGAAAAAATAAAGTAACTGTTTTGAATTAATATACAAATAAAAATAATGATGATAATAATAATAATAATAATAATAATAATAATAACAACATCAACAACAACAACAATAACAATAATAATAATATGGAGGCCATTATTTTTACCGAGCATACAAAATACATACATTCTTTTTTTAGTTCTTTTTCTTTTTAATAAGTGAATATGCCTAATATGGTTCAGTGAGAAAAATCGAAAAATTGTTGTTAACAATAAAAACGTATTTTTTATTAACGTGATGCAATATTTCAATAATTGTTTGTAATAGTGGTCATCAGGCTTATATAGTATTACAGTATTTATGTGCATATTATATGTGCCTGGATTTTAGACTTAGGGTACGAACATACCGAAGATACCTCGATGTCGCGGTCGATGTCGCGATCGATGTCGATGTGAGGGTGAACATACCGAATATGCTTTTCCTTTAGGTAAGCCGCGAGGGTGCGATGATGAAAGCATCTTTGGTATGTGCGGTCTCATAAGAAAGCACTGTTTTGTTTTAGACATCGACCGCGACATCGACCGCGACATCTTCGGTATGTTCGTACCCTTACGATGTGGTAATTGATGGTAAGGTTTGACTTAGTCAGTTGGGTCAGGTTAGGTCATGGTAAACATTACATGTATTGAAAAATTTATAAAGCTTGCATTAGAAATGTACCTGAAACACAAATTTACAGAAATGAACGCTTATTTTGGGAAGATTTGGAAGACGAATATTGATCAGTCCTTTTTGGAATCGCAAGATAACAACGATATAAATAAATAAAAGCAAATATACCGAACATTATTTTGTAACGTATTTTATTACAATTAATGAAATTGTTTATTAATATTTAGAAAGAAATGTTTTTTATCACAATTTACCATAAATATTTTCCCATTTGTGCATTTGAAAAAAAAATGTCATCAATCGGATAAATATTGAAAATTCAAATATCCGGAAATATTATAGGTATGTATACAGAAAATTACAAAAATACTTTGACTGCAATTGTGGTGGAAAGGACAAAACTATGCGTTTTTAATGGTTGTTTTACGAAACAAATGGTTTTGAAACGTATAAGCCATAAAATATAATGTAATCCAATAGATATCCGTTTTACAAACGGTAACAACTCTAAATAATGAAAAGCGATTTTTTTGAAATGCATTAATATTTCAGCAGATGGCGAAATAAATATAAGATGACATGGTTAGTGTCATCAATGACAATGTTGTGAATGTAGAACTCAACGATTTAAGAAACTCGACTTCTATATTTCCCCAAGCAATTAAGTGCATTGTGAAATATTCTTGTAAGCTGGTGGTTCGGGTTTCGCCAAGATCTCTTCCTACCCTTCCAACGCGTTCCCTCTCGATGTAAACCACCGCAAGGTGTGGTCAGAACATGATTATCCATTTTTCTTTGAAAGCTTTTCGGTATACGAGTCGAACCTCCCGGCGCGGTGTATCATATCTAATTTCTATGGTCTCATGCTCGGTAGACACGGCGGAGGAAAAGAGAAGGAGAGGAAAAGAGAAGTGGTTTGGTTTGTTTGAAGGGGTCGCACAAATAGTGCTTTATTATTATACGGAAGCTGCGGGGTAGTTGCGGGGGGTCCTCCTCTTCTCTCTCTCTCTTTCTCTCGCCGCTCGTGCTTTCTTCTTCTCCTTGTTGCCAGGGGTGATCGGATCAATGAGTGATGACGTTGTGAAAATTACTATAGAGGTTTTCTTATTTAGAGGAGGGGGTGTAACGTAAGTACGGGCAGATCGGGATAGAAATATTAATTCCTATTCGGGGTTGGATTTCGTACTAACGTTGACGCAAAAAATCACAATTGGTGGAATATGATTGAAGTTTACGAAACTCTGATATGTGTAGTAGTTCAACCTTCTTGATGGCATGGCACCATGTTTCGTACCTTCTAAAAACAAAAGAATCTACGCCTCTGGTTCAGCAAAATAGATCATATGGGTTACTTCTGCAAAGAATGGCTTGTGCTGTCACATTTTGATTTTTTTACCTAAAAGGGTTGCCCAGGTGCCCTTCGCATTTACCTACCTCTCTTCGTAACGCACTCATATTTCGATTTCTACGCGAAGGAATCCTACGAAATTTTTACGTTTTATCGCATATTTGAACCCTTCAAACGACGTTCTTTTCTTATTCAGAGTTTCTCATGACGATAACGATAATCAAAGATTCCTCAAGTATCTCCTCACCGCTTCCTATCAAACTGTCAGTCTACAGCCTCGTAGCAGGAAATTTTATGGTTTTCGTATTTTTAAAATAAACCGCACTTACATTCAGTTATCGCGTGAGAAATAAAAATATATCCAATTATAACTTATGTGCAATTTAAATAAAAATCGGTGTTGATTGAAGATGCCGGAATTAGTTCTTCCAAGGACTAAGTACAATTAACATTCTATTAAATATATGTACATGTTCGTAATAAGAAGCCTAAACGTGACGTAATATACACGTTAAGCAGTACAACATACTGCACCAGGTTGATGAAAATTTTGTAGTTTGTCAAAGTCGAAAGATTTCTGCTGATTCGAGTTAGTTTGTTCAGCCAACAATAGTAATTTAGTTTGCTTAGTTTAGATTAGCTTGAGAACACAATGTTTGGCATTAAGGTTAATGGACGTTAAGCGGTACGGCTTAAAGATGAACACATCAAAGACAAAATGCATGGCAATAAGCAGGGATGCAAAGATAAGAATGCAGATATATGTTGATACTCTTCAAATCGAATAAGTAAGATCCTTTTAATATCTGGGAACTTCGATAAATGATTCAAAACGCCGTATCTAACAAGCAAGACGAGCATTCGATAAACTTAAACCACTACTATTTAATTGCAAGAATTGCAAGAATTGAAATAGCACGGAACACCTTTATTAAAATGAAGCAATTCTTTTGTTGCAAAGCTTTAAGTAACCATCTTAAAATACGAATGCTAAGATGCTACATATTTACAATAATGCTCTATGGAATACAAGCTGCCATTCTAACAAAAGAAATGCTTAAAAGATAGATGCCTTCGAGATGTGGCTTTACAGAAGGGTACTCCGGATATCATACGTTGACAGAATCACCAATGAAGAAGTCTTACGGGGAGTCTCAAAAGATCTAGAACTGTTCCAAGAGGTATAGGTCAGAAAACTCCAATATCTGGGCCACGTAATGAGAGGTATAAGATACAAGCTGCTACAACTAATTATCCAGGTTAAAATAATAGCGAAAAGAAGCATAGGAAGAAGACGGATGTCGTGACTTCGAAATCTCAGAGAATGGTTCAACTGTACATCAAACGACCTGTTCAGAGCAACAGTCAGCAAAATAAAATTAGTCATGATGGTCGCCAACCTTCGCAAGAAGTCGGCACCTTAAGAAGAAGAATGTAATTGCAACGTCTCCTTTAGCGTGCGCTATAGAATGGTGAAATGTTATGTGCATTTGTAGGCTATTACATTTCTGTACGGCTTAGAAACATGGACCTTAAAGACATCCTCTTAATAAACTGGAAGACTCAGATGTAGTCATTACGTATAATGTACAGTATACCATGGGGAGATAAAGTGAAGAGTGATGACGTTATGAGTAGAGTTGGAATAGAGAGAGAAATATTCGATGTAATGAAGAAACGAACAATCGGTTACTTGGGTCATATTTTGAAAGGAGAAAGATACAAAATACCTCAAATGATCATTCAAGGAAAGATCCAAGGTAAAAGAAGGTGTTAAGAAATACTGAACAATGGACAGGCATAAATAACACCACAGGTCTATGCCACGCTAAGATAATCGTCAACGCACTTTAGGTGTAGGGCACCATAATAAGTTTAGATTAGTACGCCCAGACAGAATTCACCTCAATTGTTGCCTTGTTGAGGTTAGTAGTAGTAGATAGGCACTTAAAAAGATTAGTTTCGACAGACTTCTGGATCACCGACCCTTTAAAATTTTATAACAGTTTGAGGAGCTTAGAAAAGACGTCATTTCAGAATTCTCGACATTTGTCACCAGAATTATTAACCTGGACTGGATGGGAAGTTTTCCAACTGTCAGGAAAATCACCCTCATCAAGACATTTCTGTAATAAAACGGAAAAATGGTGATAAAATTCACCTCGGTGGGGTAGAATTGTATTTAATATTAAGTTCGATATCGAAAGGTATCTTATAACCTCCCACCGTGGATTAATTTTGTTACTTTTTTTAACGCCACACTAATCTCCTCTAATGGCACATTTCATACGGAACATCCCCCTTAATACTCTTCCCGATAGACATCGTAAAAAATCACTCCCTCCCCCTGCCAGCCCCCAGAACCGACGATCCGCAACAACCACCAAGAAATCAATCCCCATTTTCGGTCATGTTAACCCCTATAAGCTTTTTCTTGCAACAAGCTTCCCCCGTGTAGGAAATAATGTGTTCCAATTCTGTCCATTTCTTCTCCCTACTTTCCCCCATCCGAGAGACGACGACGTCGACAACGACGGCGACGCCGACGTCGTGACGGGACGGGGTAAGAGGGGAGGCTATCGGAAACACGTTGTCGGTGGGTTCTTTTTTATTAATACTTTTCTGCATAATACTCCTTCCGGGGAGGGACAAGAGGGGTGACAATGTAACATGTTCGATTAGGGGAGCATTAGGAGGGGCGAAGGCTTTGTTTCTACGGGGGAAGTTTTATTGGCGCGTGTAAGTGAATTCAGATGGAAATTTTATTACCGAGAGATGTTATGAACGCGCTAAAATTATTTTTTCACAAAAATGTAGGTCTTGAGCAAAAGGGTCTTAAATTACGTTTTTAAGGGGCGTTCCGTAAGCAAATAACCGAGATTTATTGTATTTGGTAAACGTGCAAATATATTTTTTTAACAATCTCGAGGGATTACTAAGATACATTTTCACGCCACAAGTGACAAAAATATTTACTCATAAAAACAAGAAATAAATAGGGATAATACATGTAATGTCTAAATATTGAATTGTTATTGTTGTGTATCGCGAATACAAGAGAAAGGTGTTTCCAGTGGGAAATGAACGTATTAAGCGTTCATCTTCAGTCAATATATTCATATATAAAGCAATGAAATAACTTACATGAGCAAGAAAAAATTTAGTGTCAGTGTCTGTGACATGTGACGATACAACATGACATTGTTGCGACAAATCCAATTCTGTAGTTATAAAAAAGTTTTTTAAAAAAGTAAATTTATTTCTACTCACAACTGTATCAAAGGATTAACTTAATTTGACTACGATGACGCTAACGTCAAAATTATTCCTCCTGCATGCAACCACTTTAACGTCTTACATATTTTGACTGAAGATGAACGCCAATACGTTCGAAACAGGTTTAGAGAAATAGAAGTTTAAAGCATACACCAATCTGACAATTTAGCTGTGTAAGTTGAAGTTTCTCACACATCTGACTAACATGACAAAATTATTTTTGAAGTAATATCAGAAATTTAATAAGAATATGCTGGGATAGGTCAATGTTTTACTCTGAAAGATATGTCTTTCAAATACGATTTACACAAACATGAAGAATCTTGCACTTGCAGTGTAGCAGTTAGATTAATTTTCTAAATGTGTATTTTAGGAAAATTTTATTTTTACTTTTTAGGAAATTTAGGTATACTAATTTAAGTTAAGTAAAATTTATGTATATTTTTATGTTTTCTAACATTTACTTGATATTTGGAGCTCAACGAACTACAATTAGTTATGTTACAAATGATAAAGATACTGATTTTAGATATTTAATTAAAACGGAGAAGTTAGGTAAAATGAACAGTTTGAAACCAACAAATATATATAATATATAAATATTTATCTATATCTACAAAGTCTCTTTATGATCACTTTGGCGCAATAAATGTTCGCAACGTTCTGCATTGACTTCTATTATAGGAAAAATCCCAGTTTGTAGTAAAACTATCTCTAGAACTCGAAGAAAAATATTTCGTATTTCTAAATCCCCATTCAACGTGAAAATAGATTCGTCACCGATCATCACCGAAATTTCAATTCCATGAGTTAAAGTTCGAAGTTAAATATAGCATTGTTAATTAATTACAAAGTTAATTTTAGAATGATATACTATCGGTATTAACACGTAGCTGCTAATTAACGTCTATTATTATTTTGGTTACATTATATGTTTTTGTTTCAGTGTAGAGACAAAATACAAAGCGACAACGGAAATTGAATCACAACAGTATACAAGGTGACCCATTTACGAAAACTCACTGATCTGCTACTTCAAATACATTAATAACCCGGTACATTAAATTTATTACGTAATATGTTTAAAGTTAAAAATCGACCAGTGAAATACACTTATAAAAATACGTGTATTTAACATTGAAGTTTCAGTATTAACCTAATAAAGCTAATAGTCTCTTAAGCTTTTGAAAATGATACGCTCTTGAAAGTTGTTTACTTATCTGGGCTGCAAGAATAAAGCTTATCATTAATTCTTGGGTTTTATAACATAGATACTTATTTATAAATTTATCCATATTTTATATGCGTAAATTAGCAGATGTATCTTAATCAAAATAATTAATGAAGCTTCTCGGGTTACTCAGGGTAACAATTTGGCCCACATATTATTCAACACATTTATAAACAGCCCCATAAATGTTGCCTGTGCACTTACTGGAGTATTATTGGCTGCTTAATAGAATTTTCACATTTTCATATTAAATACGTATTACAATCGAATTTTTTTTATCGTTTTACAATCATTTTTCAAACTATGAGAAAGTAGTCTGTTAGTAAAAAAAATTTGTAGATTCAATTTTAAACTGATAAAAAAGTAAGAGTCGTAATATAAAGGCTGAGAACAAATGATATAATTGAATAGCTTGGTGTTCAATTTTAAATATACAATTAGAACAATCGCCATTATTAGTACTGACCGGTACTGACACTACCAAATCTCTATTTCTTTTATTAAGATTAACATTGTCATTAGGCTGTACCAATCTCCAGCTATATGTAATCCAATATTACTGGAATAGGTTACGCGGAACCGCACGGCAATCACATTAAATGATTTTATTAGGTTATTATCAAATTGGCAAGAAGAAATTTTTAATGTTCTTCGGTTAACTTCTATCCATCTTCGATGGTTAAGTGGAACAACTTTATGAATAAGTGTGATTGTAAGTTGATTAGCTTGCGAATAATGTAAGTTGTATTGTTGTAGTGATAAAGCTTAGCTTGGTGGTAAAACAAATAAATCATACAAATTGTTTTTGTGCATTTCTCAATTTTAATAGAATATTAACGTTTACAACGCAATAAACTACTTGAGTAACGACTCTAACTAACTGCATTAGTATTTCGTGACATGTACATTCCATCTTTCGATGAATAACGAAATTTGATTCACAAAAGTTGAGTCAGATTATATGGATGAGTCAGTGCGATGTGCTTTTCCGAAATCAAATTCCTCATATTTTGTACCTTCGCTGTTTCATTGATTTTGTCCCATATTGATACCTTCATACAAATGATGGGTGTACGTCAGGATGACAAACATACAAATTAGCAAAATAAAATCAAATTCCCATTTGCGTAAGCTTCCTTGTTTTCTCATCTGTAAGGAACAGACGTAAACCCTCTACAACACGTTCCCGTAAAAGATATATAACTCCCACGTATTTATCTTCATTCGTCAAAATATTTAACTTCTTGAAAGCGATAGCCTCCTATTCCGCAGAAAGTTTTCGGATGAACATTTTCTCGTATCATTATTATATTTACCTTATTTTCCTCAGTGGAATGTAGGCTGACTCTCACTTCCCGTAAGGCCTTTTAAGACGTTCTAACGAGAATCATTAAACCTTAATACGGAAACGTATAAGCCGCATCGATTGCCGAAAACTGGAGTATTTTCAAGATTATTTGAGTGATTATGTCTGTTTGTAAACAAAGTATTTAAAAGAAACGGGGATAAGTCAGGGATTGTGGAAACAATTATACATTAAGAGTAACGGAGAGGCTCACATTAGTCCTGATGAGAAATGTTGTCCTGACAAAAACAATCTCGCAGAAAAAATCAAATTATTCATTTTCCACATACGAGAAAAATTAAGAAAATTCCTGAAACGTACCGCCGCTGTGTCGCTGACAGGATGTCGCCTTCCATGAATAATGAGACCGCAACTTACTGGCGACAGTTGACAATATCCACTCCCGTTCATCCCCTAGTAACCGCCCCTATTAAATAGGTATTACCTGTCCTACGATCAAGTCGGATCGGCGATAGGGAAAAAGACCACACGAACAGGACGGATGAGTGAATAATTTAGAGATAGCTTCAATTTTTGAATGAAAATTTCATTAACGCACATTCTTCGGCGTTATTCGCAGCGTTATTCAAAATCTGATACAAGTGAAATAATTCTGAAAGCGTTAAAGATTTCTAAATCCGTGGGTAGAAATTGTTGAAACTGGCGAGCAAACATACCTTTTTGTGGTAAAGTTGGAGGAAGAACGGCTAACAAATATACAGTAAAGATATGGGCAGAAGATATCCTAGTAAAATTGCAAAACCAGACTTTATATACCAGTCGATACGAAAAACCAGGTTGTTAATGATTCGTATGGGATATAATCGAGACATAACAAAGGATCCACCAAGGAACTTGACGCATGTAAAGTAGTTAGGATTTAAAAGAAATAACCCTGCGAAAAAACTCTTGATAAACAAGAATAATATAGGAAGCTCTGAGTAGAATTTACTAAATATTACGTTAACTAACCATTAGAATTATGTTGTCGTATTATTTACGAGGAAAATTCAACACTTAACCAGGGATAATAAATATAACCTGAGTTAATCATGGTGACCGAAGTGCCATGGTCTAGAGCTGCATAGCGTCGCATTTTTATGGAAAGGATTATAATTTATATGATGGAAACCCGACACCCTTAACAATGCCATAGGTGCACAAAGATGTTTAATGGATGGCAACAAATATCTCTGAAAATATTACAAAATTCGTTACACTGCATCCTCAAAGGTAACATACAAGTATAGATACTAAAAGCTACCCCTAACTTAGCACTAAGAAAAATCAACAATTGAAAAATTCGATTTATTGACGATAAGAAACGTTCTTGATAATCTCAAAGTACGTGAATAGTGTGTAGAATTATTGCCTTCACAACTTTTTTAGCAAATATGAGGAAGAGCTTGTTACTTGTTTAAAGGATACCGATTGGTGTATATTACATGCAAACCTCATTTAAAATTAGAGGAATACTTAGAATAATATACCCCAAATTTACACTTCTTTATTAGGCAAGAAGGCTACGGGTTTCAGGAGTATGAAACGTTCACCATCAAATCATCCAGGACCTAAAATACAAGCAAAAGGGGACCGGAATTACGATGACAAAAGAAAGGGGGGGGGGTGGTTCCTCGCAATACATAACTTATATATATTCAACGTATATTTTAAATCCTGCTTCTACCTCAGTCGGGTCTTCCCCCGTATATGGAGATCAGATTAGTAAATAATTTTCTATATTTTAGGGTTACTGATAGCTGTGGATCCTCAAAAACAATGTATGAAAATTAAATAGAATTTCCACATCTAATGTGTAGCTGTTATGTTGCAGGACCTATTTATTTGAATCAATTTGGTAGAGATTTCATCCTATAGGATTTGAAATAGAATGGATGTTCTGTAATGATAACCCCCTTACTGTTGACCAGCTGTTTGTCCCTTCAATAGTCTTCTATTATTTGTACTTTGAACCCTGGATTACCTAATGATGAACGTTTTATAGCCATCTCGACTATGAAAGAATGAAACATCTCTTCTTACTCATTTTTTAACACATTGCATGACCATTAACTCAGATCCTTCCAAATACCTAGATTCTACTCCGATAAATCTTTCGCACGTACACACGGCAATTTCCATTAATACTCTCCAGCACTCTTGAAACACCCTCGAAATGATACGTCTCCCCTCTACAATTCATCAGGACGATTGGCACATCTAAGAAAAGTAACACGTCTGCGATGTCCCCACCCCCCCATTTTCTCCTATATTAAGCTAATGCGGTATTCAAATGTGGGGAAGCGGTCTGTCCCGGGGGAGTCCCTCGGGAAAGGCCCCACAGTTTGATGGGGGAGAATAGTCGCGAAGGACGACTAGACGGGAACACGGGGTGCGGTTATTAGGGTCGAAGCGTGTCCGTGGTACGTGCCACGGAGATCGACCCCGTTCGAGTATTGGGGTAGGTCACGCACACGTAAAAACGGGATTATTGTAATGTTGGCATGGATCTGTTTCTGAAGGGAGAGACGTGCGATTTTCTGATCCATCGTAGAGTATCAAAGGAAAATAGTGTACGTATCACGTAACTAGGATGAGTGGCTATTTTAGTGCTGAGCTTCAACGATAAACTAACGCTGGGGCATCAAAGCGAAGCACAAAATACATAACGTTCCATCTCGGATGTTACGCATAGAACGCCAGGAATATTGAATTTGATTATGAAACCCGGTTTACTACTACAGCTTATAAAATGCATGTTAAGATATCCCAGGGTTAATGGTCAAATCTTGGATAAAATTCTTTTCCATTTTGGGCTAAAGTCTAGGATAAATCAATTTGAAGTCGGAAGTACCATGTTCTATAAATTTAGGTCACGATCACAAAATTGCTAAGAACAACCATACCGTACAAATCTTTAGCGTACCCACGTTACCATCTGGTGGTATTTTTTGCTTATGTTGTAATACATATTTCTATTTGAGAACTAGTAAAAATGGAAGATGTCGAAGATAAAAGTGATGATGAAGATTTTATTGAGCACTTGGGATATGGAAGACTATATACAATGACGTCAAAAAATAGCTCCTTTACGGAATTCCATAAAGCCTTTCTTCTTCAGATTCCGTTTGAAAAAGGAGACAGTCCCACAAGCCTTAGAATATATAGACAATAATCTGCAATTCCCAACAGGTATTTCAAATATTTAATCAAATAGTGTCACGTACAGAAGGTAGTAAAAGGACCCTATAATTCAGTTATGAGAAATACTTGAATTCTACCACATAAATCAGGTAGAGAAATTCAGTTAATCACCACCAGCGTGTAAACCAGTTCATGAAATGAGCGAGAGTAAAAGCAGCAAACGCCCCTAAGCGTGACAATTACATCCATAAATAACTTTTAATCTCGCCAGTTCACCATTTGCTGGTAACATTGCGACATTACGCGACTGGTAGTTTCCCAAGAATTGTTTAGGACTTATTAAATGTCAACAAGTCTACTGACTGTATATCCAGCGCATGTCATACGCCAGAAAATCCTGAGGGAACATTAAATATCCGGACAAATTTTATTGAAGTAGTCACACATAAAACTTATGTCCCCAGAGAAGGAGTTGCTAAAGGCCATTGATAAAAAGCTGCAGCATAAGAGACTGCTTAACACACATATTACATAATGGTATTATATAGCGCTTTTCTAGCTCGAAATAATATAGTGTTTATAATAGTATATTATTATACTAGTTTAATAAGACGGAGTATTGTCACACGAGATTTTTAAAGCACGACGAGCGAAGCGAGGAGTGCTTTAATAGAACGAGTGTGGCAATACGTCTTATTAAACGTGTGTAATATACTATTTTATCTACTTTGCTTTATTAATTCATTAAATTTTGGCTGTTCAAGTTCTGGTTTTTACACTAGGGAATTTTGCTTGGGTTGGTCACACTGACGTCACTGACATGGACGTTTCGTATTTGAATTTGAAAATCTAGTAGCCCTAGGACAAATTCAATAACTACGCTCTTACTTACGTGCGAGAAATGAAAGACAAAACTGTAGAACTGACCTGTACAGCGTACTTTCAGGAGAAAAGCAACACAAAAAAGTCTTAGACGCTCTAGACATCGTACTATAGCATGCTGAGAGCATGTCTAAATGCTTATAAGAACGCAGATATATCGAAGTTTTCACAATTGCATGCTTTTTTCAAACGGCAGTCTCAAGGATATCAGCCTAAAAAAATCAAAAATTTTGGATGTTGCTGAAATAAATCAGTTTTTAAGTCAAGGCGACGATCTTTATTATTTGGCAATTAAAGTAAGTTTTTTTTTAAATCATGTTTCATTTGTTACCTGCTTGTATTGTTTTCGTTCAGGTTATACTCATAATGGGATATGCTTATTACTTATTACTTACGGGCTTCATCTTATTAAGAAATATGTCAGCCTTTAACCAAACGGTATAGCTTCAAAACGCTTTTTTCTCACATACCGAAATGGCCGATGCATCACTAGCCCTATAGGGATTAATAAGATTAGCCAAGTGTCACGCATAATCGCTACGTTTCTGAATCTTGCTAATCCGGATCAGTACACGGGGCACTGCTTCCGTAGGTCCAGTGCATCGAATTTGGCCAATAACGGAGCAGATTTAATTGCTATAAAAAACCATGGGGCCTGGAAGTCTTGAGCAATAGCAGAGGAGTACATTGACACTTCGTTAAAAAGGAAAAGAGATGTGGCGGATATGCTGAGATCATCGACATCCACTTCTACTTCCGTTAATGTACAACCAATGTCCGAGCCAGAACCCCTTAAAATTGGAACTATAAACAATATCAATTCAATCACAAATGAGACCAGTTTCGTACGAAATATTCAGAGAAATACTAACTTTAATCACCCAAAATGTCTCTGGCATTAGCATAAATGTCCAAGTCACAGTAATGTCGTAGTTAAAGTTTTCACTAATTGTACATTAGCTACTGATTAGTTGTTCGTCTTTTGAGTCATACCGTCTTTTGTAACTTTAATGCATTTTGTACTAGAATAATATAAATAATACCAAATAATACATTTTCCATGTAAATTTTAAAGTTTATCTTTACTATAATTTAACCTTGACGGCTGCACACGTCTCGCTACCAAAAGTAGTGTAATAATATGAATATTATTACACTACTTTTGATGCAATAATGAGATCATTAGTAACGCAAAGTAGATAAATATTTTTATGCATTATTCTTTAAAATTATTATTTTCATTTTATTATTTAACTTTTTCGGGGCGTTTATACTGAAATACGTTAATAGTGAAACTACGTTTGAAACTGATTTTAAAGTAACTGATCTGGTAGCCCGATGCCCAAGGTCCATCTATGAATTACCGTATTTATTGCGTATAAACGATATTTAACAACTCCACTAAAAGGCAAAGATTGGAAAAATTGGAAATTTGGAAACGTAATTCCAGTCTCCAATAGTGGATATAGTAGCATGAAGCGTGTTAAAAATAGGTAGTCATAGTTAAATAGGTTATTTAAATTTCTGTGCTATTTATTATCATAAGAACTTGTGAAAAATGTGAGTTGTTGAAGATTTTGCTGATTTTACTCCTAAATCAGCAAAAAAACTTTTAGTTAATTCATAGTAATAATTACAAAAAGGTGCAACAGCAAGGTAACTAAATTTACAATAAACAACTTAGTAGATATTTGTCCATAACAATTTCTTTTCTGATATTTAAACCCATGGAGGTACGTACCCTCCAAAGTGACGAATCAAGAAAATGTGAGTAGAGTGACGTAGAGAGTCTACTATCTAAACGAACTTTTACTTATACTGCATTCATAGTGTGCAAAGCAATAAGTAACTCAAACCAAGTACGAGTCTCCTGTAACAATTCCTGTTTATCTATTGATCTTTGGATTGCACTTAATAGCTTAAATTTACAATGATTAGTTTTTTGAATAGTAAAAGCTAAGTCTTGCAATTAATAATTCTTCCTTCGAAATTCCCCTTTCTCAAGTTCTAAATTATTGGCGTATTATTGCCATTGTCCCTGCATCTCAACAAATATATCATTTTTATTTATATATGTTATTTTCCTTCAGGGATGTGCAGTTCACAGATTTGTTACCTAAGAGTTTCCTTACGGAAGAGTTACTTCTTTCCCGTTTTCTTTCCTTTTATTGTTACAAGCCATAAATTTCTAGCATGACAGTAATGCGCTATACTTGCTTTTTTCCGAAAAAATTCGACAAGCCCTGTTTCGAATTCAAATATATTACTTCCCCTACTCGCTTTTGTATTATCTTATGGCCGTTATCGTATCACCTCATTTGATACCCATTCAAACGCTCTCCACTTATTCCCTCCCACATTTATTGCTTCGAATCTTAATCTGGTGCGAGTATCCTATGATTTGATAAATTGGTATAAAACCATTTTTCAAGTTTTTTAGTGATACTCCGACTGTGTTTTTATCTTTTTGAGATAAATCTTCTAAGGCTTTCCTTCATTCTTTGATAAAAAAAAATTATCTGCTTTGGAATTGCTACAATTGCGATAGAATCTACAAAATCCACAAAGAAATCGTATTTAGGTATTTCATACGTGGTACACGTCTCAATGTTACTTCAATTTCCTTTGATTTTTATTACGAGTAAAATATATCAATCGATAATTGAAGCATCTCAGCAATAATAAGTTAGTTAAACAGTATGGATCGAATCTGTTCGACTTTCGAAAAAGGTAATGTAATAGGTAATAGGCTTCGACCTGAGGATTAATATTTATAACAACACTACGTACTGTCAGGGTAAAAACTTGTTACGAGTCTTGACATGATATTTGCCACGAGAAATAAGACAAATTTCCTGTTTTTTTTTTTTAGGAGTGAAATTAAATAAGAGTAAAGCTTTCTAAAAATGAACATTAATTTAACGTTTTCATAGCTGTTGGTGAAAAAATCACATCAGAATACTTTCCAATCAGCTGTAATTATGCCGAGAGTAAGCTCACATCAAATTTAAATTATCTTTAGCTTGAACACGAAAATGCAATTTTGAGTTTTGAGCAGAACAATATTTCTACATGTTTAAGTAATATCGCAATCATGCTAAGAATACCCATACGATCAAAAATACTTTTGAAGCGATTTCATAATAAAAACAGGAACTTAAATAACGTGACATCATAGGCCAGGCTCGTGGTCATTTTATAAATTAACAGTAAAAGGAAATAAGAATCCAAGAGGTATTAAAAGAAATCTGGCTTACTTTTAAATGTACGGTTAATACCGCCGGTGATTTCATTTACATGCACTTTTCGTTTTGGGAAAATTATGACAGCAGATTACAACTCTATCCAGCCGAAACCTCTATAATTACCGGCCTGCGCTGCCCCTAATAGAATCCTAGGTACAATTAACCTATTGCATTTTTTTAAAATACGTCATCTAACCTGTTATTTCTGGTTCGACGAGTGATTTACGTTACGGTTATTTGAGAATGATTTAATGATCGCAGCTTGTTAATCAGCATGTCCCTCGCTCCTAGTAATTTCTCGAGGACTTCCTCGTGTAACAAATCAGCTCGGAAAAGTAAGAGGACTGAATGTAAATTGATGTTATAAAAAAAGTGTACCTAATAAATTTATAAGACAAATCGTTCGGCATTTCATCATGAAGGATTTATGCATTGAATTAATTCAGTTCGAAATTTTATTATTCAAAAGTTCACTTTGCTGTTTTATTTTTTTTAAAGCGCAGAAGTCGCGTCACGTTTGAATCGCATTAAACTTCGTATTAAACCGTCCTCCCCGCGTATAGCCCACCGGTGACTTATTGCTATTTCTCTAATAAACGGCCTCGACGGGCACTCCCGCGTGCATTCTTGTAATTTTTCCCTCTTTCAGTTCGTATTAGAGATACTTCCAAAAGCGTCAAGTACAAGATAAAATACGAACTCTTAAGGAGCATCCTCCACATTACCTTTAAATATTACCGTTAGATTGGATGGAATTAAGACGTTGGATTTTATCGGAATTAAAGTAATTTTATAATCAATTTCAAGAGCATTTCCCTGATGAAATTCAAGTTTGCAAAAGCGAATATGATGAAACCGCTAAATGCAGTTAGTTAAAAGTTATTTAACATTGCTAAACTGAGGTCATTCCGCTCTGCCCATGTTTTCAATTTCGATGGCAATAACATGGAGTGAACGTCACTTAAGTGTCTAGGAGAACTTCATAAGCTTAACTTAAACAAAAATGTTTTAATTAAAATTTTGCAGTATGAGGGTTCATACTCAGTCGCTTCTACTAGAAATCGTACTAATATGACCCGATGGCAATATGTAGAAATTTTTTAAAGATATCATGATTAGTATGGGTCAGCTCAGAGGCTACAAAATCCAATGGTTGTAACATCTAGCTATATTCTATTTCTCAATCATAGCCCGCCTAGTATTGCTGAGGCCACTTCTCAGTATAAAACGATGGTAGCATGTCTAATAATGCTCAGCTCAGAGGCTATTTCTCAAATACAGTTTGTGTAAAAATATTCAACTTACGGACAATTTCTGAAAATGCACGGTGTGTTTAACACTGCTCAGCTCATTCGCTTGTCCTGCATTGCTTATATCAAGGACAACTGCTCAAAATTCAACGGTCATATCACGAATAGCACTGCTCAGCTTAGAGGCTCATATTATTCAAACACAGTTTGTCTAGCATTTCTCAGCTCATACACTACTTTTCACATCCAACTATATTAACATGTCTAGAACTGATCAGCTCAAAAGCAACCACGCAAAATCTAATGGTAATAGCATGTCAAGCCCTGCTTAGCTCAGCGGCTCAAGGACAACAGGTATCCTCAGCTCCGAGGATATTCCTTAAACAAAGCACGTCTGTCACTGCTCAGTTCAGAGGCTGCTTCCGAAACTTCAAAGTGGTAGCAGTCAGAGGCTAATTCTTAAGTCTTGCATTGGTTAGGTCAGATCTACTTCTCAAACGTAGATTGTCGAGTTTATAGGCTTATAGACTACTCTTAAAATTCAATGGTGAAAGCATGTACATCACTGATCAGCTCAGAGGTTATTTCACAAAATCCAATGGGACAGCACGTCTAGCACTGCTTAGCTAAGAAGCTATTTTTCAAACATACATAACGTGTCTAGTATTTCGTCTAGTGAAGATTAGAATCTCTGGATGAAACGTCGACTAACTTGACATTACATAAATTGAAAAACACGTCGAAGACATCCATTGGTGTTTTTTTATCGTTTTCCTTGGACAATTTGGGGATTAACAAGAAAGTTCCTCGGGAATTTATAAGCTTAACTTAATTTAACTTATCAGTTGCCATACGCATCAGTGCCAAAATGATTTGATTGAAATTATGCAGTATGAGGGTTCATACTTTGTCGCTTTTACTAGAAATCGTACTAATATGACCCGATGGCAATATGTAAGTATTTTTTAAAGATATCATGATTATCATGACTCAGCTCTGAGGCTACATCTAACTACATTTAGCCCAGAGGCTATTTCTTAATCATAGCCTGTCTAGTATTGTTCAAGTTTGAAGCTATTTCTCAATATCAAACGATGGTAGCATGTCTAGCACTGCTCAGCTCAGAGGCTATTTCTCAAATACAGTTTGTGTAGCAGGACTCAACTTAGGGACAAATTCTGAAAATGCACGGTGATAGCTAGCTTAAGAACTACTTCTCAAAATTCGACGGTAATATCACGAATAGCACTGCTCAGTTGAGAGGCTATTATTCAAACATAGTTTGTCTAGTAGTATTTCTCAGCTATACGCTATTTCCTAAAATCCAACTATATCAACATGTCTAGAACTGCTCAGCTCAAAAGCGACTTCTCGAAATCCATCGCTGATATGTCTAGATCTGCTCAGATCATAGGCAACCACTCAAAAACTAATGGTAATAGCATGTCGGGCCCTGCTTAGCTTAGAGGCTATTTCTCAAGGACAACATGTATCTTCAGCTCCGAGGATATTCCAAACAAAGCAAGTCTGTCACTGCTTAGCTCAGAGACTAATTTTTAAGTCTAAGAGTGGTCAGGTCAGAGCTACTTCTCAAAACGTAAATTGTAGAGTTTGTAGGCTTATAAGCTTATAGACTACTCTCAAAATTCAATGGAGAACGCATGTAGACCAGTGCTCCGCTCAGAGGTTACCTCTCAATCATAGCATGTCTCACATTGCTCAGCTCAGAAGCCACTTAACAAAATTCAACGGTGATGGCACGTCTAGCACTGCTTAGCTAAGAAGCTATTTTTAAAATACACATAGCATGTCTAATATTTTGTCTAATGAAGATTAGAACTATATATAATATGTACTTTGAATTGTTTTACAAAGACAAACGATGAAAATTATAAAATGTCTAAATGTGTTAAAAAATTCTACCATCCTAAACAACTACACGAACCTTTCTTCCTCAGTTTTATATTCATAACAATAACCTGATTCCTCAAAACGTATAGAACCTTAAAGCAACATTTGAGATTCGTTAGTTTGGACCCTTCGGAGATTTTGAACATTTGCACCTTATTTTGTGTCTATAAATATTCAGTTTGGTGGTTGTTTGATTCCTGCTCACCTTACACAGCTCAGTGAAGGTTGGTTTCTCGCTTAACTTTACCTACAACAGGTCACAGTTCTGCATAGGATAAGCACGTTACTCCTATAAAACAAACTCGGCAATCTTTTCCACTTCCTTATCCCACGGTAGGCAATATCATTACCGGTCAGGGGTGCGTTTTAATCAAACGATCGCGGCCAACAAGGACGATATTTACGAAAACATAATTTACGCGACAGCGTTGACAGTTCGGCTGACACGTGCCACAGTAACGTGATCCATCAGATGATATACCTGACATCGAAAGCTTCAGAGGGTGGCAGGAAATATAATTGAATTGATCCATACGGCAAAAAAAGGACGGAAAAAGAAGATGCGAATCCAAAGGCTGAGCTTAGAAGCTAAAAATAAACAGAGATGTACGAGGAGGTGGATGAAGGGAGGAATCACTACAAGTTAAAGGAATTCTGGGATTCTTCTCTGTGTGTCGGTGACAATGAATGAAAGTGGGTCCGGTTAAGATAAGGAACTGCGCATTTAATAATCTGGGCGAGTGCTGTGCGATTTTGTCTAGGTATATTGATTTATAGTTACAAGATCGATGAGTGAATGGCTTGTTTTGTTTACATCGAATGGAGAAGTATTTAAATTATGGAAGTATTCACACCAACAATGTTTAATTGTAACGCACCTTACTTGAGAAATTTCAGGAAGTCCTACCTGTTCGTAGTAGTTAGAGAACTAAGAAGGCAGTATAGTAACATTCATCCCGAAAATTATGAAACAACATATAAATGACACGTTTTGTTACAAAATCGAAAGCTCAATGCTTCACTAACACCTACTACTAACATAAAATCTAATAAATCTAACTGAATTACATTTTAAACAATACATATAACTTTTTACTAAACTTTAAAGCAATCAATAGTGAGTTGTGAATGAAATGTTCTATTTAAATAAGCTACCCTCATAATATAGAAATGATATGTCCCATAAGACACATGCCTATTCACACGTCCCATGTGGGTAAAACGTAATGATTTTGCGGGTTATAAAGCAGCCTTTACATTATTTTTCATATGATTTTGTCATGTGATTTTATCATACGAAATTGGTATGAAATATGATATCTTGTGATTTTGGTAAGTTTACGTTTACACTATGTGACGTATTCATATGATTTCAAATAAAATATTCAACATTTTGAGTTTGAGGTTATATTGTCATTCGTAATATTCGTATTGATGGTGATTAAACGGTGTATTACAAAATTATTCCAGAGGAATTTTTATTGCTCGGAATCAAGATAACCAGATCACCACCATACATTATTATAACCTCAACTTAAAAGACGTATTAATGTGTCAAATCTGTCAAATGCCGATAACGGCTTTCTGCCTTATCGGTAATCACACCGAATATCATACAGAAATAGAAACGGTTCTATTTTATCAAACAACTTGTGACTGAATGTAATTTGGCTTGTGACAGACCTTGTGACTTATTCTGTATGATAAATCACATAGTGTAAATACTAAAAATTTAGTTGTGATCAAATCACATGACAAAATCATATGGAAAATCACATAGTGTAAAGGCGTCTTAAGTTATAACTATCAACTAGAAGTAAGAAAAAATGAAAACTGAATGACATAATGAGTGTTTTTCAATTTTTTAAAGGTTTGTAAAGAAGAATCAAAAAGCTCTAAATCTATATTAATGCATTTATTTGTATGCACATTGTATGTATTTGCAAGTCTAAACATTCTACCCTATAGACTCATTCTGATCGTAGTTTCCAAGATGACAAGCGACTTTAAAAATTTCTGTAGTTCTTGCTTTCTTTGAATTCACGCTTACAGTTATAAGTTAATCATTTTCTTGTCATTGATTAGTTTGTGGATTAGTGTAAGATCTAATTCTAGTTGTAGATGCAGATGACCAGCATACTTCATAATTCACTATAGACAGTAGCATCATTTACGTGACTAACAAACACGGCTCTACAAGAGATCCCTGCGGTACAGCAGACGTAACTGTGATTGAGGAACACACTAAGTTATATTCTACATATTGGACTCTGCAGCAATGTTAATGTTCTATCTATCAGAGAAATTTTCCCTGAATACCCAAACTATTAGGTTTATGTAAAAAGTATGTAAACAGAACCCTGGCTTTTGTTTTTACAAGCATTTCTAATATAATGTTGATCAATCAGCAGACTTGTACTGGTACCACGAAGAAATTTATGTTTCTGACTTACGATTATATGTCTACAGTCGATGGTAGCTTTATTGTTATTACATTATTCAATAATAAGGGTAATTCAGACTGATTGCAAACTGCTATGTAACTTTTTATATTATTATGTATTTCACTTTTATGGATTTGCTTCAAAAAACCCTTTTCCCAATAATGTGGAAAGATGGAAGTTTGCAAAAAGCTATTGAAAGCAAGTGAATGGATTTGGCCAGAGTAAACCTGCTATTTATACTTAGATATAATTGGACTCTATCTCGACCTGTAGACAACTTCCAAGATTACTATTTCAATTACTTCTTTAGTTACCTTTAAGTTACCTCCAAGTGAATTGATTTGGCAAGAGTAAAACTGCTATTTATAATTAGATATAATTGGACTTTATTTCCACCTGTAGACAACTCCAAGATTAGCATTTGAATTACTTCTTTAGTTACCTTTAAAGTTAACCTACGATTACCTTCCGAATTGTATTTCTGTCAACTTGCGGCTCTCATTCTACCAATAATGGTTTAAACCAATGATATCATATTTGCAGTTTCCAAAAATTTCTACCAAAATTTCTACCAACGGTTAAATTCGTACAATCGTACGGATCGTACAAGAGACATTGCTGGACGCTGGTAAAGCTCAATAGAAACTTAATAATTCGTTTATGTTACTCAGAATTATTTCAAAAATGAATGTGGGGTATTTTCTGATTAGAATAGATTCAGCAAAATATTTCGAAAATAAACTTGAGATGCATCTCCTTTTGTTCTTATGGACGTTGAAAGTTCAATGTTGCGTCTACTTACTCTGTCATTTATCAAATGGATTTCATGGGATGATAGGTTAGGATATGAAAGTTTCTAAACGAAAATACTATTTGCAGAATTAATAGATAACATTTTCTTTGAAACGTTTGAAAGAAATACTATTATAACATAACAACTAATGAAACCATAGTTGCCTCCAAAAATAAAAACTTTAATGGATTTATACACAACTGCAGAACAATAGTTGGAACCTAAGGGAAAAAAAACAAGAACACATTGTGGGAAAAAGTTGTAACAAATTTGTCAAATACATACCAAATAACAATAACAAGAAGGAAATATGAAAATAAAAGAAAACTGCTGAATATGGATGTAAACTGTCATAGGATGGTTCTACAGATATTCAGTCAATATTAAAATTTAAACCGATTTTATGCTGAGGCATTTCTAATAAAATCAAACGCAGTACCAAATTTGCAAAATTATGTTAGAATTATTAGAAAATCGAACAAAGCAACTTTTCCAAACGAATTCTTTAAAACGGGAATTTGCAGCACCTGCTAAAATTTCGTGATGTTTGAATAACATCTGTCTGGTAACCAACACCAAATCGAACGAATAAAATATTTGTACATAAACACCAACAGTACCTACATAAATATAATGTCTTCAAAAAATATTGGAAGAGGAGGTGTCAAGAGCTCCTACATTAGCGCCTATAAAACTACGTTAATTCGAAGGTAGAAGATGACAAATTACCGCTTGAGGACTGCATCGATGAGAGGCCGTGGCGACAAAAATTCGAAACTCTGAAATTAGTAATGAAATTTTGGAAAAAGGAGCTCTTAACGATTCGTTATGCCAAAAACCGATTTCACACGCCCGATTATATTTTTCCCCTCCTCGGCATTGTGAAAACCCGCATTTTTTCACGGTTAACGCGACGGCCTCCTCGAACGTCCGAGACTAAAAAACCCAATTCTTCTATCAATTCATCAGTCTGGCCTCGGTCGACGGGAAAAAATCACCTAAACGTCACTAACTAGAGTAATAAAAATCTCGCGCTGACGCGGCCGATTCACCGAGACAAAATTGATGCCCTCCGTAATTTGCACCTACCCCCTTAAGGGAATCTTAGGAGGGAAGAATAAAAGAGCGCTCGCGATCGCCTTTTGATGCCGAAGAAATAATTAATAACGCCCGTCTAGGGTGCGAGTGAAAGGGGGAACGAAAGAAAGAAAGAGAACCACCCTCCTAATCGATGCTCATAGAATCGCTAGAGAGGGATGATTGATGGTCCGCGGGCCGGTTGCACGCTAAGGGTGCGTTTTGTAATCTCTGACCGCGCGATATTAGCATTTCGTTAGCGGAATGCGTTTTTCGCGTTTTTTTTTCTCTCGTCGGGTCGAGAACAATCGTCGAATTAACCGGGAAATGACGTAAGGTTAACACCTAAATGTACTGGAGGTAGTTAACGCATTTCGGTTTTTCTCGATCTAAAGAAATTTCCTTGCTTTAGAAAGTATTCAAAGTAACTTCACCACAACAACATCAAAACAGCTATTTCAACATGAGACCTAAAAATTTGTTCGAAAAAAATTTTATTGTGTAGGTACCTACAAACCAAACCAAAATGAAGCCTTGAGTGACAGCTTTAATCAGGCACTTATCGTCTCTGCAGCAGTACTCATTATAAACTCATGTACTAATGTCATGCATGATATATTATTCGATTACACAGTAAGTTGGTCTTCAATTTATACAACGAAAATTAATCGCTGAATTTCACTTTCCAAATAAGGGTTAGATGAATTAATCGCCACACTACGGTGATTCAGAAGTGTAAAATCCTCCAAACAAACGCTCCCTAACTGCACGAAAAACAGTTCTATCAGTCGCCTTCGTTACATAAATTACCATTCAAGAATAAGTATTCTAGAGCAATAAGAAACCGACCGATAAAACTTAACTACCCATTAAGTATACTAAATGAACGTAAGTTTTTACTCAGCTACTGACTTGCAAACCTTCCAATAAATGGAAGCGTATCTGAAAAGTGTGAATGAATGGAAGCAAGAGAGAGAGAAACTCCAAGATCTGCCTTTGTCTAGCGCATGCGTAGTCAAACGCGTTAGACAGAGACAAATAATCACTTGGATTATCTCTCTCGATCTACTGTGGACACCATATTTTAACCATCTTTACCTTAACCAGCATATCTCAAGCAAACTAGCCATATGACATTTTAAGAAAAGTATATACTGGATGAAAAAAGGATTCGGTTATAAAGATCTTTAGTTATAATTTAATTAGTGTATAAATTAAGGAAAAACGCTTTTCAAGATCTAATCAACTGTCAAAATTATTTCCAGAAGTAAATATATTTTGTAAAGTGTATCTTTTTGACCGATTGTGCAAATGTAAAATTATATTTGTATTTGACTGATTTACTTAATGACAATTGTTTAAAAGGATTGCCACACCTGCTGTAATAATTAAGATAATGAACTACAGGTCATTAAATATGTATTAGATAACTATATAGTGAATAGAAAATGTTTAACTTTTGGAGCATCTTTAAATGGGACTTTGTAACGTGACTGCTTTTAGTATTGCAGCAGAGATAATTTAGTAATGTAAACGACACTCTGAATATTAAGGCGAGGATAAACATTAATATTTATTGGAAAGAAAACAACTAACAATATTCCTATGAAAAAATTCTAGCATCACTATCATATAAAATGGTTATTGTGGTAGTTGATAATTGCTGTATTCAGGAATCTCTCAAAAAAATCAGTTACATTACAAAAGGTCAAGATGGTTAAAACTGCCCCGACCATATTTAAAAACGAAAAATTCATAGTTCATCATCACTACCCTTTAACCAAACTATTACACCCCTAGATCCTCCCACAATATAAAAAAATATCAGTTGCAATTTTCAGTTTATTGACGACCTCTTTAATTTTTTCACAGTAGAAATTGTTCCTAATCAGCAAATTATTTAACTATGTTCACAAGTCTTTGTGTTGTCTTTTGGACAACTAAGCAACTGATCAGATTGATTTGGACTACAAATATCAAAAAACTAAAAGAGTGACCTACATTCCTCCAGTACGTTAACATTTCTACAAACCAATGTCATCAACACAGGCGTTACAAAATTGTTATGAAAATATTTCTATCGATTAGCATAAACTACTAGATTACTCATATTATGGTACTTTTTGTAATGAATTACTGTAGTTGCTAGTTTTTTAAAATTAAATATTATGTCTAACCTAACTAACACCAGTCTTACTTTAATATGTGAGACAATATTGCTATTCCAATTCTGTTTTCCAAATTTTTTTTTAAATTCCCAACGTGTTTCTATATCTATTTCAAGATCTATTTGAAACAAAAAATAATCGAAAATACATAGAAATTTCGATTTTTGACGTTTTTACCAATTTATCTATCCAACTCTATGGATAAGGAGTAGTTTTCTGCAATAACGTAAAATAAGAAAAAAAAAATTATGGAAGAGTCTGTTAGGGTTAATGACAGAAAAACTCCCAAAATCGGCAAAAAAGGTTCATAACCACAACTTAAAAGCTTAAAAAAACTTACGACTCATGCAAGTTAAAAAATACGGAAAACACTATTTCGGCTAGTAATATAAAAAATATATCAATTTTATATTCTGGAGATGTTGCAATTTTTAAGATTTGGAACGTGCCTAAATATTTGAATTTCTTGCCACATTTTGTTTCAAAAAAAAACTTACAATTTAAAAAATCAAAAACCACAATTATAGTCAAAAACTGAAATTGTGTTTGAATTGTTTTTGAGGTTATAGGACGGCCTAAGAGTCTAAAAGATTTGCTAAAGATAAACTTTCTGATGTACTACATCAATAAATTTTGTGGTTTTGAAGGGGGCCGGAAGCATTTTTCGCTATTTTAACTGGATAACCCCTTACAGCTTGTAGCTTCAAATCTGAAACTCCTATTTATTTAGTGATGATATGATATGCCAATTTCTCCCAATCTTCCTTGTTTGAAGTGCGTAATTCAAGACGTCTTAACACCATTAATTATTCATATTTTCGAAAGTACCTCCCAATATAAACTCAGTACAGTGACTATCAGCATGAATATCTGCTGCGGTGTTATGGACCCTCTATTACCATACCAAATAAACCCTTGGCAACAGGAATCGGCAATCTCTGTTGCCGATTCCGGTAGCAGGACGCCTCTGATATATCTCAATATATACGTGTCCGTCCTCTTTCGAGACGAATAAATTGGAAGACAATCCAACGTCATCATCGTCATTATCGCCGCCACCGTCTTCGCCTTCTTCGGCAATATCCTTGAGGGGAAGCGGGTCGTCGTCGTTGCCGTCGTAGTCGTCGATGGCAGGAGGCAGCTATTAACCGACGGTGTCAAGTCAAGGTGTCGTTCGCATACATAATTTATCATCGCGAAGTGGCTGTTCAGACTAATTATTAATGTTGTTCGTTCATGTTCAGGTCCGTGTTAATGACTCCCGGTGAAAGAGACAGAAAGAGAAGGGGATGTCATCGATGGATCGACCGAGAGGGTTGGACTGGGAAGGATTTAGAAGGCGCTGATAACCGTTGATTACAGGTCGTTTCAATCGTGATCAATCGTAACGTAATCTTTAAATCAGTAATATGGTAATAAGTGTTCAACACAATTATATCACTTAACCTGGATGTGTATTGATTAAACGCCTGGTCGAAGGTGTTAATTACATTAAATTACCATCGACCAAAGTTGTACGTGTGGATATTGAGATAATGACTTGATGGTAATAAAGAATGAATCAGTTACTTTCAACCAAAATAGTAGAATACTCGCTTTTCATTGCAGCGACTTATGCAGATAGTATTTTCATGTCACCTTTAGTGTGTCCACATCAAAATTTTGAAACATAGTTTTTTACCACTTTTTTATAGTCTTTTGACTTATAAATTTTGCACTTCATTCAACAAATTATTGTTTATGTGCAAAAAATGATTGTAGCGATATAATTAAAAAAGAGGTAGATTTACACGAAATGAACAATAAGATATACAAAGTAAGTTAATAGTGAATTTGGCAAAGTTCAAGATAAAATGTATAAAATAAAATTTTATTTTCAGGGTTATTATTTTATGTTTGTACATAATATTTTTTTTAAATTAGATTAAATTAAATTTTTAAAAAATTATTTAAATAGTAACTTTACATTTTTGTGTCACATTTAGGTACAGCAATTTTGTAATTTTCAAATTCTTTGAACTTAATGTTAAGAAGTGCCCAATCACACAGTGGGTATTTACTTTGTGAATGCATATGCTAACTAAGTTAATTAAGTGGCAAGTAGGCAAGCCATTGGGAGGTATAACAATAGATTGGATTGGCTTTGGCATCAGTCGAAAATCATCATGGAGTAAGGAAGGAGAGAGGGTAAAAGCCCAATTGTGACCGATTATTGAAAAATAATGAAACAATGTGTAAAGTAATAATATATACATTTATAAGGCACTAATATTAATTTAATTGAATTGTAATAAAATGAAATTTAATTGATAGGTAAATAATTTGTAATAATATTAATAGTACATTATTACATTATTAATCTTGTAATAATCTGTAGGTATTCAAACTGAGAACTTCTAATTGCAAATAGCACCTATGGTCTAATAATCATAGGATCCATATTACTACAGAGCAACGGAGCTAACACTTACACTTGCACTTACAGTTTCTATATTGATACTTGGTGATGGTTCACAAAACCAATAGTTTATTCAAATTATGGAAATTTTACTGTTAATTACCTCTACTTGGTTAATTTCGTATTTTTTTACTGGTTTATTGATATTTTTGAATAACACTTTTAGGGTAAAAATTATTGGTATTATTTGGATCAGTGATTAAGGTTGTTACTAATACAAAAAGTTCACAATTACTATTGGCTCATCCAAATCCAAGCTTGGCTCGACAAAATTTCGAATTTGAACATTTAGCCAACAATAGGAAGATATAGGTGCACTACTTGGAATATCAAATAAGTTTCTATAGAAAAGGAACATAACAAATGTATTAAAATTTCATTCAAATGGTTCAATTAACAAATTTCAATAATAAATAACGTTTAGGTTTAAGTAAATCGTCTAATATCTTACAAAGCTTCCCTTCCAAAATGTTTAGAATAATAAGTGGTGCCCATAGGAGTAGGTATCACAAATCGTTCGGAGAGGGGGTCAATAAAAATATACAATACGTTATGAAACACACTAATGAGCTGCTAAAGAAAATGTACTAGCCACATCCTTAGCAGGTAGGTACTTCTCGCAGTATATTTACTAACTGCGCTTATTTGTAATAAACAACTGTAACAAAGTGCAGTCCACGTTATGTACGTTACGTTACGTCTATGTTAAGTTGCGTTGTCAGCTTTTAAGTTGCGTAACTAAATAATGTGTATATATATAAAGTGGGTTAGACTAAAGCTGTCGCCGTTTCCCGCATCCTAGTTTCCACTTCTTTCTGTCTTTCTAGTCACCTTCTCTCAAATGTCTCCTCTCCATAGACTGGTCGACCTCCTCCCTCCATGATCTTCGAGGTCTTCCTCTATATCGTCTTTGTGGTGGAGTCTAATCCTCTTTGGCCATCTTTCGTCGGTGTATGTGTTTTGCCTCAATTGTATCTAGAAAATCCAGATCAATACCCATTTTCGCTCTTATTTGAAGATTTCATGTCCTATCTTGTACTACTGTTAGTCTACAACACCTTCTCCAATAGTTCAAATCCGTAGCTAGTATTTTTCAATGTTCTGTCTTTTTTAGTTCCCATAGTTCAGAACCACAGGTTGCTATGCTTTCCACTATAGACTTATGTATGTGTATTTTATTTAGTATTCTTTGTTAAGGTTTCTTTCCATAAAATTCCATTCAATTGTCTTGTTGCCACCCTTGCTTGCATCATTCTGTTTAAGATTTCATCACTGCTTCCTCCCTTTTCTGATATGTTAACCCATAAATATCGATACCATTTAGTATTTCTTATAGCCACTGGTCCTAAATTCAAGATTTGGCCCTGTTCACCTACTACCACTATATATTCGTTTTTTTGTTGGATTTATCGTTAAACCCCACTATTCGTATGCTTCTTGTAACTTCCTCAGTATGTAGTCTATATGCAACCGGTCTTGGGATATAATTACCTAGTCGTCAGCAAAATGTGAGGTGAACAGTTTATCATCCCCATTTGGTATTCCCATTGCTATACATTTACATCTCCACTGTGATAATGCAACATTCAAATAGATTTTAAATAGGACAGGTGCGATGCAGCATCCCTGCCTAAGCCCTTTACTTATTTGGAATGTTGTACTTATACTATTTCCAATTTTGACGGAGGCAGGCATATTTTGATACAGTTTCTGAACAGCTTGTATATAAATTTCTCTAATGTTTTGTTGTTTCATTACCTGCCATAGTCGTTCCAAGGGAACACTATCCGTAGGATTTCGTAAGGTCGATGAAAACCACATGAGTATTCAAACTGTGCGCCAAACTTTTTTCCATTGCCTGTCGAACAGTAAAATTACTGTCAATACGGAAGCGGCCTGCTCACTATAGTGATTTAAGGTCCATAATAAACCGAGCATTTGGATAGTGATAAAAGCTTCTTGGGATAAGTCTACGTAGGTATAGTTCTTATATCATATTTTAAGTTGTTTAAAAAAATCTGAAGTTAAACTTATTAATGTCACCTTGTGATGTTTATAGCAGTGACAATTCTAGAGAGATCTAGGAAGTATGCGAACCTCCCTTACTTCTACTACCAAATTCGTGTCCACGCGATTCCGGTCCTGAAAACCAAGCCGAACACCCTTAATCTTCATCATCCCCCGTCCCGTTCGATTCGCTCGCATATCCGCACAAACGTTCACACGTCTCGCGGATTTTCTACTACAACACACGTCGTAGTCGTCGCCTCGCATGAGTTATTACCGAAGCGCCTCGGTAAACACCGGAGCGACTATTTTCTTGTTTACCCGATACTAATATCCCAGATTTGACTAATTAGAGCGATCTCTCCCTCCCCCCGCCCCTCTCGCTTCGCCTCTCTCGGTTCGATTCGCCGATTAAGTACGTACGACGCTCGCGATTCATCAATCCGGGGCGACTTTAAATTCCCGACGAGGGAGAGCGGAAAAACGCGGCGGCGGCGTCCCGCGAAAGGGGAAAATAAAAGGAGAGAACAGTGAGTGATGTGCGGGATGAGATTTAAACGGGACGAAACGTCGATCGAGATCGGACGCTACCGCATCTACTTCGGACTCTATGAAAACTATGGAAATTCGCGTCTGGCGGTGAAAATTCGAAAGTGGTAATAGCCGCGGAAATGCGGCTTTCAGTTTGGAATATCTCCGGTCAATTCATCGCTAAAGGGCCGTCCATAAATCACGTGACGCTAAATTTGCCTTTTTTGAACCCCCTTCCCGTGATAAACCGTGATATGCAATACCCCCCGTAAAAATCACGTGATAATTTTTGACCCCCCCCCCAAATTTAAAATAAATTATAATAATTTTATTCTGTTTGATTTTACAACGTAATAATAGTCTTTAGTTTAGAGGCAATAATATTTAAACGACGTCTATTTGAGAATTCAATAAGGATTATAAACAAAATTTCTCCTTTAAGGTAAGTAGGTAGGTAATATTGGAAAAAATACCGGCAATTTTTGAATACGACATGATACGATTTCACATCCCCACCCCTCTCCGTGATAAACCGTGATAAAAAGGTAACCCATACCCCCTTACAAACATCACGTGATTTATGGAAAATATGTAAATATGCACAAAAAACAGTCAAAATATGCACTAAAATATAAATAACAAACAATAAAAATTAATCAATAACTCACTATTGCTATTATTTATCAATTAAGTATAACACAGCTATATTCCATTCGGAAAATCGAGAGAGTAATAAAATGTCATTATAAATGCAAATCCTCAAAAACTGTAGTACTGGCGAGATATGTATAAACATTGCATTTAGTTATACGTCTCTGTACTGTTCCTAGGAACTATTACATTGAAAAGCACCCGGATCAAATTTCTACCTGCGTTCGGGTCAAGGGATATAATCCGTCTTTATCTTTCTTATGAAGAATTGAATGCTCTTTCTCTATTACTCCAATTCGGTTATTTCGCACTGTTTTCGTTTACTTGAAATCGTCACATCAGAGTCACGCCATGGGGTTTTTTATTTAAAGAAAAAAAGTAATCATAAGCAATATTTGTTTATTTAGAATTTATGGAACCTATATATAAATAATAAATTTATACCGTGAGGTCGAAATGAAACTATAATTAATTCACTTTTACTCAAAGAACTGAACTTTTCCTAATATTATACCTAACACTGGCATATGCCATAAGGGATAGAAATATACATCAATCCAAATTAATTACTTACTAAATTAATATATCAAAAGCACAAAGTATACATAACATCACTTTTGTCCAAGCTTATAAGAAACAAAAAAATTTTAAAACGAGGAACGTGGCACAATTTCACAAATTATACAAAAGAAGTAACTAAATAGCTTAAAATAATAATATATTTATTGGAAATAAACGTTTTTTTACAAGAATAACAAATCTTGTTTAAACAGTTCAAAACGGTTTAAATCTTAAGTTAATAATAATATAGGTAACTATAAGTATACCTAAATCGATTTTCAGAAATCTCATTTTCTCGTACAAGAATCCGTTCAGGTATACAAAAGGTACACGTTCAAAAGAAAAAGGAGTAATCGTGAGGTTTTGGAAAGACGCAATGTTCAGGAATGTTTTCAAGTTGAAATTAATTAATATTCAGAATCATCTGAAGAACTCTCTTCATTGATATCCTGTGCAGTAATGATTAAGGGTTCCACGGCGTTATCAATCATAAAATCTAACTCCCAAAATTTTTCTTCTTCTTTTATAACATGATTTATGACTTTTTGCCAATTTTCAGAGGTGGTTCTGCGAATGGATTCTTCCAGAAGAATTTTAACATCTTTTAATTTAAATGTTTTATTTTCCCGAGCAACATAGCCTTTTACCTGAGCCCATATTAATTCTATGGGATTGAGTTCGCAGTGATAGGGCGGAAGACGAAGCACAGTTATTTGGCGATTTTGTGCCATTTCATCAACTGCATACCTTTTACGAAAGTTGCAGGTCTTTACAATTGATATCAATTCCGATTTGACCATGTCCTCCTTATACGGAATATTTTTTCTTATCAGCCAATTTAAAATTTCAGCCTTCCGCCAAGAAATTACCGGGGATTTATCGACCTGTCTGGAATGATAGCTCGCATTATCCATGACAATTACGGAACCAGGTGGGATGAGATCGAGCATTTGAACGAAGTACTCCTCGAAAACGTCCGCGTTCATGTCTTCATGATAATCTCCCGTCTTCTTCGATTCAAAAAGAAGTAAGCCGCCATCCACAAAGCCACTAGTACTGCCGATGTGGGTAACAATAAGTCGTTTACCTTTTCCAGTCGGTGCTTTTAGTCCTGTTGATAAACCTTCTAAAAAGGCTTGTCGCGGATTCACCACACTTTTGTCCTGCCACACTTTTCCCACGGTATATCCTTGGTTTACCCAGGTTTCATCCAGATAAAAAAATAGCCCTTCCTTCTTGTCGAAATTTTTTAATATCTCTGAGGTAGCTTCTTCGCCAGCAAATAATTTCATCGGATTCCCGAAGAGGAGAAGTTTTAATTCGCTTATCCCAACAAATACCTAGTTCCTTCAGAATCGTCCACAACTTGGTCCTTTTCAATGTCATACAGTCTTCTGGCAGTTCATGTAACATTTTATCCAATGTTGGGATTTCACGTTTGAAAAAAAAAAAGGAATGAAGCGTTCGACGAATGAGTCTCTTGCTATCCTCATCAACAAGCATTTGAGGTCTTCCTGGTGCAGATTTTGGAGCCTTCACCTCTCCACTCCTCTCTTCCCTTTTGACGCGATATATCGTTGATTTTCCATATCCCGTCATTTTGTGACACATTTCAACTAGGTCATCTACGCTGGATTTAGGATGTAGATGTTTCAATCCGTTAAATACATTTAAAACAACCACTTTTTCACGACACGATAACGCCTGCTTATTCGGTAACTTACACGGGGTAAAGTTCATAAGACTTGACATATTTAATTCTTGATAGTAAGACTATTAGAATAAGAATAACCGAAATTCAGGTATTTTCCTTTTATACCTCCTTCAACGGAGGGAGAACTTTCGACCCCATTTCCAGGTAATTCTTAATCCTACAGGTAAATCTCTGGTAACAGTTAACTAAGTAGTTTAGTGGAAGAGTAAAGGTGCCTGAACAAATTATTAAGTGTCCACATTAAAAAAGACCCTTTCCAAAATGGTCTCCGAGTTGACGAATTGTCTAAAAGTATTCAATATTTACAAGTAATATCATTCATTGATATATTTCGTTAACGGCACCGATTAAATTGGTAATTATATGAATTCATTCCTTTTAGGTTCAATCCTTAATCACTATATGTACGATACAACTTCAAGAAATTTTAAAATGGAAACAGTTCGATGGGTGAATTTAATTTATATTTAAAAAATCAGGGAAATAAGGATGGTACGCCCTTTGTTACAACCCGAACCTCCGATTTTGAGTTATTTATTACTCTCTCCCTATTTCGAATCGAGTATACCTCTCAGTATGGTATAAACATAAGAGCGAAAGAAAGGCCATATGTTTCTCGTTGGCTAAACAGAGAAAGAACTTTTGCGACGTTGCTAGCTCGCGAAATATCACAGTCATCGCCACACTCTTCCGGATCATTCGCCTGTTAGCCTCCGACGGGAATATTTGGAATGGGATACGGACCGGCCGGTCGGCAACGTTGCAAAACTTCCTTCTCTGTCATACTATCGAACTACTATTAGTTTCTCTTTCGCTTTTGTTGATTTCGGACCCTGCATTTCAATAGAATAGGTCCGTATATTAACTATTTCTGTCACAGTGGAAACAATACGCTATTAAGTGTTTTCCCAAGTTTTCTAAAGTAAAACTTTGCCGTCTATCTGATAACGATAACATTAATTTGTAGGCGGAAAATCTGCGTTCTATTTCGCAGGACGTCAATGGAGAAAATTTAAAATTATTTATTAGAGATGGTTCTAAATGCATTTTAAAATTAATCATCACCCAGAAATTTCCTTTTATTACAATATATATATATATATATATATATATATATATATATATATATGCACAAATTTTTGATATTCTTCTTTTTTTAGTACAGTGCAGAATTTTTCGTAAATTTTATTATCTTTTCCAAGATGTTTAATTTTATTGTGTACTGAGTAAATGACTTCAATACTTCAATATTTCATTTTTCCAATTTAGCAATTGATGGGGCAATACGAACGACATTTGTCTAAATATGTGCTCAGTGACTTTTCAGTAACTGATTTCTAAAAACATTTACACATTTCTTCTTAATCTTTTTCTTAACTAATTTCTTAAAGCCTTTGGCAGTGAGCTTAGCTTAGCTTTATAACTCCATTTTACCTCAAAATATATTCACTTAGCTTGACGGTTCAGCTATGCATTCATACACATACAGGTAACAAGCCTTTTAAATGATCACATTGTAACAAATGTTTTTCTACCTCCAATGAATTAAAAAAAAACACGTCTTTTATATAGGTGTCAAACCCTTCAAGTGTTCACATTGTAACAAATGGTTTTGTTGGAATGTGACGTATTATGTACAATACATGCAAAATAGATTTTCGTATTCATACAAAGGAGAAGCCTTTAAATAATATTTGTAATAACAAAGCTATTATTAATTAATTAATTGTTAATAATTATATATTACAAATTAATAATATTATAACAATGATATAATAATTTATATCGTTGTTCATTTGAAAACTCATTTGTGCATGAATGCAGATGACAAGCCTTTTAAAAGTTTGTACTGTAACAAAAATACTTTTGTTCCTTTACTTTCAAGAATCACTAACGAATTCATACAAATAAACCAAAGCACACGTAAACAAGATTTCTTCTTTATGTTTAGAATATATTTTACCTGTTTAAGTAAATTTTAAATATCTTATTGCATAACATTAGATGTTGCATCATCTTTTTAAGTTCTGTGTCTATTCTAAAAACCAAAACATGCTCAAAAACCATCAAGGATAACCCCTGGGGAATCCCTATTTTATGATAATTTAGTTATAATACAAGCATAACTAAACTATAATCGATCTCAAGTAAACTAGGATACACTACCTTATTGCTTATTCAGACTTTCAAGAAATGCTACCTTCAAGAGGTAATTATTCTTAAAATTATTGCCTTTATAGCCTAACACATGAACAATAATTCAATTAAAGCGACCCATATATGTTCAGGTAATTTGGCGCCACGCCTATTCTACAATTCTTATTTATAATTGCATAAGTGTTCTACATAATTATATAAATAAAGTTAACTACTCCAATACATCAACCGTTGAGTGATATGTTTACGCACGATGAATTCCCAATGGTCACCTATTAGAATCTGAACGGAACTTTGAAATGTGTAAAATAAAGTTTTAAGAGAATTTTAACAAAATCCATTACTTATATACTAAGATGCGTTTAACTCTCCTACGAGCTTTTTACGACCCTTCCCAATTTACTCACTCTATGTAGGGAAGAATGGCACTTGGCCATACAAAACACACAAACCATGCATGGGAACTTATTAGAAAAATGTTTTCAAAACTTCTTCAAAACTTTAAACTGTTCAGCGCCTCGACAACGCAATACGCGCTCACTCCTGGAAGTCTCTGTGTTAAAGCAATTTGTAAAATCTTGCTGGAGTTAGCAGGAGAGACAGCGAGAAACGCACTTAGTAATAAAGTTATGATAACTTTATGAGTCTTTTATTACGAAACAACATCTTGAATTCTCTTTAAGAATTCTATATTTATGACATTTGCACTTACGGAATGATTTAACAGCGGAACTGTTTCGCTCCATAGTAGTTAAAATAGAAGTCTGAGATATAAAAGATCATTTATACTTAAATAGTTAGATAGAACCACTCGTAGTTTTATTTGTGACCAAACTGTCAACACAGCAATTAACAGTTAATATATGAATTATTACCATTGTAAGAAATGTGCAGATTTGTAAAATATAATACAGACAAAGTACAAAAGTCGTAAAAAAACCCAATGAAACACACTTGTTACAAAATAATACATTTTTTTAATAGAAGTTTCAGTATCAACTCTTATGAAGTTCCGACTTCTTACTTATTGAAGTGTGACAGTTGTAAGTAGCTACTTATTAAAAATTTATCTAATTGGCACCAATATTCAGCACTTATAATAAATCCAAAGAAAACTATACAATTTTTTCTATTACAGTTTCCAAATGTTTCAGCTTTCTACTAATTGTTTAATAGTTACAAACAACTATTTATTTAAAAATATAATAAATTGATACAATATTGTACCAAAAGTCAAAAATTTAAAAAGAAAACAAGGCAAATGTAATGAGAGTGTACGCCTTTTTGTAGTAAAGTTCCCCGAACAACTCTATCCAGTCTCAATCTTCCACTTACTGACATTTTACAGTAATAACTATTTCAAATTTAATCAACTTAAAATAGTAGTACCAAAGTTCAAAAATTGTAATGAACATTGGCACACTTTTGTACTGAAGTTTCCGTTAAAACGACAAATTTTTAATTTCCCACCTGTCAAAGTTTGATAGATACAAATGTTTCTCTAAAAATTCAACTAATTGTTAAAAATCACAGAAACAAGTAGAAAAATTATAAAAGATCCAAAATATCTCCAATGGCAATAAGCCTTTACACATTTTTGAATCGAAGTTTCCGTACCAATTCTATAAATCTTCATCAAAGGTTTACAGTTATTACTATTCCTTAAAGAAATAATTTACAGGGACTACAAATAGGAACTTTTTTTGAAGATAACTGTTAAGATTACTTATCTTCCATTTTCCAAAGATTTAGACTACAAGATATTAAAGACAAGAGGGTAAAAAGAGTGAAACTCACCCTCCGATGCTACCCCTGTTGGTAAGGATCTTCAGGAGGAACTCATGAGAGCTTTAAATTATCTTGAAAATTTTAATGCGTATTTCAAAGCGTTTAGAACACAAAAAAAAAATAAAAATAGGTTTTAACCATTTACTGCAACGCCCTACCTTTCTCTCCTTATGAAGTTTTTTACTTTACTATACTCTAGATAGCAAATAGTTATATTTTGTGATTTTATTACTTTCTGATATTTATTAAAAAATGTAGCGAATTGCTGACGATTGTCTATATATGTCATTTTCATGTAATTTAAACAATTTATTTTATTTAATACCATTTTAAAGCCTATCTGTATTGATGGGAACTTATGGCATGGCAAATGATAAAACATCGCAGATTAAGTATATGTAGAATGGTTAAAGTACTAGAGAACCGCCTTAGTGATTATTTTGAATGCATGGTATTAACTTGTGTTCTGGTTGCCACCATTACATTTTAATTTACAAGTATGCTAATGAAATAGTAATTATCATGAAATGGGCCCAAAGTGATACCAATTTTACCACCAAGTTAATGATGTGAAAGGGCAATCAAATCAGTGCAACCTGAAAAACTTTTATGTGTGTTTTCACAATAAAACACTATCCTTGATGCATTTAATGTTTTAATGAAACGTTAACTTTTGATTAATTTGTACATTTTAATGGTGCACCAGTTTTAAAGACTAGTTGTAGTGATTAATTTATAATTAAACTGATATTGCTATATAGATGAAGTTAATTTGAATTTCGTTCGAATAGTTTATCAGGGCGATGTTTAGCTGAAATTTTATCAGACTGCCAGAATTTTTTTTATGGAAATTTGAAATGCGTTGGTGAATAATTGCAATAAAATAAATTAAAGTCGGATGTAGCATATAATCAAATAATAGTCTGATTTGCAAAATGTATTTGCAGTAATTTCAAGTATCTTTAACGTATCTGAAATGTATTCGACATGTACGTATTTTTAATGAAGTACTAGTGGATGACTTCTGGGCGCTGTATATAGATTTTTGTGACGATCTTGAAATACAAATTTCAAACTGTAAGATACACAACGCGTTTCCGTATGTACACGTTAAGCCTCAGATACATTCAAACACCGTCGAGAACTATCCTAATTTCCTGTACAGTTATACCGGTAATAACCCATGCCGAATACGAGAACTGCCTTTTCTACCTATATAATTACAAACGTCTTACGGCATTAAGAATAAAGATATATCCAATATATATTATTTTTTATATTAATAACCTCATCATATGTAATCAGACTCCGAAGCAGTTTCGCTTTTGGCCTCGTGTTACGACACATATAACTGCTTTTTACTCGACAAGAACCAGAAGTCCCTAGAGAGAAAGAGAAAGAGGAGAGACGCCTTATACGATGACCTACACGGGGACCGGAAAAAATCGGAGGAACGAATTTCATCGGGTTTTTCTCCGGCAATCTGGGTGGCTTAGCATACGCATTTAACGGCAATCCCGAAGAAGAAATAGAAGAAGAAGAGATAACCCCTTTAAGGAAATAACAGAGAGCAGACCACTGAAGAAATGACTACAAATGTTTGATAAATTAATGACATGTTTTAGAGTCAAATGGGCAACTGTGTGCAGCAGGCCCTACTCGTTCAAAGTAGACTTAAAATCCATAGAAACCATTGGAGAAAGGGTGAGAAGTATTAGCGAGAGCCCACGATTAAACGTCACTGTCGATTGTTTGATATCAATTCAATGGCTTAATCGAGTTACCGTTTCAAATTTGAGCTCAAAATAATTATCAAGGTGATTTAACTCATTACGTCACTTTGACCTGAAAATTAACAAAAGCAACATACCTCTTAAAACGTAAAGGTGTTTTCAATACAATCGCCTCATAGCAAAGTCGTTTAGGAGGCGCTAAAAACAAAACACTCTTTATATTGCACATTGAACTTAACAAAAGTTATTTCTGGAAAATGGTTAAACCAATCGACAAATGAACGCACTTTACTGCCTTAGGAAAGATAAACTAGAAATAAAAAAGTGATTGAAACAAAAGAAACGACTTAGCGCTAAATATTTACACCAAAAATATGGTAAGACACCTTACCTATAAATTTCCATCAAAAAAGAATGCTGAAAATATTTACAAGTGAATAACCGCAGGACCCTCACCGCGAATAACACTTCCGTACGGCGTTTTTCGAACCTACTCCTGTTTGCAGATTTTCCCGAGAAACTTCTTAAGTACTATCCACATTTACGAAAATATCCCGAAAATCCCGGTATGTAAACTTAACCACAGACTAAACTGTTTTAAATAAAATAGAAAACACCGTGAGGCGAGGCCGGGAAAGTCGTATCAGAATTAATTTCTCCGGCGGGATCGAGGGAAGGGTGGAAAACGGGGAGGTTATCGGGATCAATCGGACAGCTTGATTTTATGAAGAAAACTTATCCACTAAAGGCTGATGGCCGGAGAGGGACGCTATTAAATGGAAGGCGTCCTATCAGATTTCCCGTTGAAATTATCCGCGATTGACCATCGGACAGATCGAATATTATAGATCCGGAGAAATGTGAATGGGGGTAGAAAACCCACACAAAATCGACATGACGCGCAATAAAAGTGATCAATCTGTCGGGATTACCGCAACAACAAAAAATTCTGAATGGAAAATTAGAAACTTCGTCACAATATTATTATGAACAAAGTTTTTACGATAAAAGAAAAACTAAACACACTAAAAGATACAACAAACAATATACAAAAAAGTGCTCGTGTTGAGATTTTTGTTTAAGTATAGAAAACACAGGTATGATTAAAACAGGCTCAATTAATTTGATGTTCACTTTGTTATAAAAAAATTGAAATATCCATATTTCACCCCTATTTTCACCAACCTGGAAGGTAGAGGAAGGAAATGTTTTCGACAATAATAATTGCTTAGCATGCGCTTAATCAATCGATAACGACAAGCACAATTTTGAATATACATGACCTGACCAATAAATAAATATATTTTTAGCGAAAAAATGTAGAGTGTGACAAACTTTAGATTTATATTTTTATCTACTTTTTTTATCTATCTCTATCTATATCTATTTATACCTATTTTTATCAGACTCGGTGGTAAAGGAGAAATTTTTCCCACAATATTAATTAGTAAGCATTTACTCAATCGAATAATTAATTTTTTTTGATAAACATTTTCGGAACAAATTGAAGTTTTAATGAGATCTGTTTTTCTTTTTAATTTGTGGATGTGGCTAATTTCACATTTAATATACATACTTTATTATCAATCTCCATGCATTCATTTTGACTGCAAACCATTCAAATTAATATGTGTAGGTATAAGTTGTGAAAACATTATACAAATTTAGAATTATGTAGTTAAAGAAAAAAATGTTAAAATATGAATTTAATACGTAGGTATAATACAGTAACGTAATAACGCATAACATAAATAATGGGGAAAACTACTTTCATCTACATTTTTAGTCTTGATCAATTAAATTGTAATTTGACACTTGGACTTGACAATACCTAAAACGTTACACCTAATCAGAGAACACAAGAATATTGACATCTTTAATAATGAAGTTGGTGCAACCACTGCTAAACATTGATTGTCATTTAGCTGAGGACAGGTTTCAACCTAAAGATGGAATAAGAATAACATTTAAGTTGCTAGTAGTTTCAAGTCGCCTTCTTTTAAGTCAGAATTTAGAGAAAAGGTGTAGAATTGATAACAAAAGAAGGAAAAATCTACATGAGAGGAAGTTTCACAAATGGGCAAGCTACATAATTCTACAATTGCAGAGAAAACTTGTAAAACTTCTTTAGGGTAATAGAAAATGGGAAAAAGTGGAAATTTTGATTGACTACTTGTTTGATTGACTGCTTGATTGACTACAGTCGATTTCAAAAGAAAAATGCAGAATTTCTGTTATCGCCCATTTGTTATGGAAACTATATACTTATGAAGAGATATGCCCGCACAAGTGTTTTCTTAATGGAAATTACTATGTTTTCCAAAATGTAGATTTTTATCGAATTTCTGCATGACCATTGACCATGACCATGAAAAATTACGAAACAAATATTACATACAAATATTTTTTAAAAATTTACGATTTAGGAATTTCGACAATTTACGAAATCCCTTTATTAAATCCAAAATAGACAAAGGATTGTCCAAATACTAATGAAAGAACAAGAACTATAGAGGTGAGTACTACATATCATTAGTATGGGATAACTAAGAATATAAAAATGGTTAATGCTGGAAAATGCATGATTCTTAATCTTTTTTTTCAATTATTTCACCATATTGTTAACCTCAAATTTGAATATTAAGGTGTAGTTGGATAATCATAGTTCATTATGGTCGGTAAGTTCTTAACATTGAACAAATTAACGTCGAAATTGGCCACCCCTTTTTTTCAAAAAAAGTACTACAGTTTCCTACAGTTAATATTCTTTTGCCAGTATACTTTCTTTATTGCAGTTTAGCTTTGATTTTATGACATTACGCTTCTATCGACAGCACGTGATTACGGTTATTTCAGACTCAACCTGTATAACAGAAAACGGCACAAAGTTGGAAACATGAAATTTATTTAATTCAGGTGTATATTAAGCGACCAGTACCGGCAGTGCAACCATGTTTAGACCTGGTAGTTCACCACGTCTAGTCACTAGGTCTGAAGATGGTCTGAAGACTTGAAACCGGTCACTTAGCATCTAAATTAAATAAATTACGTGGTTTAATCGTTGCGCTTTTTCCTGGCTCTTAGAGAAAAAGGATTTTTATTTAGTTGTCTTTGAGTTAGGAAAGGCAGAAATTTGAAGTGCTTTCTTAGAACATATTAACTGGATTGTTCTACCTACATCATAATATCTGTGATTTTTTGTAGGTTAGCAATGAATTTAGAAAGTCGAGATTGAAATGGAATAGAAAATCAACATGGACACTTGCAACAAGGGAAAAATCTAGTTTGGTGAAAAGATGAGATATATGTAGATAAGTATGTGTGAAAATATACGTAGGTACAGGGCGAAATAAGTCGCGGAACAGTCCGACAGTCGCGCTCTATATAATAAGCAATCTCTAACATAATCGACATAATTTGGTAATTTGGAATTACCAAATGAGCCAGCTACAAACACGAATATTTTCAAGTTTGGGCTGTCTCTGAAAAATCTGGATGTTTATGAAAATGATCCACCAGTCAGATTAAGACGAAAAGCATTTAACAAGTTTATATCATCAGTAGTAGTCCATTCCTTCACGGTGAAATATTGTAAAACCTCCGAATTTTAAAGCACCTACCTACTGCACCGATTTTGATGAAATTTTGGAAGTGAGCTTGTCTTACCCATTCTCTTCAAAAGATATATGACTAAAATGTGTACTGTTTGTTTTTAAGGGGTGAAAACTACCCCATTTTACCAAAAATTAAAAACCGCATATTTAAGCGTTATTTGAATCTTAATAATGTTCAAGTATGTCGAATAAAGATTTTAAACTATTTTTAAACCCCTAAAACTACCCTTTATGTTAGAATTTGAAAATTAGGTCACATTCATCGGGCTGTCACTCGAGTTAAGTTGCTGCGATGAAAATGTACGAAACGCCATTCAACTCGTTATTTTAAAGGTTTTTTTTAACCTCATGACTGTTTTGTTAAAATTTACAGTTTGAGTAAAATTTGTGAAGAACCACTCAAAAACATGCATTTTTTAGGTACAAAATCCACAACTCCAATCGTAAATAATTCGGAAAATATTAAGTTACCGAGAAAAGTGTACATAACATTTTTTGCTTGAAATTGAACACTTCATCGATTTTCGGTGTTATTTTGAGGTTAAATATTTCCACCCCCGAGAAGAGGGGGTGGAAAGGGTAAAAGCACACATCGGCACCGTATAACATTTTTCTTTTGACATTTTTCCTATATATATTTCAAATTTCAGCTGACTCGAAGCGGTACTATACAATTCTGAACAAAAACCGTCAATGAATGGACTACAGGGATCAAGTAGAGTGCAGGGTCTCCAGTATCTCTCATTACCAAAAAGAACCATAACAAAAATTACAACTGGAACAAACCAAAATTGAAAGAATAGTGGTGCTCTTGACTCCAAGAGTTAGATTTTAAAACGATCTGAGACATAAAACAAGAGTTCAGGCTTCAGGGTGTGACGAAGAACATTATAGGACTGGATTGATACGTGGTGGGCGTACCGAAAATGGTCGAGCCCAAAAAAGAATTGTAGAAAGACCAATAACTTGGTGCAGTTGAACGAATGACACCGAATTGGATTAAGACTGCGCAAGACCGAAACAAGTGAATGATGACGGTGACGGTGAACAGGAAAGGTCCATAAGTCTATGATTGCTTGTATCAAAATAATTTAACATTTTTTTGTAACGTAACTAGTTGAAGAGAAGTAAAAAGGAGTAGTAAAACTACGCCTAGACGTCATCCCGAACGTCAAGAACAAACGAAGCGCTCATCAGCACCACGTCGTCATTCCACTCCCTCCTCCCGGACTATAATTCGGCGACAGGTATATAAAACGGCGCGCGGCGTCCCCGCCGCCACCGCCTCGGCGGTGGGCCATTTTCGCGATTAGGCGACCGAAAACGGGCCCGAAGGGTTGGTGTTACGATGCCGTAAGGAAGAAAAACGATCCATTAATCTGAAACTCAAAGTCTTGGCGGCGCCGGACGAACAAAAGAGCGCGAGAAGGCGCCTCCCGCGAGGTGGTGGCGGCGGCGGCGGCGGCGGCGGCGGAGAGGGAAAGCGAACACGACGCGAAATTGATAACGTGAGAAAGAGAGAAAGAGAGAGGCAAGAATGAGGTGAAGCAGGGCGACATGCGAGGTCTCCAAGTTTTCGAGAGGTAAAAGTGGAGCTCTTTTCTAGCAAATATACATAATACCTTCGAATCGAACATGTTTTAAATATTTAGGCCATTAACAATTCTTTAAGGGACGTTGCAAGATATCGCTATGACGCATTCGAATTCGAAAATATAATTTTCAAGTGAAAACTTTTATACGCCGCTTTAGAAAAATACTAAACGTTTTTAGATAGGGCAAAAATCTTCAACTTGACGTCAGCATGAAATCTGTTACGCTGTGAGTCATCGTATATCCAAACGCATGTTATAAGTACTATATACAATATACTTATATATATATAGTCCGTTCCAAATTATTTCGGACAGGATTTCCAGGGAGTTGAATGCCATCGTGTAAACCTCCCTTATGACATACACTTGGAATTCCCTCTAAGAAAACTGGCCCTTAATGCACTTGTAAATTAATATACATATCAGAAATTACTTTCGTTACAAAGGTATTGTACTTAACATCAGGTAGTAGTTTGTATCAGGGACGCACTTATATAAGTATTTGACTTTGATGTTATTTTCGTTTATTTCGAGCTGTGTCTTTCCAGTCAAGTGTATATTAATATAGTGTATAATTGTTATAATTGTATAATTGTTCGTCACTAAAATTTAAAATTCTACACTCTGAAACAAAATTGTGCGTCTAAAAACTACTAGATGGTTACAGTAATTTTTTATATATTTCTGTACGAGCCATAGAGCCGACCCTGTCCCCTTTTAGGCTAGGAAATCCCATATATATATATTACATAGTTATGTTTTTAAATTTAAATGAGAAACACATGGGGTGACTCTCTCAGAATCAATTGACATAATAGACGAATTCGATACATTACATCAGAAAGTTAAAGGTAACATAGATGATCTTGTATACCAAAACCTACAAAAGTATTCAATAAAAATAGGGGGTTATTGAAAAGTTAAGAAAACTAACAAAATTTGATAAGGTAAAATAGTAAATAATTTCGACTTAAATTTTAGTTTGGAATGTATTGGAAAGTTAAAAAATGCACCATTGAAATTGATGACAGTTGAAAGAAGTTTTTCCATTTTTAAATATAAGTAGTAAGTATTCTGATAGAAGAACATTTAAAGATGTTGTATATAATATAACTATTTTACACCAAACAATAAAATAGATATACCTAATTCCGTTGACAATGTTTTAATTTAGGTACTAACAGAATTAGCTGTGTACTAATTTGTTGTAAAATTGGAGCAAGAACAATAAAATACAATAAAAATAGATAAAACATAGATAAAAAATAGATAAAGATAGATAGAAACAATAAAATAGATATACCTAATTCCTTTGACAATGTTTTAATTTAGGTACTAACAGAATTAGCTGTGCACTAATTTGTTGTAAAATTGGAGCAAGAATTGAAAAACATGTTTTATCTTGCGTATGAAATGCTTAACTTTCGCATGTATGCCACATCGGCATATGTGGCTCAAGTTCATCAATATTTTCTAAAATTTCAATGAGTATTATAAGTGCATATTTTCAGTTTTCCTCTGCATATAATCCACTCTCTACTTATTATTCTTCATGTTAATCGCTTTAGTCTTTTGCTTTATAAGTGGAATGCACTAGACAAGATCATTTTACAACATATTGCGGTAATATTGAGGAAAATTTGAACCCGGTTCCAGTATAATAAAAATAAGTTTACAATTCGTGGTTAGCTTGAGCCTTCTAGTTACCTCTTTTACTAAGAATCACAGCATTTATTGTGGTTAAACTGTGTATAACATTTTGATGATTTTTCCAAAATAACATTATAACGGTTTCAAATTCATAATACACTTATACAAATCTTTAAGAACAACATACCTTTGAAAATAATTTGGAAACGATACAATGCACAAACTAACCCGGTACGAGCATTAAAACGAAATCCACCTCAGAATACATCAGATCCATCCACCAAATGCAATCCAATTGTAGAGTTATTGTGACTAGTAAACTTTTCTGCTTGTCTTCACTACATTCGTTCACCGGTATGGGAATGTTTCAGTCTGTCTATCTACTTCTAACTTCGTATGTTGATAAAACTTATTTTCAATCATACTTCAACGTTTTTCAGCAAAGTTCTACTCTCTCTGGTGGGTGGGGGCGCGACGACTGGCCTTTTTACCGTCTAATGGAGCTTCATTAAACCGACTGTTTGTTGTTATAGCGAAAATTGCGACATTACGAGTGGCATCCATTTCGTTCCTCATCTTCGGACTGTTCCTATTGTAAAACTTTCATCTTAGTCGTCTCATAGTGCATTGCCTTCCCCATGTTCATTCATTACCTTGCGACATAAGGTTGTACTCCATTGAGTCGTTTCACAATTCCAATTATCGTGAATGATTTTGTTTAGACAATTTCGTAACAAGCCAATGGCATTAGGGTCAATTCTGTAAAATTGTTAGACAAAAAGGGATGGGGGCGAATATTTCACTGCGATTGGCCATAACGAGGTTCTTGCCAAAACGATCGCAGTAGGGTATTCCTCCGGCTGCATAGAATTGAAATAAGGTAAAGGTGATTGATTTCTCAACGGCAGCAGTTTACCAATCGAAGAGAAGTGACATATGGAGATTCCAACTTCCCGTAAAGCGAGTAAAGTTGGTGAGATAGAGCGAGCGAGCGAGAAGGAAGTACTAGTATCTTTTGCCATACCCCCTCTATAGCGAGAGGTATTCGCCTTCTTCCTCTCTTTGTACCTAACAATTTATATCTCTGACAATTGTTATAATATAACAATCGCTAACGGAAGAGGCCCCAATATGCCATATTGAATTTTCTGCTGCATTAATTTCTTTGATTTGTAACAATTGTTAATATCAATCTCTGATTACATAATTAAATAATCTCTGTTAGTAACAATCTCTAATAATTTTTATAATATAACAATCGCTAAAGGAAGAGGCCCCAATATACCTTGGTGAATTTTCTGCTGCATTTATTTCTTAGATTTGTAACTCATAACATAAATAATATAACTCTAGGTTACAACAAAGTTACTTACAACGCTGTATAAACGTGATTTTAAATAGGTGTTCAATTAATGTATAATGTATACAAATAAAATCATTACTAAACCGCTTTGTTATTCTTGAGAATTGTTTGTGTAATTTCTTCAACAGTCATCTAAAATCACAATTCCATAAGCTACATTGTAAACTAGGTGTTGCATCACATGTATGAGAAGTCTCACCTATTCTGATTCCAATGATGCAGTAATTTAATGAGTAATGACCATCTATGAGACTATGTCTCTTTTTGAACTTTTTTGGAATCTTTGCAGATATAGAAAGCTTATTCTGGATATTGTCTTCAACACTCTTAATACAGCATTCAGATAATTAAAATCTGTGTAGGACTCGCGAAATTTGGCCTACCAGGAAACTTCGCTTCTTCCATTATTGGGAGCTATATTGAGGTGACAGAGTAAAACAAATTAACTTGTAACTATTTTTAAATCCATAGTTTCTTCTTAGTAACTATACTAATATTTTTTAACAAATTTTGAAGTTAATAAGCATGAAGATAATGTGAAAAACATTTTCTGCTTGGCTTGGAAGGGCAGATCACTTCATCTGGAACTACTCGTTCTACTGTCTTGAAACTAACTTTGTGTTAAGAGATATTTAATTTATGATGATAAAATGGGCGATTTTAGATACGTTCTTTAGAAACTTTCTATTCAAGTTATATAGAATTTTAATTCGCTCGTAACTCCGCAACTACTCGTCTTATCGTCGTGGAATTTATTTTCTTGTAATCAGCTAAACCTAGTCCGAAAGGTAGGCCATGAAATAATATATTTTAGATATGAAACTTCCCGGAAAGGTATATAACATCAGTTTAAGAGTTTATAAAGTTTTAATTTGCTCGTATCGCCGCACCTCTCGACCTATCGTCACGAAACTTAAGTTTGTTGAAATCAGCGACGTCTAATCTATAAAGTTAGTCGATAAAACGGAAGATTCTAAATATAAAAAAATTCTGAAAAGTACCCAACCCTTTAAACTTTTTCAGAATTGTCGATTGCCCATATCTCCGCAGCAACTCGTCCCATCGTTGTGAAACTTAGTTTGTTGTAATCAGCGACGCCTAGTTTACGAAGTTAAGTGATCAAATGGGAGATTTTAAATATCAAAATTTTCAGAAAAGTATCCAACTTCTCTCTGAACTTTTTTAGAATTTCGGTTACTCGTATCTCCGCAGCGACTTTTTCCTATAGTAGAGGAACAAAATTTGTAGTAATCAGTGCGTCTAATCCACACGGGTAAGTGATAACATGGGAGATTTTAAATAATTTTTTTATTCGAAGTAGTATTCCATTTCCATTGGAGCTTTTATAGAAGACTAATATACTCCTATCCTTGCACCGGTCCTGTCGTCGCTTATTAAGTTTGTTGTAATCAGCAACGCCATGAAATTCAGCGACCCAATGGGAAATTTAAGATATGAAAATTTTTCATATCGTCTTGATCATTTTTGAACCGTTTTATATTGTTGCCTATCCGTTAAAAATCCTAACGAACTTAATAAAACTTTTTCCTGTACCAAAAAACCAAGTTGGTACCTTTTCCATTCTGAATGATTCAGTCCCCAATTTTCACCTCTCATATTAAGCACTATTGTAATTGTATCGAATGTTATTAACAGTTATTAACGTTCTAAAAACTTAATGTTCAAAAAACATGTTTTTGACAAAAAATGGCTGTGTAGGTGTGTACAGGGGTAGTTTATTCTGGTTAATTTTCGATTTTTGGAAATGTTCTCACAATTTGCTCCAAATTTCCTTTTAAAGCATTTGATATTTATTCCAATGACGAATACATATAATAATGCTGTAACGAAGCCGATTTTCGAGAGTTGAGGGTAGACCACCCACCATACAGTTAATCGCGAAATCAAACCTATTTCGGATAGATGACGGCCGATAAGGCACTGTTCAATCTACCATCGCATAAACACCCAGACTAAATTTAGATGAGGCAACATCCTGGCAATGTTAATCCAAGGTCAGAACCAATACTTGTCTGTGACAAGCCGTACGTTATCCGTATTTTTCCGTTGCGTCTGATACCCGTTTCCGTTCTACCGACCGATACATGTAATTGTGAACGTTACCGACTGTTGGTTTTAAACCGACCGAATTATTCGTTATTTGTTACGTAACCATCTGATTGTGAACGTACTATCGACCGATAAATGTAATTGTGAACGTTACCGACCGTTAGATCTAGACCGACCGACACCGCCCGATTGTGAACGTACCGCCAAATCTCCCTAATAACCGCTCCAACCCCGCTACAATGCTTAATAACATTTTTTTTCTAATTCTTCTGTAAAGGGCAACTACCACTTCAGTTTTTGGAAATTCTCTCAAAATTCACCCGAATATTTTTTTAAACTATGAAAGTTTATTCTACTGTCGAATATATTTAATAAAGTTCAATAGCATTTTTGCTTATATCATTCCTGAAGGGCACTTTATTCGTGTCGTTTTTCGGTTTTTCGAAATTTTCTCGAAATACGCCTGCATGATTGCTTTAAAATTGTGACTCTCGAATATGTATAATAAAATCTTATAACATTTTTGGCTAAATCGCTTTTAAATGGTACTCTACTCTTGCCTTTTTTGTTTGTTTTTAGAAATGTTCTCGAACACCAGCTGAAAAATTGGGAGAATGTTCTCGGGGAGAACATTCTCCCCTCCCCTCAAATCAGAAATGTTCTTGATGATCCCCAAAATAATAACAACCACTAATTACTAATTAATTGAACGAAACGTGGGAATTGTGAAATATTCCAACAATTAGTTGTTATTATTTTGGGGATCATCCAGAACATTTTTTATTTCAGCTGAAAAATTGTTTTTAAATATTAAATAGCTAATCCGCTATCGAATATTTAGAACAAAATATGATAAAGTAGTAGGACACATCGCCATTTTTAAGCTACATACCTACTATCTCCATAACTTCATTTAAAATAAAATTTCTGGCACATTCCAGTTAGATTAGAGATCGAAATGTTGTTGGTTTCGACAGAAATTGTCCAATGAGGCCAATTATAAAAAGTGATAACCATAGAGGCTAGACGAAGAAAAAATCCCCCCCCCTCTCCGGAATTGCGCGGGGCCGTCATCATCGGCATTCCTGCAACTATTTCACAACATCCAATATATATAGAAATAGGTACGTATGAACAGACATACATGACATTTAATAACTATTCATAAATCTACAGTGTCAGCTGTCGTAACTCAGTAAGATACATAATACCCGACATAATTAAGGATAAATGTGAGCGCGGGGTCACACCTTATCTCCCAATTCGGCCTAAGATAAACGAATTTGCATAAAATTATCGTTAAGCGACGATGAATTGAACGCTCGACGGTAATTAGTTTTATTTCAACATATTTCACAGTTACTTAATTCCTCAGATTTTATTGAGAAAAAATTAAGGGACATAAATACTTTTAGACGAAACGGCCGGATTTACAAATTAAATTACCAACGAGACTTATTTTAAATTATTAGCGGGATTTTCTTAGTAAAAGCCTACATTATAGCAAAAAGCAAAAATTGTGAGTGGCTTTAAAGCACACCGGAAAAAACTACTGTACCTACATTTGGCACTTTTTCTCCAGGCGATACATCAAGTACGTTCCATTAGCACTCCTCTACGATGAGGTGGTATGCGAACAATGCACGCGATTAATACCGTTTCGCCAGTCGCTACATGAGTTTAATCCGATAAGAAATACTTCTGTCAGATATATTTCTCACTTCATTAGCTTACGAGGCACTATTATGAGTGATTGAGTACGTTTTGTGCGAATGGAAACGGTGAATAGGCGGCGTGGAGAATCCACCTTTTGCCCGGGATAATTAATATTTAATTTTAAACCTGGATTCTCATTTGGGATGTGGAGAAATTCTTCAATGGTTTCAGGTCGAGTCAAATCCGAAAACTAACTGAAGAATTCCTCTCTTAACACCTCCAGAATCAATTTTAATCAAACGCGGGCCTGTCCGAGCGTAACAACAAATACCCACTTAAAAAATAAATAAGCCATCAAAGATTCCTATCTCACGGACCGCCTTATCACTTAATTAAATTATCATAATTGCTACCGGACGAAATGTTGCAATCGAAGGCATTTCTTTCACTCCTTCTCTCTTTCTCTCCCGTCCTTTTTGAACGATACATAAAATATCTCGTTAACGGTGCCTGTCTCGAGGTGCTGCTTTTTTCCTTCTGATTAATGTCGGAATCGTAACTCAGCTACCTGACAGGCATAAATCCCGCCGAATGTCATCTTCAAGTGGGCGATATTCGAAATTTACGATCTCCCCCCCGGAAGCCCCCCCGCGAACGTATGTGTATATGACAGGAGCATGCACGCGACACACCTTGGCGATCATTATAATTCAATGTTCGCCTGTTTTAATGTCTCCTTCTGCGGCGCTGCATTGTTAATGTGACAATTAACGGCGGTGAAATTTAGAATATAGATTCACTTTCGTCACATCTGCGAGCGTGATTGCTCAATTAAACGCAGGATGGACGATTCGCAATCAAGGGGAGGACGCTATGAGGGGGAAAGTGTTCTGCACATCTAAATAAATATATATGCTAGAGCGTAAAATTATCAAGCAGGGCCTATTTGAAGAAAACAGCACCCTCTAAAATTTTCCTGCAATTTTTACTACCATTGGTATATCAAAGATATAAGATCACATCCAACAGGGTGCATTAAACACGTAAACACACAAATTAGGAAGGCACTATTGCTCGCATAAACAACTTCAAAGCCTAATTTCCAATCCGTACCTCATCCGTCTCATGCCTCATCTTAATTATATAATTTTGAAATGCACGAGAGTTGACTCAAACAGACGGACCTATCAATGGAGCTAAGTCAAAGCTTCTAAAAGTTTAAAAGTGTTGTGCTGCCGAAGGGGCTAAATGGCATTTTATAAAACAATTTGAAGACGTAATGTACATTACACACAAACGAACATTAATTGATAAACATAATGAAGTTTAAGTTTAACATTAAACTTTCTTCAATCCAAATTTAGAAAATTAATACAAAAAATATCGTAGGGAGGTCAATGGAAGCAACTACTTCGAATTAGACTCTAATTGAGCTAAGAAGACCACATGTGAAGATACCTAAATTCGTAGGCTTGTTCGATTGTTACGATTACTACAAAATTTGTTTGAAGCAGTGGTGGGGATTGTGGTTGTTAGCTTAGTGTGTATTTCGACTGTTCTATTGTGTATTTTAATTTTTGTTTTTCTCCAAAAAATAGTTATGTACCTAACGGACACATTAAGCAGATATTTTCCCTTTTAATCAGGTTTATTTGAGGCAGTTATACAACACAGTGTGAACATATGTTCCACGGACTCTTGTAGATCTTGCCTCCAAAATATCTAGTTGGTTTGAAAGGCCAAGTCATTCATAGCTGAGCTAGGGAGGTAATTAACAATATTAACGAGGCTAAAAATGGCGTCAGCATTTCCTTAATAAATTACAGAGAACAAGTGATGAAAGCTACCGGTATTTCTTGATCCACCTACACTAGAATACTTCACTCTACTTTGTTGTCCACACCCAACACAAAAAGGTCATGAAGAAAAAGTACCGATGATTCTAGACCAACAGAAATTTCCAATGAAGGTAAATGATTCATGAATTTTATGTTATCGAGAAGATAAGAGCTACCCTGGATTATAAGTAAACTGATAAAGTATCAACAAATCTACCGTAATTAAACGCACTTGTGTCTGTTTCAACAAAACTTTAAAAACGTTTAAATCTTTAAACTTTAATTTCCTAATCTTAATCTTAAAACTTTAAATCTGTAATTCAGGCACTTAATTTTTATTTACTAGTATTTATATTGTTGTATTATTTATTTTTACAATAAAATGATTTAAAAAAAAGTATATTGTTTACATGCAAAACAGTTTTAATTTAACAGCTAACGCTATTTTCACACAAAATCAATGGTCATAAATAATTATTGTTACTTTTCACTGTTTTTTTCTTCTTCTGAAATTCCACACTATTGTTCATATTAGGTACGTGCTAATTGCTTCCATATAACAGTATATTAAAGTATGAGTGGATATTGAGCTCTTTCAAACACGAGCGAGTTTTCGAGCACGACGGCGTAGCCGGAGTGCTCGAAATAGAGCAAATGTTTGAAAGAGCAGTTATCCACGAATACTTTACGCTATTTTTTTTATTGGTACCATTTTTTATACCAAAACCAAGTGCATACCCAATATGATTAATTTGAACGACACTCGTGACACTTCGTGACGGCCCGTCGCCCGTCGTGCAACCAATCGGCTCGTCCCGCTACGGCCAAAAACGCTCTATTATTGGTTGATTTGGCCGTTGTTGACACGTTTCCATGGCGACTTTAAAACACGCGCGTGCGAAAAAGCCCGATTTACGCACGCCAAAGCATGTTTAAAATAGGCAAAATAGCCTACCAATAAAAAAAATATATTCAAAGGTCAAAAATGATCATTGCATTCCTTTAGTGTTCTGCTTTCCACAAAATAATCATTTATTCTATTATTTGACTTCTAGTATTTAAAATGGGAATGCAATAGTTTTTATAACTCCTGTTATTTATATAAACCAATCAACAACGCATAAATTTACTTCTCTTTCTCGAAGCATAATTACTGAGTGCGTCATGGTTTACTTTACTTACACAAGTAGTTAATTTTTGGTTAATTATTTTTCGGCGTTTGAGATGTATTACATTTTTAAATAAAATCTAACACGTTTGATTGGAACAAATTATCCAATTTGAGTGTGTACGAATATCGCTATGTGATTAAAAATTTTTGGACGTATAATTTGATATTAGTTGGAGAACCAACTATAATAATGTCACTAGTACGAATTTGTTAATCATATGTAGACTAATGACACCAAAAAGTAGTTATTTATAACAATTCATCCGCGTAGGTTAACATGAAATCCGATGTGCCACAAGGGCCCATATTAGGCTCCTGGCTATTCCTCATATACACTTTTGACGTTTATAAATCTATAAAATTTACATTTGCAAGTTTTGCTGGATGATAACCACTTATATGATATGTCCTACGATCCCACACTAATTGGAACTGCAGCAAATTGTATTAAACATAATCTAGGACAAATACATATTTATTCTCATAAATACAATTTTGAGCCTAATGATGCAAAATGTACGGTGAGATCGTTTCTCTCTCAGATTTTTGAAATTTCATTACTGCAAATCTTAAAATAACTATAAACTACTTTACTCTTAAAATTGTTTCGACTGTTGACTGCGATTTGTAGAACATAATTCTCATTTAATTAAAAAGTCAATACTCTATGTCCTACTCCCTACGGTTATTATATCAAAATAGGGGTCTCAACAAATTTAACATACAGAAAAGGTTAACAGCTCCTCGAATTTATGTATTTAAAGAAAAACAGGATAATTTCAATTTAATATGACATGTAATAAATAATGCATCATATAATGTAATATAATTTAATTATCAAATCGAATATGTAATTGCAAAAGGTTCCTGGGGTTATGTCGAGTAGCACTGCTACACTTCGCTTTAGTGTAAATGTATACTTGGTAAATATATTGTCTAAAACAGTTCTAAAAAGTAAAGCCACTTATTGTTATTAATGTTATTACCTAACTGTAGAGCATGTTTGATAATTATGAGAATATATATACTCCTCATTCGTTCTGTTTATAGAAACAACATTTTGCCAATATCTTCCAGATATTTTGAAAAAGGCATATCCAGAAATTAAAAATGTATTATACAAGGTGTCCTATTTTAACGTACCACCCCTGATATCTCCTTGGATATACAATTTAGTGAAAAATGGTTCAGACAAAAGTTCTAGGACTCGAAGGGGGCCATCCAAAAATGACCATGTCGTTCACCTTGAAATGCATTTTCAAGGTCAAATAAGGGTCAACTTTTTTTTTAATGGAAACATATATTTTTTTTATGTCATATTCGGATTCTCCAATAAAAAATACGTATCTTTTGTATAAAACATTTTTTTCGTAACAATTGACACTTTTCAGCTTTGACCTCGATTCAACCATCAATTCGTCCAGTCAAGGCAACTTCCTTCACAGTCCAACCACTCAGAGTCTAATTGAGACTTGAAATTAACCTGTAGATTGGACTTGGCCTGACTGTGACTAGGCCTTGACCCGACCTTCACCAGACTTGACCCTGATCTTGACATGGTCAAGCCAAGGTCACATAAAGGTCAAAGCTGAAAAGTGTCTTCTACCGAGAAATCAAAGCATTCACGAAAAAAAAGGTTTCATACAAAAGATACGTATTGTTTATCGGAGAATCCGAATATGACATAAAAAATATATGTTTCCATTAAAAAACTAAATTTGACGTTGATTTGACCTTGAAAATGCATTTCTAGGTCAACGGCGATGTCATTTATGGATGGCCTCCTTCGAGTCCTAGAGCTTTTGTCTGACCCATTTTTCGCTAAATTGCATATCTAAAGAGATATCAGAGGTGGTCCATTAAAATGGGACACCCAGTATATAAAATATATATAAATATAAAATATATATTATTCATTTAAAAAATAACCAAGTAACTTCAATGCAAACATTTGCCACTAACACATTGTATTCATTTTTAGGAGTTGTACATGCGCCATCCGTAATATCAACGTGATTCATTTCGCCGGACACATATAATATATTATGCATGTAAATTAGTAATTACCTTTAACAATTCATATTATACTTCGCGTTATAAACAGACAATATTTAAATTAGTTATCAGTATCAACTGGCTGGGTATTATTAACTTATTTCAATAAATGAGATGATTAATTAACTTTATCTGAAATGCAATCGATAAAACGTGACGTATATAAAAACTGCATGGTCGTTTAGTGAGATCGAACTTAAACGTCGGATTGCCAAAAAGGTTACGAATTTGAAGAATGATCTAAATATTCCCCGGTAATAAATAAAATCGCATCTGAATCCAAAAAGAAACACTGATAGAATGACGTTTAAAAATTAATGTGAAATCAAAAGGGAACGATTCGTCACTAATCGACTCTTGAATTAAAAATAGCAGCAAAGCGCCACCGACTGGCTTGCGTTCTTTGAACGTGATCAATTATCAGATTGAGAATCTTGTTGGAAAAGAAGTCAATAGACTATAGTATTTTGGTACGACCGAAGTATCCGTACTTGTTAGTTACATGTTTGTAATCAAAATTTAAGCAAAACATGGTGGATGCTTGCAATTTATTAATTGTGTTTGTGAACCTATTTTCGAAGGAATGATCATCACACAATGATCCTTTTATTACCCAAAGACTTTTCCTGAATGAAATTTTGAAGCAAAAAGCAGTACCTCTATGAAGCCCATTTAAAAGTAGAAACTATCCATAGCACGCAGGTCTTCTAAAATATTTTATGTATCTAATACTACAATTAAACCATAAAATTACATCCTGTAAAATTATTAATTGTTCTAAATAATTTTGTTGCTTAAAGTTACTTTCAATATGCACATGCTACAATATTAATTAATTTCTGTATTCTTACAATATAAATGGTAAACATGGAATGCATAGGTGTGAAAATATATATGTTCTACAGAACTTAGAAAAACAGGGATATTCAATGATGGAACAGCCAAATAGCCAACAAGGCTTAGCCATCGTGCTTAACCTGTAACCTCACTTTTAGGCTAACTTAAATCTATATAACTAATTGACTAGGTACGGAGAAAGAAGAGTTATAATAAATGCACCGAGACAATACTAATATACAAAAAAACTCATTAAAAAACGAGACAATAATGGATAATACAAAAATAACAATAAAAAAAAATTTCTTATGTTTTTCGTCGATAAATAGATTCAGGGCATTACATTTAAAAGAGGTTACTGCACTTTTGCAAACAAAGTAAAGAGGGTTATTTAAATTTGCCACATTGTATGGGAAGCTTTTATTAAAAAACAAATGGACGTCATGTGAAACCAAGGAGTAATTAATCCTTTAAAATGAATATTAATATAATGTACAAGAGACCAAAATGCAATTTTGTAAAATTAATAAGGTAACGTATTACAATACATAATTTTGTAAAGAAAACAAGCATTATGTATATTTCAGTGCATCCAAAATACAAGTTACACAGAGGAATTACATTGTTTTAAAGTTTTGATTGCAAAATAATGGCGATAGTACTAAAACACCTTCAATTAAACATAATACTTAATACAATGTATAATTCAATATAATACAGGATAAAACATATTCATAGCTTAGACATGAGTCAAAGATAACACCTGAGTTAATCCAGTCAGTCCAATGGTATTGTAACGTTTTTACTATTGACTAAGACTAAAACACTACGCGATTATCCTAATTAATTTATTTCTAACACTACACTTATAAACTTAACTTAACAATCACCTAATTCATATTCGTATACGGAGATGTTTATTTATTTAAGCGCGCGCGGTCTCTCGCTCGAATGTTTACACACCTGTTCTTCAACTGCCTGGCTCGGGTCCGACATTCCCTTTTTATAGCTAGCCTTTCGCTTGCGAGAACCTTCGAGATATTCGCTGGAACGTTCTCGAAGTTCTGAAGATCATTCTAGAATTCGCGGAACTTGTTATCGCATCGAACTCTCTCGATTGTTCCCGTCGTCCTTCCCAGAATTGCAATAAGGCGAACTTGTGTAGCTCCCGGCGTGTTTATGTCGCGGCCGGCGAGCCGTTTCGTTACACTGCCCCCGCCTTAAAGATGTTTCGTCCCGAAACGTGTCCCTGACAGGCCCATGTAGAAATCTGCAGTTGGTCCCCTGTCTGCAGCGCGAGGTTTGGTGGAAATAACATGCCACGGTCTTCTTGTGGGGACTCCTCTCAGGATGCCAACAACACACCAAAATGTCTACCCCGGTGAAGCGAAATAAGACCTCCAGCATATTCCTCACGACCCTCCAGTCCAAGGCGTCCAATCCGCAAGCCAGTTTCGGGATTGCTAACTTAGTTAGATCTTCGCTAAGTAGGGTATCCCTGAGGTCATGTAGTGCGTCCCACAGGTCCAAATAGGTGGGTTTGTGAAGGGACCTCCTCTTGGTAACCAGGTAGAAGAGCGGCCGTTGTGATCCATCTTCCTTAATCCTCAGCGCTCGCCCGACTGCCGGTCCTTGATGGTGGAGTTCGTCCAGTTTGCCGAACCTCGACCGAAACTCCGCGGCAATTCCCCGGGACATCCGCAGGTCCTGGGCCACGCAATGAGCCAGCGCATATTCAGGCGGTGTTCCGAACAGATCCCGTTGTTCTTCCCTGGTCACACCGAATCTGGCCTTCCCGGTCCCACCATACGCAGCCATAAACTCTTCAAAGGAGGGCTCATCCTCTTGGGGCCGTAGTTGGCGCACCTGTTGATCTTGGTCGTGGTCTCCCTCGAAAGGCGCTAATCGGTTGTAATGCACGACCCTGGGCTTCCCATTCGGAACTTTGCTGATCCGGTAGATGACGTCATTTATTTTTGTCTTCACTGTATATGGCCCTTCCCAAGCTTGCTGAAGCTTCGGTGATAACCCTCGTCTCCTTTGTGGGTTGTACAGCCACACCAGGTCTCCTTCTTCATATATGCCGCTGTCCGCCCGAACGTCATAGTGATCCTTCATGCGGTCGCTGGCGACATGGAGATTCGTCCGCACCATCTCGTGAACCTGGTCCATCTTTCTGCGCAGCTCGGTAACGTAGTCTTCCCCAGCCAGATCTTCTCCCGGTTTGCAACCGAAGCTCAGATCGCAGGGAAGCCTCATCTCACGCCCGAACAGTACCCTTGCTGGTGTCTGGCCGGTGGACTCGTTGATGGCAGAACGGTAGGCCATCAGGAAAAAGGGGAGATGTTGATCCCAGTCTCGTTGGTGTTGAGATACTACCTTCGAGAGGTACTTGCCCATGGTGCGGTTCATCCTCTCCACCATTCCGTCAGACTGAGGGTGCAGCGCCGTCGTTCTAGTTTTGCGAATTCCCAATTTTTCGCAAACTCCCTGGAACAGGTCGCTCTCGAAGTTACGCCCCTGGTCGGAATGCAACTCCAACGGTACTCCGAAGCGGCTCACTAGCTCCTTCACCAGGACATCTGCGACAGTTGTGGCTGCTTGGTTGGGAATCGCGTAGGCCTCTACCCATTTCGTGAAGTAGTCCATCGCCACCAGGATGTACTTGTTGCCGCAATCGGTTTCAGGAAATGGTCCAGTAATGTCTAGGGCGATCCTCTCGAAAGGACTTCCCACATTGTATTGTCTCATCGGGGCTTTCGGCTTGCGGTGCGGTCCATTGCTGGCTGAGCAAACTGTACACTTCCTGCACCATTCACGAACAGCCTCAGAGCAGCCCACCCAATAGAAACGCTCGCGCACTTTCTGCAGGGTCTTCTTTACTCCAAGGTGGCCTCCAGATGTTCCGTCATGGAGATGACGTAGCACTTCCGCCACCTTGATCTTGGGTACGATGAGTTGGAATCGCCTTTCTGCGCCATTATCGGATTCCAGCACCCTCTTGAGAAGTCCATCCTGTATCACCAGGGAGTCCCACTGTGCCCAGTACGATTTCAGGGTCCTAGAGGATGGGGCCACTTCCTGCCATTCCGGCCGACGTCCTTCTTCTTTCCACTTCAGGATCCGTTGAAGTTCATGGTCGCCTTCCTGCGCTCGCCGCAGCCCGCCTGGTGACCATTCCTCGTCGGTGACCGTCGTGCGGCAAGTAGAAGCCTCCTTTACCTCTGCACGACTGCAGTGGGAACATCCCTCCGGACAAGGTCTTCTTGAAAGAGCGTCAGCATTACGGTGGCTGGTTCCTGCTCTATGTTCGATGTCGAAGTCGTATTCCTGAAGACGCTCAATCCACCGAGCTACCTGGCCTTCCGGGTTCTTGAATCGTAGGAGCCATCTGATCGCCGCATGATCCGTTCTCAACAAGAACTTCCTTCCGTATAGGTACTTGTAGAAATGTTCTACTGACTTCACGGCGGCTAACAGCTCCCTCCTGGTGACACAGTAGTTCCTCTCAGGCTTCGACAGGACTTTACTGAAGTAGCCAACGACCCGCTCTTGCCCATCTTGCAGTTGTGACAAAACCCCTCCGATCCCGTCGTTGCTTGCATCTGTATCCAAGATGAAGCGTCCTTCTTGGGTCGGAAACCCGAGAACCGGGGCCGTCGTCAGGCGTCTTTTCAGGGCGTCGAAGGCTGCTTGGCATTCTTTATCCCAAAGGAAGGCTCGTTTTTCCTCGGTTAGTCGTGTCAGCGGCTTTGCGATGTCAGAAAACATTCTGACGTAACGACGATAGTAAGTGCAAAGCCCCAGGAAACTTCGTAACTGATGCTTGTCCTTCGGTGTTGGCCATTCTTGGACTGCTCGCACTTTTTCAGGATCCACCTCGACGCCGTTACTGCTGACCACGTGACCCAGATAGTGTACTCTCGTTCTTAAGAGATGGCATTTCTTTGGGTTGAGCGTCAGGTTAGCCATTTGGAGTCTCTTGAAGACTTCCTCCAGGTTTGACAGGTGTTCGTCAAACGTCCTCCCTACGACGATTATGTCATCCAGGTACACGAGGCACGTTTTCCAGGAGAGCCCTCTGAGTATGTTCTCTATGAGCCTCTCGAAAGTAGCAGGCGCATTACACAACCCGAATGGCATTACGGTGAATTGCCACAGTCCAGATCCTACTGTGAAAGCCGTTTTCTCCTTGTCTGCAGGGTCCATTTCCACCTGCCAGTAGCCACTCTTCAGGTCCAGGGTGGAAAACAGCTTCGATCCAGCCAGAGTATCCAGGGTGTCGTCTATCCGGGGAAGAGGGTAGCTGTCTTTCTTCGTCACGTTGTTCAGTAGACGATAATCTACACAGAACCTGGTGTCTCCATCCTTCTTCTTTACCAGGACTACAGGAGATGCCCAAGGACTGCTAGATGGCTCGATGACTCCCTCTTTCTCCATGTCGTGGATGATCTTCTCCGCTACCTCCCGCTTGGCCTGTGGCAACCTCCTTGCTGATTGACGGATTGGTCTCGCTTCCCCCGTATTGATCTTGTGTCTAACAATATTCGTTCTCCCAGAAGGCCCCTTGTCAGATACGAAAATCGATCGATATCGACGGAGTAGCTCAATAAGCCTCTTCTTCTCGGATCCAGCGAGAGAATCGCAGGCGCCCACTAGAGCTTCCTCCACTTTCGCGACTCTGCAGCCAGCGCTCGCCGTCACCTGGTGGATCAGTGACGTCACTGGTGAGCAGGTTCCCACTTTGGTCCCCTTGCGGATGGTAACTGGGTAGTCATTGATGTTGATGAGCCGGACTGGAATTTCTTCACCCAGCGTTACCAAGGTCTTCCCTACTAGAACGCCTCGGCCCACCTCCACGTCGTGGTTCCAAGGTTCCACTACGGCAGGATTCCCTTTTCCGGTGACTCCTTGAAGTCGGGTCACCACTATCGATTCGCTCCTACCCGGCAGGATCGTGTCTTCTGTCAGCTTTATCTGATGGACCGTCTCACCCTTGGTGTGCAGGAATATTTCCTCTGGGCCGACCTGCATTATTTGTCGTTTCAAATTGAGTGCGAAGCCGTGGGTCTTCATGATGTCCATTCCCAAGATGGCGTCCTCTTCTATGTCGGCGATCAGGACTCGGTGTGGTGAGAATCGTGCAGTGCCGATCTTGATCTCGACGTCTATTTCTCCGTGGACGGCGGCAGCTTCGCCCGTAGCCGTTCGCAACCTCCACCTGGACTCCATCACTCTCTTCCCTCGTGTGTTCAGTAGGCCTGGCTTCACGATCGTCTTGGATGCCCCGGTGTCGATCAGAAGAGTGTGCTTCCTGCCGTTAATTTCGCCATCCACGTACAGGCTGCCATCTTCACCTCTCAGGGTAGCTATCTTGATGACGGGATCTTGGGACGGGCAACGGGTCGGAGCTGCTCCCTGGGAGTCGACCCGTTTGGATTTGTCGACCCTTGGGCGCTTGCGGTCCCTTCGGAGACGGCCAACCTCTCCACACGGACAGCACTTCGCTGGTTCCTTTTTCTTCTCCTTCAGCAGTCCCTTGAGAGCGTTGACAACCTGCTCCAGGGCGTCTTCCTTCCGTTCGGCCTCCACGCATGCGTCGTCCCTGACCACCGTCCTGACCCGGCCGCAGCTGCTCGACGCCTCCGTCGCAGCCTCGTATTCCAGGGCCATCGAGAGAGCATCCAATGTGCTCTTGGGACGCGACAGCCGTACCGCCCGCTGCATCTCCACATCCCTCAAGCCGTCGATGAAGGCCGAGACCGCGAGACTCTCCGTCATGGACTCCGCCGCTTCTGGGTAGGCGAATCTGACTAATTTCGCGATGTCGGCTTCGAACTCCTGAAGACTCTCTCCCTGCTTCTGTCGTCGGTTCTTCATTCGGGATTGGTAGACTTGCCCCAGGTGTGCGTGCCCGTACCGCCTCTCCAGCCTCTGGACGAGTAGCTCGAAGTTGTCCAGCTCCCCCTCTGGAACCGTCTGCAGCACGTCGAGGGCGCTTCCCCGGAGAGCGACCGTCAGGGCCACTGCCTTATCCCTCGGCGCCCAGTTGTTAGCTTTCGCCGCTGCCTCGAACTGCCGGAGGTAGTTCTCCCAGGGAATTTCCCCGTCGAAGGTTGGCGGCTTCACTCGATGGCTTGCAGCAGGGACTGCCTCGATCCTGGTCACCTCCTCCGAGTCGTTAAACGGATTACCTGGACTGGATATGTTTTGCAGGCTGGGCTGGAACTGCATGGATTGTAGTCGGTTCCCCAATTCTCGTAGTTGGTTCTCGAGCTCTAATCGTTGGCTTTTCTCGGTCTGAAGCGCGCTGTCAAGATTTCCAATTCGGCTATCCAGCTCACCATGGAGTTCGTCCAACTCGCCGTGGAGTTTTCCCATTTCGCTGTGGAGTTCTTTAATGTTGTTATCCAACTCGCCGTGCAATTTTCCCATTTCACCGTGGAGTTCTCTTATGTTGGTATCCAGCTCACCGTGGAGTTTTTCCATTTTGTTGTCCAATTCGCCATGAAGTTTTCCCATTTTATTGTCCAAGTCTCCATGAAGTTCTTTCATCTCCTTCATTTGGTTATCTAATTCTCCATGGAGTTCTTTCATTTGGCTATCCAACTCGCCATGGAGTTTTCCCAGTTTGTTGTCAAGGAGGCGCTCACCTTCTTCCTCGAAGCAGAAAGTTTCCGGGTCGTCTCCATTGCCCCTTAAATATTCTTCCAAACGTTTCTGCAGCACTGTTTTCGACCCTGTCGTTTCGAGTTCTCTATCTTCCAACTCGCGTTTGAGGTCCGTCACTTTTAAATCCCGTAATTTCTTCATTGTTCTTAATTTATTTCACTAATTAATCCCACTTCTGACACCACTGTAACGTTTTTACTATTGACTAAGACTAAAACACTACGCGTTTATCCTAATTAATTTATTTCTAACACTACACTTATAAACTTAACTTAACAATCACCTAATTCATATTCGTATACGGAGATGTTTATTTATTTAAGCGCGCGCGGTCTCTCGCTCGAATGTTTACACACCTGTTCTTCAACTGCCTGGCTCGGGTCCGACATTCCCTTTTTATAGCTAGCCTTTCGCTTGCGAGAACCTTCGAGATATTCGCTGGAACGTTCTCGAAGTTCTGAAGATCATTCTAGAATTCGCGGAACTTGTTATCGCATCGAACTCTCTCGATTGTTCCCGTCGTCCTTCCCAGAATTGCAATAAGGCGAACTTGTGTAGCTCCCGGCGTGTTTATGTCGCGGCCGGCGAGCCGTTTCGTTACAGTATATAAGATTTCATTATAAAGAAGACGTTCTAAAGCTCTGAAAATTTTCACCACCACAGTTTTGAGCTCAGGTGTAGATTAAGATTAAAAGATTATTAAGTATATTAACGTGCAAATGGAACATAAAAGACGATTGATAACTGAAAGATATGGCACACCACTGGTAGACTACTTATAGCCTATTCTGTAGAAATCCTAACGAACTCTTCTTTCCCACAAAAACCTTTTAAAAAATTAGATGGCCCGATTACTTAGATCATCATTGTGTAATACAGCAAACAACAGTGAAAGGTATCAAAAGCTATTGGGGAATGTAGCAGATAAGCAATAAACAGTTTATCCTAAGCTAAGCATCATTAAGGAATTTAAGCTTTATTTAGCTTCATACTTTTTACACCGTTGCCCAATTTTCTTAGCTTTGTGTTTTTTGGGGATTTTTCAAAAGTAATGTAATAAATAGTGCGATGGAAGTTCTGTCATTGAATGATAGCTCTCTTCAAAAAAATAGTAATGAATTTAAATAAAAAATAAACAAGAAATGGGACCAACATTTATTTGCATTCTCAAAATGCACATATATTTACATAAATATCTTGCATAAATTTAAAAATATAAAAAAAGCAATAGAAACTAAGCAATCACTATAATTGTTAATTTTAAATGTACCTTGAGATTCAGCGAAATTTTACGTTTTTCTCAAAATAAAAAATTATTTTATAGCAACGCGTATAAAAAATTTTATTTCTGTCGGCACCCCCGGAGTATAGTATTTTCGATTTTATAAGAGTAGGTACTTTTGGACCAAAATGATGAATCAAACTGTCGAATCCTGAAGAATCTTTCTTATTTCAGAATCTCATCATTGTAACTAATTTACTGTGATAGTAAGAGCATATCAAAAAGAGCGCATTAACCAATTCCGAAGGTTAGTTCCCCGTGAAGATCAAATATTTGGCCCAAAAATGAATTTCGACGATTGTCTCCCCTCCGCAAGCACCAATTTTCGGTGCAGACGACGCGGGCCTCCCTCGCTTGGGAGACAGACCTCTCCTCGTCTCCTCTCCTAATCGGAGCCCCCCAAGTGCTGCTCAACTCACTCGGCAGCGGTCACTTTCATTCAAGGCTGCCAATGTTTGGTTTATTTTTACCCTTTTGCCAAACGTAATGCGCCGGCCGGCCGGTGCAGCGTTTCTAGACTCCTATGACCTAAGACAATAAACGAAAATCGCAATCGCGGCGCGCACTCCCGTCGTAATACGTGCGCGTAGAATTGCTAATTTGCGAATATTTCGCTAAGGAAGGGGGGCACAGAACAGAAAGAGAGAGAGAGAGTCTATGTGGTGGGGAAGACGAGGGGGGCGCATTTGTACGAGTATGACCGGCCGTGGGACACGCATAAACGGTCACGGTCACGGCTATGGTGGTTTGTTAATGATGATGACTGGGACGATTTTGCGAGCGGTCGCCGTGTCATTCTCTCGTACCTACTATGCAAATCGAAGCGAAATTGAAGGTGAAGACAATGCGATTTGGGGTTTCGAGGTTCAAGGTGCATTCTTTAATGCGCGAAATAGGCGCAGTCGATGTCCTTACGCTTCTGCGGACACGTTCCTACTTTGACCTCCATCTCTTGCTGCTCCAGTATTTATCTATCGACTTCCGTTTTCAGTTCTGCTAAAACTTTGTTGCCGCAGTCATGCTGTTGCTCCTTTACTCGTTTCCTCGTTGGATTCTATTTGAAATTTCTCTTGGGACACCTTAAACCCGCCTTGTGTCTCAATGGTAAAGGTTCGTCTTAGCGGACCAGACCAATTTTAAGGAATTTCTTTAGTGAAATGCCTAAAATAAGGGGAATCTGCGTTATATGCGCTGTGGAAAAACTATAGAACTAACTATCGAACATGTCTCCAAGTTCAGGCATCTCGGAAGCTGGATAACCGAAGACCCTGGATCCAGACTTAGAGATACACAGCAGAATTGAACAAGCCAGAGTTGCATTTTTGAATATGGGAGCTTTTCTCTGCAACAACAGCCTTAATTTAATGATACGGTACCATTTCGTAAAATGTTACATTTACTCGGTGTTGCTGTATGGAGTGGAGACCTGGGACAATGAAGGCCAATGTCATGAACCGACTGGAAGCTTTTGATATGTGAGCGTTCAGGAGATTACTTAAAATCCCGTGGACGAACGCCCAAATCATAAACCGAATGGGAAGAGAAAGAGAACTAGTAGAAATAGTGAAAAGACGGAAGGTTGCTTATCTGGGTCACATATTCAGAGATTTCAAGTACCAGTTCTTAAAGCTAATTACGGAAGGAAAAATCGAAGGAGGAAGAGGCATCGGGAGAAAGAAATACTCGTGGCTTAGAACATGAGAGACTGGACAAACCTCAATGCCCACACACTTCAGAGTCGCACAGGATAGGAAAGAGTCTTCCACAATTATCGCTAACATTCATTGAATGACTATGGCCCCTTTAGAAGAAGGAGAAGAAGGAAAAACTATACATACGCATTCTAAATTATCGAATTGAAAACGAATTTAAAGAATCTGAAGAACAAAACAGTTTAAAGGTCTTGTACAGACAGTGTAATTAGAATACAAATCATTAGAGAAAATCCACTCCAAATTTTGTAGGCATTTCAACCCATTAGAATGCCCAATATAGAGAAACTTATTATTGACACATTTGATAATCTAATTTGGCTCCAAATAGGTTCAGAATATCTCTGCGTTTCCCTCATGTGAAAGTTTCACACCTAATATTCCCCCTTTAAAAAATACATCTAAAATAGTACTTATACTTCTTTCTGAAGAATATTCTGTTTCCCATTTCTACCCATTTTAATGTGAAAGAAATAAAAGAAACCTCACACTTGGTACATCTGGCAACAATTTTATGCCGCAATATTGTTTGGAATTACATGGATAATTCAATTGTTCAGGTCTTGTTTTGAGGCTATATTTAGATGTAAAGAGCTAGAAACTTGGGGGAGATATATTTTTTCAAGTATTGTATGAGAATATTTGTGGTTTACCACAGGAACGGGGGTAGAGTTAACCACCTCAATGGGTCTGATTTCCTTTTTTGGTTCTTTTCAATCAGCTAACCGCAAAGGTGTTTTCAAATTTTGCAATATACCATTACGATATAAAATTTATACATATGACTTCGTTGTCATTTACTTGTTGCTATTCATAGTAGTTTCAAAGATTCCATATGTCCAAAAGTCAATGTGGAATGTTATTTATGATTCCACTGTTTAACAATAATTGTTATTTGCTATTTAAATGGAAATTTTGTGGCATCAAATATGGAAATTTGATATTTGATATTATTCGGTAGATACAAACTTGAGTTATCATACGTGTCCAATTAGTGTACTCGTAAGCATACCTTTTGAGGAATTAAAGCAAAATTTTTATATTCAAAGAAGACGCCCTATTATCGAGTCTTTAAAAAATGAGAAAAACGTTCTGTTTTAGTTGTGAAACAATGAAAAGTACATTGGACTTTTGTTTTCTAAATTTTGGTTTCCTATTTGATATTAGGTAATCAGCATTTCCATTACTGTCATTGTTTCGAATTACATTTAATATCATAATGCAAGACGTTCTCCGAAGATGATTTGAACCGTCATTTTGTTAACGTATCATTTTGATATCTGGGGGATAACACCCCTTCTCATTATTTACGTGGTCGTCGCAATATCATTGACACCATCTCCAAAAGTTGGATTGGAAAAAGGGGAGCTATCTAAACCATTAGGAAAAAAATTTCTCACAGAATAAATATCTACGGGAAAAATTTGCATAGAAAACATATGGATTATCCTTTGTAACGTATTTATTCCCTTATTATTTAATGGGGGTATATTTGTAAGTAAGTTTTAAAAATGATAATGTGCCCATCAAACTATTTTCTCATATTTTATTACAAATATTCAATATAGAATAAATAATCAGCGCTTAAAAAAATTAGTGATGTGAATTTCGAAATAAGTTTAAAAAGACCAAAAATTGGTGAGTGTGAAGTGCATATTCGATAGCAGAATAAATATTCAAAGTTTAAATAAAATTCTTGGAGAAAATTTCTAAAAACAGAAAAGTGACCATAGTAAACCACCCCTTCATTCCTGCCGATTTTAATAAAAAACTTATTAGGATGTGGTACAATACAAAATTTGAATCGTTTTGGATTTAATTTCCAAAGAAAAACAAACGACAGGGGCACATACATACACAGAATTTTTTCAAAAACATGTTTTTTGGACTTAGATGACCTTAAAACGCCCAGAAATGCTAATAACTGAAATTACTGGCAATGAGTTAAGAAATAATAAATAGTTAAATGAAGTAATAAGTAAAAAAATGATAATAAACGCATTGTATATTGTAATAAATACTCAAAATATTCAAAAAATATCATAGTCCCAAATTGGCTTAAAATGTTGAGGTCAGAGTAAACAATGCCTTTGTCGCGTGTGACACTTATCTTTCACAAGATTGCAGGTAACCTGTTTCGACTATAACACTCATCAACATGCCTACAATAACATCAGTCTTAACAGGTGACAAATGCTCCAAACTCGAAACTAGTTAAGGGGATAAAAGGTATATACCACTTCTCAACCATGTAAGAATTAGTTCACGAAACCTAGGAAATAAGGAATTATTGCGATGTAACACCTAAAGAATAAACGATAAGACAGCTTTCTTATCCTGACTGGCATTAGGTAACACATCACACCACCAGAATTAATTTCCTACACCCCAGGTTTTGTTCTTTGATTCTCTATGCTGATTCTTATGTATTAAGGAGCAGTGCTGTACATATTTTATCTTTTCAGCTAGTTGGAGTTGTTAAGATTGATATTACATAAAGGTCTGATAACGACTGTTGTGGTTGAAACCGATCACCTTTAATCTTGTGAAATATGATCGTTACACTTGGCGAAGATTCTATCATTTATTCTATCCTATTGAGAAAAACTTAACTTGAAAGATTAAAAATAGGTGACTTTTTCAAAGCTTGACAAACATTTGACTGAACATGGTCACTCATTCTTGATCCGAATTAAATCAAGGATCTATAAAAAAAATCGTCTTCGGGTCAACGCCTTCGAGAAATTGGTACTTTACAACACGAGAGTGGGATCGTCACCCGTGTGGTCGACTATTGATACAATTCAGCACGTTTCTTCGGCAATTTTTTAGTGGTCGAAAAGAGTAACGCAGATTTTTCTGTTTCCGGACTTACTGTGAGTACTGCATATTTGTTCATTTTGCTCATATAAATCATGTACCACAATGTCCATAAACTAATAAAAAAAGATATGCATTGCAAAATGCAAAAGGAATTCAATAGTGTTCTGATTTAGAATGTCTCTTAGTATAGTGTCAGTTCATTCAATCAAACAAAAATGTCCTGGCAATTCGTCTGTACAGATATAAAATTAACAAAATTTCCATTTCTACTCACCACCCACCGCGGGTATTTAGCCCCCACTCCCCCATTCGACGTTCGAAAGCACTCACCTGAAAAGCAACAGAAAAAAAAGGTGAACCACGAATCAATACAAAATAGTAATTAAATAGGTTGGGCAAAGTTAATTTAAAATTAGATGGCAATCCTGTGTCCGAAAATTTGCCGTCCCGAAAAATACTATCCGGCTATTTTCTGTTTTTTAATTATGCAGCCCCCGAAGAACGGGAAAAATAGAGGAGCTGCTCGTTCCAGTGGAAGTGTTTTTTTAAGCATCGGCTAGTGGGATGGCAGGTGATAAATAAAATATATAGGAAAATAAAAGAGGACTTGATGGTAAAGCGAAACAAGTTTGGAAATATATAGGTGATTAACAAAACATTTACTATTTTATGGTAGAAGCCCTTGTTCAAAGTTAGAGTTGCAGCTACGTAAAGGGCTGCTTAGTCATTCCAATCAAAATACTTAACTGTCAGTTCGATTTTTTTTTTACAAAAGGAACGTGTTTCGAACCACTGGAACTCGTCACCACCCTACTCCATAAGTTGTGGCGTAATTAGTACAGGATTAGTTACAAATATGTACATATAAATATATCGTCTCTTAATTAAAATCACAACAAAAACCAAAGAGAGGTGATGAAACAAACAATACGACAGTTTACCTTCTCAAACTGCATTTGTACTGTTCCCTTTAATTATATTTCGTTGTGAATGTAATTTTAATTAACAGACGATGTATTTATATGTTTTTGCACTAAAGCTTAGGCTAGTGGCACTACAACAGAAGTAATACATTGACGATGAGTTTCAGTAACCCGAAACAAGTCACAATTTAAAAGTGATTTGTTTCGTTTAATGTGAATGATATTAAGCTTTTTCGCGTAAATGTTTTTAGTAGTTCTGAAATTGGAATAATTTCAAATGAGATATACAGGGAGTTTCGATATTACATCGACAAACTTTACCAGGCTTGTCATATTTCACAATTAAAAATATATAAAATAGCTAAACGTTATCTGTTTAAAAGTAAAACGTAGGTCAGAAACCATTTCGTTGCCAAACTAGTGTGTTAAAATTTTATTTTTTCAGGAATTTCCGCATCCATTTTATTTAAGTTCAAACATTATTTCTTTATTTTCAGCATATATATTTTATTTTGAAGTATCAACATAATAAATCCATCATGTTTAAAAAAAATAGCAACAGGGTGGTAATTTTTTTGGGAGTCACCACCCTATTTACCCTCCCTTCGTTCTGTAAAAAAATACTTTTTTGAATCGTGTCCTAACGATTTTATCTCTTGTACTTCTCTAATATCTTGTATACATGTAATGTAATTTAATTTTTTAATTTTAATATTTCGTAGTAATATTCGATCGCCAGATATTTGGCAACATAAATTAGTATGGCCTGACGTTTAACGAGTGTATAACTGAAACATCCGCTAAATCAACATCTATTAAGATGCAGTAAAGATCTAACAGTCCCACCACCAGAATAGTGGCATAATTTGTAGCTCATTTGTACCGTCAAAATTAATTTTGTAGCGCTGCTAATTTCCGAGGAAGTCTAAAATCAAACTGAAGTTGCTATCCCCTCTCACGGACATCCTCTTGACTCGGCCCCCCTCTTTGCACTCTAATGATTTGAGAATTGAGTACTACTCTTTTTCTCTCACACTCTATCTTTAGTTCGTTTATATTTTGTGTGCATAAATTCCGGTTTTAGTAATTTTTAGAAGAGTGATTATCGCATGGAAGACGTCCTCGAGGAAATGCTACGAAAGACCGGACAAGGCGACTAGCATCGGCAACGTGGGCATTGCGAACGTGGGCATTGCGAAGCGAACCTTCGTAGCGTAACGAACACCTACATAGTGTATACCCGTATTGTTAACATATGTGTAGTAACTATTAGTACAGATTATAATAACCCTTTTAAACCTTTTCCAAACCCTTTTGATAAACTTTGTAATGGTTTAGAAAATACATGTTCATAGGGTTAGTGTATTATCGTATCAAAACAAAATAGGACTCAATGAAGAGATAAAGGTTTATTTTGCATCGATATAGTAATCGAATTTTAATATATTTCTTTGCTTTTTTAAAAGAAATTTCCCAAAATTTGCTCTATTTTACTTACATTTTCAGATCAAAATTAGATGAAAATCAGTAAACTCAAAATTCTATTACTATACTGATTCATCTTTAATTCTATAATACTAGCTCTATAATATCTGATAATTTATCTCTTCATTGAAGAGACTCTTCAATGATATATAGCTCTGAGACTCGATAGTCTCAGAGCTATAGTGATATTATGCAATACATGTACCGAATGTAACGAGGTGATCAAACACACATAAAATGGACGCAAAAATCGTGAAAACAAATAAATTTTTATAAATAAAGTATATTAAGGAATAAGGAAATAAAACAAATAAAGAAATGAAAATTTTAAATTGTATTAACCACTTATTTTGTAAACGAAACGACTTCAAACTTAGGGTTTTAGTAACTTTTTACCTATTTTTATCTATGCAATTTGTGATAGGTAATGATATTCATTGTAATTAACAATGCAATAATAATGACACAAGAATAGAGCAATACCAGCACTCCACTCTTATGTCGAATTCAAAACAAACCAACCAGCGAATAGAGTGATTCACATTTTGTCGCTTTCTTTGTATTCTGTGAGCTGTGGTGTTGATCTTGGGTGTTTCTTTCCTGCTTGTGAAACTGTTATAATTGAGATTTATTTGACATCTAGAAGTCGACCAATTTTTAGTTATGACAAGTATTAAAGAAGCAGGTGAACTATACGTCGCCAGAATTGACATTAGCGGCCAACGCGAGAAGGAATAATCGAATACGCCAATGGAATAATATAAATACATCATTAAAGATTTACCAATAAAAATCAATCTTCAAAATAATTTTCACATACACCGCCGAAGTTATAATTTTTAAAAAATACCCCAACCATCAATACAAGCTTCTATCGTTTTTCAAACGCAAATATTGCAATAAAAATTTAATACCTCCCTATTAATTTTTCCCCACGTTTCCTCACGTCACATCTCTTGGTACGTCATTCGGCAACGAGTGCGATAATTTTTTTCATGAGCGCCCATTACATCCCATTGTAAGCTCGCCCGGTTAATAATTCAACTGTACATGAATTATATGATGGAAGTGACCTTGCCAAAATTTAAATATTTGCGTTGGCGTAAAGACAGATCTTCGAAAATTATTTTTAAATTCACCTCCCGAAGCCCGGACCGGTGCAGAATGAGAGAGAACGAGAGAGAGCGAGAGAGAAATCTCAAGGAGATCATGTGCATACGTTTAGAGATTTTGTCAGGAAAAAAAAAGTAGTTAGATTGTAATAAAGATATTTGGAATATTAATAGTGAAGGTGTGTACCTGGACGGGGAGGGTCATATTAAACACTTAAGATATCTTCCCACAAGAATGGTAACTTGAAGAAAAAAGAAATTAATGTCCACACAATAAAACATGGAATTATTTGATGGCTGTCCGAAATCATCCATATGACTCCAAATTAGAAGTCGAAAAATTGCAAAAGAAACGCCAAAATCAAACCCAATGTGCATGTCGCCATTACAAACTCGCTCCTCGAGACAAGTCTCGCTTCTGTTTCCTTAACCTGTGCTGTTCATAGACTACAAACTTATTTGACTTATAATCGAAGTTTTTAATATCAGCGAAATATAGCGATACTAAAAACCTCATAAATCCTCATTTACGTCGTCGATATTTTCGTTTACGTCTCGTAGTCCTTAACTATCTCTTGCATTTAATCGAAAAATTGCGTTATACTCTCGTATATCCAGCATCTATAAACTTCCCCTCTTCACTTTTACAAAATGTTAATAGAAACATTTATGTTAATTCGGTGAAAGGAAATTCCGATTTTCCAAGCGCGCGCCAGTTACCTCATCCGAGCAATTTTATAATTGCAGTATTGCAATGACGTCAATAAATAAATTAATATATCGAGAGAAAACAGCTTGGACATTTAACACTAGCATAAGGAAAAAAAATCAAAAACTACATCCTTGTTTACAGAAACATGTGATAATTAATTTGTCGTATATTGTTTTCTTTATAAATGTCACCGCAGTAATATGGAGCAATAATAAATTAGTTGTATTAAACTAATTAAGACCGAGTAATTTCGCAAAAGTTCTAGCAATTTATTTAATTATAAAAGGTATTAAATGTGTCCTTTGCGGATTACCTACATGAGATGTCACGTGCTGCATATAGCTAACACTTTGCGACGCAATAAATCAGATGTCTTACAACAATTAATAAAGACTAATTGCACAAAAACTCCTAATAACTCATACGCTTAGAAAAAGACATATTGAATGGGTTTTCCTCGTCGATACGAATGTGTATGAATACTTTATTTAATTGCTGAATAATATTAATACCGTAAAGTTGTTTGTTTTCAGTTGGCAGTGGATATGAAAGAAAAGCTATGTTTTTGTTGTTGTTTAGTGGAAATTGACGTACGAGTTGTGTACATTTAATATGTAGAAATGTGATGGAAACTCGGTCGTTAATCTAAATTTGGGTTAGGTTCAAATGTTCAATTCCGAACAGCTTTTGATAAATGGACGATTGAATGTCGCCCAAAAGGCTGTACTAGGTATGTTCAGCCTATCATGTTTCAGGACATTTACTGAAAAGTGGAAAAATCATTGTATAGAACTTAGTATTATTACTTTCCAAAAACTCCTTTATCATTAAAGTTCCTAGTTCAAAGTACATACACTTGTTCTGTATGACGATATCAATTAGCCTTTTGATTTAAAAACTCCTTCCGTATTAATACCACTTGTTGTTATCCAAAATACGTAAACAAATACATACATACATACATCAAAGTAATGAGATATGAAAAATTATATCGGTCAAAGGTAGCGTTTATCATTCCTTAGGAATAATTGATCCATCTTGGCAGGACTCTGTTCACGGATCAAGCGTTTGGAGGAAAGTGAACTTGCTTGATGTTACTTATCCGAAAAGTTAAAAATAAAATCTTTGTCTACGGCATAAAATAAATATTTATTATATGTACGTGCTAAAGGAGTCATTGAATTATGCACTTATCGTTCCACGACACTGTGTTTTCTGCTAATTTTCGGCAATGTTAACAAGGTCAATGCGAGACTGAGTAGCTTAGGTAAGTAACCAGCCGCATTAGAGATCGTCTCAGTCTGACGATGATGCATCCTCAAGGTGAAACTTGGAACGTTTCAATTTTTATTTATTTTTTTCTCTTTATCCTGCACGATGTTATCCACGAAGATTACCTAGCCCGTCTCTCTCCAACGTGTCCTTGATTCGGATCTCTCGGGACCTGACGCGTTTTATAATTTCTACCATTGTCTTTGCGAGCCATGAGCAGCGATCGTGAAAATTTGGCAATGAACTTTGAAATCCGATAAATGGCGTGCCAGAATTCAATGGCGAATTAAATTGTAGTTAGTAGGTATATATCTAGTAATAACCGACTAATGCGATGCAAGATTTCTTGTAGATACATAGAGTAGAAGTTTTTTAAAATTACCTAAGATGGATATGTTAAGAAAGTTCCCTTGAATAACTATGCACTTTAGAGAGGATTCAATACAAAATTGCAAGGGACAACCGACAGGAATCAACTTTCAACTCATTGCATTTTAAAGTCTGCCATTACTCATTGACTTATTGAAACATTTGAAGTACTATAAAACAAATAATAATAGGTATACTGTAGTTAGGTTTATAAACAAGCCTTAAATCAATAGATGCAGTTAAAATTGGAGTAAAATTTATATTTCTAAGGGTGGGTTGCTGCACAGTGGTTTAACTAAAGTTCAACGTGGAACTCGGTTCAAGACCGTTCTTGGAAATACTACATATTTAATACTATGTACTAGATACTAACACATAATACAACTTTACTATAGTTACAAGCTAAACAACATCGAAAATATTTCATCAATTTTGTGCCTGTGATGTGAAAACACTATATTTTTCGTCTTGTAAAGTCTTTAACGTACTAGTCCGGAAAATTCAATTTTCCTGCTCGTAAATAAGCAGGAAAATGTTTGTTTCCAAAAAGATTTCCGGAAAATGTCATTTTGCATCTTGTAAAGGCTTTACAGTACTAGTCCGGAAAATTCATTTTTCCTGCGCGTAAATAAGCAGGAAAATGTTTGTTTCCAAAAAGATTTCCGGAAAATGTCATTTTGCATGTTGTAAAGGCTTTACAGTACTAGTCCGGAAAATTCTATTTTCCTGCATGTAAATAAGCAGGAAAATGTTGGTTTCCAAGGCGATTTCCGGAAAATGTCATTTTGCGTCTTGTAAAGTCTTTACAGTACTAGTACTAGTTCGGAAAATTTAATTTCCCTGGGCGAAAATAACAGGAAAATGTTGTTTCCAAGACGATTTCCAAAAAATGTCATTTTGCGTCTTGTAAAGTCTTTACAGTACTAGGACTAGTCCGGAAAATTCAATTTTCCTGCGCGTAAATAAGCAGCAAAATGTTCGTTTCCAAAACGATTTCCGGAAAATGTCATTTTGCGTCTTGTAGTCTTTACAGTACTAGTCCGGAAAATACAATTTACCTACATGTAAATAAGCAGGAAATGTTGTTTCCAAGACGATTTCCGGAAAATGTCATTTTCCGTCTTGTAAAGTCTTTACAGTACTAGTCCGGAAAGTACAATTTACCTACATGTAAATAAGCAGGAAAATGTTGTTTCCAAAACGATTTCAGGAAAATGTGATTTTCCGTCTTGTAAAGTCTTTACAGTACTAGTCCGGTAAGTACAATTTACCTACATGTAATTAAGCAGGAAAATGTTGTTTCCAAGACGATTTCCGGAAAATGTCATCTTGCCTCTTGTAAAGTATTTACAGTATTAGTCCGGAAAATTATTTTCCTGCGCGTAAATATGCAGGAAAACGTTTGTTTCCAAAACGATTTTCGGAAAATGTCATTTTGCGTCTTGTAGTCTTTACAGTACTAGTCCGGAAAATTTAATTTTCCTGCACGTAAATAAGCAGGAAAATGTTTGTTTCCAAAACGATTTTCGGAAATTGTCATTTGCCTTTTGTAAAGTCTTTACAGTACTAAGGAAAATTCAATTTTCCTGCGCGTAAATAAGCAGGAAAATGTTTGTTTCCAAAAAGATTTCCGGAAAATGTCATTTTGCGTCTTGTAAAGTCTTTACAAACAATTCCTGTTTTACTATTAACTTGTAGAACGAGAAGCTAAAAGTTTCGCAATAAAATGGAACTTTAGTTTTCGACAACTTACTTTTGAAATCTGTTTCGCATTTTTCTAAATTGAAGTTATTAAAACTACATCGTCATTTTACATTAAATCGAACCGTACGGTTCTGCCACAAAAGGCCAAGGCATGCACACAGCCGTTGTGCCACGCTATTGTATAGTAAAAATTAGGTTGAAAGGTGAGGTGCGCATATTTTCTTTTGAGGCGCACTAAAACTCCGTTATTTATAGCAGCATCTTTTTTTTTTTTTTTTGAAGCGACCTGTGCCAACACCCGTTGAGTGCGCCTCAGTTCACGGTTTTAATCCATACGTAAAAATAGTAATGTACTTAAATAAGTGACGGCAAACCTGTTGCGAGTCCATCTCAATAAGAATTGAGATGAAGTAAATTTGCTAGAAACTTTTGTAACTGATAGTCTCGATTTTAAAGTGTATATTTCTGATAACGGAGGACCGAGAAGAGACAAAACAAGATGACCAATGACATGGATCTTGGAGTCGAAATTCCATAAATTTAATATCTCGTCTAGAGCGTATATCGTATCTATGCCTGATTGCTGTGTTTTTAACAACAGTCACTAATTTACAGTATATCGGCGGTAAAGTTGGTTACATACAAATTAGTATCAAACCGTTTCTTCATTCTGGTGCAATAACAACACAGTTACATCATGAAGAACATGTACGAGATCGAAAATCAATTTTTTCAAACAGACTTTTTTATTTCAATTATTTTGGATTTGAACGATTGGAAAATATGAAATAAATGTAAATTGTATTGAATTATACAGCTGTAATTAATTTTATTTATTATTATTAAGATAATGGAACTTTAAATCTAATCGGCAACTGTAGGTTAATAATAATTTTAGACCGAAAACCTGCCAGTTGTAACTATTAGATGAATGAAGCTAACAAAGAAGGTGCTGGAAGTACCAGTTGCCGATTTGGTAAATGTTGCAATATGAAGTAGGTTAAAAAATAAGACACCTATTTTTTAACGGCCGATACTCACTTATAAGGAGAAAATTCGCCCCTGAAATTCACCCCTGAATTTTTGTATATTGCATAAACGAACAAAGATATTTTAATTAAATCAACGGCAAAATATCACGAATAAAAAAGATTACGTAACTGTACCTTTCTCAATTTTAAGGGAGGCGACCCTTATTTTTAAAAAGCAAAATCTCATTCTCTTGAGATTTCGAAGGATCATGGAACGCATTTAGAATCGACGTTTGTAATAATATTGGTACAACATCACGTTCTTGGTGTAAAAAATTATTTTGTTAAAACATTTGTTTGAAAAGTATCATTATTGTTTTACTTATGTTCTATAATGATTTAATATTGGTATATAACAAATTACTACATGGGAATGAATAACTGATAATAATGAATAATTAAAGGATCATACATTAAACCAAATAAATTTGTAGCAACCCCTGCTTAAAAAATCAAAGTAGGTAATCCATAGCAATTTATATGAAAATTTTACATTTTCTAAAATAAAATTAATTTAATAAGTACGTGCCTATGTTATCTGATAAGCTTCAAACATATTCTAAAATAAAACATAAGATAAGGCTTAGTTTTACCTCTTGAAAGTGTTTTTAGTTATTCCAAAACGCTAGACTGTTTAGTATTTACAAAAACTATTTTTTTATTTTTTTCGAAAGAAACTGTTTCGCGAAAATTTTCCAAATATGTTAACTCCATCTATAAGATTCCATCATCCATAACCAATTTTAAAAAATGTATTATAAATGTAATTTTCATACTTGGAGGAAAATATACATGTATTAGAAAATAGGGGATGCTACCATTATTACAATAACTAGATTCATAAGTAATTTACTTTCTATGTTCCGGCACTAAAATGACAGCTATTCTAGCACTAAAATGGCCGAAAACAGTGCTTTCATGAGGCTTATTAAAGCATTGTTTTTGGTAATTTTTTTTGTTGGGTTGGTAACAAGATATTCTTTAAATCCATTAAATTAAATTTGAAAATGGTGTGAAAATTGGCAGCAGTAATACCAACTTAAATGTCACGATAAAAAATTACCAGATAAGAAATTTTTAATTATTTAAACATAAATAAAAATGAAATGGCCGGAACATAGAAAATGTTGTAAAGTACTTGTTGCAGAAGACATCCCAAGCCCTAATCTCGGACTCGGGCTTGGACTATGACGTTTTCTGCAACTTGTACCTTAAACTACTATTATTTGGGTGAATGTTAAGGCTATAAAACTCGTGAAAATTTGATTAACAATAAAAAATTTAATCAAGGTTGTGAAATAAGATTTTTCCACCAACCTCAAAATAAGTAGACTTTTACTTTTCAATATCACTAGCTTTACCACTTCCACTGAAGGAAACTGTAATGGTTTGAACACAACCTAACCCAAGATCTTCTACAAACTAAACCACTAGATGTCGTGTTCGATTAAAACTGTCGTTTAGTTTGTCACGTTTCATCAGCTGTAGATTTTACAGTCTGTTTAACAACTGCGGATTATCGAAAACTGACTAAGTTACGGCCAGGTCTTACAGGTGCTGGATTTGTAGATTTGAACCATACGGCATTACAGCTGTAAATTTTATAGTATACAAGACAGCTGTAGTAGGGTATTCAAAGTTGAAATAATCAGCGTATGATCTTGCAGTTGTTTGGATCTATAAGTTGACCTGTATCGTATATCAGTAGTACTAATTGTAAGTTGTACTAGTATTAATTGAGAGAATTTTACTTTTGTCGAAGATTTTGTTCTTATTATATATAGTACTATTTTTAAAGTTTAAATCTACTTCTATTAACATTTTGAAAAAAAAATGACCACTGTGTTCTTACATTGCACTTTTATTATTAAGATTTTTTTGTATTTCAAAGGTGTTCAAATTTAAACTTAAAGCCAATGAAATGAATTTTTATTATAACGAGAGTGAGTTTTTAATTTCAGTGTCCCTGTCAACAACAGAAAGTTAGAGAATCAACAAAAAAAAATATAAAAATTAGACCATAAAGTAGCATAGTAGTATAGTAGTATATAATTTTGGTAAATTTTTACACCAAACTGAGTCAATTTTAGGTATAACTTTCTTAACAGTGAGTAAGTATATCTGATTATCTGAGTATTGATAATATCTTATATTGACTCAATGATTCACTCACATTTCAGTAAAATTTACTCAATAATGAGTAGTTTTGTTAAATTTTTACATCATGTGGACCTTAGAAAAATGTCTATTTTCGACTTTGAATGCTGACGGTTTTAATTACATTAAATCCATATAAAGCATTTGATAGAAAGCCGATTTTGGTTAAAGCAGCAAGGGAAATAATAGTAGTAAATATTACAACAAAATTAACTTTTTTATAATTATCTTTCCCGTTTGAAGTCGATGTTTCGCCCACGTTGAAGTACAATTTACTCTGAAGAGAGTAAATTTAGCAATTTCTACATTAAATTCAATCAATGATTCATTCAATGCTTACTCGAAAGTGAGCAGATAGATAGTAGTACTTCTTTGCATAAAATAGAGTCAAATAATCCATTTATTTCTCAGCACAACTTTTAAAAGTGGGGATAACGACTACAATCTTAACTCACATTACTAACAAAATTGTGCACAATATATCGTAAAATTGTGTAAAAGGAACTCCATTTTTTTGTTGACTTTTGAGTTGTTTTTCAGTTAAATTACACGCAAAAAATTTTACTGCGTATTTAGACAAAGCGTCGCCATTGCGGAGTTCACAAAAGAGTTAATATTAGCTATTCCTTCCACAGAGAACCAACCCTTGGCGTATAAAACATTTCGATTTTGATCCATCGGGGGCCGATAGCGAAGCCCTCAAAACTCCACGGTTAAGTAACAACGTACACAAAACCCACCGCCGATTGTGTACCGAAGTGGAGTTGGAATAGTTTCCGGTTGTTTGTTTACGTGTGTTTTCCAGTATTTTGAAAGGACAAACCAACGTAGTACGTAGTGCGTACAGAGTGTGTGTGTACGATCGTGTTGCGACCTCCGTCCGAGGATTTAGATTAACGCGGAAGTGTCACGAAAGTGGGTCAGTAGGTCTCCCCGAGTGAAGATGGGTTTAGCCGCGATGATGATGATGATGATCATCATCATCATCATCGGCACCATCACGATCGCCATCTTGGCTCTTCTTTTTTTCTTCACGTTTGTCTCTCTCGCTCTCGCTCCGATAATGAATACGAGAAACGTCGACTCACGGGAGGATTAAGGTTCCGTTGCACTTTTTTCGTGTTGGTCCTCTCGGTGAAATTCGATAACTGTACAGGAGTATTACGTCAAAACAGCACTCGTACGAAGCGATGCGATCGTTTCTGTTTCGGCACCTGTTCATGGTCAAATTGGGTCGTTTTTCTCGGATTATGGCCTGCATTATGCGGAAATTAACGTAATATCCGTAAACTGGATTTAATCGCCACATATTACCAGCGTCCAGTAATAGGGTACCGATCAATACCCCGGGAAACTTGTTGATATTGAGTAATAAAGCATTGCAATTTTTTTGGTTTTTTAATAGGGTGGAAATCCTTTATGGACACCAAAAACGATAAAATACCTACATCGCTGAAACAGAAGAAAGTAGAAGTGTTTCAACTCTGGGATGGATCGTCTATCGCATTTGGTAGTCTAGGACGCTGCATATCGGAGCGGTTACCAGAACTAAAACCCCCCTCTATAACCATGGACCCAAGTTGAGTATACTCTTTATTAAAGAGTATGTCTTTGACATGGTTAAATTTGACAATTCATATGATTATAACTACTTAACAGAAGAATACTACCTTTTATTGCGAATTTTCTATATTCTGGATATTCCTTTCACACGGTTTTTTTTCAAAAATGATCCCTTCAATAAATTGATAAATTTTAATGCAATTTCTTCTATTCATAATCATTAAACTTATAACGTTGGTTGCCAAGATAGTTGTGTTTATAATTGCAAATTAATAAGTAGCAGTTTAGTCGACTATCGTGAACAGTCAAAAACGACGTGTTCTGCATTATCTCGAATATTTATTTATTTATTTAGACTCTTATAAAACACCATAGGTAATTACAGAATAAGAGTAGAGTGCATTATTGTATGCTTACTTAAAACTAACATAACTTGCTGGTTGAAAATAATACATAAAACTTACAAACAAGATAATATAAACATATATAAATAATATAAACATTAATAAGACAAGACACGATATCTACAACTACAACACAAAGTTTACACCCGTTTAGATACAATAAGATGCTTTATTTCAATGAGACTTGTATTAAAGATATCTATTTTGTGCCTTAGAACGGCAAGATTGCATTCAATTAGCATTTTATTGAGGGACGAGAGGCTTAGTGGATCAGTATGAAATAATATTTGATTATTATTTCTTAAATTAATTTTAGGAACAACAAACTTAATTTTGTTTACAAGAAGACAGTCTTTGTGCATTCAATTATTCAGTACATTGTATACAACAAGAACAGACATTGCTTGCCTCCTGCTACTCAATCTTTCGATATTAAAACCCTGTAGAATACTAGCATAAGAGATCATGTATGGATAAATATTATTGATCTTTAAATATAGATATATTAAAAATCTTTTCTGAACTTTTTCAAGCATATCACAGACTACTTCAGCTTTTAGTGTTCAAATTACAGATACATATTCCAAATGCGGTCTAACTAAAGCATTATAAAGCTTAATTGCACATTCAACACTAAACTGCTTTGTATTTCTAATAATGAATCCTAAAACCCTATAAGCTTTATTAACTATTTATTGAGAGTGTACATTGAATCTCAAACTGCTATGAAAATAAACTCTAAGATCCCTACAAGAACCTACTCTATTCAACACAGAGTCATTAATATGATACTGATTTTGTTAATAAAATTTACTTTTCGTGTGTATGTGATTAAGTGACACTTATTAATATTAAGATGCATTTTGTGATTTGTAAACCAGCTAAAAACTTGAGCTATATCACCTTGTCGCAATTGGTAGTCTTCCCTACATTTTATTATTTTAAAGAACTTAAAATCGTCAGCAAACAAGAGATACAATATGATTACAATAAGGGGGCACAGTAGTTTCGCTTTCTCCTATACGAAAAGTAAAACACCCAAGTGAGCCATAGCCCTTTAAATTGGGTCAGGAAATTACACAAAGTTCTGAATTTACAGATATACCAAATGAAAATAGTTTATATTAATTTCTTGGTACATTGTGACTTACTGGAAATCATATTCCATTCTATTTACCACGTGTTAAAGGTGTCGTTTATGACAACTTTCGGATGGATGTCTGTATATCATTAGCTAAGTAAATTGAAAGCACCTATTAAAATGAATAACTTATAGGTATTAGAATTGACTAATTCTGATCACCTGGTCACTATCTTAAAGTGTCATTTACAACAATAATTAGGTAAAAAAATACTTTTTGGTGTAAACTGACCACTTAATTAGTGACTATTAACAATGAACAAGTGATATGGTTTCCCGTTACAAACAGCTCATCCACAATATACATGCAAAAGCAACCATGGCAATAAAATTTGAACAAAAGACTGGAAAAATACTAATTGAAAGATGCGCCAGACAAAGAGATGTGATATCCCCAAAACTATTTACACTTGCAATGGAAGATGAATTCAGATCTCTACAATGGATAGAACACGGAATAAACATGATTCCACCCCAATCTGTGATTAAAAATTTCTCAAAACCGTCAAGGAAAGTTGCCTAAAAATGAACCTACGAAAAACTAAATTATGACAGACACGCAAGAGATAGGACTAATGAAGTTGATGACTGTGTTCTGGTTGAGATAAAATCTTCAAGTTAAATAGGGAGAATCAGCCTGCCAAATGATCTATGGGCATGTTTCGGAAAGTTTACTTTTGTTTTGAAGAATCTCAAATTAGCAGAGTACATAGTGTTTAACCAATGCATACTGCCAATACTTACTACCTATGGTTGCCAAACGTGGACCTTCACTAATGCCAACATAGATAAAATTGCAATAAAAAACATAAAGATAAATGGAAAGGTGCAAAGAATCAATACATGGATCAAAACAAAAGACTGAGATTTCATAGAATGTGTAACAACATTAAAAATGAGATTTGCGGGCCATAACGCACGATAAACAGATCAACGCTGGACTAGAGTCATTCAAAACTGGAGGCCATGGCTAGATCATCGAAGCAGAGGAGACGCTGGGGGGGGACTTTAAGAAAATAGGTGGATTATAATGGAAAAGAGCCGCCCAAAAGAAAACACTCTCAGAAACTGAGAAAGGCTTTCCCCAAAGTTACAGCTAAAGATGAAGCAGACGAAGAAGATGGTGTTTACTTTAGAAACTCCCAGTATAACAAACAGTAGCAAACGTGTAGGTGTACATTTTACCAGTTGTGCTCACAGTTGATTGAACTATTCCCTCTTTTCGTGAACATTAAATTGGAACTCCTACTAAGTCATCATCATCATCATCATCCAGCCTGATGTTGAGTCCACTGCTGGACATAGGCCTCCATTAAACTGCTCCACTGGGATCTCTCTTGAGCTGTTCTCATCCAGTGTCCTCCAATCCTCTTCATATCGTCACTCCATCTTGTTGGTGGTCTACCCCTGCTTCTTTTATCCTCTCTGGGTCTCCAATTTGTTATTCTTATGGTCCACCTGTCGTCCTTAAATCTCGCAACATGTACCGCCCATTTCCACTTTAATGCTGTGATTCGCCGGATTATGTCCTGTACCCCTGTCCTTCGTCGAATTTCGGTGTTTCTAATACGATCTTGGAGCCCAATACCCAGCATAGCTCTCTCCATCTTTCTCTGGGCCACTTCCAATTTCTCCACAGTGCCTTTTGTCAAGGTAAGCGTTTCGGCGCCATAAGTCATTACTGGCAGCATGCACTGATCGTATACTTTCCGTTTCAAGCTCATTGGAACGTCACTACCGAAAATATCTCTCAATCTTCCATATGCTGCCCATCCAAGACCAATCCTCCTCTGTAATTCCTTTGTTTGGTTGTCTCTATTTATTCTAATTTGGTGTCCCAGGTATTTGTATTCGTCGACTTCCTCGATGGCTTTGCTGTCTAGTAATATAGTCCCTCCCAGTACTAAGTTTGTCATGATTTTTGTTTTTTGCTGGTTTGTGTAAAGGCCAACATTTTTAGTTGCCTGCTTCAGTTCGTTTATCATTAAACCGGCTTCTTTGAGGTTGTCTGTTATCAGCACTATATCGTTTGCAAATCGTAGATTATTTAGCATCTTCCCATCTATACTGACACCTTTGTTTCCCCAATTCAGAGCCTTAAAAGCATATTCTAAAACAGTAACTAAACTTAACTAAAGTAACTAAATACTAAGTAACAACTGTAATTTCTATAAATCAGGCTTTTATGAAATCTATCGCGACTACATCAGAATGAATTCGATTAAAATGCCAAGGACTGCTTTGGCACAGGCTTTGGTTTTCGCCTCAAACGTCGTTTACGTCAATAATATCGTAGAACTCTCTAAATATTTCTCAATCGGTCCAATAAAAGTCTGACAATCTAACCAGATGAAACAAATGTAATCCGCGTAATAACATAAAATCACAAATATCGACTTATAAATTGTCCGCCTCGTCGGACATTCTGCGTTTCACCTTTGCGTAGTGGCCGAATCGGCTCCAGGTCCATTTATTCGAAATTTATGCATAACGAAGTAGTTCTTACATTTACAAACTGCCATAAGATAAATTCCCTATTTTATCTGATCGCGTTAATACGCCACACACACACACACGCACACATACACACACTTGTTGGTCTCCTTTCGTTAAAATAGCCATACTTATAAACGCGACGGCAACATAACGTCACTCCGGCAATGATGGCCGTTTTCCGGTACAATTGAAAATGAAATATAAATGCAGTCATTAACGTTAACGTCGGTTAATGGGATGCTTATCGCGAAAATTTCGGTATAATTGCGGATCGTGACCGTGATTTTCGGAATATTCATAGGACCATGATTGATGCCCGACGATTTGTCATGTTCAGAGAATAGTAATATCGTTGATTAAATGGGGATTGTGGAGTGTCGCGGAAGAATATGGTATTATTCTAGCACTTAACTGCGCCAAAATGCAACAGGCCGAAAGTGTGGCAAACACTCTTGGCTCGACACGACAAACCCTCATCCCTAGAAGACATTTTAATCAAATCCGACATTAAGGTTCTCATAGTTGAACGCAGTATTAACTATTACAAATGGAGTTAGTCACAAAACATTAAAATTTCCTGAGAAATTGAGCTCACCAAATTTAAATAAGCAGTAATTTTAATGAACTGCAACTTCGATGGTTGCAATCAAATAACGCGATTAAAGCAATCAAGATGAAGTTTGGACTAGTTTTGTAGGACGCAAAAGGTTCCTTTTGCAGAATACCTTCTTTACAAAGCTACTTTGAAGCTAAAGTTTATCAATCAAACAGCAAACGATATTTCAAATAAAGGCACAACATAGAAGAAGGTATGGTAAAAATTATCCAACAAAGTGGCGGAGTATGGAAAAAATTCCAACCACCAAGAGTGCTGGAAAAATGTATGGAAAATAGTAGTAGTCTGGTTTTCTTTCTAAAAGCTTCAAAAATCAAAATACGAGTGAAGTGGAACCCATTCACAAATATTCAGGAATTTTCTAGTGTGATTCCGATGGAGCATATTTGTTTATTAATTTTTCTAAATTTTAGAAAGAAAAATTGATGATGATGCTAAAACTATCAAAATGGTATGGCAAACTCATATGGTGAGAAAATATATCCAAATGTCATCTCTCCTAAAACTTATGGGAGTGGCATTTAGCCGTACAAAATTGGGTAAGATCACCTTTAACATCTTAAAAATCACACTAATGGGCACAATTTCTTCATCATGCCATTCCCATTCGAGTGATCACAGTCTACTAAAGACACGAAATGTTAAGTCTCATGAAGCCAAAAATAAAACATTTTGAAGCGAATCCATTTAATGTCTTCCTTTATTGAATTGTAGTCTTCGCATTCCCCAGTATTCATTTTCATAAAGTTCATCACATCCTCATTCATAACTGGATAATTTCATATCAAACCGAGGACGATCTTTAGACTTTTCTCTTCTTATTTTCAGCATCATTTTTTCCAATGTACCCAAACAAGTTATGTTTCAGCACAACCAAATTGAAAGATATGTTGATCGCTTTTTATAAACAAAAGTATTGAGGTATCTCCGTGCGAAACAAAACAAACTATTTATTCAAACAAATGAGTGATTTATACCTCCAATAATTTTTGGCACCGACTCTATCAACACCTCCATATTTTCAAAAATTAACAACGCCACCGACTTCACTTTTAACCTAACGTTTTACAATTATTAGAGACCAAGATCACATTCTCTTCTTCCCTATACCCTTGCCTCGGTCTATCCTGCCGTTCACAAAAATTGCCCATATATCAATTTACTCTTCTTCGAATAAATTAATTTGGGCAAAGACATGCGGGCCTCCATTGAAATATATACACGCCCATTAAACTGTTGGTAATGTATTTTGATTTGGATTGATTAATTTTCGTATGGCGTTTTACCCCCGCGCACGATTGTTATCGTATTCGTATACCTATATACGTACTTCGTTATTTATAGGAAGTCATAATTAACGATGGTCAGCGTATGTCACCACAATAAATCATTTACTTACTTAAAGGATCTAAATTATTAGGTTGTTTATCGACGCACATCGTATATTTTCTTTAGAAATGCAGATCTATTGAAAGCAGGTAGAGCGTGAAACGAAATGTTTGTCATATATATCAACTTTGGATTATCCATGTGGAAATATGACGTGCCAAAGGTGTTTTCTTAAGTACATAGGTACAGCGTGAGTCAGAAATAACCCAAATCGTCTTAACTGTACATACACTATAAAATGGAAAGTAAAACGTTTGCCTATAAACTTTTTGTCACACAGGCGTACAGCTCGAGTTAATCGAAACTAAACTTTCTGCGCCGGGCCAAAATTTGATTGAATATAGTCTATTCAAGTATTATTAAATGTTTATAAACAATTTCATTTTTCCAAAATACATATTTTGCTAAAAAAGTGACATCACTACACTGAATGGAACAATAAAGTTCTTTATTGAAGAGTCCTTAGGAACTTGAGTAAATTGTAATTTATTTTAGAGAAAGATCATTTAAATTATCTGGGTCAATTTTGAGTGAAATAGCAATTTTCCTAAAAATTAAAAAATTCCCAAAAAATTAATTAAATCGTAAATTTGACTAATGGCTGTTTATTAAAGTGTTTTGAATAAGTTTACTAAGCTTCAGCATTTTTATAAAGAGGCTTTAAAGTTGTGATGCTTTATTTAAAATATTGATACTACAATTGATCGAGTACAGTTGCAATTTGTCACCAATTCTATTATCAAAAATTTATAACTTTTAAGTAAAGTGTCCTTAGGGGCTATAGTGAGTTTCAACTTATAAGTGACGAAGTTTTGAAGTTGATAGTGTTCTAACAACTTTACTTGGTTGGATAAAATGGCAGTTTGTAAGTATCAAAAATTCATAAAAAAATATTTTAACTAAAATTCTGGTACAAATCACTACAGTTGTTGACTGAGGTGTACTGGGGGAGCTTATTGGATTTCTACTCGCTGTGAAACAGTTTTGACGTTGGAAGTGTTTATATAACAACCTAACAGTGGCTGGATGAAGTTGCCGTTTGCAAGAATTTTAAAAACACAAAATTGTGTAACATTCAGTAAGAATTTTTTGTTGGAGTGTTTTGAAAGTTGAGTTTTGGCACTTTTCATAAACAAGTGTAAAAGTTGTGACGTTTTGTGTTAGAAATTGACATAACTCAACGAGTGTAGTTGTAAGTTGTCATGATTTCTATTTTCAAAAACTCATAATTTCTGTATTAAAACTTATATCTTTGAAAAACTAACTAAAATTGTGTATTGAAGTATTCTTGGCGTAGTTTGTTAGTTACAACTCTTTAGTGAAGACATTTTGAAGATGATGGTACCCATTCAACAACTTGACATAGTGGTTAAATGAAATGGCAGTTTGCTACGATTTTAAAAAGTCATAAAAAACTTATTTAGTCTTATTTTCTGGTAAAACTCACCAAAGTTATTGATTGAAAAAATATTCATGTTCAAAATATTTTAATTTCGCTAAGAGTAGTTTACTGAAGTGTTATGAGCACGTTCAGTTGAGTTTTGGGCCCTTTTTATGAATGAATTTTGAATTCGTTACATTTTATGTAAAACATTATACACAAATGAGCGAGTGTAGTTGCAAATTGCTACAATTTCTAATTATAAAAATTTATAATTTTTGTATTGAAACTCAAATTTTTGAAAAACCCAATATTATTTATTGAAACGTGCTTGGCGAATTTAGTTAATTCCAACTCTTTAGTGAAGGAGTTTTGAAGTTTGTGGTGTCAGTTTAACAACTTGACATAAAAATTGAATGGAATGGTAATTTTCAATGACTTTGTAATCCCTGTAAACAATTTGCAGGAGCTGGAGGGTCCATTCAGGAAATCATATGCGAGATAGTGCTACTATAAACATCTAACATTTAATGTAAGCAAGTTAGTTTCCACTTATTTTACTGTTTCTGTGGAATTTACGTTCGACACAACTTATAAAAATAAATTTCACCCCCTCGGAAAGGTAAATTCGGGGGTTTTCAATTTTTTTCGGGACTTTTTTGGGACGGAAATGGTAAGTTTCAGGTTTCCAGGTAATCGGGAAACACCTTAATATTTCTATCCTTTGAGGTTGCTCAAAATTTCCTTTATACTAATTTAACTTTGATTTTGCTACATTACGCTTGTGTAAATGGAATGCCATTGTTTCTTAATTCGGGTTATTTCTGACTCACTCTGTATATTAATGACATGTTGGTTCAAGTCACTTATTGTCTTCCTATAAATGTAAATCGGACTGACCGGTTCTACACTAACTAACATCACTAAACTTGTGTAAAACAACTAGTTGATAGTTTAATGACAGTAAAGTGGCGCGGAAAATTCATGTAAACAATTCCTAAGGCGACTACCTGAAAATCACTTTGACTATTTACATGCGAAATAAAAATCTGAAAAATAGAATATTTAAAAAAGGAAGTTTTAATTATTAAAGTCACAATATCTATATTATATTTCTATTAATCTATTATTCTGATTCTATTTAAATTGAATGATTTTCACGATAGAATCATCCCGTCTAATTTCGTCCAGTCACATCTAGATTGAAATCTCCTTTGCCACGGAATTTCAAGAACGATCACCCGGTTTAAGATATGGTAGATCCCGTTTCTCTTTGCTTCGTTTCCTTTATTTTCATATTACATAGGATAAATTTACATAACCAGAACTGAACTTAACTAGGTCCATACGCGATTTTTACGCAGGCCCGTAATATGAAGTACTCGCGAGTTCAATTGACCGGTAAATGATATGTAAATGTCCTCCTCCTTAAGTGGCAACCATCGATGCGGTATGATATAAAATTTTCGTTTAATAACAATAAATTACGTTTGAGATGTGGTTAAATTCAATTGAAACGCTTTTGCCAGCGTGGGTCTGCTGATATGTAACAGTTCCTACAATGATGCGGCTCCTCATCATTTGAGAGTGTTTTATGGTGACACCTATGCTGTTTCCTGGTCGTGAAGTTTGGACTTTATTGACTGTTCTAGAATAAAAATCGAATTTTCTTTGGATACTATAATGAGGTTGGCTAGAATTGCATGAACTTAACCGAAAGTGAAACTCATTAAAACGTCTCCAACTGAATTTCTTGAGTGTCTGTAGAACCGATTAGTGAGCGGCAGGGGATGAATTAAGTTGTGATAAGTCGCTAAACCTCCTATAATCAGTCTGCTGTCTCAGGTGTACAAATTGTTTATCAGAATAATTACAAACAGGTTAGAGCGAAAACTTGAAATATACCAACCAAGAGAACAGGCTGGATTTAGAAGTCACTACAGCACTACCGAACACCTCCATACAGTAAAACAACTTATAGAGAAGGCATCAGAATACAATATACCTATATGGATGGCCTTCGTAGACTTCAGAAAGGCCTTCGACACTATAGAAACCTGGGCAATAATAAAATCTATGAGAAATGCCAGAGTGGATCAAAGATACATCAACCTAATAGAAAATATATACAAAACTTCTACAATGACTATCAAGGTTCACGCACAGACAAACAAAATAGAATCCAAAAAGCGGCGTTAGACAGGGAGATGTAATTTCGCCAAAATTGTGGTTTCGGAGGATGTCTTCAAGAAAGTCAATTGGAGGGAAAAGTGAATAAACATCCATGGTGAATACCTAAGCAATTTAAGGTTTGCTGATGATGTCGTCCTGTTTGGAAGAGATAAGCAAGAACTAACTAAGATGTTGGAAGAACTACATGTAGAACCATTACCAAACCATGACCAAATGACCAAACCATTACGTTTCATGGACAAACTATAAACGAAACACAATCATACATATATCTTGGACAATCAGTGACACTAAGCAAACAAAACCAAGAAATTGAGATCGATAGGAGAGTCAGATTGGGATGGACTGCCTATGGTAAAGTAAAATACGCTTTCAACATGAAAATCCCCATGGCATTAAAAACAAAAATCTACAACGAATGCATTCTCCTAGTCACTACCTACGGATCCGAGACCTGGGTCCTGACTAAAAGGATTATTAACAAACTAAGAATACATCAGAGGGCCATAGAGAGGAGAATACCGGGAATATCACTAAGAGACCACAAAACAAACCAGTAGATACGAGAAAGGACAAAAGTAACCGACACCATACAGGGAATCAGTTCCTTAAAGTGGCAATGGGCAGGACATGTTGCAAGACACAGAGAGAATTGGAGTGGACACATCACTAGATGGAGACCTTGGGGAGAACGAGGAAGTATTGGCAGACCACAACAAAGATGGTACGATGATCTGAAAAAATTCGCTGGGCTGAACTGGTACCAGAGAGCAGAAAATAGAAGTGTATGGTCAAACATGAGAGAGGCCTATATCCAATGGATAGAAGATGGCCGAAAAAAGAAAAGAAAGAAAGAAAAGAAGTCGCTAAAGCTGTGTGTTACCTCATCAAACACGTTTACTGCGCCGTGACGTCATGTCAGCCTCTATGACAGGTATGTGCGATTTGGCACTTAAATTTGAATTGACATGAAAAATGTAAATTTTGATTACTAGTAATGGTTTTTTTACGAGAATAACGTTTTTCTTTTGCTGTAGTACATGCAAAGGTACAGTAAGAAATGGTTTTTCAAACCTGGTCAACAACTCTACTCTGTCTGCAGATAGGATTATGCGGGAAACGCGTACTTTGTCAAGCGAACAACCTCTCGAATAATTACGGAGCTGCGTTTTAGCAACTTTTTCCGAACGGCGACTAGTGAAATTTACGAGCGCATGAGCAATTTAACCTATTAATTAAAATTAAATGTAAATGCTTATAAATACAAAACGATAAAAAGCCGTCGATGATAATTAATGACGCGAACGAGAATATCCAGTTTCTCCTCCGTATCGTCGTCCTCGTCTCGCTTTCTCACTCTGTCGCACTCGAGCCATGCCCAACCTTGATGAAAGTATTTACCAACAAATATGTCCTTGGCCAAGGCGCGATCGGAATCGATACGCCGATCGAATCTTGGAACTCCCGGAGAAACTGTACCAGTTTAAAATTTTTAGAGAATTATCCTTATCTAAAGAGGAAACTGATACAGGAAGCAATAAGGTATGAGGAAGGATTCAGTGATTATTCGAAGATGGAAACGACCCCACCCTGATCAATTCAATTTTCCTGGCTTTTCTCTAATTGCATCCTTCTGTGTACTTTTACAGAACATGTAAACCGACTTTTTGTGAATTGACCAGACCCGCAATTACATTAGATAATCTGTCGTACTGCAGTTGTAAGAAGTGCCTGTGTATGTTACTAAAATTATCGCGCAATTAAACCTTTTAATACTCCAAAGAAACCTAGCAAAGACAGGAAACGACCATTACTACTCCGGTTTAAATATGTGTAATCAATCTCCTCGCGAAATCTCGTCTCGTTTCCTATCGGCCGGAGCCTTATTTAATTATCTTCCCAGAATCGAATCGCATTAATTTCCCCTGCAAATAGTCGTAAGTACGTAATTTACTTTTTTCCGCGATGGGCGCGCAGGGAGAAAAAAAAACGTAAACGTGTTAAATCCGTAGGAGTTTATCGCTGATTGCTTACTAATTACAACTGAGAACAAGTACGTGTTCGTGGCTACGATTACTTTTCTAACAAGAATCATTTGCGTAGCCGGCTTTGTAACGACATGTCGGACGAATGTAGTTTCGAGGTGCTGGAACTGCTGGAAGAGTTATAGAGAAAAGGTTGGAATGTAACAGCTCGCAGTGTTAAATTTACACGACAGGTGGAATCGAGGATTTGCATTGAAGCTTGAAGTTAGCAGTTAGTGAAAATTGTGAGAAAGTGACGTTTTTTAGGATTTGTTCAGGTTTTGAATGATTATACAATAAAACAAAATTTTACACAAAATTACTTTACAATTGCCTTAAGTAAAAGGTGCCTTGAAACGTTGCTACAAAAATACGTTTCATTCAAACGTAATTTTCGGCACAATCGTGTAGTGAAATTGCTTAGTTTAGAGAATTCGCCAATTTGCCCATTGAGTAAATAGCATTAGAATATGGTGAGGGTAAAATTGATTACTAATACACAACTCCAATTGGCCATTTATGACATATGAGCAGCTCCAAAACTATGTACATAACATTAGCCAAACATATCGAAATTATACAGTTTTTGAGTTTTTATAGGTGATTTGTCTTGAATTTCGAAAAGTTCAATTACGATTTCTAATCTGCGGCACCAAAGACATAATGGAACAATTATAAGTTAAGTATGTATCAACTAATTTGTACTGCTTCACACCCTGCTATTCAGTATCCTAATATCGACGAATACACTTAATTGAGCAAGTTGAACACAAGATTTAATAAAGAGGGAAACAATATAGATATAGAAAATACAGAACGTATAGAAACAATATAGAAAGAATTCATATAGATTTTGAAGGTGGATAGTGTAGCACTTCCAAATTCAATATTAAGTTTTGGCTAAAAAAATATTTTAATATCATATGCTCTGTTCAAAAACATTAAAGAAACATTTTTTTTGGAATCTGTAACAATTTAAACACATTACATTTTGTGCGTTTCAATGCTACATATCCAGTAAAAAATAATTACTGGGGAAACTAGGACTATTTACTGCGGAAACTCATTGCAATAATTTTAAAAACTATATAAAAATAATAAACAGGAGAAAAAATGCTTGGCCTGGAGCATTAACTTACGGAGTCGCTCAACGGCAATAAGTAATAAGTAATAACGAAACATATGAAAGGAAAAGGTAGCAATAGAGATGAAGAAATGTTTCGTCAAACAGCTATACCAAAGACAGTACAAAGTTTACAAAGTACAATCGACGTCAAAAGAATCATACGTTTTACAGCAATTTTCTTAACATTATTCTTAAAATTTTACTCAAAAGTCCGTTAAAGTTGACATTTCAAAATCTTATTTGTTCGCAATTTCTCGCACTTTCGATTTTAATAATCATGGTGTGAATATATCTAAGAGATATCTTTACTCTTTGGTACTAAACACTTTTAGTTACTTACAACACTTATGGCTGGTACTTTTGCTTCTGATTAATCATCGGACTACTTTTGTTTATTATTTATAACTGTGATTCAGTTGATTGGCTGTTTTAATCGGGAATTAACTTAATCCGATGTTTAATCAGGACCCAAAGTACCAGCCCTTAAACTTAGTACTCAGAAACTTAAATTGATATACTTAGTAAACTTAGTACACTTAGTATACACTAAAAAAATACAAAAACGTGATGTGTTCATCAGAGTACTTTCTCATATATAGGGGTTAATTTAAGCAACAAACCGAAAAACGACAAGTACCTATAAAGTACTCCTCACAGTAGATTTAGCCAAAAACGTTACAAAACTTTTTTATATATTATATCTAATGTAGAATAGGTACTCAAAATTTTATAAAAATTCTTGGAGCAAATTTCGGGAAAAATTCAAAAAATTGAAGAATGATACAAAGTGCCTTTCACAGAAGATTTTGCAAAAAACGATAGAAAAGTTGATTGTATACTAATTCAATGGTAGAATATGTATTTTAAATTTAAAATAAATTCTTGTAGCAAATTTTGAGAAAAATTCAAAAACCGAAAAACCACAAGTATAAAGTGCTCTTCACAGATGGTTTAGCCGAAAACGTTACAAACCTTTTTACACATATTTAATTGCACAATAAATTTTCAAAGTTTAAAAAGAATTCTTGGAACGAATTCCGAGAATAATACAAAAAACCTAAAATCGACAAGTATAAAGTATCCTTCACAGAAGATTTAGCCAAAAACGTTAGAAAACCTTTTTATACATATTCAATAGTTGAACTTTCATATTTTCAAAGTTCTAAAGAAAATCGTGGAGTGGATTTCGAAAAAAATTGAAAAAACCGAAAATTTACAATTATAAAGTGCCCTTCATAGAACATTAGCCAAAAACGCTAGAAAACTTTTTATATATATTTAATATAGTACAATAAATATTCAAAGTTTGAAAAAAATTCCCTGGAGCGAATTTCGAGAACAATTCAAAAAACCGAAAAATGACAAGAGTAAACTACCCTTCTATCCTGGCCAATTTTAATGAAAAGCTTATTTTCACGTCCTGGTATGGTACAAAGTCCAAATACATAGTTTTGAACGTATGTGGTTTTTAGTTTTTGAGAAAATCCTACCACAGACATACATACATACACACACACACACACATACATACAGACGGTTTTCCAAAAACATGTTTTTTGGACTCTGGAGACCTCAAAACGTTCAGAAATACTAATAACTCAATTTCGAAAAATCGACCCGATTACAATACTCTCTCATATATATGAGTACCTCATATGAGAAAGTAAAAACTTTTGGAATTTCCATGGTAAAACTTGGTAATATTGTTGGAATGTAATATCATTAAAGGTTTCGGATTTGAACTTTTTCGCCCACACTCACAGATGTGATAAGATCCCCCTAATCGACCTGAAAAACGCACTTTGAAGTCTAATTGAAACAATTTTGTGAAAACGCCTTAAAAGCAATTGAAAACACTGTAGATGTGATAAGATCCCCTCCATCTCTTCGCCAGTTGCTTGTTTTGTATTGGAACAAAGATACTTCTGATAATATTTTAGAAATTAGCAAACCCCAAAAAGGGTTTATAGAACAAACCCAGACTACTTGAGCAGTTGTTCCTTGTAATTCAATACGTGTTCTTGTTCTTAGAATTTTTCAGTAAGTACGAAATGTAAATGTCTAAATTTTAATAACCTGACATTGTCCACTACTTAATAGCAAGAAAACTAAGCAAAACTGTCTCTCCTAGGGACGAAAAATAAAAATCAAGAATACTACTCCTATCCTAATCTACTCCTGGCATTCTTACTACCTAGTATTGAGCCATACCTTATGACTTACCCAACTTATAACTTGAAATAAAAATATATGCCGTTTAAAATTTCGTTAGAAAGAACTTAAATGAACAGAATCAGTAATTTTTTTAATATTCCTGTCTTAATTTAATATCCAGGTTTGGGAAGCATTAGAAATCGTATCGTATCGTATTTTTAAGCAAAACCTGTTAGATTTAAGAAATATTTAAATCCTCAAAGCGCAAACTTATTGCCACACACATTTCATAACTTCCGAGTACCTACTGTTAAAGGTTAACCACAATAAGTTTCTTATTTCCGAAACCTTTTTTAGTGGATTGTTCCTCTTTACGACGGACGATGATCCCAAATTAGGCCGCCGCACGCGTGTAATCGAGGCGTTAATTACCACTCAAAAGAGCCGTCCTCCCTCCCGAAATTGAAACGTGAACACGAACTCGAGAGCGAGAAAATTAGAATTGCCATCATCAACATCATCAGTATCACCATTGATGACGTCGCCATCGACGTCGCCCTCAAAGGGGTGCCTCGTTTATAATTACTTATTACGTAATTGTACTTTAAAACACTGACGTGCGTAATTATGACCGATTTATTCAGAGACGTGTAATTAAGACGTCGGGTGGTAGCGTACAGTTTTCGGTGTTTGATTGGATTTTAATAAGTAGCCGTGGTGCGAAGGCGAAAAATGGGTTAAGCGATGTGTAAGGTTCGACTACTTGTAATTACCGAGATGATCCGATGGAGGTACTATACTTTCACCTAGAATCGTTAACGTACACGAGATGAGATTTAATGTCGTGGAATTCGTGAGAAGGACTAATTAATAATAATAATAATGTAAACAAAATGCTTAAATCCTCAAAATATTTTCGTAAGATTGCACATTGCACTCAAATTTTAAAAACGTCCGGACCAAAGTAACTATCAACTTTTGTTTTACTCAACTGAGTATCGTTCCGAAATCTATTAATGTTTCTCATTGTTCCACCATCGATCACGCTAACGAATTTATGTTCGGCCGCGTTTAGAAAACGGCCAGACGCCATCGACAGGCCACATCAAAGTTCTCTCGTCGAGGGTATATGTGACGATTTAAGTACTGCCCTAAATTTTATTTAGTTATCTGTTTATTACCGTTTCGCCATTTAACGAAATTATTTTTCGCGCGTTTCGAAAATCGCCACACGTCGACGACGCAAATCAAATTCCTCTTTGTTGGGCGCGCGTGTATACGTGACGTGTCACTTGACAGAAAATTTGTCGAATACCGCACGCTGTCCAAAATTAATAGCTCGCTGCATATTTTGAGCGGAAACTATTATTTTCACGCAGGAAACGCGATAGGAAATATAATAATTGAACATTAACTGTACAACTTTTGAGCGTACGTAAATACCGTTTAAATATTCCACGGGCGAGTAAAATATTTACAGCAATTCAAAATGGGAAATTGAATGGCTCGTTGGGAAAATTTGAATTGAATTTCGCTAATGTGAGGTATATTATAAACGCCGATGTTTTTATTCACGTGTCGAATAGCGGCAATAAGAGTCAATTGACAAACAATGAATTTTAATTTTAATAATCGGGAATGATCATTTTCGATACAATTTCCCGTGTGTAAAAGCGTTTCCGCTAACGGCAATCGTTCGTGACATGAAATATCGCCCCTTAAATTCTTGTACTTAATAGCCTTGTTGTGTGCGTTTGTACTGGTATTCCAAACGATCCCTTCCGTACTAACAAGATTTCTCATATTTCATTAATAGAGAAAAAATAACAAAAACAAACGGCACAGTTATTACTCCGTAATCGAGTGAAATAAGCGGACTTAACATAATGCGACTCATAAAAGTTGCCATTAATCAATTTTGGTATAATATTATTGGTCGAATATGGTAATATCTCGTATTCCGAATGAGTTATCGGTACGATATTGAGTTTATCGCAAATCGGGCACGATGTGATATATTTTTACTGTTGACCGTCAGAGGCATGATTTAAAATATACATTTTTTTAATTTACGATTTATCGTTTAGAGCTTTGCTCAAAATGAAAAATCACCGTCAAAAGACAAACTTGAAAAGGTTGCACAAACTATCACTGCGAAACCGGAGAAGTTGAACTTACTTAACTCCCTTTTGGTTATGGACCATCTATTAATACAGTTGTCGATTAGATTGGCAAAGAAACAAATTGATGCTGTTTCTAATGCAAACTGAGGAGAAATCTCGTATCCACCTCTTCTTTTGAGTATTGGCAATTTATCCAGTGATAAAACTTACCATTTAGCACAGTTTAATTAATCTAAACCATTTCACATTCCTAATGGTCTTCGGGTTTTTAGCAGCTTTCCCGTAACGACTGGATTATATAAATATTTAATTGGCAATTGGCAAAAAACCGCATCTTTCACCGTTTTTGGTTGTTTCTATTCCATTCACCCCTAGCTTGAGGTTTCTCCACCAACCTTCTTCATTACTTTGAGTTATATCAGAAAGCTACTTCATATTCTTATAGAAAAGTTGAAGTTGGAAATGTTTAAAGCATCAAAAACGCATTTTTATATATTTTTGGTATTTTTCTAACTGGAAAATTCCGGACTACTCCGGAAAATTGAATTTTCCGGACTAGTACCTCCTGTAAAGACTTTACAAGACGCAAAATACACTGTTTTCACAGCACACGCACTAAATTGATGAAATTTTTTCGACGTTGTTTACTTTATAGCTATAGTTGCCAACAAAATTGACAAACTTGATTTTTGTGGTTTCTAAAATTTGTAAATTTCGTCTCTTTTTACGACTTACGAAAATTTAATACAAAACACGTCAGTAAAATCTCTTACTTGACTCGGAGCTCTAAAATACTCTGCACATAGTGCCTCATATTCAATTTAGCTCCTCTTCAGTAATGTGCGAGTTTCATGACTTTTATGTAAATAACTATTATTCAATTTTCGAACAAGTGAGTTGTCCTAGCTGTCCAAGTGACGTGAGATGAATATAACCAAACACGTTGGGAATTTTAAAAACATATTTTGTTATTAAGTTAGGTTAGAAATAATTATTAGTTGAAAAAAGTAGAAGCTTCAAAGCTTTATTTAAAACTACTTATGCGTAATCTTCCAAATAGACCGTCTTATTGCTAATCGGTAGTAATACTTTTGTAATAAATTTATAATGCTTATATTACTTTATAAAAATTTTAACATACGGAAGAAATCGAAATTACTCTTTTCGTTTTTGGACACCTGTTGCCCAAACCAGATCAGTTGTCTTTGCTGTTCAAGAGACGTAATTGGTGGGCATGACCAAACAAGTGGCTAATCTCAAAAAATAGTACGCTATAGTAAGATCAACCATATGGAATTATAATAAATGGAGAAATGCTAAATGTGCTAAGATATGCGGATGATACAGTAATTTTATCATACAGCGCCGAAGGTCTACAGATGATGCTGGATCGTATCCACGAGGTGGGGGAAGAAATGGGTATCAAAATTAACGTCAATAAAACCAAATTTCTAATCTGCAGCCGTAACCCACACCCGGGTGCTAGACTCCAATTAAACAGTATTCCAATTGAAAGGGTTTACAAATTCTTGTATTTGGGGACCATTATAACGGACCAATTAGACCCAGACATAGAAATTAAACGCAGAATAGCAATGACGAAAACAACTTTTAAAACAATGAGAACATTTCTATGTAACGACCACCTTAACTTAGAATTAAGACAAAGAATGGCTAAGTGTTATGTTTGGTCGGTTCTGTTGTATGAAGTGGAGGCATGGACCCTGAAATTGTCAACAATGAATCGCATAGAAGCACTAGAAATGTGGATACATAGACAAATGCTTAGAATACCTTGGTCAGCACGCATAACCAACGAAGAAGTACTAAGGAGAATCAATAAAGATAGGGAATTACTAAGGACTGTCAAACATAGGAAAATGTCTTATCTGGGTCATGTGTTAAGAGGAAGTCGCTATAAGATCCTAAAACTGATTATGTGTGGAAAAATTGAAGGTAGAAGAGGTGTCGGAAGAAAGCAAGTTTCCTGGCTAAAAAATATTAGAGGTTGGACCGGTATCCGAATGCAGGACAACTCCTACACATGGCAGAAGACCGTGAAGCCTTCGCTATGATGATCGCCAACATCGGATGATACTGACAGGGCACATGAAGAAGAAGAAGTACGCTTTACAATTTAGTGAAGAATAAAATAAAAATATTGTTCAACATTGTTAACAAATCAAGTACAATCATTTAAGATCAGATAGATAAGTTAGGTTACAAATATAGTTATAAAAATTAATAATAATTATATAATAATAATAATAATAATAATAATAATAAAAAGGACTATAAATTTTTAATGCTCATATTAAACAATAGAATCATACGAATATAAGGTAAGTACATGAATTTTTGGCTTGATATATTTTCTTAATAAATTTAGAACGCTTCTACTACTGGCATTACCTAATAAGCATATTAACGTACAACGAAATGGATGGACACTTGATTTTCGAAGACTTCAGGTTGATCAAATATGTTAATTATTCGAATAACCAAACAGTTTTAAGTCTCGAAGGGCAATAAGAAAATAGTTTATTTGCTATTTGGGTTAATTTTCATGCATGGAAGTTCCACAAAAATAAATAAAATTGTAATTTTTTTGAACGACGACGTCTAACTGTTCAAAAGAAAATGAGGTTCTGAGGTTATGAAAAGTCGAAGCTCATAGCTTTATTTTATTAATTGTCTTATTTGTAACCTGTATAATTGTGATAATTATCAGCCCTAATTTAATCAGGATTCTCCGTGGTTGAGATGGATCAGGATAAGCTTCTTACTGTTTGGTAATTTATTACCAGAATGTTAAATCATTTAATGCGGGTATGTTAACATATATATGCATATAATCGTACTATATGCATATATATGCAAACCAGCACCATATGTATATGCTAGTTTCATGGGTTATGTCATTCGAAATCCAACAAAAGAAGATGTTTGATTGTTGAGGCACATTACATTCTCAGAAAGTATCAAAAATATATACCGATAGCAGATAATAATTAAATGTAGATTAAGGCCAAAAATTTTTTCTCTTGGTTCATACTATATTATTATCGAGACAACGATATAAAAGTACTTGAAACTAAAATTTTTTGCGAGTTTAACATTTCACACCTCCAATTCTTCTATAAGAATTTGGAGTATTTCGACTGTAATATAAAGTAAGAAAAAAATTTCTACGATGAAGATAGAGGGATGTCGACAAAAAAAACTGATATTAAATATAATTCCAATTTTCTGTTATGGATTTTTTGCTATATGAGGGTATTTTTTGTTATTTAAAAGGGCCAAGGGCAGTTTTCACTCTCGTATTCGGATAAACCGTTTCATATTGTAACGGAGAGTTTCGCGTTGGAACGACTAAGTTTATTTGATTACAAAAATCAGACTTGCTCTGTACTTAAATTATAAGTAAGTATTTGTACCACAATTAGGACCAAATTTCCATAAATGTTGAATAAGGAACTTGTGGTAAAAAAACTAGCGAATTCATCGCATAAGTTAATTCACAAATAATAAATAATTAATGTCAAAAACATCTCTCACCAAACAGAACAGGAGGGATGCCGATTCCAGAACCATCGGTAAGAGTATGTAAGAATATATACGTATGAAATTCAAGTAACTTTTATTACGAATGTAACTGGACGACTATGGTCATCGATTGCGAAATCTGACTACACCAAACGTCCAATCTTCCCGGTAACGATTAAGTATCTTTACAAGCCGGACATCAATCAATGTTACAAATCCCCGTGTCCGTTCTGCATAAAGAGCGTTGTGGTTACGCAACGAATTTCTATTAAATCACGTATCGGTAACCTTTGACTCCGCTATGTGTACTTTACCAGTGCGGATATTTTCCGAGAAAAGCCACTCGAGATGATATCAGCCAGAAGGTGTGGATCTATGGGACCGATCCCACCTTTTTTATAACAACCGTAGGAAATATAATTAAATCGCACTCCTTTTGAAAGGGGTACGCCGCAAAAAATCGAAAAAGGACCGCATTCTCTACTACTCATAGAGATCACAATGACCCCTGGTTGCGTATGTGAAATATATCAATGGGATCGTGTGTGGACAATATGGTCTTAAATGTCGAAGAGATTTAGAACATAGAGAATAAAATGGGGAACTAGTGGATATAACTTACCAAGATTCCTTTGTACTGACTATTTTTTTAATTAAAACAAATTTAATAACGAACCAGTGCTCGCAAATTGACGCATTAGACAAAATTTGCAGTTTTCTGGAAAACTTCATAAGCATTTATGACTGAAAACAATCTGGAAAATTAGAAATATTACAGTTATTTATGGTACTAGTGCGTTATGTTGAAAATAAGACAGGCGAGAAGATTTATATTATAAATTATTATAATATACTTATAGATTATAAATACTCAAGTGACTTAGGAAATATAACACGCGAGTGGCATACAATGTTTTATCCAACATGTGGAAGAAATCAGGTTTTTTATGAGATAGTAATTAATAAGATTTGTGATCAAATCAAAGCTACTTGCGTCTCAGTTGCCTATAAATGTCAGAATGACTTGGCAGTGACTTTTTTATATTTTGGTTTACATTACAGAATAGAATACTACTTTAGGTATGAACGTGAGTTATTTCCTAGTTTACTTGTCTAAAATGACATTAATAATGACAGTCATAACTGTCGTGTGTTGGATAATAGTTATTTAAGCCACAAGGTATGTAAAGACGTTTTACCATTCGAGGCAAGTGTGTACGAGCCGAGGCGAAGCTGAGGCTTGTCACTTGCCGAGGATGTTATTAGTCGATACATTCTGTGTGGCATATTAGATTTTTCACGCTGCCATTGAAAATTTCCTCATAATTCCTCAAAAAATGAAATCTTTGAATTAGTTTGGACGTACGTCACTCTGACATAAGTTGACTGACACACGTCAGACTTACACTGACATATGCGTAACTAGGGATAAATTAACTTGATTTACTCTTTTGATTTTCCTAGGAATGTAAATGACAGTATTTATATTTCGTCGTCAGGGAAAAATAATACACGAATGTTATTTTTCATTTTCATGCAACGTATCTATGCATATAAGAGCGATTTCCGATAGCGGCAGCGTGAAAACTATATTAATATTGTACTTATGGTTAATCTATTGAGTAATAAATTTTCGTAAGTATCTTCAAGATCTACACCTTATTTAAAAGTTAAATCAAGCGAATATACCGTAAGCAGGGGGTGACTTTGTGATTAAGTAACATTGTGACTGACACCTTCTTTATTTGTTATATATTGAATTGCTCGCTTTTGCTGAGAACCTTCTAGTGCAATACAAATAATAGTACAAATTAGACAAACACTCTTCCATTAGAACCCTCAAATATATGCTGGCATCTAGAACTGAACACTTGTGCACAGCGATGTCAATTTTAGGAAAATTTCCCTATTTTAGGGAACTTCAGGGTGATTTAGAGATTTTTCACGCATGCTAGGGAATTAGATAGTACATACTTATATTTTCCTGTATTGATGTTGTTAAAATGTCCAGAACTCCATCATTTCTTGTCTATTGCCACATCGTGACAATATAACAAATCACAAAGTGGCTCCTATTCGTGGGATGAATTTGTATTTCCTTTCCAATCTTACTTGGAACAGCTAAAGGCCGTTAATATTCACTTGAGCCTGTATTAAAGGTGTTGCAATGTCGGTTTAATTGCACTAGCGTAACAAAAGTAATAAAAAGCGCTCGTAAAAGTTTAACGTCTATAGTGACCCCACTCGAATATCCGATACAGATACACAATTCTTATTGCTTATGGTGATATTGGCGACTGCAAACCGTTCGCACCAAATATACGACGCTGGGTCGCACGATGTATCGAAAATATTGTGCTTTGATGTAGGACAAAATGCAATTTTTAAATGTGATCGATACATCATCGGCTTTTGTTTTGTGTCGCAAGTAAAGTCCTTGTAAAAAATGTAACAAATATTAATTTAAATATACACGACGATGATACATGGCACAAGAGTGTAGCTATTAGTAACACTACATTGCTCTGGCATTTACCCATTACTGTTCGGCACGTTACCGAAAAAAAGATCAAAAATTGTCACAAAGCCAGTGGAAAACATTTTCAGTCTTTTCAGAAAACTTTCCTCGTAAGTAAAAATACTCATTGATTTTTATATAGTGTAAAAGGAGATCAACTCTGAAAGATCTCTAGTGCTTTTATAATTCTGATTTAAAGATACCCACACAATTTACTTAAAATATGTTATAGGTATCCATTTGATAGATTAATAGTTTATTCCATTATTTATAACTTTTTGCAATAAAAATAATAAAAAAATATATAAGTATATTTATTGAAAAAAGTAAGATAGCTTAAAACGTCTGTTTCTGATACGATCTCCCCACAACTTCAAATTCTTAAAAAACTCACAAAAAATGTTGTTAAGGAATTTCAGAGAAGAACGGCGATTTTTAAAACGTTTTCTGAGCCTCGGAACAGCTGCTTCCACTGATTTTGCCTATAAACTTGCCTGTACGCGTCAAAACATTTCCCAAGAGGAAAATCCAAAGTGAATCTCCGTTACTGAAATAATCACCGCGAACTGCGCTCTTTTTTGAAGGTTACGGTAAGTTCGTTTAAAAATACTCCCAGGCGTGTAATGTATACATACATATATACAAATCCATCTATTAAATATCGACTTTACGGCTTCCAGCCTCGCTTTAAACAGCGCTAAAGCAACAATGGCTACGGCAATATATAATTTAGTGTTTAGTCCGGGAATAGCTTAAAAGGTTAGATCGACATGTCCGGTTTTGATAAAACGCGGTTCTCAATTTTTTAACTAGAGAGATACAAAATCGTTAAGTAGACGTAATAATGAGACCTTGCCATTTTCAAGTATAGGCGAAAGAGAACAGAAACGGTTAAGTTAAAGCGAAGTAGGTACGGTAATTGATCAGATTACTATCTCCCGGTCAATTAAATCTACACTGTTATTATGTTCGCCATTTCGGGGCATATCTATGAGATTTTGTTATGGGAAAGCGATATATTGTCGGGTAAACGAATGAGTAATTATTATTGATTGTTATAAGGAGTTTTTGGGAAATCATGGGAAACAACTACTTTGAGGGTAAATACCACTACTGACATTGAATTACCCCTAATTCTCTATGTTCCCAACGGTTAAAACGGTAGTAAATGAGAAAACACATCATCAACTCCGAAAGAGTAATAACCCTGAATGGGATTTGAACCCACAACCCCGGCTTTATGCGGCAGCGCTCTGCCAATTATTGTAGTAATACTAACAATTGTATCAGCTCAAGTGGTTCAACAAGCCAGAGGTTGTGGGTTTAAGTCCCACTCACTCAGGATTATTAATTTTTGGGGTTGAGGGTGAATTTTCTTTTTCACAGGATCTTGTGATTTTTTTAGGGATCTTTCTAAGGCAACAAATAGGGCGATACGAGTTCTGTTTTTGATTGACAAGTCATTTTATAAAAACGTAATGAATTTGAATAAACAATAAATGAAAAATGACACAAATCTTTAGTTGCAATCTAAAATGCACATATATTTTCATGAATATATACTACATAAATAATAAATATTCTATATAAATACTTCCAACCTACCCAACAAGCACTGTTGAAATAATAAAATTGAATAAATGGAATGCAATAAAACAAAATACAGAAAATATCTTATAAAAAATAAACTCCATGTTATTTATGTATTTTTTGAAATTTAATTTCTATTTATATTATTATTAATCTATTATAATTTAATTTATTATTTGAAATTTAATACACAACTTGTATCTTGTCCCAAATATTTTTATTTTCACGTTGTAATGCAAATTCAATAAACATAGACCGTTTCTAGAGAGTCGCAGGATGGGATAAACATAAGAGCGAAAGGATGGCCATATATTTCTCGTTGGTTAAACAGAGAACGACCTTTTGCGATGTTGCTAGCTCGCGAAACATCACATTCATCCGCTCCGCACACTGTACCGCACACATCCGAAAGTGTAAAGCGATACGCGACCGCGATACGCGTTGACTTGGACTGCCTGCTCGGCCGGCAACGTTGCAAAACATCCTTCTCTGTCATACTAACGAACTACTGTTAGTTTCTCGTTTGCTCTTGTTGATTTCCCACCATGCGTTTCGATAGAAAAGCTCCGTATATTAAAACATGAAAGCAACCAGTGAAATCGATAGGAACACGCATTTTTAACAACAGAATTAATCTGAGTAGATATAACAATACGCTCATCACTAAGGAGCGGATAGTTAGGCATTAAAAATAAGGGAAAAGGTATAAAATTTAATAAGGAAGGCACAATTTATTTGCAACAAAGGCAATTCAAATAACAAAAACGGCAACTTAACTGCCAAAAAATTTTCTAACACATCCTATTTTTCTTGCAAAATATTCAAATTTTTTAAAGAAAAAGGTATATAACAGTAATATGAATAATATGGAATGAGCAAAAAGACTTCTAGCTTGAAAAGTTTATTATACATTTCATTGATTAAAATTAATTAACTGAAATTTATGTAATTTAATTATATGTACAAATTTCATAATATAAAATTGAAGTTAAGTATATGGAACTTGATTGGTTTCCCAGGATATTATTAAATATTTTCTAATATTATCACGCACGAGGTTTTGTCTTTTATCTAATAAAGTACATCATTAAATTTTTGTCTGTTCCATCTGGGAGCACTTTACTGGTGGCATCGTATAAATTTTCTGATCTTTCGAAACCAAACGCTCACAATGATTTCAGAACATCAAATGATCACTATTGACACACTCCACAAAACTTTTACCCATTGTCTTTCCCATTAATTTTAAGAATAATTACATGATCAGCCGGATGCCCTTAACCAGTATATTATGAAACCGTTTGTTGAAAGGATTAAGAGATTTCAAACTATGAAATATTGCAGAAAAAAGGACATAATGTAAAAACAAAATGGCATATGGTTTTTTGAAGAGGCATAAATTAAAAAAAAAACACACCAAAAAGGCAGGCAAAAGGCATTTGCCTATCTATCCGCTCTTTACTCATCACAGTTACTAATTACAGCCTTAACATATTTTCCTCATAATTTGTACTTTACTGAGAACTTGCATTATTGTACGTTTTTGAAATACAAACAGATGACAGATCTCTCTCAGTAGATGGTAACTACAACTATTTTAGAGTTAAGAAATATTTATCATTTTAACTGTTCTCACTTTACGCAAAAGTCATTTAGTGCCGACCCCTGGTGAAGAGCACTGAATGCTCGGACAGATGACAGATGTCATGTCTCGTCAACTGATTGATAGCAAATTGTGAGCTCGTTTGACTCAACTGATGTACAAACTGTTAAGAGTAGTCTTAGTTTTCCCAGTTAGCTCGTCGTGAACTCCATTACCTTCACCATAATCTCACCGAAGGTGCCTCAAAAACATCAAACGAGCCATACGAAATCGTCCCGTTCCCGTGACCGAAACGTCCCGCGATAAAACTGCCCCGGTCCCGAATTTTCCCCTCTGCCTCCCTCGTAAAAAAACCCTTCGGGCCCTCTCCCCGTGCACAAAGTACAACACACGGACCTTCCCGATCCGCCGACGTCGACCTGTTGATTTTCCGTTTGGAAGGCGAAACAGTGTGTTCGTGGTGTTTACTGCTTGTTTATGGAAAGGCTTTGCGAGTTATCGCCCGGAAAATTAAGTGCTCGGTGTCCGATGAAGCAGCAGAGCGGCGGCGACGGCAACGGGAGGGCGAAAATTAAGACTTCGATTTAATAGGAGGGAAAGAGTAAAGAGAGAACGAGAGGGAAGCAAGAGGAAAGATCCAAGTTTACTTTGGATTGATTTACGTGGGGCGAATGAGAAACTGCCCGGGAAGGTAGTTGACAACAAATTGAGAAATATTGACTAGGATTTTAATACGTAAATACTCCGTAAATCCATTCTGGACGTAGTATAGAATTTCGATTAAAAATGTGATAGATCATCTAGATATCCTTTTGTAAAATAAAGAAATTTGAAAGTTCTATGTCTTCTTTTACAACTACTGCAATTATTTCCTGAAAATTTATAGACGAATCTTATACTCTCGAAATGGCAAAATTAGAGCACCCTTCCACGTTGTCCAGTTGCGCTACTTCCTTAATTATTTGCTCCAAAAAATACAACACAAACTTTATCCAATGCTTAGAATTAACTGATGCCTAGAATAATACTAATATTATCAGTCTAACATAATAAGTTTTATTTTATTTATTTTTATTTAAGATTTTATATTAAGGTCGCCATATGTACAGGGCTGTTTGATCCTATTACTATTTGTATATCATTGATATACACATTTCGTTTTTCTCTCTTATTTTAATATGCAACTCACAAACATGGTTAATTGTCCTTTTACTGTTGTAAAATTTATTAATTTATTTATTACATAATCCATCACCATACATCGTCCCAAATGAAGTATTTTAGTGAGGTTATAGAATCGTAGCTTCGTTTGATCCAATTAGTTTTAATTTAATATTATTCATTAGTTAATAATTAATTATTTGAAAGTAAATAAAATATACTTATTTTATTTAATTATATACACATATATTTTAATTATTCAACTCACAAACATGTATAATTGTCCTATTAACGCTGTGAGATTTATTAATTTTTTTATCATATCATATCAACTTACATCGTCACAAATCAAGTATTTTAGTAAGGTTATAGAATCCTAGCTTCGTTTGATCCAATGATTTTTATATCAATTATATACACCTTTCGCTTCTTTCTCCTATTTTAATTATGCAACTCACAAACATGGTTAATTGTCGTATTGCTGTTTCGAAATTCGCTAATTACCTTATACATTAACTTATGTTGTTCCAATCCCAATAATTTAGTTAGGTTATAGAATCCTAGCTAGAATTTCGTATACTTATAACTAATTTGAGCTTGTTCGTTTATTAAAGGTAAACCATAATTTTTATAACCTCATTTTGCAGAATTTGCATTTTTTGAAACCACGTTTTACTGCAAGAAAAAGTAAGGTTATTTAATCCCTGAACTAAGAAATGAAATATGCAGTATAAAATTTAATTTTTGGTTTATGAGTTAGGTATGTCCTATATACTGATAAATTATCGCGATCTTTGGCCAAATTTTATTAATGATATGATTAGGTAATGTGTCCTTTCCCGCAAGTTAATCGTCAATTATCAAGCCCAGATACTTCACTCCTCAGACTGCCTATGTCCGTATGTTTACATTCTTATATTTATTCCTTACGTTATATATACGCATGTTTGGTTTATGTTTATGTATAATTCTGACGCTTTTGTATTGTTTTGTTTGAATATCGTAAATTATGATTTTTTTAGTTTATCTTCAACAGCCAATTTTGTAGCACCTACATGTTCATTTTCGATCTAAGTTGAGAGTTTTGTTAAGTTAAGTTAAGTTATCATTATTTTTGATACGTTTACATTGATGTATATTACATATACACTCCTGCTGAACCTCATTTGATGCAATTTTCTCAGAAGAAAATCAATATAGACTATGCCAAAGCCTTATTTAAATCGATTAATGCAGTCTTGACTAAATTTTTATTGTGCGTAGCTATTGATACATCTTGTAATAAGTAAATAGAGTAGCGCTTAAGTACTGCTATTGTGATAAACCCATATTGGTATACATCCAATTCAATAAATTTATTGATGAAAGATGTTTCATTTCATATGGACTTTCTTTAGAGTATCTGAAAACAAATTTAATATATTGACCATATTTACTTCCACTTTTAAATAAGAGGTTCATTCTACCAATTTTAAGTTTCTCTAGTAAGTGTGCCATTTTGAGCACATTGCTTATCATTGGGAGCAAAACCTGGATTAAACCCTCATTTATTTATCTGAAGATCCTTCAGGTGCTTAAAGTGGCGGTACATGCTTGGAAAGGACAAAAAAATAATGTCCATCACCTTTCATAGGTATAATTAGGTTTTAATTATAATTACATGACAGTGTCGGTAATTACCACCATCATCGGACCTGTTAAAATATGTAAGATAAACCAATTGTAAAAGGAAAGATAAATATAGGTTAGCTAGCTTAAAAACATGATATTTAAAGCAAGCAGATATATTCCTCCGCCTAGTAATTTGCTCCTGATATAACCCTCATCTGGAACTCACGTCTTGGTAACCTTTGTGACAATTGTTATCAAGATGGAGGTGCCTTATTAGTATTGATGTGAAATCTGAAGTGTGCTCTTACATCCTCTTAGAAATTTAAATTCTTTCTGGTGTTGGTAGGTTATTTTCAATCCCGCCAGCCATGGCATATTTAACACTGAAGAAGTAGTTATTAAATTTGTTTGCTTTTTAATTCATTTGTTATTATATTTTTTGTGTATCAGGTATTATTACAGTTTCTAACGACATATATGTATATATTTACATTCGAAATTCCCTGACATTTCCCGCCAAATTTTAAAAAATTTCCCGACCTTATTTTTGTAATCAGCAGTCTTTCACGCGTGCTTCCAGGAAGACTTTTCTTAAGAAAGTAATGGAAGGATCATAGGAAGAATATCATTGAAAACTTGTGAAAACGGGAGAACTAAGGTTTCTTAATATTTATTGTACCTAATTCATAAATAATATTTGAAATTATCAATGTTACGTCGAAGTATAAAATATTTAATTATTTTTACTGTATTATGCCTTATAAATATCTCAATTAAACTGCCTTAGCTTATCAGGTCCCATTTGGTTTGGTTTCTTTTCATTTTTGAGATTGTTTTGCGTGCGAGTACAAAATATGCAATTGTCTAAATTTTCTTCTTAGTAGAGATTATTTTGGTAAGATCTGCAATCTCCTTATCAATTTCTGCTGTTTGATTGTAAAAGTTGTCTTGCGCAAATTTTCTTCGGTCTTCAAGCACACGGATTTTAATGTTTGCCAGTCTAACTTCATTCACAATTTCGACATCTTTATTCTTATTCTGCTTTTGCAGCTTGAGAGCTTTTTCATATTTTTCCATGCATTTCTAAGTGACAGTAGTTATTAATGGCTTCGTAATTTCCGCACTTTTTCCTTAACGGTCCCAAAATTCCAGAATTTTTTTCCAAAATCCCTGACTTTCCCCGATTTCCCTGACTAAATTTAGAATTTCCTGACTTTTCCCTGATTTCCCGACTGCGTGGGCACCCTGTATTTACTTACTTGAGAAGTATGCCGTAAGAACCTTGTCAAACTATCTAACAGACTGTTAAACTAGAAGTTAGTATTCGAAAGAATAAAACAATTAATGGGAGCCACAACTGGCTAAGACTATAGCAGATGTATGTTACTATGATGTTTCCATACTTCTGCGCTCTATGCAGAAAAGCAATTTGTTTCCTCAACTTCCAAAAAAGAATTGTGGTTTCTTAATTCCAAACCAAAAAGCGAACGGAAATTTTAATCTACTATGATCCTTACAGTAACTTTTCAAGTATATCCTCGTACACGAAAAGGAAAAAAGGGTTGTTCATTACACATATGACAGCTGGTCATACAGACGTATACTGGATGAAATGCACTACCACAAGTCTGCGATTCAGGTTATTACGGGCACGTATACACGTACCTACGAGAACAGACCAATTACAGAAGTAGGGTACTTCTGTTGTTATTTTATAATGCAGTAACAATTTCGTTACTTAACAATCTTGACGTGAGGAACAAGGTGTTCGTGTTTAACAACTGGCAGCTAAATGACTGTGTTTTCCTTCCTTAAATTTGTGTCAAAAGGTGATTTAAAAATATATTATGCCTGGCTGTTGGGGGTGTAAAAGGCAAAAGATTTTATTTATACCTTTGATAAAAAAATATTGTTAACCGTGATTATTTCAAAGAGCCGCGTAAATTTTGACATAAACCATGTTATTGTACTTTATAACTCTGGGAATCACATTCAACGTATCCATATAAAACACGATTCCTAACTGTTGAACATAGTTATACCTCAAATTTATAACGATTATGATATACCCTAAACCTATACACCTCAAAGAATCATTTAAGATTCTTCACTACTTTATGAAGAGGTGAATAAAATAACAAAGATTGATACCTACTGATGACATCCAAGTTATCCGCCATTTCGATATTAATAACTCGTAAATTTAAAAATTTTGATTTACGCCCAGTTCTAAATCAATCTATTGAATATACCTTCCTAAAACAAAAATTGCTATTTTAGTATTCTGTAATAAGTATAAAGACTAACTTAGAAATTAAAATAATGCTAATAGACACTAGCAGTTTATTTTTGTGTGTGCAAAAACTGGGTCTCACCTGTGACCCTTTTGTGTTATAAATTACGATTTAACAATCTTATTCGTTATTCGCGTGGAAATTTACGATACAAACCTACTTGACCGTGTTGTTTTATCATGGAAAATTTTAGTACTGATTGAGATTTTCGTATCATCTAATTCAATAATGAACACAGCCTCCTGACACCGCAGATTTAAAATCTAACGAAATGGGAAGACAAGACTTGGGGTGTGCAGTGGTATATAGCCCAGGTTACATACTGAAAAATTATAGTTTTTCACGGCATAATGTTCTACAGATATCTGAAAGTTTTAAATGGTAGGGGGGACCTATAGGAAGATCATTGTATGATCATATACAGCCTATAATGTCACTGTTTTTTTATAAACAATGGGTTAAGGTGTGAAAATCGATTTTTCCTCATAGAATCTTCCGGTTGCATTTTAGAGAAAAGCGGTCAACAAAAAAGTTGTAGACGATAAAAAGACGGTTAATTTGGTTTTTTATAAATTAAAATCAATAAATAAACAATTGAGTTATTAGCAAAAAAACCATTAATTTTTCAATATTATATAAATGTTAATAACTTTTGCAATAATAGCGATAAGTGAAGAGTAATAAACGAATTATGAAGTCTTTAGGGGTCTTTATAAGTGTGCAAAATTTCAGCCAGATCGGGTTATTAGTTTACGAGATATCTTATTTGTTTATCCCAGAGACTCAATGTTTAAACAATTGAGCTTGTCCAGGCTGCAATCCTACAGATATTTAATAAGGTGGAATAGTTTCCTTGAATGCCGAACTTTAAGTTAAGTTTGAAAACCAACTCAATTTTAATGAAATTGTTGTTAAAAAAATCATTTTAAAGAGGGGCTAATTTTTTTATTATAAACAAATAGAATAACTTTTTTGTCTATTGTTACACACGTTTTTAATAAATTGCATTGAAAAGGTGGTAAAAAACCTTTCATTAAAAAAACAGGTTCTACTGTCAATAGAAGCCGAGATAGCAACATTTAAAAAAAAAATCATATCTTCATTATTTATAAATATTAAGAGCCGAAGTTTTCACCAATTTTACATAATGACCTAGAATGTTAATATAGGTTTAATATCTATGCGCCTTGAAAAAAGTTATAGCCCTTTAAAGTTAAGGTTTTTCGCTCATGTGGAGGGGGTCTAAACGTCGTTGGCGCATGCCGACGCCATAACACACGAGATGTAAACCCAATCATTTGTTTTTCCCAATAAACAACTATTTCAATTTATCTTTGAAATAATCGCTATCCCATTTCTGTCTGGTGAAATAAAAACGACGCATTTTCATTCCACCGAATGACAATTACATGTGTGTGTCTGTGTGATTCACGGATAATCTTGCAAAAGCCCGACGTTTCGCAGTGTCCATCCCGTGAAACCATGCAATTATTCGATAACAAAACGTCGAGTGTGCTCGATTTGTTGCACTTAATGACCTCACATCTGCGTCAATCTTAAAAATTATATCACGATGTTGTCGTCACCGCAATACTGTTAAAACGTTAATGCGGCCGGCTCTGTAGAAATTATGCGGATTAATTTTGCAGATTCATTGGCGAATTGTTGAATCGCACCATGATAAATCGAGGCTTTATTAAAAATAACGGAATTCATAACATTTACTCGATTACAGTTTTATTACAACTCTATTGATGGTAAATATGGATCCTTGTTGCTTTGAGATGGATTTATCACAATTTTATGCCTTTATCGACTTGACCTTTTTAGATAAAAACTGGTACCGAATCGAAACGAAGAAAATGAAAACATCTCCGGAATAAAATCTCACGACGATAAATAAAATATTCCATTCAAATGCCATCCATTTCATAACCGAAATAACAAATTCGCAGGTAAAATCCGGCAATATATCAATAAGTACGCGACAGCAACGTTTGTCGCAATTTTTTTAATACATCTCTATTAACGATCTATTAGGCAATCAATTATAGGGTGTCTCGTCTTGTCTCTTCGTGCTGCGAATGTTTACGCGTATCGAAACTCGCCGTATAACATACGTACATTATAATGTATACTCAATGTCTACAAAAACAAGTCGATGTAAATTAACGCGAAATATCATTAGTTACTGCAACGGAGATAGAAGAGATAGGGATCAAGATAAAATTGCAAATCACCATGACGATATCGATAAATACAGACATGACCTGCCGTAAGTAGTTTACATTTGCAATAAACAATGCGTTAGACGACACATCAGGTAAACAATAGCTTAAATGTTTAAAAATGTACATACTATACGTATCCGTATGTATTTATTCTTTATACGCTCTGTCTACGTCTGAGTGAGTTTCCAGTTGAATAACTTCAATTTATAACATTTACTATACACACACATACAATACCAATTTTTTCCACTTTGCAATGACCTTGCCGGGCACCAGTTCATTCCAGATTTTTTTTAGCTGTAATTAAATTATGTCAAGAGTAATACTCGTGTGAAAGATTTATTCAAAAATTGTGCTAATGACGTACGGGATAGAGTTACAACAACTAAACCTCGGCGCGAATTTTTATTGTTAACACAAGGCGACGAGATAATAAAAAATCCCAACACTGTACAAGTAAATTTTGAAAATTAGAAAATATTGTAATACAGGAATCCTGGGTTGTATAGAACATTTAAACCAAGATGAAGGTATTTGTAAGATATATTATCGTTATTGTCATTATTATATATTGTATCGAAATATAATACATTTCACAAAAATTATTGGTTAAATGCAGAAGTAAAATTTATTACAATATAGGTAACATATACAAATAATGCGCGGTTAAAACGAAAATAAATTATTTGTCTATAGCTACATATTATTTGACACTTCTTTTCCTTTAAATCCAGGATTATGTATGTTTACCTATGCATCTACACAATCTCATTTTCAGCCTTCCGACATTTATTCTTCTGGTCGATTTTTACATCTAGGTTTGTGGTTGAATCAGTTTTGTCTTTACATTATTATAATGGTAATTATTTGTCTTTTATTGTAAGTCTACGGCGGAAAGCATAGCAACCTATGGTTCTGAACTATGGGAACTGAAAAAGGCACATAAGTCAAAAATACTAGCTACGAAAATGAACTATTGAAGAAGGTGCTGTAGACTAACAAGACAAGGTAGGACACGAAACCTTGAAATAAGAGCGAAGATGGGTACTGATCTGGATATTCTAGATGCAACCGAGGCAAAACGCTCAAACTAGTATGGACATCTAAGACGTATGCCAGATGAAAGATGGCCAAAGAAGATATGGGCTTGGACTCCACCATAAGGACGATATAGAGGAAGACCTCGAAGATCATGGGTGAAGGAGTCCAAGTCATGGAAAGCAGAAATTTAAGAAAAGGTGACTGGAAAGACCGAAAGAAGTGGAAACTAGGATCGCTTGATATATATGCTCTTCGTTTGTACCAATGCTTATCCTAAAGAAAGCCCTCTCCTCTAACCTTAATGCCCAACATGCCTTAAGCGTGACAATACATTTATAGGACGGTAAAAACGGTAAAAATTAAATATGTAATAGGAAAATATACCACAGAGTTTTGGTTACTTATGTTGACCAAAAATTTCTTGAAACCACTTTTCAAAAGGGAAATGAAGTAGTCCAGGCTGTAATCATTCATACAATTTGTTCAAAAACCTAACACGTTACTTGTGTCGCTATGTAATACTGATTCTTTGTGTCATACCTTCGTGACATCTGGAAGTTTTTGGGACGATACCATGTTTATCAAGAAACCATATTTCGTTGAGGTAATAATTTACTTTAGTCAAAGTATTAAGCCCTTAGAGAAATTCGAGTACCTACACTGAAATTTTCGAAGAGTGGCCCTTTTGCCAATTCTGGCTAATTTTAATTCTGACCAATTTCATTGACAAAAAATGCTGCCTGCTAGTGGTGGACACGAGACGAGACATGTCTTGTTCTCGTCTCGTCTCGTCTCGAATTTCAAGACGAGACGAGACGGGACCAGTACTGGTTCGAGACGAGACGAGACCAGACATAATTTCGTCTCGTCTCGAAAAGTCTCGAAGTCTCGTTCTCGAAGAAATTGCAATTTAAGAATTTTCTTTCGTTTGTAAAATGAAATGCCACCAAACTCCATAGCAATGAGGACGAAAGCGCAGGTAAAAGGATACCTAATAAAAAGTCTGGATTAAACCGTACCATTGTCCAGTAAGGGAGTATAATTAGCCCGTCGTTTTCTTAGAATTTTGGAAGGGTTTATTATACAACAGACAGACGGACAGTGGTGTGAAACGTTTATCTGAGGTAATGGACATATTTAACAGTAATGTTCATTCATTCATTTTGTACCTGTTCTCTATAATCTAATTTCTTTAATTTAATATTTTCTAAAAATGAAATATTCTTTATCAAAACATAACATAACAATCAATAAAATATTACTGTACATTAAACTTAACCACACCTGTATAGGTAGGTACTTCAAGAAAATCAGTAAATTTGTCAAAAAAGTATACATTTATAAAAGTACCGTCTATATACGTCTATTCATTTCGAGACTTTTCGAGACACGAGACGAGACGAGACGAGACGAGACATAATTTTTGGGAATTTTTCGAGACGAGACGAGACCATGTCGTTTCTCGTCTCGTCTCGTCTCGTGTCCACCACTACTGCCTGCAGCTATTGCATCAAACCCGATGGAAAAATTTTATTAAAAAATACGATTCAGCTGGATCGGTTCTTTTTTCCACGCGCGCACACCGCAGCTCATTGTCATTCAAATGCAAATTAACACATGTTACCTAAGCAACCTTCATCGTCTCGAATTAAAATCATAAACGCTCATTTACAATAACTCGCGTAGCTTATGATAAATCGACGGAGACGCGAATCGAGAAGAGAGATAGGAAGAACAAAACTCGTCGACATTGAAAGGCATGCACACACATACCCGTGATTTTTTCTCACCTTCCTGTAGAGCATAAATTTAGATTTGTTCAGGTGCTTTATATTGTTCCTGCGCTCGACGGCGTTCCGTGATTAATAGTTTTCAATTTGATCGGGTCGAGAATTATTGTTATTAATGTCGAGCGTATTGGCTGTTTTTCCGCCGTTCGATTAATGCACTTCTTATCGACGATTAGATCGACAGTTGTAACTTTGATATGTGGCGAAGTTGATACGGTAGTGTGCAGCCTTTTCTGAACACTTTACAGTTCTTGGAAGATTGAAGTCATGACCTAATGGAAATGTCACGGGCGGCATAATGATTTGACACGGGGAAAAATGCAGAACGTTTTGTAGGCGTATGCAATTCGAATTCTGAAAGTACAAAGGAGATATTGCACCCGAGACTAGAAAGAAACTTGACAAATGCTGTGTTATTAAGTGGATCAAAAGTAAAATATATGAAATTCTTCAACGGTACTTGTCAGGAGTAATGCAATACCCATTGTTCTACTCTATATAATATTCATTACTATTGTTTGATTATTCCTTACATAGATATAGGTGCAGTGTCGTTGGAGTTTGAGCGATTCTTTACAAACTATAAGTAAGTTTCTTTTATTCACTATCTGAATATGTTCCATGATAAAATTTTCTACGCCCCTCTTTTTTCATCTCTCCCGGAAAAAACCCTAAATCTCCTCTCCCACGCAATACAAAGGCCTCTCTCTTTCTCTTTCCTCGGACATCTGCTTAAGGGTCGAACAAAAGGGTCAAACTTAACCCTTCCACTCCCACGCACGACGGTAGGAGGATACTGAATATATCACAAAAACGTCGGTTTTAGGTAAACACGCTCACAATGAGCAAAAGTACTTTTCTACTGTCGGTCTTAATCCCTTGCAACCGGTCGGACATTCGATAGGGACCACGTTTTGGATATGTAGGGGCAATTTTTGGGGAAACGGCGCAGATACGGATCGTCTCACGAATATTAAACCGGAAAAGACTTTGATGCTTCTTGCATTGAGGATAACGGCGGGCGCTACAGATCGATCGGATCTATTGCCACGTATCGATCGTTTTTATTGGGCAGTCATGGTGACGGCGGTAATTGGCGTTAGAATTGTGTCAGAGGTGAACGAGAAGTCGGAATTAAGGTCGTTTTTAAATTGAGCCGTGCTCGTGCGTGGTTAAAAATGGAATTAGTCGGTCTTACTCAGCAATTAACACGTCTTTCCTATGACAGGAAATGGGCACGGTACAATAAATGAAATAACTAAAGGATACAAGATTTTAAGGATATTATTCAATGAACCAGAAAATTATTAGACATTATCAGCAGTTTACAATCTACTTGTTCGCGTATAACTCCCCTCTTTACATGATTTCATCCCATTTCATTTACTCCAATTAACTAGCTAGGCGTTCGATGTACGATATGCTTCTCGAATAAAAGAATTACAAATTCCCCAGAATCTGTAGCGATCCCTTTACCTCTGCCAATTACCCATTTACACATTTTGTCGCGTCAGATAGGGGTAATCGGATTGTCGCCTATTCATGCACAACTCTTTACAATATTGCCTATTTTCGCGTAAATACCAAACATCTGCACCATGTGCAACGCTTGCGTAAAAAGGGTGGAGCTCATAAGAATGGAAAGAAAGTGAATATATACCTAACTTTTGAAAAAAAATCCAGGTATTCTATTAAACTGACAAATAATTTGCGCTCTATATTAAATCGAATGAAAATAGAAACAAAGTACCTACTGTCTGTTATTTTAGATTTATTGTTAGAAAAAATACCGTGCGGATCAATATTCTGAGGTGCAATAGCCACTCAAGTACAACGTGTTTCAAAATGATTGTCATCTAGTTGGCGTTGGAATTTCTGTGCATGTAATTTTTGAAGTGCCGCAGTCTATTGATTTGAACCTATCTAATTCTGACAACAAGTGTCACTTCGAACATTTATTGTGAAACTGGCAATCAGTACTGCTGGTAATTAACGGCCATTGTCAGGGCCAAAACAAATACTACAAACAGACAAATACTCAGAACTCTTCTTTTGACAGAGAAAAACCAGAAGTTAAAAGAGGATAAGTAGGTTATTTTGAGGTTATGTATAGCTAGTAGAAACTCCTATTTTCGCAAGGCGGTTTTTTTTTATTTTACATGGGAATTCCACAGCCGACTATAGATGACAATCATTTTGAAACACGTTGTACTTTTAACAACATTACAGGTAAAATCCAGGATCAAAAAGAGATTTATGAGACTTTCATTGCTGCAAACATCTCTCGGTCAAAGCTTTCCAATTCTAAGCTCCGAATGTTTTAGAAAACTATAGGGGAAAACTATAGACAAAATTTCGATTCACTTATAAATTAAAAAATTACTAATAAATCCTTGTTGATCTCAAGTTTTTGTCTTTAATTTTTGTCAACTTTTTTAAAGTTTATTTTGCCTAGAAATCGGGTCTGTAGCTACCAAGGTTGAAGTTATTCAGTTAAATCAGTTCTCATCTATTGTCGAAAATAAGGAAGTGTACGTGAGATATATAAGATATAACAAAATAAAGATAAATAAGTAAGACGAAATAAGAAAAGAAGAGAACAGGGAAAGAAAAGACGATTATATTTATATGTATGGAATGGCGGAACAGCGAAGATAAATTATGTAAATATTGAATATTGAAATAATTATACAATATCAATATGAATCTGAAAATTGGGACGAAATGAATAGATAACGAAGAACTGCTGTCATTTGAAATGAAATACTGAAGAAAAAGTTGCGTTACCGTTAAATGTTAAAGCTTTTACACGTATGAAGAACTGTCATATATGGGAAATTGTGGATAACCATATTAATAGACACATTATATTATCATCTAAACCGTACAGATATATACAATAAATGAAAGATAGGAGGGTGGTATCGAAAACAATGGGCGTTGAGAAGCAAGGTACCATAATAATTTAACAGTCAAATAATTTTAAAAGTAACAGCTGGAGGGCATATTGCATATAAAAGCTTTAGTGTGTTTTAACATATATTACGATTAAAAAAAATTACATGTATTTTATTTCACAATAAATAGTGTTAATTACTTTGTCATATCAACCTGTTTATAGCATCCCCGTTGCCAATCGCAATGGGTGTATCCCATCTCGGCACATTTTATTGCGGCCGATTTTACGACACCTTGTCGGTCCATTTCTAATATACCCATCTCGGCACAACGGATGATGCCCAGCCCGGCGGGTCGAGCAGGTATACACTACAATAATAACCCAACTCGGCATAAATCTAAGAGGGTACCTTCTTGATAACACGGTAGGTATTGTCGAAAATAAAGGTAATTTACAAAATTCATAATATTTGGGAAACCTAGTATCCGCAGCACACCGTATACGAGTGAACATCATGTGATACGCTCGAAAGGACGTTGGAAACGCAAGGGGGCAAGGATCACACATGTAGGGGGGGGGGGCAAGGATCAAACATGTACTCACTAGGTCTAAAATCTAGCTGAGAGTTATCGTGTTATACACAAATAATTTCTGTGCCGAGCTGGGCTCTGTAAAACAGAGTACCTGGTAAGATATGGGCCGAGATGGGCATCACTCTATGCCGAGATGGGCACTGTAGAATTGAGTACCTGCCTAGATGTATGCCGAGTTGGGGTATAATTTAGTCGTTTACCTGCTTCTTGTGCCGAGATGGGAATCGCCGAGGAATACATCTAGGGATAATCAAAGGATTATTGTTAGGGGAACCGCCGGTTAAGTCTGGCTGGGATGGTCCGTAATCGGAAAATTGAAACAAACATTTTAGGATCGGTACCTAGACTATCCTTTAACGAAATGTTATTGACACCAAGAACTACCTATCATTTTACCTGCATAATCAGGGGTTACATAATTATCACTGAATCGAGATAATTCCCTTAATTTAAAATATCTAGAGTACTTACTACAGGTACCACAATTGACTGTCAACTTTTCCCAGAAATTTAAGGATGTTGAAGTACCTACTGATAAAGTTTAATAACATTCTCTTATATCTTTTGAAAGATTATACACGGTCAGGCAAAAAGTCATAGAAAAATAGTTATTATTATTTTTTGGATTATACAATATTTAAATTTTTCTCGGAATTAAAAACAAAAACAATAGAGCACGTCACGCCATCATAGACCTAAACCTGGTCGTTTTTGAAATATCGAATTATCAATATAATTTTCTAATAAATTATTACAAAAATTTTAAGTCCATTTAATGGCTATGAAATCAATGCCCACCCACTTCTTACCTCATGGCAATAATGAATTTGTAGAAAATTTTGATGAGCTAGAAAATTTCTAAGGCAACTTTGAAGAAAACAAAATTGTGATTACCTAGTGCGTTTATTTATCTTACTCTGATAGTTGGAAAACTTGATAGAGGTAACTTAATTTCATGATAATTAAATGAACTTAATATTTTTGTAATAATTTATTAGAAAATGATATTCACAACGCAATATCTCTAATGCGGGAACGTTTAGGTATGTGGTGAGGAATACAATACTTTTTCTTAAAACGAGATTGAGAAGAACTTAAATAATGTACAATATAGTGTTCTATTAAAAAAAAACTCTAAAACTTGTAAACCTTTGAATGAAAGATTTTTCGATAGCTACCTACCCCATTTTAAAAAAAAATTATCGATATTTTTCAAATATATCAACGACCTTATTAAATATCGATATGCATATGCCTTATCCGACCTATTCTATTCAAATGCAGGGTCCGAAATCAACAAGAGCGAAAGAGAAACTAATAGTAGTTCGTTAGTATGACAGAGAAAGCTGTTTTGCAACGTTGCCGGCCGGCCGGTCCGTAACCCATTCCGAATATTCCCGTCGGAGGCTATACAGCGAATGATCCGGTAGAGGGTGGCGATGACTGTGATGTTTCGCGAGCTAGCAACGTCGCAAAAGTTCTTTCTCCGTTTAGCCAACGAGAAACATATGGCCTTTCTTTCGCTCTTATGTTTGTACCATACTGCGACTCTGTAGAAACGGTATGATATCCATCAAATACACTCAGTAGTTTGGTTAAACATCCAAATAAAGTCACATAAATAAAAAGTATAGGAGGCATAAATAAAGAACAGAATTAGTTAATATAATAAAAGTGTCTCATTGCAATTTCGCTTATTTTTTAAACAATGGTGATTATATGAGATTTTCGCATCAGTTTTTAAACATTTTCTCCTTTCAAGCCTCGTGCTGTGATCAAAGTGTTTATTAAACTCGTAATAATGGTGCCTTATTCTTCCAATTATACAATTTTTTTTTGATGTAGCAAAATATACTTTTCTAAATATCTTGTAAATATAGAAACAAACACGATGTCTCCATACAAAATTAAGTAGGTAAGTTAAGAATACTCAAGAAAGGTCACAACGTGTTTAGTTGAGTTTAACATTGAATCTATCACATTGTGAAATAGATGTAGGTACTTACTATATATCTGTTTGGTGTATGTATAATACTTCTACAAATATCTCTAAAGGCGTTAAAGTTACAATTGACACAATAACCTGCTAGGTACATATTAAGTAAGGAATTAAAGCCTTCTTCTAAATTTCCTCGTACCAATCACAATAGTTATTGAAATTGATGGAATTTCTGAAAAATGACAAGTTAACTTTCAAAATCGATTCCCTAACACCACGCCTTCGCCCTTTAATCCGATATTAGACATCCGTGCATAACCAAAATCCCTTTCATCGCCATCCGCGTATCGTACCGATAAATCACAATGCATTGCTCAGGATTCGACTTAACCGAATAATGAAACGTGTCTCATCTTATTAGGAGGCGACCTCAGGCGCTTCATAAATCGAAACAAGTGCCAACTAAATGTCTCCCATTCATCATCGCCCCAATTAAAATAACAATTGTTATTAGATCGCAGTTGAGCGATTTATATTCGAGGAAATGTGTAAAATCGTTAGCGAATTAATTAAATTTGCGATCATGGGAGGTAAATTGACAGCCTCTCGGGAGAGAGATATACATACAATATGCACGCGTACTTATAAATTGTATGTTGTAATCGGAGTTCAATAGATAAATAACTTAGATACTGTTTGGAAGTGATGTCGAAAATGGAAAAACGCGAGACCGTATCTCGTAACAGCCGGCGACCTTCCTCTCTCACAGTTCACAATAAGAAGAAATTACAGTTGAGTGATTACAAGTATACAATGATCATTATACTTACCATAATAGCCGCACTGCTTGACTCAGTACAAATAAAACGAAAAATTATTATTTCACAGCTGCTATTTTTAATATCAAACATATTCTTCCACTATTTATTTATAGACCCGGCATTTCGACGAAATATAATTAATTAATGCGCCACAGCAATTTTTACATAAATCCGCGAATGAATAAATAAACCACAGTTAACATAACATTGTTGCCACCGATATTATCCCATCATCCTCATCGATAATTAATATTTAATATTGCGATTACAGCGAAACTAACCGATCTGACAAATTAATAATTGGACAATCATCAAGTACTCTCCTCATACGTCTCCTATTTTACATAAAGATAAATCAATTATTGCTAACTATAATTACTACTAATTATTTCACCAGTAATTACAGTCAATCACATTTCGTTCGAAAGCCTCTAATCTGTTGGGACGGGACGAAAATTTCACCTTTTGGCTTGTTTAATGATAATAATACGCACACAAAGTGTGTTATTGTGTGGGTCCGGTTAGCCAATTGATGACTACGATGAGGACGACGGACGAGTGTTTGAGTTAGAATTAATAGCGCCACTTCTAATTAATTAATTACGAGAGGCGCTAAACGAAACATTAAATGAGTGAATGAAATCATTAAAAATAGGAAGGATAACTTGGATCTGCGGGAATATAATTCGATTTTACTCTCTCATAAGTGAACTGACCTTTGATTGTAATCCTCTTATATCGATAAGCACTAATTATCTTACTACAAACGATGATGGATTCGGTTTGTATTATTTGATAACCTTTCGATCCGCACGAGATGACCCCCCCCCCCTCTCGGTTTAAAATGCGTGGATGTTTATAAATATTAGCTTAAAATAATTATCACCTAATCCTGTGCAATAAGGAATATTAAGTAACTAACATCGACGTAAGTCACCTTGGGAGGTATTTAAATTGAGATGTAAACTTGCGTATATTCCTTATCTCGGAATGTATACGGAATACATGAATGCAAGTAGGCGATGCATTTCGATACAATGTATCCTAATACCTTTGCAAAACAAAAAATAGTAGGTACAGAATAGTTCGAACTGTAAGTTTGATTACTGATGCGGATTTGGATTTGATTAATACTTTCTTCTGATCAAACACAGGACGTTAAATTTTAGTTCGTAGGGCTTAAATTTGTATCCAAGTACTTCCTACAAACAACAGTTAATAGAAAAGCGCGCAGTGATTACTGATTTTTTAAGAACAATGAATCCAATGAATAGAAAAACGCCCAAATGTGACCCTAAAAATATAATATGTTTGTTTGCTGAATAAAGAAAAACGCGCAACAATGACACGTAATTGATAAAGGTACTGCAATTATCAATTACAGCTCATTTAAAATTTCGATACCTGACGCACAACGCTCTTCTATTGGTGATGTCACAGGTTAGTAAACACCTGGAGTGACAGTTCTGCATAAATATGAGAATTCACCACAGCATAAATCTACTCTAAGGCTTAATTTTATGGAAAAAAGTTAAAAATTGTGCAATGTGAAATGAATAAATTTTCAGGTTCTCAAGTTTTCACATTTACTGTAATTTTTTGTCTGGTGAAAATTGGTTCTGCGGCCAAATTGCACCAATTTAAATGTGAAGAATTTAGGTTGAAAATAAATTTTGAGCAACGTCTACGACTGCCAACACTTTCAGATTTATTAATAATTATGAGATTGCCTTGAATGTTAATCTTTAAAAGCTGTCAGATTTTGACGTGATATACGCCTTATAAATCGATGTGCCGGCTACCTGCCGGTTCACAAAACATTGTAACGTTACGCCAGACCCATGCGTGCGAGCTAGAGTGAGAGCGACAGCAATATACAGAGATCGACCTCGGCAGTTGGCTTGCGACGCATCTATCTCTTTTACACGACAGCGTCCGAGTGAAAGCTCGATTTGGCGATCGGCTCGGTTCGCGAGCGCGATGGAAGGGGACGAAGGGGTATGCGCTACGCGCGTTCTGATTGCACTGTTTCCACTCCGTCGTCAGCGACGACAGCGACAGCAGTCAGCGCATTATTTTTATAAAGTTATCTGAATATTTACTGTGCATAACATTGCTTATTACTATTACAATAACAATTGCGGCAATAAGGTATTCAAGTCTTGCATTCTAAGAGTTCGACTAGCTATATAATCTCATATATTTGTTCTTCCATCGGTCAATGAGTGCAGTAATAATAGGTTATGTTACGATTTCGACTAAAACATTATGATGAATGATATACCTAAATGATCGTGTAAAAAGTCGACTGCTTTCATTAAGTATTCAATAAAAACAATTATCCTGTAAGGTTTAAGATTAATGTTCAACTTCACACATGTCATAACAATGTGTCTAAAATGACCAGTTGGACCAGCCAACCGCAGTGCGAAAAACTCTTCTAATGATAATTTAGTGATAATAATTCTATTCAATTCATAAACGTATTCCATTTTTCATCAATGTTTTCTTATGACGTTATCACGTAAAAATTATCGTCCGCAAACCGACTTTGCAGACCATCAAATTTTCTTTTAAAGTTTTTTGGGATTCCAGATGCAGGAAGACTAATGGGAATGGCTTTAAAGGTTTAAACATATTAAATGAATTTGAAAACTGTTGTTTAACTATACAGTAAACTCTCAATACCCTCATGAAGTTTACCAACTTGTGACGTCACCAGCTGTTTCGGTTATGACAGACTTTCCGTGCATTTCTTCAAACGTTTGAGTATAATTCGATATAACTCAATAATAAAACCTCAATAATTAAAAACCGTTTGCAGTTTGTAGAATTTATTAGCTATTCGTTATAGTGAGGTGTAGTATTTCGTTATGCTGATACCCTATTCATTAAATACGTTCACCTTTTTAACTTGAACCTACATATCTCCAATTCAAATACCAGAAATCAAATTATCCAGATACTTTCCATTGATAATTCCTGACAAGACACGCAATACATTTTCAATGGTCATGTGCGATGATAATAATCATAAACCCAACAAGTTAATCACCTCAATAGTCGTTGGAACATTTTTCTTTTTTCGAAAACGTTGCACCATTCGATAGTTATCACATCTAACTTGCGCTAATTGGTTTATACATATTACGCATTTTTATTTAACGATATTCAAATGAATTCACAGTCGAGCTGGCGCGCATTTCACGTTTCAATTAAAATTTATTTATAATTAATGAATAGAACAACATGGCGGGCGGCCTTGTGGATAAGTGTGAAAATTCATAAAAAAAATTCTAAATTCTCTTTATACACGAGGATTTTTTTAACGAGATTGTCATTGGGAAGCAGGGAAAGTGAACATATGATTTAGAGCCTACGGACCTTGGAAATTCGGCGAGTTTTTCTCTTAACAGTTCACGACGCAGGAAATGTATTCGGTGGAAATTTGACCTCTTCCAAATTAAAATACGTGAGAAGCAATTACTGTAATTGTGTGTGAATTGTGAATTTACAACTTAATTAGATGAGCCTTGATGATTAGCTACAGCATTTTTAGACAATTAAATAACCTAGACATAACCAAAATTACATTTTTATTAAAAAAGGTGTAGTAATGTGGAAGATTCCATAAAGACAATTCATATTCATAATTCCCATTTTAGACCAATTCTTTCTGTTATATCCTCTTAATTAAATGATTAATAAACCTAACGAGAACGTATTATCTAGTTACTTAAACTTTACGGGTAGAAATTAATGGACTAATTACTGAAATCAATCAGTTGTAATAATACCTTTCCCGATAATTACGGAATGTAATGAATGCCCAACACATTTCCTTGACGCAAGCAATATTCGCTCCTGGAGATTATCCAACCAAAAACGTTAGCGATTCAACAGATATTCCCAGAAATACGAAATTTGGAAATGAAATTCAACATTTTAAAATTTTTACCACAGCGCAATTTTCGTATGCACGCATCCGTGTATTTATAAATTATAATATTTACGTGACGTAAACGATTGCGTTACGTGTACACTACCGCCACCAGGAAACGAATTTTTCGGTCGATCCTGCTAATAAACCGTAGGCACGGTTTTAATTATGATAATTTCATAGAAATACCGAGCTCAATGTGTGTGTATGTAATGTAAGTGTCCTTCGCCGAGAACGTGAAGTACCTGTTTAATATGCCGTGTGAAGTTTTTTGTCCGTTTTACGTGAACGCACAATTTGAAATCTCGATAAAAAATTTATTTATTATGGTGCTGCAATTCAAATATATTTCGATATTTACAAATTACCGTATTAATATTAATCAGTTATTGCTCAATAATAAGCAGGTGACTCTTAATGCACGTTGACACGTTCATTTGGTAAACCTTTTCAAAATTATTATAAAAAAAATTTAACAAAGTGGCTTCGCCTACAACCACGATTGTTTGTTTCTTTCTTTATTGTCCTTACGTAGAAATAAAGAAAAAAGTGTAGAAAAATAGAATTTTATAGAATATTCTAGAATAAAGAATATTATGGAAGCTCAAGATAGTGTAATGAATACTCTGCAGAAATTTATAGAAACCTTCATGTATGCAGAACGTTCTCGAGGGTGAAAAAAATAGAACTTCGTGGAACCGTCTAAAATATATTAAACTTTGTCCAAAATGAGAGATTAGTGTTAAATGCATATGTATTCCACATAAATTTTTCCAGAATCAAACAGAATTTAAATGCGTTATGTACATATATTAAAACACAATAGATGAACATAAGCGGCACATGGTGTTCCTTATATGTCTCTCCTAAAGACAGCTCTCTCGGCAAGCACATACTGCAACAAATTTTAGCAATTGTTGGTGACAGTGTGGGTTTCAGAGGGAACATGGGTAATATTCATCGACCGAAGGTTGTCCAGCTTCTCAAAGTTGGCCATGGTAATTTAACCAAAGGAAAACACCAAGTCTTAACCAACTGCTTTATAATATTCTGTAAAACATTCTAAAAGACCACGAAAACTAGTACAACCAATAGCATTTAAATTTAAGGAAATTGTTAAAGTGGGTTTTACGAAAAGTTTTATAAAGCTTAGAATTTTGTAGAACCCGGCAATGTGGAGCCATAATCTGCGATATAGTGTTATCTATAAATATTCGGCAGTAGAAAACTATTCAGTTTAAAAAAAGGAGTGGCTTTCGAGAAATTGTCAAAAAATGACAAGAGTAATCTATCTCTTTACTCGTGTTGAATTGAATAAACTGCTTATTGAGAAGTCCTGTGTATAAAGTCCTGTGTCCTGTCCTGTATAAAATCAAAGTACGAAGTTTGAACCGTTGGTAACTAGCGATTTTCAGGAAAAATGTACCACGGACACAAACATGATTTTTGTACTCAAGGGACGTTAAAACTTCTAAAAATGCTAGCAACTCAAATTCTAAAAACGAACCGATTACATACTATACAGGTGCCTCATTTGAGAAATAAAAAGTATCTCTCAAAATCAACAGTTTTTCCTACGCATCTGCCAAATTTGATCGAATCCTAAAAACTGGGATTTCTCTTTCGTGTTTTCCTATTCTGACAATTTTTTAACCCAATCAATTTTCTCAAAATTCGAAAGAACGTGTGAACAAACACAGTCATAGGCTGAAAATTGAAAATTGTGATTTGTTTTTCACGTTTTCTTAACGTTGCAATTTTGGGCTCATTCCATTTTCTCAAAATTCGAAAGGACGTGTCAAAATGTAGTACAATTTAAATAATTTTCTTTTCAAAAATGTATCGGTGTCGTAACTACTTTACGAGGTTACAGGTAATCGTGATTATGATTAGATAAAAATATCATTTTTACTCCAAAAACCGAAGTTTACTTATTTCGATTAAGTAAAACCTATAGTTATGAGAGCATCTAAAAAAAGACATAATTAAGTGGTTTTTGAGTAAAATTTCACTCATTCTTTTAAAGTATAGAAATTTTAGATAACTTCGAAAACTGATAAAAATCTATCGAAGTTTAAGTTTGTAGAATGAATACGACTAAACATACCTTAATTTATTATTAATAACCAATTGGCCACATAAACTAACTGGTTTTCATAGTGACTGATGAACTTTTTCGCGCCTTTGAATGAAACAACAATAGATACAGAATTAAGCATTTTCAAACAATTCGCTCTCAATAATGCTTTCTACTTAAATTAATTAGATATATTTTTTAGATGTAGTTTTACAGATCCAATTTACCCTTTAATATGTCTTTCCGTAAACCTGACACTTTAAATTACAGGAGTTTATTATATATGTTGGCCAAATCTTTTAAAAATAAGCTATTATCTTGAAGTACGTAAATATTGAGATTTTCTTTAAAACGTGTCACAATTTAGGTTCTTATTTAGTTAAGAAGAACGCTCTCTCTTCATTTATCAAATCCGTTGTACGTAAAGTGTCATTCTTGTAATGCGATTTATATAAGTTAAACAAACAAGGAGGAAGTTCTGAAATTGATTGAAAGAACATGAAAAATGTATCAAGAAGTTCAAAGGTTATATAAACATAGACGTTACTTTTTCTGCTTTTGCAAATCATATCTTTGGTATCTGCAAAACATGAGTTTGATTTCGAGATATGTTGTAGGTACTCCGTTACATTTTGAATAGATCAAACTTAACTTAATAGAAACTTTTGAAATTGTGATCAATTCTAAGTTGATCAAAAGGATCTTTATGCAGGATTAAGTTTTGCTGCTCGGTTACTACAATGTAATTAATAACTACTCTCTCATGTTAATTTCAAAAGTGGTCATTTTCATTTTGCATTAATTATTTAGCAATTTTTAAATTAATTTCTATTATGGCTTTTATACTTTCCCCATCAATCTCCGCTGAGTTTGGCAACCGACAATAGGTTGTCTTCTCTTTGAACATTTTTGAATTTTTGAACATCGTTTCTTTTGAACAACCTGTCATCGTTCAATATTAGATCTGATTTTTAAATTGCACACAGCGGATCTTGAGTTGGACTTTATAATTAATGATGATACTCTGATTATATGAGTAAAACGAAAAAGAGCTGCTTATTTGTAATCAAATTATGGTACTATAGTATATCATTAATTAGGTATGTTGTAACCTATGACGTTGATTGGTATGTTTTATTACTGGATCATTTTCTTAGATCTGATGATGGCTAATGGCCGAAACCGGTAACCTGTGATGTAAATTTTCTAATACATTCTTTACACGTAGTGAACACATTCAGAATTTAATTAATCAACGATTCTACACAGAATTCATATCCAGAAATCCCCTTGAATAGGCAAGAAAATAATTTATTCCTATTACTATCTGTATTTCAACCCGTCAATGTCGTCTTTACACCCAACAATATTTGCATCTATCGTTCTTTTCAGACGTATACACGCATATATACGTAATCGCATATCCGAAGACTGCGAGCGGGATAGTCCCCTTTCCTCCGTCTACATAACGCAAATTGCATTTCAGACACTTCCCAATGTAAATTTAGCTTTCAAGGGATTCGTTCGTTTTTGAGGACTGTCACGAACAAAAACTTGCCTTCGTCCCGAATGACGTCACCGATCGCTGTATCTGAGATCTACTAATTTGATAGCGCGCCCGGTCACTTCCAGGTGGCTTGTCCATCAAAACAGGGATTTTGCACAACCGAACGACTTTATCCTCTACATGTGTGTGTGTGTGTGTGTGGTGTATGGGTTTGAATCGAAAAGCCGGGGAATTTACGAGGCGGCCGATTTATAGGTTAGATGTTTCGGAGTACGAGTGGGAGTTCAGATTAACTCCCGTGAGTTGACTGAAGACACACTGACATCGTGTTCATCGAGAGATACTCTAAACGCTGTTCACTTGAATAAAACTTCTAAATAAAAGTACTTACAACATATTCATTTACTTTGTTCACCTCGTCCTATGAAAGCGTATAGTGAATTTTCATTAGTTCATTTATTGTAATCCTTCGGCCGATTGGCAGGTCAGGTTAGATGTTTCAGAGTACGTACGAGTGAGAGTTCATATTAATTCCCGTGAGTTGACTGAAGAGCCCAGTAGCTCATCGTGTTCATCGAGAGATAATCTAAACGCTGCTCACTTATATAAAACTTCTAAATCAAAGTACTTACAGCTTTACACTTACAGTACTTACTTATTCACTTAGATTATTCACCTCATCATACGAAAGCGTACAGTAAATCCTCATTGGTTCATTTATTGTGATACCCCAGTCTTGTCATATGCTTTCGTTCATAGGCCCAAAGGATCAGCATGAATTATAGAAATTTAATAATGAATAAGACTGTGAATCACACATTTCTAAACTTTCGAAATACACTGCAATGTTGTAAGAGCGATAAATTAGAAGCTGATAAATCAGACTTATCAAAGCAGAAAAATGACATATCACGCGTCGTCACTTGACAGATAAAAATTAGTATGGATATGTGGGCTAAATTGGGGATTGTATTTGGATAGCACTCTTAAGGACAATCTGACATCAATGTCTACTTGTAATAATAATAAAAGCTAATAATTTGTAGCTAATTTGTACAGTCACGCCTGATTTTGCAGCTCTGATAATTTCCAAGAAACAATGGGCGCTGTAGATTAAGGCTTAAACTGTTCTAGCCAAACTGCGTATCTTTGGAACTGCTGCAGATAACGAATCCTCCGAGATGGTAGAATTTGTAGTTATTTTGTAGCTGTCATATGAGCTGCATTGTACTTTTTAAATATCACCCCTTTTTGTAAAAAAATCCATTTAGTATCAACAGTTACTTACCTAAAATTGACAATTACATATTATTTTTGTGACACTATCGAAATAGTATAATTTGTGACTAATTTTTGATAATTTGCTCCCTCAAAATTGATTTTCTGGCTGTGCTCGTTGTCGAGCACTAATGCTTGATGCAGCTAGAGTCCTAAACTACAGTAGCCATACTGTGTATCTCTAGAACTGCTGGAGATGACGAATTTGAAGATATTTTGCAACTCTCACATTGTAACCACATTGCAGTTTTCAAAAACCAGCCCTATTTCACCACAAAAGTTCCAAAAGTGATGTAAAATCCAGCTACATTAGTCACTGTTTCTAGAAAACGAGCACAGTTACAAAATCAATTTAGACGAAACAAATTAACGGAAAGTTAACTACAGCAGGAAAACTAGAAATTATGATATTTAGATTATACCACGGAAAGTATGATTATCGATTTAAAGCTACTTTTGAAACTCAGGGGGTAGCTTTTAAAAACAGATGAAAGGAGTAGTTTTTGAGAAGTACAATGTATCCCGTGTGAGAGCCACATAATAGTTACAAATATTGTCGTTTTAAATAAGTTCATATTTCAAGCGGTCCCAAAGACAGTGTGGCTACTACAAGCTAAGACTTCAACTACACTAGTCATCGTTTCTCAGGAACGAGCTATAAAATCAATTTTGACGGTACAAATTAGCTATAAATTATGTAGGTAACTATTTCGGTGGTGGGGATATGAAATTATTAGTGCAACTTAATAACAGCTCCTATATGGAAAGATGTGCCCGGCTAGCAAGTGTATAAAGCATGTTATAATGAGGTGAATAAAGAAGAAACGGGTAGCGGGAAAATGGAAAATTAAAATAACAATCATTCGATAACACCAAAGTAAATGGACGCGACACAGTGTGATAGCTCATCTAGATTCAGTTAACACAGTTGCAGGATATTCATACCTCGACTTTTCTATTAATGCAGTTGTTATATAGTGTTAATCATAGTTACCGTAATAAGCACATTACTTCGCTTGCAGGACAGTGTCTTTGCACTTGACTACTTTTTTACTTCTGTACTTCGTTCTACACTACTATTAGTATCTTATTACTCATACAGATCTCTTCAATTATCTTCAGCCCAAACAATAATTGTTTAGAGGAAATATCTGAATACGTATTTTCTGCTCAGGTAACTAATTACTAGTGAACAGAATACAGAATGTAGCCAATCGCAACAAAAAAGTGCAAAATGGTCTACTTGTATGAATATTGGATATTACGTCAAAAATTGCTTATTATTCAAACACGTAATGACACAATCTAATTTCCGCTAATCCCAATCCAAGTCCTCTAATTTCCACAACAATCCATTTTGAGTAAATGGATGTGATCCCAGAACAACTGCATGTAACTCAATATCCTGATCATAGCGATTATTACGTAATTACTCTTGAATAGAGCAATTGTTACAAATTACAAGTTTATAATTGCAATGCAAAAATTTAATCTAGTACACTCATAAAGCTGAAAGGATGTGCGTGTGTGAGTCACATATACATACAGCTACAAACTATGATAAGTTCTAAGATAGAACATGAAATTTGACACACTTGTAGTTTAGGGGTACAACCAGATATTCAGATGCGAAAATCACTAAAATTCTACTTATTTATCGAGATATGGGAAATTTTATAACTTTATTCGAAAGAGACAGCCAGAACGATACCAATAAGAAACTATTCATTAAAATGACGCCCAGCAGATTACAATTTCAGATCTTAGACGTTGTCAAGATCGTTAAATCTCCTGCACAAAATTGTGGACCTGTTATGGATAGCTTTCTTAGCTAGAAATTAACTAATAATAATAATACTAATAGACGACTGGAGCATGCGTGCTACGATTTGCTTGTTCCATCAGCTACGCGCAAAACTTACACTCTGACTTTAACTTACACTAATTACTTAAGTAAAAAAAAAAGTGTACCTACTCTGTTCCATCAACCCATAAAATCAGTCCCAAAGCTGTCAAAATTGTTTCAGCCAGACTGCCACACGCTTGCGCAATATCGTGAACAGCTAAAATAATTTATTGAACTAACACTTCTACTCGACTAGACAATTTCACAATTGTAATCGTTAAGACTTTACCAACTTCGTAGATCAAATAAACCTAACACAACTTTTAGATCAGGTCATAGAACGATGTCACATTAAATTTCAACAATCCTCTTGACGCTTCAACAAGTCAGTTGTACCATCACTAAAAAGCGACCAAAGTTCACATTTGAGCTTTGGTAACATATTGCAAATTATTAGAAACCTGTCGGTAACTAGTCAGGCACTTCTTGAAGGAAAAATTGTATTATTTGGGAACTGACAGTGTTTATTGTCAATTTTAGATTTATCCTTGGATAAAAATTAATTTTCTTCACCGCGAGCATAGAAAGGTGGTGTAGTTTATTTAACTTTGCCAGAGGGCGGAAGAACTTTCGACGGGACCAGGTGTTTTACGATGGGTTGATGCCAATATTCGACGGCATGACCGAAAAGATGGTTTTATTGTACAGGTATTTTCGACTATAAAGAAACTTAACAAGCCCGCGTATTGACGGTTGAATTAGGAATGAAAATAAGGGGATATATACTTACATCAAAACAATTTATTTGTTACTACAGGACAAGAGGGCAAGGAAAATCTACGGGAAATCACATCTTTATCACGAAAATTTTAAAAGGGCTTGAATTTGAACCGTCCTACCGATACACTTGCTACCTACCTGCCTTAAGCCGACCGTCGAAATTTCTTATTTGACTATTTACTTGACTTATTTCAAACTTTAAACTCCCGCACATTTTTGCTTCGACACTCAAATAACACAAAAAACTTAAAACTTAAAATAACCGAAGGGGTGGAAACGGGATGAAATTAATGCAATAGATAGTAAATAGATAGAAACGGAAACTTAGTATTGTTATAGATATATGGTTCAGAAAAATCCGAAAATCCCAATCTCACTTTCTAATAGTGCTTAGAAAAGGGGTAGGTTAGGTCTACCTCCGAGCGAACGGGTACATCGTCAATGTAGTGACGGGTCCCTTATAATCCAGTGCTCCTTTGTAACATTTTTGCTAAACCCATTCGCTAACGCCGTTTTTCAATTAAATATCCTACACATTTTATTGCAAACGCCTGTCGATCATTACGTTTTTTCCAGAAAATCTAAATCGGACCATTTAGTCACATTTTATGTCCTTATCTATATATGTAGATGTGTACTTATCGAAACGACGAGATGATAAAAGGCGTAACTCTTGCATCACAGGATCTCGACCTCGACAGATCGACAGTAATAATGCTCGTAAATTTTACAATTTCACTTGTCACAATCAAAAAAATTATTAAAAAATTTATGTAGTGTAACGTTGCCGCCGCCGCCGCCGAAGGTCTATCTGCTTAATAAAACTTAACAGAGTGTGAAATGTAGGTTGATATAAATTAGATAAAGCATTAAAAGCTTAATAGGTCAATCTGATTTTCTAGATTGATTTTTCCAGCGATGAAACCGAAAGTATCTGCTGAGCACTACTAGCGGCATTAATAAAACTAACTAACTTAATGGTTTATGTGTCGCCGTTACCAAGTCTGGACGTGATTCAGTAGTTACTTGAAATATTCCGAAAGCATCACCTGGACAATAAGTAACTGAAGATAAACCTTGACACAGATGGCAGATAAACTATAAAGTAGCGCTTTTAAGATACCATCAGATCCTTCATGCATAATCGGGACACCCCAGTAAAAACATTAATACAATTCCGCCAAAGGACAAAAGAGATCATAATTAAGCAACAACATTCATAATCTAAAGAAAAATACCCGAACGAGATAGTAAGCAATTAAGACCAGCACATAAGATACAAACAGCACATACAATTAATCAGTAGGTAAGGTTATATAACAATTCCTTTAAATTCTACAGAAAGCACACATTCCTTTGACTTTATCCGGAAATTTCTCGACCCCCGTACATTATGCGTTAGTCCCACTCAAGAGTCAACTAGCATTCAGTCGTCATGAAGTATTGCCGCTCATAATATGTATCAAAGATTTTTTACACGGAATATGTTAAGGTCACTTCTCGTTGGAACGAAAGGTAGGCATGTAGAGATTAATTTTCAGCGCGGATTTCATGATCTCCCGTAGGTGTCGATCGTGATCACAGAACTCGTAAAACAATACCATTATTACGACAAATTAAATGGTATATATACGTTATTAGTATCTATACGAGAGCTTTGACAGTGCGATAAATTAGAGGCGCGGAATCGTAGCCGAGATTTAATGTTAGCACAAGGAATTTAAATTGTTTCGATGATTTGATAACTGTTGTGGGATATTTTGAATTTTGGAAATTCGTACATGTAGACATAGTTGGACTAAATTTTGCATCATTTCTCAGCTTTCTCTAGATCTGCATTTTAATTTTACAAGTATTATTTGTGAATCGCATTTCCTTAAAAGGTACATGTACTAAACATATATAGTCATGTGTCTATGCTACCCCCAAATACACGCCATTTTAGCAACCAATAATACGCTTTAGCTACTACTTAGCTTTATAACACTAACAGATTATTTTGTGTCATTTATTAAAGGCACAAAGGCACATTAAAGTGAACAAGCACTAACCATATTACAAAAAGCAGAAATTTATTTCTTCGATATAGTTATTGCTTAATTTACGGCATAACTTTTAAACAATGCAATGAACAAATATTACCATAAATTAGTGTCAAATCAAGTAATGTCAATATTACAGCCGCATAGCTATATCTCGAGTACTCATTTCGGTATTCTGTAAACAAACTACCGTTGTTGTAAATACAACAGAAGTAATGCTTTTGGGATTGATTAATACAAACAAGACGTTCGGTCTACATGAAACTCTAGAAACTAGCAGAAATGGAACTCCATTATGATACTGTGTTCTAGAACTAACTGTAGGAATAAACGCCTTGGAAAGACCAAACCTATTATCATCAAAACAAAAACTGATTTGATATTCCACAGTCCCGTCGCAGTATGTGTGCCACTAATAGGTAAATCAGTAAAACGTACTATGTGATGCAGCAAAGCGGAGTATATGTACCTTATTATTAAGTCTACTCAACTGGCATAACAAAAATGGCTTCGCAAGTCATGAAGCAAACAGCAAAGCTCGACACGTGAGCCAGCTAGAACTCAGAACATGAATCTATTATCATTGTAACATTTTGAAATTCAAAAAATATACAGACCGTTTCTACAGAGTCGCAGTATGGTATAAACATAAGAGCGAAAGAAAGGCCATATATTTCTCGTTGGCTAAACAGAGAAAGAACTTTTGCGACGTTGCTAGCTCGCAAAACATCACAGTCATCGCCACACTCTACCGGCCGGCATTATGATAATATGACGAACACACGTGATCATTTGTGGTGACATTCGCTGTATAGCCTCCGACGGGAATATTTGGAACGGGTTACGGACCGAATGAAAAGATATTTATTGTAAAGTGGTTTTACATGTGGTCACTGTGGAGTGCATGCACTCTGCACTCTACTAAAATCCGAAAGCGTTTACGCGTAAGATGCCTGGACTGCCGGCAACGTTGCAAAACTTCCTTCTCTGTCATACTAGCGAACTACTATTAGTTTCTCTTTTGCTCTTGTTGATTTCGGACCCTGCATTTCAATAGAAAAGCTTCGTATAAGTTGGCGTTATAGTCGACAACTCCAGCAATAGTACGAATGATAAAGGACTCATAATACCCAAGCAGCCTATAGTCTTAAGGAAATTGTAGCATACTATAATGTGATACAAGGCAAAGTCCTTGGCGTTTTGGGCAAATATATTCTACCAACGGTTAAAAGGTTGAAGCATGACCGGAAAGATCAATTACTACCAAACTCGAAGGTAATCATGACTACGAAGGAATGTATGGTAAACGAAGAGATTACCTCTTGGCAAGCTCAGTTTTTAAAATCTATGCCAGCCACTTTCTATTTTGTGACAACTCAAAATAAATTTCAGATGTTACTATTGTTGATTTTGTTAATCATTATGAACTACTTGCAGCCAAAGATACTTTGGGATCATGAAATTTTAAATTTTCTAGCAACTTAAATCGGAAAAACTTTAATAACCAACGAGAGATACCACACCGTTTGTATAAATAATATGATTATATACGGAGCTTTTCATCGAAACGCATGGTGGGAAATCAACAAGTGCAAACGAAAAACTAACAGTAGTTCGTTAGTATGACAGAGAAGGATGTTTTGCAACGTTGCCGGCAGAGCAGGCAGTCCAAGTCAACGCGAATCGCGGTCGCGTATCGCTTTACACTTTGGGATGTGTGCGGTTCATTGTGCGGAGCGGATGAATGTGATGTTTCGCAAGCTAGCAACATCGCAAAAGGTCGTTCTCTGTTTAGCCAACGAGAAATATATGGCCTTTCTTTCGCTCTTATGCGTTTATCCCATCCTGAGACTCTTTAGAAACGGTCTGTATGTATTTTGGGCAACAGATAGTTCTCCTTATTGCCTAGATATGATTTCTGAATCAGAGTTTAACCTCATCTCATTACTCAGCTTTATAACAATGGATTAACCACCAAAGTAAATTGTGATTATTAATGTAACTCATTTTTATGGTTTAATTTAAAAAAATTAAAAAGACAAAATGTCTTCTGAAAGCACAGATTCGTCTACACACACCATAGCAGCAATACAGCAATAGCTGTAACACAACTGCTTACCTAATTTAACAAAATTCATCCCCTATGAAAACTAATAGTACTGAACCAATGGAGCTGAAGTCTCCCATTCTACTCTTAGACGCACCATTTTAAGGGGTTGGTTTGTTAGTAATTTCCAAAAGTTCTTTAACTAAACGACTACCAATGAATCCAAAGCGCCGAAGGTAACACAAATTTACAACAGAAAATACGCCATACTCAATACTAATATGGAGGGCAAACTTAAGTTAAAAACCATCTCTTGCTTATTCTTCATATGTAATTGAGACCTTCAGGTAGTGATAGTTCGTATTTGCTGTGAATAAAGAGGAGTTGGGTTCTACTAAAAATCCTATAGACATTTGTAATTAGTTATAGAGTTTATTTGCAGCAAAAATAGCAAAAATAATTTAAATTTGAAATTTACTGAATTTATATCAATGTTTAAAATCCAACTCAATATGTAAATCTGTCACTGAATCATTACTCGTTATTTTGAATGTTACCGTTTCATTTTCCTATGAAAAATAGCAATCTCAATTATCGTTTTCCTGTTTGGGCCCTACATTCCAAACATTCCTGAATTTGAATGTTTGTAAAACATTAACAACAGTTGGGTGTTTTAAACAATGCCATTTTATAACAATGTAAAATATTATATGAAGTAAATCATGTACACACACTTACACATAGGTATATCAATGCTGATAAAAGCGTAATAGTACATGTACTTCGTAAGCTTCATTTCTGAGCCGTCAATAAATATTTTCTTGATATTAAACTTGCAGTGAACTTGGCGAAAGATAGTAGGGTGGGACTTGATTTTATTCAGGAGCTGAAGTTAGTAATAGTAATAATGCAGTCAATTTCCATGAATTTTTTAATATTTCTCAAGTTCCCACAAACTCCACTTTTCATTTAATAATTTCTCAGGAAAGGTATCGAAAAATTTCGAAACCGTAAGACTTCATTAACTTAAAGAATCCCCACGTTCGAATTTTCATCAACCGCCCGAGACGGCAGCGTACGAAATCAGCAGGATTCCTCAATTAATTAAGGACGAACGTAAACGTCATTCAAACCTCTCGATATTCATCGGATTCATAAGCGACGACTGGGGGCGAGAATAAAAGCGTGGCTGAAAATGAAAATAAATAAAAGCGCGCTGGAGGGAGAGAAAGAAAGAACGTGAGGGAATCCGCCCCTGTAAGCAGAGCTCCCCCTCGTAGCTAATAAAGTGACGCATCCTGGCAATATCCTTAACGAAGTTAAAACAATGAAACGCAATAAACGGAAATAAATTTCCCACTCAGGTACATAATTAGTCGCGTGCCGCGGGCCAGAGGCACACAAAAGGATGCGAGAGGGAAAGTGATGAAACAGGGAAGAAAAGGAGGGAGAAAGGGAGAGAGAGAGAGAGAAGGGAGGAAGAGGAGACTCGTGTTCTCGAGGGCCCTTCGCAGGAGAATTTACTCGTCAAGAGGGAGCAACAAGTGAGAGCGTTGAGGTGTGCAGGATACGCTGTTGCCAAATACAATACAAATATAAGTAAAGCTAACCAAAATATTTTCAGGAAAATATCAACCTAGTACATTTCCAGATTAAATTATTTTCTTATTGTTTTGACATCAACTCAAATATTTTCAACGTAAGTCATGTACTAAGCAGACTTAAACCATAATACCGACATCTGATGTGTTTATCTCAATATGTTGAGTCTATTTTTTGAATGTGTCAAAATGTGCCTGTTATATGGATTTCCAGATGTGTCCAAAATGTCATCGAAGCTACTCAAAGATAGTCAAAAATTATTCAGAACACCGAGAAAAGAAATTATGCCAAGAAACGGAAAGATGGATAATACAGATGTATTTGCAAATATTTGATATAAATTCCAGTAGATTATTAAATTCTCATTAGGTTCCGACACAAAACTACGCCAAAACACACTTTAGTCGAACAGATCCAATGATTTCAGGTATTTCGTTGGTCTTGAATGACAAACTTTTCCAAATTTAGGTTGGGGAAAAGTACAAATTGTGAAGTACGCTCGCGGGCAACTAACGCGATCAGTAACTACATCTGATACGTTCCAATAGATAGCACGAACCCATTCTAGACTGGTTCCAGTAAATCTTCTGTTGGTATACTGGTGAAATTCCCCCAATCAGTTCGACAATAGCACACAGTACCACCCAACAACAAATCAATAACTACAGAGAAAAATATTCCCCTAACACATCAACCGTTTCCCAATAATTCAACCATCTAAAACGGGACTCCACACCGTACCGAAATGTAACTCCATCTCTTCCCTAAATTAAATTTAAACTTGGCAATCTGCACCCCAACTCTGGGCCGCCTAATTCTCCCTTACCTTGTTCGCTTCGGGAGAGATAAGGGCCGCATGTACATCCACGACAAAAATTATGTACTCTTCATTAAGCTGTCAGCGCCGGGCGCAACACGCCAGAAATTTAAATTTAAGTCGCGGAAATAATAATGACGATCGGGTGAAGGGTTCGCAAAAAGGGGGGCGAGCGAGACCTTTATGAAAAGAGAAATTTTATTCGACGTCGAATTATCTTAGAGCTCGCTTTGAAGGGTGATTTGAGGTGTACGTCGGGGGATTAAACGGATGTTCCTTACCGGGAAAGTTAGCAGATGAGTCCGTATAACTGTGTCGGAGTGATGGCGTTTTTCTCTTACCTGAAAATAAAAAGAGACGATTTAATTACTGCAGAAGGGGAATTTCAGTTTTTAAAATAAATTAAATGAAACGAAATCCATTCATATTCTTTGAAATATATTGCTCAATCTGCAGACAAAAGATAAGACCGGCTTTCATGTCTCGTGTCAAGGTAATTTTGATCATACGAATCCTTAAAAAAATGTGACTTTTCATCAAATTTGTATCACTGTTATCAGCATTGAAATTTCTGTTAAACATTTATTTTAAACCTTTAATTTTTGATACCAAGTATAAAAATTGTACCACGAAACAAATATATATTTACGTACCGATATATCAAACAGAGTTAAATTAATCTCTAATTGATAAGTTTATAATTTCTCCTTGAATTTAATCAAAACAGAGAGTTGTTATTTTAATCTACTTATTACTTATTTCCACACTAGTATAATAATAATATAACACATTATATAATTTACATTACTCTTAGACCAACTGTGCTAATTTATTTATTACACTTCTAGCTCATATCGTGTCGCTCGTGACTTCACTCTGCTTCCCAAGCGCGTATTTATATGCCCGCGTATACTTTCAGAAAGTACTGTGTTTAACATGGAGCAATACAATATTTAGACTTCGCCACTGTGTAAAATGTATGTCATTCCCCATTTCTGTGCTTTATACTTCAAATTACCCAACGATTACACTATGTAAAATATTTAGATATCTCAAATGGTAACAACTCACTAAGGTTCCAAATAGTCGTGGATTGCTATTATCTCATTTATTTTCAAACATGAGTGATATTGAAGTAACACTTCCTATATTGACTTACTTATCCAAGAAGAAAGAAAGTGAAATTTTAACATTTAGTTCAGTAAAGAATTAAAGGGGGAAAAAGAAAATGCACAAATTGTACAAGCAAACTAATGACAAAGGTGCATATCTAAACTTCACTGATAAAGGTGATGTACCAACTCGACTGCTATTGCAGTTATTAAGAACTAAAAAGAGATAAAAAAGTAAAACTGGCTATGAAACCGCTTAATTGCAGAACCACTTTTCTTATGGTTCTGAAAGCATACCTATCTGTTTTCTAAAAGAAATTATATTTGTATAATGAGTATCTATGTATTACTCTAAAATTATTATTTTATGTTTCTCCATATTCTGGACAATTTCCTCGATACTGAACATTTATCCTACTCAATACAGGAAAATATTAAAAATTAGGGAACAATACCTCTCCCATACCGAAATTATTTGATTCTTTTGTTACGAGTTTTTTTATCTTGGGAGTGTAAAAATGTAATTATTTATCAGTAGGGTGGTTTCAGCAAGAGAAAATCAACGGTGACTAACCCACTTGTAGAAATACCAAAATGGTATATTATGTCTTTGAAAATGTTCATTATCGATCAACACTCACTTCTTTTGATAGGCACTCCTGAGTTATTGTAGTCCAAATTGGCGGCATTAGGTATGACTCGTGGCTTACAAAATCAGAGGAATTTTGTGACTGATAGATTGCAATGTGTGAAAATCATAAACTACATTTTAAAACAATTGAACTCCAGAATACCACATGGTAGATACTGTGGTGCACTATTAGTAATCAATATGTTTGCAAATCTTGATCTTGATAACGTTAATAAACTTTGGTGTGGACCTAAATACAAGCAAGTGTTTCTCTATTTACTTCAGTACATCCCACAAAGATTTCGACTATCCATTTCCCACTAATGAAAAGGAATTAGTAAGGGGAAAGATTTTGGTATTCTAATAGGCAGTAAACTACTTCTCTTAACATATAATGCATATATCAATGAAATCACAAGTATATGCCCAAAGAGCGACAAAAGATCTACCTTGGAGATCCCAGAAAATCATGTATTGTGGAACTGTTCGTTCAAATATGAAATATGTATAGATTTTGTGGAGTCATTAGAGCATAAATTGTTAAGAAACTTCGTATGTGTTCTTATTTAACTCACTATTCCAATAACCTACTATCGACGTGGACTATTCAAACTTATGCTGTAAGCTAAATACTGAAACACCTGAAAATAAGAGAATGTAATAAGGAACATCGTGTTACGTATTGTACTTGTCACTATCTGTTTTATTCTATCTCTAACTCCTCCGTAAGTACATACATACATATTGTACTTCTATTAATATGTACTCCTATATTATTGGTCTTGTGATAATCGCAGATCGAATTGACAATGCAGCCGAGATGCTCCACACACTAAACATAGCATCACAACGGGTGGGCCTAAAGATCAATCTGTCAAAAACCCAATACATGACAAATTTAGTCCCTAGTGATGGTATAAAGATAGATAATACATACATCGAGCAAGTATATGCCTACAAATATCTAGGACACGAAATCAACCTAGGGCGAGATAACCAAACGAAAGAAATAGAAAGACGGATTGGGTTGACTAGGGCTGCTTGTGGAAAGCTGAGAGGAAATGTCTTCAACGCGGATTTGCCCATATGCTTAAAAAGAAAGGTGTATAATCAGTGTGTTCTTCCGGTTCTCACGTATGGAGCAGAGACATTGACCCTTACCAGAAAGATAATACATAAAATCCAGGTAGCACAACGGGCAATGGAACGCTCTATGTTGGGAATATCTTGCAGAGATAAAATTCCAAATAGCAATATTAGACGGGCAACTGGAGTAGTAGATGCGGTCCGAAGAATATCTCAACTTAAGTGGAATTGGGCGGGACATGTAGCCCGAATGCAGGAAGCGCATCTTAGAATGGCGTCCTAGATCAGAGGCCTTCAGAAATAGAGGAAGACCTCCTACGAGGTGCTCAGACGACATAAAGAGAATTGCGTCAAACTGGATGCAGGTCGCTCAGGATCGAAGACAGTGGGCAGTTATGAGGGAGGTCTATGTCCAGCAGTGGACACGTGAAGAGGCTGGTTAATGATGATGATATTATTGGTGTGTTTTAAAAGCACATTTTTCAAAAATTAATTTTTTACATTGGTCCCTGGACTTTTTCACGAAAACCTGGAAAGCGCAAGCGATAAACAAGGTAAACGTTTCAATTAAGATTTGAAGTCTTAATTATAGTCCCGGCACCTTTTTAATTTTTAATTTGCTACTTAAACAAAAGTTGTGAAATACAGTGAAATTGTGAAATAAATAATAAATATTTAAGAAACTTGAAGTTCTATTTTTTACTTTTTCATATGGGACACCCATATAACAAGAGAAAGTATTGTAACCGTGCTGATTTTCGGGATTTGAAATATTGGCATTTCTCGACATTTTGAGGTGTCCCGAGTTCGAAAAACATATTTTTGGTGAACATTTTCTCAGAAACTGTAAATAGTGGAAAGTTAAAATTTTGTATTTAGGCTGGGTCCCCTGAAAACTCGCGACCACATAAATTGTATCAGAATCCGTGAAGGGCAAAGGGCACTTTTACTCTTGTCAATTTTAGTTTTTTTTTATTACCTCAAAAACTGGTTAAAGGTTTTTTTAACTTCGTATATTTACTATTCAATCCTTATTGATTGTCCTTATCGTTATCTTGACTGATCTTCTGCGAAGGGCCCTTTACTCATGTGAATTTCCAATTTTTCTCAATTGTCTCCAAAACGGCCTTATTTTTTGAATTTTGAAATTTGAAATTTGAACTGACCTAACTAATGGCTACAACTTTTATTTAAAATATTTTTTTCTGAAACCTCCCAAATAGGCACTTTAATAATGTTAATGACATGAATATTTGGGCCGGCCATATGAGAAAGTCTTACGATTTTACACATCGCCATTTTTTTCACTTAGCTTGTTTAGCTAGACTTAGGGTTAATTATTCGATTAATCTTAAAAATGTTGTAAAGGAGGTGAAGCAACAGTAAGTGAAAAATGTTGAAGAATGTCGTGATAACCAATTCGAAAAAAGAAACCGACAGATGGCCCACGTATGTAGGTGTAGCTACGAATAAACGTTTGATTATTATCGTTCGTTTAAGTAATTATAACTTTCCTCCATTAACCTACTAGAATTATCTCAAGTCCGCATGTCTAAAAGAGAATTATTTTTTTACTCGTCAGAACTCTCCGAGTCATCTCCAGCTACCGCCTCAAACTATAAATAAGATTGCAGTGTAATATTATGAAGAAACGTTATTTAGACGCTTTAATATATAGTTAGCGATGTGTTGGCTAGTTGTGGCAGCCTTGAGATTTTTTAAATAGCTTTAATTGCGTAATTCGAAGGTCACGCATTGAGAGATGTGTTGTGGCGTTACGTAAGTGTGTCGAAGCCCGCTAGCGCTCGTCATTTCCTATTACGAGTAAAAAATCGCGTTCGGGTTAGAGGAAAAATAAGGAAATTTCACGGAACCCGCTCCTTTAATTAGCCTTTAACCGCGAGTGGCAATTCGACGTACTTATCTGATGCATCGGCCGAGATAACGTTAGGAGTTACGAGAAACCCGATACGTGTTAATATTTTATAATTACGGGGCTTCATTAAATTTACACATTTTATTATTTCTATTTTATCAGCGCCAGATCCCCTTTCGACGTAATGAAAATGTACCGTATTCGCTTTCCACGCGAATTCGATGTACGTCTGTCGGCTGTGGTGTAATTAAAAAAAAAGTAATAATTTTATATAATCAAAAGTGCGAACGTAACGAAAACCACGTGATAATTAAATATTAACACATGGAATTAATGTAGTTTTATCACGGGCTCGAAACAAAATTACAAATTAATTACAGATGTTCGCTTTGCATTTTTGTATCGCATTACCCTTTGTGTTCGGCCAGTTCGTTTTGGAAATTAATGTAATAAACGCCACGGAGGATCAGAATCCAGGTCGAGGGTTCTAAATTCGTGTTGGCCGAAAGCTTTTATTCGTAATTGCATTAAATCACAGAGGTCTAATTAACCGGCTACAACTGGATATAATACTTAATATGTAACACTGTCGAACAACCAACCAGAAGGTTAGTTATGTTATGATTCTAATAAAGCGAGATTCAGATGGATTCCTGCCAATTTTCGCTATAAAAAAATGCAACCCCCTTTTAAATTTTAAATGCCCACAATTACAAGTCGGATAGGCTTTTGGGGACCTTATGCACAATTAATTAAACGATAAACTGTATCGAGGTCAATAAAAAGAATAAATAACCTTGTTCGCGCAATGTCAGTTTCGGAACAAATTTAGGCAGAGAAGTTCAAACAAATTTACCATCACCAGTGGCGGCTCGTGACATTTTGTTATGTTGAGCAGATAGCAGATCACATTAATTACTTTACTTTATATTGATTATATAATTTTTTCCGATAATACAACACCTTTTTTTCGCTCAAAAATCGGGGCATCGCAGGAAAAAGCTAAGGAAAGCAAATGCTCAAGAAAACAGCAAATTCTTAAGTAGTTCCTATTCTGGAAAAACCATTGATTGGTCTACCAGCTTAATCTTCCAAAATATTAAAGTAAGTGCCCGTCCGCACGCTTAGTCAGTGCTCGTCCGCAATAAAAAAAATATGTCTGTATTGGTAAACAAGCGTCACTATTAAATGCCATTACGTATTAAATAATCACTAAAAAATATCAAGCTGAGGAGATGTCAATTAACTTGCGTTTTTTCTTTCAACTGTAAAGGAACACTTTTGGACCACAGTTTATAGCGCAAACTATCGGCATTTTCCATGGACAATCACACCTTCAAATATTCGCATATCATTAAGGAATACCCTAATAATATAACAATGCACAGTATTTCTGGCCGCAAGGGATAGAACCAACTTAGAGTACAAACTTCAAAAAAATTATAAAAATTGTAACAATACGTAACAAGCAAGTGGGGGGGTTAAGGCAAAAAAGTCGAATTATGAACATAACACCGTTTCAAATTAGTGAGTCATCGAAATTAATCTATCTTTTTGATCCGTGAAATAATCTACAATTTTGTCATCCGTTCTTTTTTAAAAATCATAAGGCATAACATTTTTCTCCATATAAATATGTAATTGAAAGTTTGATTACTTTATAGATAGTACAAGTTTTAACACGTTTTGGCAATCAGTTTTGTAAGTATGTAAAAAATAAAATTAGTGTATACTTAAATTTCAATCTATTACTATTAAGGTAGAAAGTGCGAAAAAATGCGAAATTGTAAAATGTCGCATTAATGGAAAAACCGTGATTTCCATTGTTATTAAAAAGACAAGTTTCACAGTGGAAATGCAGTGCAACACTGCTTAGATGTAACAAAACACCTAACCTCCGGTTGAATTTAACTGTCGGTTAAATGCGTTCGTAATGGAATGACCGAAAAGTGTGTTTTTGAATAATATTTTTTTTTATTTTTTAGTCTGGTTTACGTAATAGAAGTTAAGTTTAATGTAGCGTCTAAGTAAACAACCTAATTTTAACTTACACTTAAATTTAACCTGAGATCAGAATGTGGTTTACTAACACGAAGTCAATGTCAGCGGCACATGGTTTAACCTTCGGTAAAATTTAAGTGTCTGTTAAGCGTTGACATTGTCCCGAGGGTAACAGAATAAGTTGCAATTGCGTTGTTTGACTGTCGATGTTTCTTCTTTCGGTCTGGTTTACTTAACTATAATAAAATTTAGTACAGGACGCACAATACAGTATATGGTGTGTAATTGTTCCTAATCAAAAATTTGGTTGATTAACGATGTTTAAAAGTATCAAAGTACATTTGAAGCTTCAGCAAGGTTTAACATTCGGTTAAGTGATTATTAGGCTTAATCTTAATTAAATGACTTAGAAAAGTGTTTATAAATACTTTTTTTACATTTTCTGGTCTAGTTTATGTAATTTACGTTTGATGTAAAGTCGATCAAATTTAATTATAATTCGAATATGGTTTAACCAATCAATTATATATGGTGTGTAATTGTTCCTAATCAAAAATTTGTTTGATTGACGATGGTTTAAAGTATCAAAGTACATTCTAACCATCAGCAGGATTTAACCTTCAGTTAAGTGATTATTAGGCTTAATCTTAATTAAATGACTTAGAAATGTGTTTATAAATACTGTTTTTTTTACATTTTCTGGTCTAGTTTATGTAATTTACGTTTGATGTAAAGTCGATCAAATTCAATCATAATTCGAATATGGTTTAACCAATCAATTGTATATGGTATGTAATTGTTCCTAATCAAAAATTTGTTTTATTAACGATAGTTAAAAGTATCAGAGTACATTCTAACCATCAGCAGGATTTAACCTTCGGTTAAGTGATTATTAGGCTTAATCTTAATTAAATGACTTAGAAATGTATTAATAAATACTGTTTTTTTACATTTTCTGGTCTAGTTTATGTAATGTACGTTTGATGTAAGTCGTTCAAATTGAATCATAATTCGAATATGGTTTAACCAATCAATTATATATGGTGTGTAATTGTTCCTAATCAAAAATTTGTTTGATTGACGATGGTTAAAAGTATCAAAGTACATTCTAACCATCAGCAGGATTTAACCTTCGGTTAAGTGATTATTAGGCTTAATCTTAATTAAATGACTTAGAAATGTGTTTATAAATACTTTTTTTTTTAATTTTCTGGTCTAGTTTATGTAATTTACGTTTGATGTAAAGTCGATCAAATTGAATCATAATTCGAATATGGTTTAACCAATCAATTGTATATGGTATGTAATTGTTCCTAATCAAAAATTTGTTTGATTAACGATGGTTAAAAGTATCAAAGTACATTCTAACCATCAGCTGGATTTAATTTTCGGTTAAGTGATTATTTGGCTTAATCTTAATTAAATGACTTAGAAATGTGTTTATAAATACTTTTTTTTTACATTTTCTGGTCTAGTTTATGTAATTTACGTTTGATGTAAAGTCGTTCAAATTGAATCATAATTCGAATATGGTTTAACCAATCAATTATATATGGTGTGTAATTGTTCCTAATCAAAAATTTGTTTGATTGACGATGGTTAAAAGTATCAAAGTACATTCTAACCATCAGCAGGATTTAACCTTCGGTTAAGTGATTATTAGGCTTAATCTTAATTAAATGACTTAGAAATGTGTTTATAAATACTTTTTTTTAATTTTCTGGTCTAGTTTATGTAATTTACGTTTGATGTAAAGTCGATCAAATTGAATCATAATTCGAATATGGTTTAACCAATCAATTGTATATGGTATGTAATTGTTCCTAATCAAAAATTTGTTTGATTAACGATGGTTAAAAGTATCAAAGTACATTCTAACCATCAGCTGGATTTAATTTTCGGTTAAGTGATTATTTGGCTTAATCTTAATTAAATGACTTAGAAATGTGTTTATAAATACTTTTTTTTTACATTTTCTGGTCTAGTTTATGTAATTTACGTTTGATGTAAAGTCGTTCAAATTGAATCATAATTCGAATATGGTTTAACTGTGGTGAACTAATAGTCACATAATTGTTTCAAGGATACTGTATGTGTTTCATAATGAGCTTTATGAAATGATTTATACAAATAATTCAAAATTTAAACAAAAGACCACTTATTAGGCCCCTTCGCATGTTCCAGTAAAATACGAAACACACCTCGTATTATCTTTTAAAATTTTAATAGTTAAGGTACAATTCCGAACACAGCGACAGCGACCGACGTCAACTGTAAGCGGCAAACGACAACCACAGTGCTGCTGCCGATTGTGGTTACTATGCTTCCGAAGGCGACCACGCGGCGGTAGTTCTCATTTGCAGTTTATCGGCAACAGATCTTTGCAGTTCCATTACTTAAAGGCGAAACAGTGGTTTTTACCTGAAAGAATGTCTGACATTTCCACCATCTATGACAAGTATTTGTAATTGTCTTGGAAACTCCTTAACAATAATAACAGTCAAGAACTCAATGCCCTTTTGAGTTAATTGCAGTTCATTGGAACCTTCAAAATTCTTTGGAAACTTAAATTTTCTTTGGAATATCAGAACTGAGAGGAATTACAAGTATCGCGAGTAACTCAACAACTCCTCAACTCCAGAGGAACAGCTTGGTTGTCTTTAAGATAACTGCAACTCCTTCTTGATGTAGTTGTCAAACGTTTGTAACGTAGATGTAAGACTTAGTTGTAACTTAGAAATTTCTCAATTTGCTTCAGAGCGTATTATTCTTCCACCGGGAAATTCATTTCTGGATCCAAAATGCGTGCGGTCGACCACACTACTGGTTTCAGAGCGGTAATGTGGTCAGCGGCAGCGGCAGGCAACAGTGACGTCGTGTTTGGAATGTATTTCGTATAAATACAGTAGAACCGGTACTGTCGCTTGCCGCTTGCGCTTTGCCGCTGCAGCCTGCCGTCTGTGGTTTGCAGTCTGCCGCCGTGTTCGGAATTGTACCTTTACGCGTAAATGGATTGGATAAGATAACCGATGTTAATAAAGATAGAGGATAATTAATTATTGCTAACGAAGTGCTTTATACTTTGAGCACCATGTCAACCAGAAATCATTTCAGAGTTCGAGCTTAAGAGGTTTGTTTCGAATGAAAATTGACACAATTGTAAAACAATAACATTTAAGTGTAAACTAGTCAGTCAAATGGTTTCAAAATTAGAAAATATCACAGTTTTGATCAGGAGCAATTGCAAGAGCTCAATAAATTTTTTTCATTCCGAAATATCAAGAAATGCTTTTTCAAAAACTTAAAAAAGGAATTTTCGAATAGAAAAAATACCCCAAAATGTAAAAATAAAGGATGCAAGGTTTGAGGACAAACGCCAAGCATTGTGGGTTAAAGAAAACAAGTAATAATAAATGAAAATAAAATAATAGCAAATTAAAAGGTAAGGGCACAAGGAAACAACAATTTTACTTATTTGTCAGACTTTATTTGGGATACATCATGCACTTATACGCTTAAAAAATGATTTTTTTTGGGGGGGGGGGCACCACAGAACAAAAGGGGACATTTGAAAAAATTTCAGAATTTCTGAAATTTTATTTCCTATGAAGAAAAGGTGATGATGTAAAAACGAGTCTTTAATCCTCATTTAGAGTTTTATCGCGAAGTTTACGAAATTTAATGAAAAAAAAATCGAGCCTATTCAAAACAACTTTCCGATTTAAAGCAACAACAAAAAAACATGATTACCGTTACTTTCGCCAAAATAACTTCGTAAAAAGAAGAATTAGATATCAAAATCAAAACATTATAAGCTTAGCTATTAAAAACGTTATATCAAAAATACTGATAAATAAAAAATAACATCGTCTTCAAATATTAAGCTTAAAGTAAAAGCCTCGATGGTAAGCGTTCCTTATTATTCGTTGCCGTGTTGACAGTAAATTGGTTATCCTTTACACTCATGAAAAAGCAATCAATTCGCAATGTTTGGTAGAATTTTCGTCTCTTTATTCGGCAGTTACTTAAAGAAGCATATTTTGTACTTATTAATACGTACGTTCATTATAACATTTTCATTGCTAATGCAATTTAAATGTCTTATTTTTTATTAACTGTGAGCTTGACGTGTGCACCTTGCACTGTCGCCCTGAACTAACATCCTACTTCCCTGTTGGGTGCTTTTTTTATAAATAAAAAGGAGAACAAAAAAAGGAGCGGATAAAGCAAAGTTTCTTCCCCAGGTAACCCGTCAGGGAGTCCGGAATGAACTCCGGAGCCCCTCGCTCTTATCAAATCGACTAGAATTTCCAGTCCGGACGTTGGCGCCAGCCGGAAAAATAATGGATCGCTTCGAGATCACAGTCCTTAATCCGATTTGGGGATACATTCCCTCCTTCTCCCTGTCCTCTTCCCACCCCACTATCACTCTTCCTCTTCCTCCTCTCTCTCTCTCTCTCTCTCTCTCTCTCTCTCTCTTTCTCTCTTTTGCTCCGATTCGAATCTGTTTCGTGTAATGGCTAATGTAAAGTCTGTTGTACGTTGATGTATGGCTCTTAGTTTGCAGTTTAACCGCATTTCCTTTTTATTTTCGACACATTCTTCGCGTGATCTTGTCGGTCGGCAACTTTTCACGGATCCGTCCGGATAAATGGACCATGAAGGATATACGGGGCGGACGCGCGGAAACTTTTACCGCCTCCTTCTACGTGAAAGTTGTGTATTTCGGAAGGCGCGGGCTAAAGTCTCAATTCGACAATTTTTGAATGGCAGCACCATGGATAAAAATTTATTGAATTCGAAATTCTTTCTGTATAGACAGGGAGATGCTGAAATATCACATTCAGAGAATATCAAGAATATACTTATGGATAATCCGATTTAGCCTTAAAAAAATATCGTATGTTACATGTAAATCAATTCCAAGCAATGTCTCCCTTTGCAAAAATAAAGTAGCCACACTATGTTACAATACAAACCCATCACCCAGTAAAAATGTATATTTTTAAACTAAATTTCGTGAATATGACTATGACAAATGATTAAGCTTTCACTGAAAATATCACATTCTAAATTTGTCTCTCCACATAAAAAGACCCATGCTACGATTCATCTAGGCAAGCTTCTGATAAAATGATCTATCGACTCCTGAGGCAGCTTATTCCAAGCAACTTGTAGGGCGAAACGCAGCCCTCGTTAATTCATTGTGTGGTTGGGAAGCATTGCCACTCTTCGATTCATCATATCTCAGACATCTTAAACAGTAACATACTTTGCGATCATGCAGTTTGTTACGTCTAATATGGTGCAGTAGCCATTTCATATTCCCACCAACGGAATAATGACATAAATTGCAAGCTATTTTGTATCGTCAAAATTGATTTTGAAGCTGTTCTCAACCTGTACCTTTCAAGAACCACACTCTGTGCTCCCACAGAATTCCAAAAGGGATCTAAAATTCAAAATTATACCATTCGTAACATAATCGAAATATACAAAGTATAATTTCTAGCTGATTTTTTTTATTAATTTGTTTTTTCAAAACTGATTTTTTAACTGTACTTGTTTTCGAGAAAAGATGGCTCCTGCAGCAGGAGTTTTAACCCACAGTGGCCGAACTGCATCTCTGGAACCACTGCAGGCAACGAATTGTTTGAGGTATCAGGATTTGCAGCTAGTAGGTACACAACATTTTCAAAAAGCATACTGCTTTGATTATATAGCATAAGAATTTTAACCTGACCAAATTCTGTAATTTTGTTTATTCACATAGCCGTTGAGATGAAACCAGGCTTCGTCGGAAAAGAAGGTATTGTCAAGGATATCATTATTATCTAATATGTCATTGAACTAATTGTAAAATAAAACTCTCTGCGGGTGATCAAAACGGGTTAATGACTGGACGATGGAAATTTTATAACGGTGGTACTTTAATTTCTTTTTAAGCACAGTGGAGCAACTTCCATATGATAAACCTGTAAAACCGTGAATTAGAACAACATGGAAAAGTGTAAGTCTTATAGGTAAGAATGAAAATTGGTTGAATAGGAGGCATAAGGACCAAACCTGTTTGAAGGGAGAGCTTTCTTAAGGATTTGCGAGGACTTCTTTGCGTTCGAGTTTTGATATCCTCGACAACTTCATCGTTTAGAGTAGAAGGTCTACCAGTTTGATTTTTGTTTGTTTACACTCCCTGTGTTTAAATAACGTTCAACTACCCGCATGTAATGTTGCTGAAAGACAGCAAAAGTGACCAAAGTCTCCGGAAACAACTCCTGAAATTGCTGGTATGTCGCTTCGAGAGAGTACTGCCAACCAGTAAATGGGTTATAAATCCCGCTTCGAAAGTACGCCATTCCAATGAAAATTTCGTGTTGTAACGTGAAAACCATTTTAAATAAATAAATTTGATAAGAATACCAGAAATTTGAATTTTAAATAGCAAATTCAAATTACCAGTTGTACCATTTAAAAATGAAATTCAGCATTGCCAACTCAAACAGTCATTCTTGATCACGTTGTACAATAAGTATGCTTCTTAAAGAAAAAGTCATTGCGACTTAAAGGTGAAATAAGAATGACGGTTGTAAAAATAACGTATTTTCCAGGGAAATTCGCAATTTCAAATGAGACGACTCTTATCGTTCTGACTTTAAAGATATAAATCCCCAGACCTATGTTTCACGGACTTCGTACAACTCGCAGGTATTCCTGAATTAACTCAGAAGGTACTAAAGTGAATCCAGGCAATCTCGTCTAGTGTTTCTACGTTGATCCCTAAAGGCGTATCGTGTCCCGGTTTTCAGTCACATCATCGCTTGGAATACACACACACATACACACACAAACACATCCCTCTCTCTTTTCGTCAATTTTTCCCGACATCATCGTCGATGCGGGAGCGAGAGAGAGAGAGAGGGAAGCGGGAGAAAGGGAGCACAGAGCAGGGCATGGGAGAACAGCCGGAGCAAATTGCTTCCGACGACGTGGGGCGACCGACGCCGCTCCGGGTAGTGGCGCCAGGTATCCTTGGAGACGTCAGCCGGTGCCGCCGACAGCGCCGTCGCCTGGCAACGTCCAAAAATCTTCTACCTGATAAGGTGTACGTGTGTACACCACTGCGAGAAATCTCTTTCCTCTCCTTCGTACAAGATTTTCTGGAGACGGTGAGTGGGAGCCGACGACGCCGTGCGATCATCCCGTTTCGATTATTATTTATTTTCCTCGTCCCTCTCCTCTTAACGTCGTCCCTTTTAATTTCGTGGTCGATAGAGGGGAATTCCTTTGGGGCACTCGAGTAGTATTTTTCACGTACCCCGGAAATATCTGCTCAAGCTACAGTATTCAGGTTTAGTTAATAATCATGTTATCTTATATCTTTACTTACTATATCGTGCTCGAAATTAATTAATATTGATGCAATGCTTTCCACTAATCATGCCAGGATCTACAAAAATTTAATTTTCTTAAAAATTCCCTTCCCTTTACAAGCAAAAAAATAATAGACTAACGACTGGTATAACTTGAAACTATAAATTTCCGAATTCAAAAAAGGTGACAAATTTGGAAGATTGGTAAAGTTTCAGCATAAGAAAATTTAATTTCTATTACACCTCTCAGGTGGACTTCGATATAATACGCCTTTTGAAATAGTTAACATGTCAGGAATTTAAAACAGGCTGTTTTTGATTAGATAGTTTAAGCATTAGAAATGGAGACTGTTCCAAAAATTGATAAGTAAGCCGTCGCAATATATAATATTGTAACTCGAAATGTAAACAGCAGCGCGAAATGTGTTTACCCTTATCGGACCGCGGCTTTCCTCAAAGGAACGCCGCTACGCTTAATTGAGCCCCGGCAACATCTTATTAAGGAAGAATGATTTATTATCTTCTGGACGATTCTACATAAAAACGAAAGGTTCAAGTTTTCGAGAGATTTCGAGAGATTTCAGGAACTATCGCGAATACAATTGAGGTGTATATAAACGGGCTTGCGGTCGGAGGAGATTGGACGTGAAGCCGCGAGTGAATAACTAGCGTAACAACTACACATTAGATTATATTTTTTCTAACATACACCTAACATCAAAGGCCATGAATGCGCACTTCTCCGATCACAAGGGCCTTCTGTTTGGATCTCAATTTACCCACTCTATCAGTGAAGTAGCATATACATATAAAAGAAATTTTAGCGAATCTAACATTCAGAACTTTATCAATGAGCTGTCTCAAGAAAGTTGGTATGAAGTCTATAATAAGGAATGTCTGAATGACTCCTTTAATGCTTTCTACGAACTCTTTTGTTATTATTTCAATGTGCATTTTCCAATAAAAAAATTTTACTTAAGACAAAATAAGTCCTGGGTGGATGATAATGTTAAAAGATCTAGCGAGAGATTAATGGATCTATATGTTTTTATGAAAACTTTTCCCGAGTTAAATCCCATTTACAGGGAATGTAAACGTAAGCATGCCATATTACTGGAAAAAACGAAAAAGTCATACTATGATAACAAGATAAAATCTGCGAATAATCCTGTGAAAAGCGCTTGGAATATTGTTAATACACCGAGCAACACAAATTCTAAGAAAAACCATCAAATTAGAATAAAACAAGGCGACAAGCTCATAGCAAATGCAAGCTTATTAGCAAATAATTTTAATGTTCATTTTATTAAAAAGCCTAGAGAAATAATAGACCAAATACCACTTATAATGACAATATTCGAAGGATTAAGAGTACCCTATTCTTGTCTCCATATGTTAAAGAAGAATTTTTTACATATATTAGAGCAAAATTGAAATCAAAGAAGTCCAGTGGTGTTGACGATATACCAAGTTTTTTAATTAAAAAATCCCTAAGTGCAATAGCGGAACCTCTTGTTCACCTTATTAACTTGTCGTTTATTGAGGGAATATTCCCGGAACAACTAAAAGTAGGCAAAGTAGTACCTATATATAAAAACGGTGATAAAGAAGTCATGAACAACTATCGTCCAATTACGTTATCCTCCGTTTTTTCTAAAATATTTGAGTACTGCTTTCTTGAGAGACTATTGCATTTTCTAAATTTTCAAAATGTCTTGGCTGCGAATCAGTTTGGTTTTCGTCCAAAACTCGGCACAAATGATGCTCTGATACTTTTCTGAAGGAGATAATTAAACACATTGAATCAGGAAATTGAGCTGTGTGTGTTTTCTGTGATTTAAGCAAGGCTTTTGACTGCGTAAATCATCAAACACTTATAGTTAAATTGGAGAAGTATGGCATACGTGGTAATGCACTTAACTGTCTGTCCAGCTTCTTGAATTGTAGAAAGCAGCTTGTAGCGATTAAGAATAATAATGGTAGTTACGCTTATTCGGATTCATTGATTAATGAAATTGGTGTTCCACAGGGTTCCATTTTAGGGCCACTTTTATTTATTCTATACATAAATGACATCAATGAAAATCTCACTTGTGATATGTGTCTTTACGCTGATGATGCCACCGTTACAGTTGCTGGTAATAACAAAATTACTGTTCAAAGTCTGTTGCAGAATGATCTTTTACACCTGTATAATTGGTTCAATAAAAACTCCCTCCATGTCAATGCTACCAAAACTAACTACGCAATATTTTATAACTACAATAACAATCGTATAACAAATGTTGATGTAACAATTGATCAGCAATTGCTAAATAAAGTTAGTTGTAATAAATTTCTTGGCTTAATTATAGATGAAAATCTTAACTGGAAGGCTCACTGTGAAACACTTAATAGTAAATTAAACTCTACTTGATTTTTATTAAGGAATTTGAAAGAAGCTATCTCATTTGATCTACTGCTGTCAGTCTACCATGCGCAAGTATCGTCAAGGCGGAGGTACGTGAGTTTGTTTCTGGGGAGCCTCTCCAGCTGCCAAGACGGTATTTATATGTCAGAAGAGAATAGTCCGCTGTATAGCTGGTTTATCACAGAGTACCTCCTGTAAGGATGCATTCTGGAGGTTAAAAATTCTTACTTTACCTTGCATTGCGATACTCGAGCTAGCTACTATGGCCTTTAAAAATCAAGATGTAACTTTGAAAAATAACGATATTCATCACTATTTCACGCGTAATAATAACAAGTGTAGGTTTCCTAATTTTAAATATAGAATTGGTCTTCAGTCACATGTTTTTTCGGGTATATTGATTTATAATAGTCTGAGTGACCATATAAAAAGTTCTAAAAACTATTATATTTTTAAAAAGAAATTGAAATCGTTCTTAATTGAAAAATGTTACTACAGCATAGAGGAGTTTCTTACGCAGTCTATGTGACTAATGTTTTTTCACTGTTTTGGCATGTATTACTAGTATTTCGTATGTATTGTTTTGTAATGTATGTAATTGTATGTGTTTGTTAACTTTTAATATCCTCTGTTTTTCTTTTTTTTGTATTGACCTTTTCCATGATGCTTCTAACATTCGCTCGGAAATAAAGCTATTTATTATTATTATTATTATTATTAATAAACAAGACGAAAAACGGACAAGCGAATTGTACAAATAAATTAAAGTCAAGTGTGTTATTATTACTTCAGTAATAGTCTACATGAATTAATTAGTTGGGAAATAGTTAAGATAAATTAAGTAGTGTGTAGTGTATAATTAGGACAGTGTAAATAAATTAGAAATAAACGTTACAATACGTATGTAAGAAAAATGCCTTCCTGAAACGAACCAGAATGAAGTATCAAGAATCTAATTTTACAATTCAGAAAAACTGTGTTTCTAATTACACGGTTCATAGGCTTCAGAAATGGAGACTGTTCAAAAATTTATAAGTAAACCGTCGCATAACAATGCCTTCCTGAAACTGGGACCAGAATGCAATGTGAAGAATCTAATCTTACGTTCAAATGAAATATTAGACGATTTGTTCAAGTAATCCGGGGGTTCAAGTAATATTTCTTGCGCGAAAAGTTATTTAAGAGTTTGACCCACTTGTAAGTAGGTCAATGGAAAATCAAAAGTAATCTACACGTTTATATGGAATTTAATCTAAGATTACCCCATAAAGCAGTCACTTACGAACTAAATTTCTGAATCTTCATTTTTTACGTCAGTTCTAATTTAACAGTCATTAAGCTCATATGAAATAATAAGGGTTGTAACCACAGAGATGACTACAGTTGCTTTGTCACCAACGTTGAATAGGTAAAGAATTTCTAAATTGGGGATAAAAATGTTGGGAATGTTACACGTAACATGTTTTTTCATGGAAAATTAGATTTAAATCTCACAGTGATAAGAAGGACATAAATCAAACAATTTTTTTCATACGTTGATAAAAATGTGTTAATTAAAGAAATCAATTAAATTTTGTCCTTTAAAACTGTCACAACATACATGTTTAAATACATGTTTGACAACCACAAGGTGTCAAGGCTAATTTTATTACGTTGTTTATGTTACATAATTATATATATCATGACTGGTACCTTTTTGAGCTTTCTTGTAGTTTTCAGGTCTATTCGTGAGAATTGTTGTGTTTGATAACTTTCCATATTTACAAATTTTATTAAAAAAAATGTTAAAACCTTAAATTTGCAGAAAGCATGGCCATCTTAGCCTACAATTTCATTCACGTGTACCAGTACATAATGTATTTATTATCTGAATCATACAATCATATTTATCATGATTAATAATATTTTTGTATTAATGTAATTGTCTAGGGTTTCCGTGATTTGATCAGAAAATAAGCGTTTTTATGCAGAGCACAATACATTTTGGTAGAAATGGGTTTTCTCTGGCATCGCACTTCATGTTTAATAGCTTTGGATTCGAAGTTAAAGACTTCAAAGTGTATTACAAGACAGAATTTTGGATCTCCATGTACGTATTTCAACAGAGAACTTTTCAAGTGCCTTCAACTCTTATCTGAAAGATAAAAAAATTGATTGAGAATATAATACCAAATAACGCATCATTTTTTAAGGTTTTAAAAATTTGTATGTGCAATAAGTCGATGAGATGGTTTTAAGTCATATAACTTTTATTAGGGACATTTCTTTTTTAAAATTTGTTCTTACTTTCTTACTACCAAATACTTAGATATTTAACTTGGGGGATTGTTAGTCACCAAATATCCTATGTATACTGTTTACCAATGTTAAGTTTATATGTTAAGTGACTCTTAATTATGACTTTATTATGTTATAAAGATAAAAGATTCTCAAACATCAACATCTACTAACTTTGCACCAATATTGCTAGGATTTTACTCAAAAATTAAAAACTCTTATAGGTACTTCTTTCACTATCTTCTAATAACATTTGTAGCTAGACCTTCACTTTTTACACGAATTAATGAATATTCAAAGAAAATAATACAGAAGATCAATCACACCATCTGTTTAAATAAATACTTTGCGGGAATTTAATTTCGTGTATGAAAATTTACTGACCCACTTTTAAATAGGTCAATGGAAAAGCAAGAGAAATGTGTAAGTTTATATGGAATAATTCCAGATTGCGATGTCACACTATCGCACTTCGATAGCGAGCTAATTGGAGATTAATTAATTTCGATTTTTGTACGGAATATCGGAGTTGGGATATTACGAATAGTTGACTTATTGCGACATAATAGCGCAACGATCTTCAACTCGAACTCTATGTATGTGTACACAGTTAATTGCTAAACGTTACGAGATCGTATTGTATTCCTAAAAAGTATTGAAATTTGTGCAAGCCATTTCGATACATGAAAAGGTAACCTAAGAGAACATTCCTTTAATGTTGAAAGGGTGATTTCAAAACAAAATAACCGAAGTAGCGTTTTAGAAATAGGGTTATTCGACCAATGGTGGATGTCCATTTAGGTACTCAAATATGATATGATGTGAAATATAATTTTATGAGTAACTATAACTTGAATTGAAAGCACGCTACAAAAAGTCTTCAAAAACATAATGTAGGTAGATATAAAACTACTCGTTCTATATACCTGTGTCCCCGGATTGAGTTTACAAGAGGAAACAAATTTATTAAATAATTTAAATTTAGTACTTTTTATTTGTATTATTTTTAATAATTTAAATTTAATTTAATTAAATTAATTTTGGATTTTACAAAAAGAATGCTAAAGGAATAAAAAAATTTGCTTAATTTCATATGTCAGGGCAACAATAATGCACGAAGTACGTATAACATCTAATCCTTTATTGCATACAGCCTGATTCGAGATTTATAGTATCAAGCAAAATTAATCTTTCCGAGTTCAAAGTGCATTTATCGGTCGCGTTCACGTTCAACGGAATTTTCCAAAACCGTTTTGTGAATCATACGAAAAACGAAAGCATCTCCAGTAGCGCACCTCCATATTCGGCGTGCCGATGATCCGAACGTAATTTCATGCTTCCCAAACTCGTACATACTTCGGACTTTCTTTTCGGATTCTACGCGCGTATAAGGTGAAATCTATTAGAAAAATATCATTCCTCTCTAATTGGAAAGATATTGTAGTTTCATAAGTGGAAAAACGCATGGCTCGTCATCGCATGCCTCAACACGGTAAATTAACTCGTAAAACGGCGTCGACTCGTTAATACGTTAAGCGAGCGGTTTATAAAAAAAAAAAAAAAAAATTGTAAATGCAAATATCAGTAATAAATTACTGAAAATTATAGGGTGTCAGTGCACGTAAGGCGGCAAATTGAACCTATATGATCGCTAATTATCGCTCGGTTTAGAGTTTCTAGCATGATGTAAAACGGATTGTGTTTAGCATATTTTAGTAATCATCTCATGTTATCTTGGATTAAATTGAAGTTGATCTATTCGATGAAATTTTGTTTGAAGCCAGAAAACTCTACAACGGAATCAACGCTGTAGGACAGTTTAAATTAATCAATAATCAATGATCGTTTGAAAATTCTCTTGGTTTCATATGAACTTCACTTAAATATCTAAAAGGTACATTTTCACTGTTAAACAAACCATATTAGTGATTGTATTTCCAATGGTGATTGGCTTCAGCAAAATTTACGATTTAAATGGTTATTTAATGGATTTGCATCCATGTGACCGTGTAAATACACCGAAAAATACATAGAAAATATTTAAAAAACAATTGAGTTTTGACGCAATGGCGATTTTGTCAGTTTAGGTATTTGCAGGAAATTTTTAGTATCTTTACGCACTTTACTTGACCTTTCTCAAAACATGATCCACTAGTCCATATCACCTGAGCTGTTCTATGGAACAGCCATAAGTGTTGAGACAGAATGCAAAATATAAACAGCAAATATATATAAATGCAATAAATATAAATATATATAAATATAAATAAAAATATAAAATATAGGCAGCAACAAAGGGAAATAACAGAACTAAGGGCCTAAAAGGCTTTAACGACCGAAGGTTGTCCAGCTTCTCGAAGTTGGCCATGGCTATGTAACCAAATGAAAACACCAAGTATACACCAACTGCTTTATTTAAAGTTGAGCGACAGGTTTCGGCTTCATCGAAGCCATCCTAAGGCTCGCAAACAAGTCGTTTTTAGGGCTCCCGTTGATCGAGGTGTGATACAATACAATTACGTCAACACACACACAGTTAAAAACATTAAAATTAACACACATCGAACAAGAATGTTAAATAAAATTCGATAAGGGCATGGATAAAGCCCTAAAGGAGCTAGCTACCTCATTCTTGAGAGGTTGGAAATTGACTACGAAGTCAACCTTCACTAAGTTAGTGAAGGTTGACTTCGTAGTCAGTTTCCAACTCCAACCTGAGTGAGGTTTTGTTTCTGATTTCATAGCCCTGCTTCACTTCTGCCATGCGAACGTTCGTTTCCTTCCTAAGTACCTATTTAAGACTTTTTCAAATTATTTATAATGTAATATATATTTATATTGGATAAAAGCGTTTAGAATAAAAAACGAATGAGTATTTTTAAATTTTAGTATCTCGGAACCAAAGCCTCTATCAAATGGTAAATTATGTTTCTTGAGAGAGATTTGGTTCAGATTGGACGCTTTTTAGAAAGCAATCGAAAAGATGGTCCTTTTCGAAATGTCCACAGCCGCCTAAACAAGTGACAATTCCACTCTCGTGTTGTAATGGAGCAATTTCTTATATTAGGGGTATTATAACAATACTATACCAGTAGCATGCACATATTCACACATGAAACATAGCAAATGTATGTATTGCTCAATATAGTATCTACAATAGTATTACCATTGTTATTAAACTAAGAAATTGAGGTAATTATTAAAAATAAATGCAGGAATAATAAATAAAAACTAATATTTCCCTAAATTTTCCGTTAAATTGGAATGAAAGTGAATAGAAAATATAAATGAATAAATAATAAATTAGAAGTAAATATAACTCAAATAATAATATATAAATGGAAAAACTTCTTCCTACTTCAACAGGAGCAATAGGGGCATTTTTATAAATTGGACCAAAAATATAAGGACCTGTCATGGAAATCGATAAATTTTTCTATTAAAATGTCATTCAATTTAGGCAAAAATTCAATATTATACGCCCGTACCAATATCGTACATATTTCTTTTCAACTAAATCGGATACAAATTGACTACGGTTATAATTGAGGAAAAAATGTAAGCCAAAAAATTTTGCGGCATAATGAGAAAAGGAGACGAAACATATTGTAAAGAAGTGTTTTATCGGGGGCGAAATGTGTGGGTGCGAAATGTACCTGGAGGCGAAGTGTACCTGGGGGCGAAATGTATGAGGGCGAAATGTGCGAGGGCGAAATGTGTGAGGGCGAAATGTGTGGGGGCGAAATGTGTGGGGGCGAAATATACCTGGGGGCGAATTGTGGAGGGGCGAAATGTGGGGGGCGAAATGTGGGGGGCGAAATGTTGGGGGCGAACCTTCCGGATCCCACGAGATCTACCCATTAATTACATGGCATATGGATATGTTTCTAGATATTTACGTTATAAGTCCAGTAGGTTACTTGTAACAGAAGTTAAGAATGCCTAGACGAGTACGCTTAGTACTACCGGACGTCTGTCGTAATGAATTTTATTTCATACTGTAAGTTTGTTCTGTTTTATTATTTTAATCCAGTAATTTTAAAAAAACACAGATTTTGAAAATTGCACCGCCTTTCTTCCGTGGCAACGGTTGTTGTTATTATTTTACAATCAATATTTGTCACTTTAAAAAGGACGCCTTGAACGTTGTTGAATGTTCAATTACGATACATGTAAATATTCCCAATACATAATCAATAATTAAGCAAAAATGTATATTCGCCTTTCTAAATAAATCTTTGTTAAAATGTGTGATTTGATTTATAACAATGAAACTGTTGCTAAGCCACACTTACCGGCTTTGATGCTGTTATAACTCACCTATCGGACTCAAATTGATATTGTAAGCGAACATCTACCAGACAGTATGAAATAAATATACCAGCGATTTTCAAGCGTACCAAGTTTTGCAAAATCTGATGAAAACCGATAGGTACCAATTTGCCTCAATAGTCCGGATAGCGTTATAAACCAAATACGCACCTACTCAATCGAAATAAGTTATTGGGGAATTAAATTTTTCTGTAGTTTATGCATTATAGACCGTTTTGGGACAAAATATGTAAATGTTTTTGAACGTTCACAAAATACGCAGTTTGTATCAATGCCTTTCTTTAGGGATGACTAAACTGTCGAACTCTATTTGACAATGTGGCATCCCAAAAGGCCATACCTACTTGACAATTATTTGTATGAAACAATATTTTCGCGAATAAGTCTAAAACTTTAGAAAAGAGACTAAATTGATCCTAAAGTGAACATTGCAACATCCACTCCTCAGAGCCTCCCGAAACTTCTGAGGCCGACCCGTGAAGTAATTATCGCCAGGAATTTCGGGGGCCCCTGGGGGCTCGACACGAGCCGCCGCTGGCGATGATGTATGGGCCCCTCGCGGCCCTAATTAACCTGTTCTTGCGCACTCATTAGCCAAGAGCGCCGAGGTTCTGCCTTCCCCGCGAACTTCACACGATCGGATTTATCGAAGAGAGGCAAGAAAAGAAATTAATCTCTATCTCTCTTTCTCCCTCTTATATATACTACGGGGGGACTGCATTCCGAGGAGAACACGTCGAAAATGAAAGAAGAGGAATAAGAGTGAACATGAAAGTAGCCTGCGAGGGAAATTTCGACGGAGGCTGCGCGTATGGTTACATTGTAAGTTGCGTGTGGATGCACTTCCGGAAAAGAGGCGCGTGGCACAGATTTTCTAAATGTGGTCAGCGTTGGGTGCCGCAGGGGTTTTACTGAGTATAAGGAATTTAACAGTGATCGTAAATTAAGTCAGAGATTATTAAACCCGGCAATTAAAATCTTGTCGAAATACTTATTTCTTTCTCGGGCGTAGGTATCTCGTACGTGCGTACGTACTTCATGAGCTCGTTGTCATTACGGTAAAACATGAATTCGTGCCATACTCCTTTCCACCATCTTTGGTATCGTCCATTAATTACATGATGCTTTTTAGAAACTTTTTAACCTCCCCCTCCCCCATGGTGATACCTGGTGAGGTTTTAGACTACACCTCCGCCCCCTACCCCAAATCACGTGTATTCTTTGGTCAAAAGTATCTTAAAAAAATTTATATTATTATCTTTAAATACATGTTAACAGGTATAATCTAATTTAATTCTGGAAAATTTTCCAGACAAACATTAAGGTTGCTGTGGTGGTTTCTGATCTGAAATAATAAAGAAAAGGTGTAATCATGCGTGTGTGTTATCAGCTCGTATATGTCCTCACCGAGGGGAACGAGCATACCTTAAATTAGGGTGATAAACATTAGAAAGGCATATATTTGTACTGGTACATAAATAAAGAACAAAGAAAAAATAAATAGACGTGATATCTTAGTACACCCCCTCCTCCTAGTGATATTTCGTGATTTTTTCCGAGTCCCCCCCCCCCCTTTCGAGTCTGACGTGATTAATGGACGACCTCTGTTGAGGGGTCCAGGCCAACTGGACGGTGACCCATTGGGATGATAAAAGTCGACCGGCCATCTGAGCGGCGACGAAAATAGGTAAATTTCAACGCACCCTCTTGAGACAGGCCATTTAGCCAGTGTATCTACCTGTTATTAATTGTGTCCCTTTTAAGGATTACTGTTCCTATTTTAAGAGAAATACTTGGACTTTCATTAACACTTACTTATAATTTGCTGTATATGATCCTTGCCCCCTTGCGTTCAGATATTGCGTATTCAGATACCTACTATACCATGAAATGTAATTATTTATTTAATTATTGCACCTCTAAAATGCAGTAACTTCCACCGCTGAGTTGGACTATCTTCCCTGGCCAGTTGGCCGGTCGATACTAATTGACGCCATCCAGCCACTTAATTGCAAATTTTACCCAGTGGTCATAAACTGGCCAGTTGGCTCCCGCCTCTGTTGAGGTATGGAAACGTGTCTAATGCTCTTGTTCTTGAAACAAATGTATTAGACCAGGGTTACGATCGCCAGTACAATAATTGTACTATTTTCAGTACTGCTTGCAAAACGACCCTACTTTAGTACCTCTTTACATGATTCAGTACGTTCTGAATTTTTGCGCCGAGTTCCAAAAAATATTGAATGCTCTTATCTTACCCTCATCTCAACTTAATAACTCAATGTGAATACATTTGACAAGACTGTGACGGAAAGTCGCCATCCGTCACAGTGGCCAAGTGTGCCATGGTCCACGATCTGTCATGTTCAGCAAGGTTGGTCAGTCTTAAAGTCCCTAGAATCCCTATATCTAGGGACTTTAGAAGTTTAGACTCTTTCCTAATTCTAATTCTCTGAAATAGAAAATGAAATCCTGTCGAATCTTGTTCTTGTTGTTATTCGCAATCCGTTTGCAAAATCATTAAAAAATGGATAAGTAAGTACATATATTATTGCTTCCATGTGAATGAATGAGGGGTATTTGGCTATAATTCGCCACGCTGGCCAAACGGGTTGGCGAATGTAGGTAGTAGGAAGGGAATGTTTTGTTTGGTGAGGAAGTGAGGGTGGGACACTAGTTTCCCCCGTTGCTTTAAGACAAATCTAGTACTCAGCGAAAGCACAGTATATATAATACTAACAGTATGCTCACTTGGCTTATTCGAACACCACATCACCTCTCCTCGTCGCATCCCCCTCGGCCTAGGAACTTGCCGACTTAGTCGGCCCACCTCTCTTCCTCGCACCTCCTCGGTCTCCGAACTTGCCGGGATAACGATATTTTTATTACTTTACAACCTCTTGCAAAAAACGCCGGCTTTTTCATAGCCATCAAAGAAGTGAGCATACTGTTAGAATTATATATACTGTGGCGAAAGTATAAACATTGCTGGAGCAGCCATCGATCAGACTACTTCTTACAAATACCTAGGACACGAGATTTGCCTTGGAAGAGATAACCAAACCATCGAACTAAACCGTCGCATTAGACTGGCCTGGGTAGCTTTCGGCAAACTTAACTATGTTTTCAAATCAGATATCCCAGTAAGCCTTAAAAGGCAAGCATTCAATCAGTGCGTGCTGCCAGTTTTTACCTATGGAGCAGAGACCTTGACACTTACGAACAAAACAGTGTAAAAAATTCGCGTAGCACAAAGGGCCATGGAACGTGTCATGTTGGGTATCTCTCACAGACAACGAATTCCAAACCAAGAAATTCGACGCCGAACAGGAGTCCTGGACACGATAGAGAAGATAACAACCCTCAAGTGGAATTGGGCAGGACATGTCGCCAGAATGACGGACAACAGATGGACAAAACGTATATTAGAGTGGAGGCCGAGACAAGAAGCCTATCGAAACCGAGGCCGCCCACCAACAAGATGGACCGATGACCTGAAACGCTGCCACAGCAACTGGATGCAGGCAGCACAAGACCGAGATGCATGGAGAAGAATGAGGAAGACCTACGTCCAGCAGTGGACACGAGATGGTTGACTGATGATGATTATTGCTGTGAAATGTATCTCTTCATGTACATATATTGTGACAGATAGTACTTTTTATGAAAATCTAGTACGTTTTGCCCTTGTTGGTGTTGGTACAATTTGCAAGTGTCTCATCGTAACCCTGTGTCAGACATAATAGTCTGCTTAAATAGGTTACCTTCTCATTAAAGCTCCGATTCATAGGCAAGACTCATTTTTTGCATGTATAGCCAATTTACCGCATATTCTGCATATTTCAGTAATATTGTGCATTTTGTGATTGTGTTGTGAATTTATAAAGTTCTATCAATTGTGCAAAGCTAATTCGTAGGTACCTGTTACCAAGGTTACCTCTCCTAATCCCATGGAAGCCTATTTATGTTACATTCCCAGAATAATTAGGTAAATACCGTGAACTTCATCAGGTTTGAAAATATCATTGCTAAAATCAGTACTAAATAAGGTGGTTGTGATTCATTATTTGTAATGCGTTCATGAAAACACTGCAACTTCTAACGGCAATGAAAGAAGCAGATATGTATTGTCTTCTTCACTGGTTTTAAACTCTTCATTCCCTTCTGGGCCATATTCTGTGATACCTTTGAAAATGCGAACTCCCATAGTGTACTGTAAATAAATATGTGTCTTCCAAAATCCTTTCATGCAGCCGGTCGTTTTTGGAGCTCTCTGTATATGGAGACTGCGTTTTCTGCAAACCTTGCGGCAAAACAGTGTTTTATTTAATTTGATACCTGTTTAAAGTACAAGTCAACTTTTAAATTAAACATTTAATTAGTTGGTAGTATATAATTTACTATCATATTAATGACAATAATAAACGGCGCTCAATTTTCATCATTTACAAACATATTTCCAATTTTAAAGAATTCTGATTTAAAATTAGTTGTATTTAATTGAAACCCCTTAAATATTGTTATTTTTGGAAGTAGATTAAAGAGCTATATCCACACTCAATTTTATTTCAAATTACTCTTATAGATTTCAAGCGCGAATAAATCTTGTAGGCCACCCCCTCCACAAGAAAAATTACATGAAGAGCAACTCGACGAGAGTTTCACAAACTTCAATACCCGACACCAATATTCACTGCGACTATCAAAAATAAAGAGGATACATTCAAGTTCGATTTATGGCAGGTCAAAATCGCTGTAAATATTCCACCCAACAAGTTAAATGATCCAAAATTTAATGTATTTCTGGACAAATACCGCAGAAAGATCATTCTGGATGAAAGTTTCTCAAGAAAAATAACAAAACAATGACCGAAATTAAGACACGTTTGCAAAATAATTTTATTTATATCGTTGTGGATGAAACGAGATGCATAGCAAATTGATTAGTTTGTATACTTTGAATGAAAACGCTGCCTGCATGCATATACAGCTTATTTAATTGGTGTTGAGGAATTAGAACAGACAAATCCGTAGATTTATTCAATAAAGTTTAGCGAATATATATTTTTACCCAATGATATACCACTTAATAAAATACCATTGATACTAAGTGATGTTGCGTCATTTATGTAAAAGGTTGAAATTCACTTGAAAGTACTTTATCCAAATTTAATACACTTCGCTTGCTAAAGGTGTAAATCGAATAGTAGAAGAAATATAAAACCAATTTTCGTTAGTAAATAATATGAAAAACGTTTTTGTTAACGCTCTTTTAAAAGTAGATATACATATATAAAGAAACATTACGAGGTGTACCATTACCTCATAAACCTGCCATTACACGATGGAGTACCTACTTGGCTTAAGTGGCGTTATTTAATTTTAAATAAGTTTCCAAAATAATAGAAATCATGTTAAAACTTCACGATTATTCTTCTATATCAAATAAGGAAGCGACAAAAAATGTAATTGCCTTTACGTTGAAGCAAAACTCAAGTTTAATAAATAAATAATATAATAATTAATAATAATAAACTACGCTATAATTTGCAAAACGTTGGCAAGATTAGAAACAAATGATGATTCCATGCAACTAATCGATAATTTAAAACAAAACGTCAATAAAGCTAGGGCAAACATTGGTCAACAACGTAAAAAGAAAAGAAAAGAGGTGCCAAGTAAATATTCACTTTGTTAGGTAGACTTTCATAGGTTTTAGATGGAGAATTTTCAAGTGACCTGAATATAGATCCTAAAATTTATCCATACTGAAATATCTCCGCTTATATCTGTCGATATAAGATGTAGATTTACTATATGCAAACATACGCTCCGTGACAGAAGACAACCATTTAAATTGGACAGTTTAGAAAATAACAATAAAAATTATACGTACTTTATTAAAACGCCCCTTATAGTTTGTTACTGGATGTATAATTTTTAGGTTCCTGAAGTATTTTGTATAATGACAATTAGCTAATACTATTTTTAAAATAAACTTATTAAAGCAATGTAGAAAAAGGGTGTATCTATTGCCTACATAGCACACATTGATTGTATTCACAATATTTGTCAAAATATTTTGCCTATTTCGGCAGATAGAGCTGCCTATATATGTGCATATTTCTTTCAATTTTTCTGACTATAAATCCAAGTGTTACTCTCCATGTATCACCAAAACATTGCATAACTTCCATGCAATGGGATAACTCCCATATAATATTTAAGAAAAAATACTTGCTGCGTTCCCATTCATTCTATCGAGTAGGAATTGAATTGATATTTAATACACTTAGGTAGCTTTTGTTCACTAGTTTTAATGATTTCTCAGCAACAAAACACGTATTCTTCGTCTTCAATTCTGCGTTTATACTTGAATATCAACAGTTCAGATGTTAAAATTCCGTTAAAATCGTTGATCTTCATGTACTACACAACTCATTTTGTGCCAAAAAAAAGGTGAGTTGTTTGTCTTGTTTTGCGCAACGTTCTCAAATATTCACGATAACTTCCCTGAAAACCATAATTTTCATTTTTAAAGGCATAAGTATGAGCTTAAATATTACAACAATAAAATTAACAAACACTAGCAATTTAAAAACAATATAGATAAATTAAATTAATAACTAAAAATTATATCTAAGGTTAATACAGATAACCATAAAATCAAAAAAGGGGTTTTCTCCACAAACTTTTTCGTGAGTCTAGTATGTACTTATTATGTCTAGATTCTTGGATTAAGGGAAATTATTCCTACATGTAATTGAAATACCGCTTAATAGCCATTACTATTACAATTAATAATAATAAAGATAAGCATCTATGTTTACAGCAGGAGGGCCCTAAACGACTGGCTATTACAAGTAGATTATGATTATCGAAGATTTCTACCAGTCTTTAGACGCCTTCTAACTTTCCTAATGCCGTCCATTCCTCAGTGTTTGTGATATCAAATCTGTTCAAAAGTTTAAAAATCTCTCTTTACCGAAATTTTCTAATTTTCCAATATCCTTAAACTTAAATAAAAGTAATAAAAACCATGGGGAAATATTTCGTTTCTAAACGACAAAAATGAAAATAACATTGTTATTTCCATCCTCCCATTTCTATGCCTCAGTTAAATTTATCTTCCGACTAGCTATAAATCGTTATACTTTGTTCTAGAAACGTCTTGATTGCTTTACCCAATTTTTCTTTAAAAAAGTGAACCGTCTACATCGGATTCACCACATTTCAACAGTTCACTTTATGTTCCCGATTAGAATGTAAAGATTTATTTAAAACGGCGCATGCATCGACGATAATTCCGTTCTCCCATTGGCGGGAACGGATCCGGCAGACCAAGAAATTGATACCTACACCCAGCCTATAATTTGCATCGCCGATACGAGGCTCATTTCGCCCTATTGATTGATTCATGAATTTCAACAGTTCCAAGAACATCAACATTCAATCGAATCGGATTGTTATCGGTTATCGGTTACCGGTACTGCCCTGCTTGATCACCGGTCGGTTAAACGATGTCACGAATTTTTTCCACATAAAACACTGTGATGATGGAAACGCGAAATGGATAATTTCGCTGAAATCGCTTTTAAAATAGTAAAGGAAATGAGTAATGTAAAAAAGTGCACGGCAGGTAATTTGATCGGCGAATATTAGGTATTGGTGGAATAGAGGGAAAAATGAACGGGTGTTAATAATAACACGAAATTCCGGGAATATCCGAAAAATAACAACAAATGTTGTTGTCGAACAGTTAGAGCTGATTTATCGGGTGTACTATTAATGTAGTGTCCTTCCTCTAGGATGCAAGTAGGGAACCGCACCCGAGAAATTTCAGAAAAATAATTGAAACATTCTCCCTTGATGTGGAAATGTTAAATTCATCCTTTTTCGGGGTTCTCATTTACGGTTTTAACCGTAAGTAAGTTAACTATAACTTTAACAAAGGGAACAATGTGTCCTTTTCGTGACTTTTTTAAATAATTGGTTGTATTGAATTTAAGCACTGATTAAGAAAAGCGATATACGACTTAAAAAACACTATATTTGTCCTGGTATCCAAAAAAAACGGAGCTGTGCCACGTTGTCACAAATTTAACATAGTGACAATAATTACAACAAACAGTTTTGCAGTTCTACGCGTTCTTTCTTTAAATCATATTGTCCTTGTAAAATTTCTCCCCCAGCCATGTACTTTGTCTCCGTTTTGTTTATATTTACTAGTTCAATAGTTTTTACTGACTTTTCCAATTCTTCTACCACCTACTGCGTTTGTGATTCACTTCTCGTAATATCGTTTACGTAAACCTCGCACATGTGCTTTTATGGTATCCCAACTCTCCAGGGATAATATTTGATTGACATAAAATCTTTCTAACGTTGAATTAACCAGAATCGGTCATAACGCATTCGTAATCATTTCCAGATTACCACTACTCGCAAACTTCTATAAAAATAATATTATACCCAAAATAAAAAACTTGAAACGTTCCCTATTGATCATTCTTGGTGATATGAAGAGTTAAAATTCATACTTTTTTCAGGGAAATGAACAATTCCCTCTTTCATAACAATTTTGTTTGAAAAATTGAATGTATTGATTAATATAAACTAATATTAAAAAAATACTGCCTGGGACCAGAAAAAAACAGCTCTGCCACATTGTCACAAAGAGATAGCAACAATAAATTTTAATACTTTAATACACCTATATGAATAACGAAAGACGTCAACGTGGTTTACGTTTACACTGGCAATGTAGGCGACACAGCTGAAACTGTCAAAGGGTAAGTACCTACCACCTACCACCTAGCTTTCTAATGCCAATAGGAAGCCTAAGTTGTGCTAGGTTTTGATTAATTATTACATCTTCGTTTATGGTAAACTTATACATTTTGAAATATTTGCAATACTGCGAAATTTTTCTGATAACCTCTAATTTTAAAAATTTGACATGAAAAGTGTAATGATCCCTTCAAAGAAGGTTATCCAAAAATCTTATTAAACTTTATTATGTATATTCGACAGTAGATGCAGTTCTTGAAACTTGTAGCGGATATTGAGGCAATATTAAAAAACTGGAAAATAACGAAATGTCTCGGTCAAAAATTATTTAGCCAAAAATAATATTAAACTTTATTATTATATTCGACAGTAATAAATGTTCAAAGTTAAGAAAAAATTCTTTAGAATTTTTTGAAGAATGGGAGAATATTTTCAAAAACAGAGAAATAACAAGTGTAAAGTGCCCTTCAGGAAACATTTAGCTAAAAATGATTTCAAACTTTATTAAACATATTCGACAGTAGAATAGATATTGAAAGTTTTAACATTTTAGGTGCGGATTTCGAGAAATTTTCAAAAAACCGAAAAAGGACGAGAGCGAAATGTTCTCCAAGACGATTTAGTTTAAAGTATAACAAAATTCTTAGAACAAATTTTGGGAAAAATTCCAAAAACCCCAAAAAATGACGAGTAAACCATCCCTTCACTCCAGCGAATTTTAACAAAAAGCTTAATAAGCTTCTCTATTAGCTAGCTTACAGGGTTCGACCGATATATATCGCCGATATTTATCATGATATATATCACGATATATATCGATATTTATAAGCAAACATATATATCACGGATATTTATGAACTTACTAAAATGTGCGACGCTGGGAAAAATCATAATTTAATCATTGCCAGTAAGAAAGAAGATTTTTTGTCATTTGTAATGGCCTTAACATCCACCTCACTCCCATTTCCTAAATATATGTTTGAACTACAATTCCGCAACACCAGTCCATTGGTGTGGTGGAAGTCATTATGCCTTACCGGTTGGCCTACAGAAAAAGAAAACTCTAAAATTTTGTGAAAAGCTACTAACAGCAATTGCATCGACAGCATCCTTGGAAAGGTATTTTTCAACATCCGGATTGGATCGATTGGAACGTGACAAAACAGCCCAACTCGTTTTTTTTGTTTAAATAATTAAACAGAGACCATGCGTCTACAGCTAAAGCTTGCAATAGTATTAGCAATATAGAATGGATGTAGGATGTAGTGATGTCCACGATATTCTCGTTTGCGAGAGTCTCGTCTCGTCTCGTCTCGTTTTCGAGACGAGACTCGAGACGATACTTTAAATTTTCCTTGCGAGACAAGACAAGATTTTCAAAAAGTCTCGTCTCAAATCTCGCACGACAGTCTCGCAAAAGTCTCGAAGTATCGCAAATAAAAATGGTAAATATTAATTAATTATTATAATTATCGCGAATGTTATTGAAACATGTTTTAAGGCCGCATAATAGCGAGCAGCCTGTGTTTACAATATCTGTTACGCAATGTTTATCTTTTTGAGCTTTCCGAGATATTGCCACGTGTACGAGTATTATACTAGAGTTGAAGACTTATTAGGGAATACAAGTATTCACAACATTTTTATATTGGATAAAATAGGTTTTTTTCTGTAACGAGAAAAAAGTTTGACATTTTATCCCTGTTGACAAGAATTTTTTGTTAAGCTTTATGATTAGTACTATTAGTTTTTAATATCTCTACGACAATTTATTTTATATTCACCGACCTTTGGAGATCATCTACCTATTTCTCACCCGACTTCTCATGTTATAATCGACCAATAATAATTTATTTATTTCAATTCTTGTCGAAAAAGCAAATTTGATAAGCATTTAGATATAATTGAGGAGTAAGGAGGAACCGGACGTAATAAAACGGCAAAATGCACTAAATCGCCAGATTTTGGGAGAAATTTGCGAGACTTGCGAGAATCTCGCGCGAGACATGAGACGAGACGAGACTTTTATTGCGAGACGAGACTCGAGACGAGACTTTCAACTTTTTTTTGTGAAGCAAGACGAGATTTTTCAAATTCTCGTCTCGTGGGCAACACTGGTAGGATGAGGCCACAGCGTCTGCACAGGAGTTCCTTCTGATTCGGATGACGAACCTTTGATTAATTTTTTAATTAATTAATTTTTTTAGGTTATTTTTGACACTTTCTTTGTTTTGATACAAGCACATTTTGAATGCGTTTAATCTATTGATATTCCTTAAGAAAGAACTTTAAAAATTAATATCACCAAGTTGATATATATCGGATATGCATCGATATATATCCGATATTTTGATATTTATATAAATATCATGATATTTTCGAACCCTGGTAGCTTAAGAGGTCATGTTATGGTACAAACTAAATAGAAAGTTTGAACCGTATGATTTTTTATTCGAGAGAAAATTGTATCAAACATATTGTCTTGTATTCTCTACAAGTTACTTCTAAACAAGTCTTTCAGCATTTCTTGAAATTGCTTCACGATATCATGACTGTTGGATAAAACAGCGTCCCCACAGTAGAGAATCTAAGAAAGTGCCTCCCTCTAACGAGTTTAACGATTCAAACAAAGACAGATACCAACTTGAATTCTCCCTGTTTCTCGCTTTTACTTATTGGCACTTGTATGCACGCTTCCACTTGTAAGCTACAGGCTACAGCTCGACTCTTCTATAACCTCTCGTAGACCCAACCATAGTAATGAAGCTGAATAATGAAGCTAAATCCACAACAAGAATTTTCAGCTTTCTAATATCGTCTAGAACTGCTCACAAACCTGACAGGTCTACTAATTATTATGTACGGTTGAATTAAAGTTACCAAAATTCCTGTCTAATTTTCTAAGGTTTCTCAGGTTCTAAGTAATTGAAGAGTAAAATTTGGCGCTTTTAACAACTGACTTTTATTTCGGACCTTTTTAAAGACCAATCATGTCGAAGACAGTTAAATGGTGTTGTGTAAAGTTTAAAATAATAGATGTTAATGTCTAAAAGTCAACTAACTTGTGAAGTTACCAAAGGATGACTGTGCTGGAGGATTTGGAGCAATGAACTGTTCCGTACTACACGTATTAGAGACAAGGTGCTCCAATAATACACACCCTGTATAAAATTAAACTATCTGATGCAATCGCACTAACAGGAATATAAAAAATTTAACGAAACAATGACATCAAAGCAAACACTAGAAATACCAACGAATATTAACTGTCAAAAAGTAAAGACCCAAAAGATAGGAATGATAAAAAGTTTGCCAAAGCACCTTATCGATAAAATTTCAAGATATTTCCCACCCACCTTCCACACAATACCAAGAAACCCAAACGATCTCAAATGCAAAAATAATTAATTAACCTCTTATTGAAATATCAAAACCCACTCTCGAATACCGATACCAGATCCCAATTTAGCCCTCCAATTCGTATTTCGCTCCAACGTCGTCTCACTCTCTGGTATGCTTACAGAGTATTACGCAATTAACCAAAAAATTTCAGATACTCGCGAAACGTTTTCTTTTACTTTATATCATTAATTCGGAATTAATGGACCGGCCCACGCACACGGCTGTAAAATAAAAATTTTAACGTTCTCGATTTCGCCCGGTCGACCGTTCACGGCACGTTTCCATCTTATATACCGGGCGGTCAGTCGCGCCTGAAAAACCATCAAAGTAAATGGAAATGAAAGTTAAGTTTAATGACACTAGCATCCTAACTGTACTGTACTAACTAAAAAATGTAATGTTACTTTTAGTCAGCTTCACTAGTCGGAGTCTCGATAAATTCCATCTAGCACTTAAACCAGTGGAACGATATTTTGGCGCCTTGTTATTACAATCAATCGGTATCTAGGGTAACGGTCTCCGTAATCGAATTATAACAGCGAATCGAGTGCAGCATTACGTTTCGTAATATGTCTTAAACATTCTGCGATTTTTTTTATTTGAAGACCCCGGCGCCAACGTGATTTCGTCGACGGAACGTTTCGAGTTTTACATCTTCAGGAAGCGTTCGGAGAAGCGAAGAGATGGAGAAAAAGAGCGAGAGAGAGAGAGAGAGAGAGAGAGAGAGAGAGAGAGAGAGAGAGAGAAGCGTGGAGAGGATTGCGGTTGAGGTCGAATTTCTCGGTCTGGTAAACGATGAAGGTCGCGTCGTCGAAGATGGACACGCGGAAAACGCACGAAGAAGAGGAGAAGGAAAAAAAGGAGAAGCGAAAGAAAAAGGAGAGGAAGAACCGTTAACCTTATTACCGGCAGCGTATTACGGCGCGTTATTGTGTCGATTAAGACCGGCTTTAGAGAGAGAAAGAGCGAGAGCCGTGCCGTTTCGATTTTAGAAACGCACTTTCAGTGCAACCAACTTACATGGCGATGTGAAGAAACTTGTCAACATATCGGAGCTTAATTTTAGAACTGGAAGTCGTTGCGGAAGGAAACCAAGACGAGGCAGCTTAGAACCATATCCTCATTCGAGGTTTACCAAAACTAAAATGTACCAACTTGGTTCTATCCTATAAGATTTTTTCTGATCATACCTCCTGGTTTTTTCTTTGGTGATCTTAGTTCGGTGCACCTAGATAACATCTTATATCAAATCTTACATTAATTGCATTGGCAGAAAAGTATATATAAAAAGTTGGCGACCCGCATCTAGCGGCCGGCAAAACAAAATACCAGGTAATTTGTGTCGTTTTTGTGCCTTTTTTGTACGGCAAGAAAGAATTTTGTAGCTCTCACCATCGACGAGCTACAAAAAAAACTGCCAGCTTAAACTTAACCCAGCGGCCATTGCGATAGCGTGCGAGTGGATTGACAAAAAAAAAAGATTTTCAGCTAGAAATTTGTGTCTTGAAGAGTACTAAAAGGACATGGTGTCAGAATTTTAATTTGGTCAATTTTTGGCCAAGTTGGCTCAAGTGGGCTAGATGGGGCTGCGAATCGGCCAAGATGTGGAAGAAATGTGCTCTTCTGTCTTCGATTCGTTTTGGGATGAAATTTGGAGAACATAGTCCTATTTTCAAATTGGTAAATTTTCGGCCGAATTGGCTAATGGACAAAACGTGTCGTCCAGAATTCAAGAACCCGCGACTTTAGTGGAAAATGTTGCATCTCGGAATCTTTTGGTGTTCTGAGGTCTCTTTGATGGCCTGGGACCTGCACATAAAAACCCAGGAGACGTCTCAAGACCCCTTCGGCCACTTCCAGTCAAAATACTGACTCTTCAGTGCCGGCCGCTGTAGTTACAAATTCGAGAACCCTCGACTTTAGTGAAAAATGTTGCATCTTGGAATCTTTTGTAGTTGTAGCTACAGCGGAAGGCATTCGGGAGTCGATATTTTGGCCGCGGGTGGCCAGAGGTATCATGGACCATCCCCTGGGCCTTGGTGTCCAGTGTCTGGGCCATAACCCAAAGATTCCAAGAGGTAAAATTTTCCACTGAAGTCGGGGGTTCTGGAATTTGTAACTACAGCGGCCGGGACTGGAGTGTCAGTATTTTGACTGGATGTGGATCGAGGGGTCTTGGGGGGTCCCGTGGGCATTTGTGTCCAGGGTCTGGCCAGTACCGAGGCCCCATAATACAGATTCCAAGATGCAACATTTTCCACTAAAGTCGGGGGTTCTGGAATTTGTAACTACAGCGACCGGCACTGGAGAGTCGGTATTTTGACTGGATCTGGCCAAAAGGGTCTTGGGACGTCCCCTGGGCCTTTGCTTCCAGGTCCCAGGCCATCACCCAGGCCCCAGGACACCAAAAGATTCCAAGATGCAACCTTTTTCACGAAAGTCGGGGGTTCTGTAATTTGTAACTAGTGCGGCCGACACTGGAGTGTCGGTGTTATGATTGGAACTGGCCGAAGGGGTCTTGGGACGTCCCCTGGGCCTTTGTTTCCAGATCCCAGGCCATCGCCGAGGCCCCAGGACACCAAAAGATTCCAAGATGCAACATTTTCCACTAAAGTTGGGGGTTCTCGAATTTGTAACTACAGCGGCCGGCACTAAAGAGTCGGTATTTTGACTGGAACTCGTCGGAGGGGTCTTGGGCCGTCTCCTGGGCCTTTGTGTTCAGGGTTTAGGCCATTACCGAGGCCTCAGAACACTAAAAGATTCCGAGATGCAACATTTTTCACTAAAGTGGCGGGTTCTTGAATTCTGAACGATACGTTTTGTCCATTAGCCAATTCGGCCGAAAATTGACTAATTTGAAAATAGGAATATGTTCTCCAAATTTCATTCCAAAACGAATCGGAGACAGAAGAGCAAATTTCTTCCACATCTTGGCCCATTCGCAGCCCCATCTAGTCCACTTGAGCCAACTTGGCCAAAAATTGGCCAAATTAAAATTCTGACCCCATGTCCTTTTAGCACTCTTCAAGACACAAATTTCTAGCTGAAAATCTGTTTTTTTTTTGTCAATCCACTCGCACGCTATCGCAATGGCCGCTGGGTTAAGTTTAAGCGGGCAGTTTTTTTTTTGTAGCTCGTCGATGGTGAGAGATACAAAATTCGTTCTTGCGGTACAAAAAAGGCACAAAAAAGACACAAATTACCTGGTATTTTGTTTTGCCGGCCGCTAGATGCGGGTCGCTAACTTTTTATACACCAGAAAAGTGGTAAACCTATTGATGTCTTTCAAAACAGTCAGAATCAACCAACCTGCATTACTATGAATTAACGTATGGTCTAACATTTACATTTGAAGAACGAAATGTAGTTTTGGCTACCTATAAATTTAACTAAGTTCTCCAAATTTCAAACGCTTTAGAGTCAGTCCTTAGTAATTTGGTCTAGCATCTGTGAGACATGAAAAAAGAGCTTATTTATCGCATATTTTGAGTCACGACGATACCAACAATATGTGAAAACAGCTAAAATCGCTGAATCGCAAATTACCCCTACATCTCCTGACAGTTTCGACGATCATGACGAGACCAGCAGTTATTTGATTCTTGTCTTCCCAATGACGGTATATTGAACTTTTACAATGAGATTAAATTTGATCGCAATTTCTTTCGAAACAGATGATTCGTGTAAAATATATAATACTTTCTTTGAAGTCACGAGCGGGGGGTTCTGATGGACTTACACTTAATATGAGTAAAGCCTGTCGACTTGATATCGTCCAGCATGTTACTCACATAATTATTGTTTGCTTGGAAGCTTGGAGTTTGCTTTCCTAGACTGTGGCGGAATTCTCAGTTAACGACTTATTCAAGACCGATCAGCCTTCTACCAATCTTATAATAATAAAGACACAAGTTACACACTATTACGTAGAGTAGTGGACTTATCCTTTCTAACCAGTCGGAGTTCCGTAGTGCATTTTCCAGCCCTTTTGAATAGATCTGATGATATTTTCAGGTCACTCGATACAACAAGTTGTTCAGCATTGGTTTCAATGGACTACTCTAGATCTGTGACATAATTAATCACAAGTTACTTATTGCATAGTTGAGATACTTCGGTTTTCATCGTGCAGCTATTTATTTCTTAGAGAATTACTTATCTAATCGAGCTCACTCTGTGTATTTGTAACTACTCTCGCTTCGAATTTATCTCCACCGGTGTACCACAGGGCTCCGTTTTGGGGTCACCACTCTTTGTAATCTATATCTCAGATTTGCCTTTGCAAGTCTATTCTATCAAGTCCATTATTGATGATACATAAATTTTGTACCACTTTGGACCTAGTGGATTACCGAGAGAAAGAAGACGGATCAACCTTCTACTAATTTTGTGATAATAAAGGAAGAAGTTACAGATGATGTAGAGTGTAGTGGACTTATTCCTCCTAACCAGTTGGAGTTTCGTAGTGCATTTTCCAGCTCTTTTGAATAGATCTGATGATATTTTCAGGTCACTCGATACAACAAGTTGTTCAGCATTGGTTTCAATCGACTACTCTGAAGCCTGTGACAAAATTAATCGCAAGTTACTTATTGCAAAGTTGAGATACTTCGGTTTTCTTCGTGTTGCTATATATTTCTTCGAGAATTACTTATTTAATCGAACTAATTGTCTATTTGTAACTACTCTTGCTTCGAATTTATCTCCACCGGTGTACCACAGGGCTCCGTTTTGGGGCCACTACCCTTTTCAATTTATATCTCAGATTTGCCTTTGCAAGTCTATTCTTATAAGTCCATTGTTGATGATACATAAATGTTGTACCACTTTGATACTAGTGGATTACAACATGCGACATCAGTTTTGCAATCTAACCTAAATAAGGTAAACAGATTTTCTAATGATTAATCCTAACAAATCGAATATTATTGTATTTTGTACTGACCACAAAAGAGATTTCATCTATACGCTATTCACGATAAAAGTCGTTGTAACATTCTAATGATATTTAATGAAGCAAAAATTCTAGGTGTTAAACTAGGATAATTACTTCAAACGATGTGTTTGAGGGTTAGGGTGCTTCATGCAAATAAGCATTTGCTTAACATTAAAATCATAAAGAAATTGTATGAAAGTTTAGTGCCTCCAATTTTAAATCATTCCGAAATTTAATACTTTCCTTGTTTTGATGAAGCAACTAGAAAACAACAAATATTGTTATTGTGTTGATGAATCCAAAATGTTGAAGTTGGATCGCGTGGTAAAATACCCTTTTCACGTTCATAACTTTAAAGTAATCTCTTAAGGTGGTTCTTGGGGGATTAGAGAGAACGCACTATTGTTAAAAACACACAGAACATAGAGAAATATATAAAGGTAACCTTGGCAACAGCGTTAACCCGAAAACAAATTTTAATCGTTCGCATTTTCTTCATAGTCTGTCAATAATTTTCCAATTTTTCATGTGTTATTTAGAATTTTAATTCCATTTGCCTATCAAATTTCACGAAAATTGGACGAGAAGTTTCCAAGATAAAGGCATAAACGTTAGATTTTCCTATCCTTCAAGTCTTAAATATACAAATATTAATTGTTAGTTACTGGAAAATTACATAACCATTCAGTTTCAAATTTTACCTTTCAAACGACCTTAAGAAGTCAAGACAGATATTTGCGTAATGTAAGAAATACATATTAGACTACCTCCACTCAGCTGCTCAAACGTAACTTTAGCTAAAATGCAGCTTAGTTGTACGACCTTTTTGGTCCCAGAGATAGAAGCATACTTTTGTCTTGCTTTGGTAACCACTCAAAGCAATCACAGTTATATTATTCTATTCCTTTTTCTTTTTTCCTGCTATTTTAAGTTTGGGATCTCAAGCAACATAATTATTTTTTACCTTTTCAAGTTAGAGTTGTACCAATTTATTAATATATTTCTCTGTTCTTTCCTTTCATTGTGTAACATCTGACTATTTTGTAGCTCTTGTGTGGTTAACTCTAAGAGTAGCAATTGGGTAAACTTCGTCTCAATTGAGCTCAACTTTACACCCTAATGTGTAACTATTGTTAAATAAAGACGTAGTATTATTATCATCATAAATATATTATCATCATCAACATTGCTATTATTAAAACAGTCCTAAGGCTGCCTCCCTTACACTAATCAATATAGTATTTACCGTCGCCGCACATTTTCCGGAAATTGTTCCCCCACTCAATGCAGCCATCCGCCCATCCGCCCACCCACGCTGCCCCACTTTCCCACAACCTCAAAAATAACCCTCCCCCCACTCTACGATCTCCGGGTCACTCTATTCGCTTTATCCGTGGAACCTGACGTAAGGGAGCGAATAATTTCTGCAAGACAGAAGACCTGCAAGAGAGTTCGGGGCTCAATCAGCACAAGCGTTACGTCATTATCCGGAAACATTCATCTGTAATCGGAGTAGGTAGTTAATTTAAATCCCAACTTAGCCGTTCGTAGAAGGGTAGAAACGGAAGGGAAATGGCAGGGGATATTCCTGATAAAAGTTTGTATAACTCTAAAAAGATTGTGAGGCTTGGAAGGCTTGTTGTATGTTTTATGAGAAACTTTTAGTGACTAAAAGAGTACTTTTGTTAGATAATTAATTTTTAGAAAATTATTTTCTCCACCTTATTTAGAACGCACGGAATTTATTAGGTATGGGGCATCTATCGGAAAATTCGGGACTAAACGTTACTTGTACCGTTAGATTCTCTCTCTGCAAATTAAGTCTTTACGATACCTATGGATTCCACTCTAACCTCGGCCATTTGGAAAAATCTTGGAATGTTCTTGAAATATGAATTCATTTCCGCAAATTTCAAAGCATTCAATCGAATTCCATTCATCTGCTCAACCTTCCAGAATGTTTCAGGAAAGAGCTGCAGAACTGCAGAACCAATTGAGTTAAGTACAGCACATTAGAGCTAGAAAACTAGCATTTTCTATTGTGGAGCAGTTTCGACATTTGGAGTCAATTTTTGACACAAAACCGAAATTATAGCCAAACTTTTCTCAATATATCTTCGAAAACCACATCATAATTAGTTCAATCATTATAGTATAGAGAATAGCGCACACTAACGAATTCAAATTAATTTTCTTTTATATAGTGTTTCCCCCTAAGTACATACGGAAAAACCTTTTGACGTGATAAACGCCTTATAAATCGTTGTGCGGGCTACACATCCCAGAAAACATTGTGACGTTACGCCTGGCCTAACCCATGCGTGGAAGCGAGAGCGAGAACAAGTGACAGAGATCGACCTTCGTTTGGTTGTGACGCATTGTACGCACACATATGCTGGCGTTTCGCTTCTGACGCATCTATCTCCCTTCCATTCTGCCCGGCGCTTGGGTCCGCGTGAAAGAGAGACAGCGGCAGCACACAGCATGACGTTAACGTATTGCCGGCTATTCATAAAGTGAACTGGATATTTCCAGTCAATACCATTACTTATTACAATCACAATTGCGGCAATAAGGTAATTGATTCTTGCATTCTAAGATTTTGATTAGCTATATAATCTCATATATTTGTTCTTCCACCATTAAATCAAAGTAGTATCGGTCAGCGAGTGCAGTGATAATAGATTATGTTGCGATTTCCACCAAAAAATTATTATGAATGATATAAATGATAGTATAAAAAGTCGACTGCTTTCATTTAGTATTCAATGACAAAAATTATCCTACATAGCAATTCATGTCAGGTTCAAGATTAATGTTTAACTTCACACATGTCATAAGAATGTGTCTAAAATGACAAGTTGGACCGGCCAACCGCAGTGCGAAAAGATCTTTAATATAAAACTGGTTAACGCGGGCTTTTAAAAGCAGCAAATTAATCAATGATCATTTAGTAATAATAATTCAATGCAATTCATAAACGTATGCAATATTTCGTATGACGTTATCATGTAAAATTATCGTCAGTAAACCGACCTTACAGACAACCAAATTTTTTGTTATTAATTTTACAACAAAGTAATGGTTTCTGGTTTGAAAACATAATATTAGACAATGAAACGTTGACCAAGCTTGTACAGGATGGTCAAAAAATGAATAAATTATAGGTATTATTTATTTTTATTATAAAGCAAAATGGAAAAAGGAAATGGTACTTGTGATTAAAAGGTACATTTCTGTTTTAATCCACTGCCTTCTGTTAAAAATTAATTTAAAAAATATAAACGTAAATTCCTAGTAGCATCCTGTTATCTTTCCCCACAAGAGTAAAATTATTAGTCAATAATTAATAGAGGTGAGGTGTAGGTATGTCTGCTGAAAAACAGAGGTTAAGACACAATAGACAACTTATTACGCCCAATAAATGATTATTAGTTTAAGTTGCATATTTATATATATTTTTTTTAATTAAATGTTGAGAGATATCAAGAGTTTTTAATAGAAGGCAGTGGATTATTTAGAAGTGTATAAATCCTATTATTCTTAGTAACATATTTTACACAAAAATTAAAAAGGGTATATTTCTCTCTTGAGCCACTTATTAATGTCTTCATTTGTGACCCCATTACCCCCCCCCCCCCCCCGTACGTGCTATTTCAATTTTTTGGAAAATTAATAACAAAAAAGTTTCCTATTTGTAGAGAAATCAAGGAAACACACTGTATACAGAGAGATGCAGAATTATTATTGTTATTACTTTTTAGGAAAAATGTTTATTTTTTTTCTATTACGTATTGTTTGATTTCTCGCCAAATTTCGTAATTTAGGAATCAAACCCAGGTAGTATGTAAAAATGGGATCAAGGCTGTTCTTTATCAATAACAACTCAGTTATGCTGCATAACAAATCAATAACAACACTTCGATGTCAAGTAACATGGGCATTGTTTTCATGTTATGTAAATGCGGATTCTGTAACTTTACTCGTTTTACTACAACAAAATTTATAAGATCTCCAGTCTTTAAATTTTGCACGTGATACTGGTTTAGATAAAATATTACTATAATGTTTACCAGTAGTTACGTATGTACATATTTTGGTTCGACTTTGTCCCTTAACACAGTATTTTACAAAGATGTAGTACTTCGTGTCAAAATATTTAGGTCGCTCCAATTCTCAAGTAACAGGAATAATTATTATGTCTTCGACAACGTTGGATTCAAAATAAACATTCTGTTATAAGTGCCCACAGTAATGCTATATTCAGCCTCTTGTTTTCTCCTTAGGAAGTGAAACAACATTTGAATAGGTACATTTTATTTACAAATTTTAGATTATAAATATTTTGGTTAGTTTTTTAAAGACTTTAGATTGTATTAGAATATCACCCAGTTTACAGCCAAACGTACTGCCTATATTCAAAAGTTTTTCAGTCAATTTCGATTGCTAAGCACACAATTCCTTACTGCATTTTTGTTTATAAAACTAAGAACAAAATTCTCTCATTGTTAAGTTCGCCCGTATTGAATTCAAAAGTAATTAATGTGTTAAAGACATCCATAAATCAAAAGAGAGCAGTAAAAGTAATAGTCACAATAAAACTTAAAGAGTGAACGATGTATTTACGTTTATTTACGTTTCAATATTACTGTGCAGAAATACCAATTATGAACTATGTAACGCTCGTGATTTATTTAGCGATGAAAATTAGTATAAAATTAATAATAGGCGCAGAGAAGGTAAAAATGAAACCATCACTAATTTACTCCATTTGAACTGATGGAAGCTACTCGAATGGGAAAAGCTATAAATTTTCAGTACTTCAATTAAAGAAAACAAAGCATTGGTCATTCAATGAATCCCATTCAAGATTTCCGCTGTGATATAATTAATAATTTTATTGCCGATATTGTTAGAACTACGAAAATCCTACTTTGATACCAAATTTTCCAACAGGTTAATAGCGAAAATGGCACTATTTAATAAGATAAATGTAACAGTTAAATCATAACAATGAGTTCGGCGATGACTTTACTCCATTATGCCTGTTAAATCAGATCACTAAATACCTTGTGATCTGAGGTGAAAATACATCTATCCGGTACGAAAGTCAATGTAGAATTAACTTCAAAAACAATTCAAAACAAGCTAAATGTGTAATAATTCATTCACAATATAAACTTTTACTAACCTTACATACATTAATGGCATTAAGTGAGCTGATTTGGACTTTACATTGTTACGTTCGCATTTTTCAATGAAATGGTTATCACTTTGATGGGTTATTCATTTAGTGATACCTGTGCGTCCAATAACATTCCATATTTCACGACGTTTACCAGTTATAACAAATTTGTTAAACGAATCAAAACTTGAGTAACAAAAGTTTTTAAAATGTAATTTAAAATTACGAAATTGATGTAGATTCTTTTCTTCTGGACGAAAGTACGAAACCCATAAGCAAATCCAAACCACGAATATAGATTCACTTCATCAAAGTTTTTCCGAGATAAAGTTAGAAACGGAAGTTGAAACTTAAACTTTGTTACAAAGTTGTTTGCTCGTATCTTGTCCAAAATAACCGTTATTATATGTGATAAAAAATATTCCAATGTTGTATTAACATGCATACTCTAAGCTTTAATTATTCTTACAATTGGTACTAGCATATCTTTGAATTATTTTTTAAATTATTTAGAAGTACATATTAATTCGGTAGTTAAAATTGCTGCTTATCGTGTATGGGTGAATTATTTCAAAAGCTGTTTATGAATTTTTAATTGAAATTAGTTGACTGATGGCTCTACTGCAACAGTAGCAAAGACTGTAAGGTACCGTATGTTGGAATAAATCGGGAGTAACACAAAGCAATATGCTTGAACATAGGTATGAAAGAAAATCTTAAAGGTTTTGTTATCTATCCGACCGCAGAAGTCGTAAAGACAAAAGCGAAAACGGAAGAAACCATTTTCCGCTGTGGGCAAACATTTGGTTGTCTTAACTTGTGATTGAGCTTGACAGAATTAATGAACACATCATATCGCAATCATAACAATAAGAGAGAGGCAGAATGTCTTTGTTGGTAGGCATACGATTGAATGTATGTACCTATACAGTTACACTGAAGAAATTAAATCAAGAATTGGACAAGCCAGAACCAGACAAGCCATATTTAACAAAATGAGAAATATATTATGCGGTAGAGATCTTAACCTAACCTTAGAGTCAGAATATTGAGATGCTATGTTTTCTCGGTGTTGCTATATGGGATGGAATCCTGGACGTCGAAGAAAAATATAAGTGATCGACTGGAAGCATTTGAAATGTGGGCATATAGAAGGATCTTGAGAATAAGTTGGGTAGACATGGTAACAAACGAGGAGGTACTGGGAAGAATGAGGAAGGAAAAGGAAATATTAAACACAATCAAAATAAGGAAGCTGCAATATCTGGGCCACGTGATTAGGGGAGAGAAATACGTATTATTGCAGAATATTATACAGGGAAAGACAACCATAGGAAGACTCATTTCCTGGTTAAATAATCTGAGATAATGGTACAACTAGAGTTCTACTGAGTTGTTTAGAGCTGCAGCATCAAAAGTGAGAATAAAATGATGATAGCAAACCTTCTAAGAGGAGATGGCATTTGAAGAAGAATACCTATACAGTTATCGAGATTCCAGCAATTCTTGAACACACTGTGTGACGATAATTGTAATCAATTAAATGTAATCCTAAGATAAACACGACAGGATTAAATTCCCTTACTGCGACGCTTTTTCCGTTCCCGCGACTTTCCTCTACCCCGTCGCCGTCATCGAGCACTACATAACGTGTAGTAGATCTTTCTAATTAACAAGTTAAAACGAAACGCCTTTAATCCTGCAATCAGTCGGGTGGCTTAATTAACGCCTCTTCGTTTCATCGGATATCCCCTGAACAGATTACCTCATTGTGAATTGGGATTTACTCGACGAGACGGCTCAGCACGACCCACTAGATATCTCACTCCCTCTCACTCTTTCCCTTCGGGCTCTCCTTCCTTTTCGCTCTTTCGACGAGAGCTGACCCCTAGGAGTGCCTGCTGAGCCTTTCGGATTTCGGCACATAGTCTCTTTTAAGAGCGGAGCCGATAAAAACATCGGTAGGGGACGTTTAATGCTCGGGGAGGGTAAGAAACGACGAGGGGGTCGCTCAGTAAACGAGGTTTTAATCGAATGGAGTTAAAAATTCCAATTAATGTTAATCAGTGGAGAGACTTTTGGATTTTTTTGTCCATGTCGCTAAATGTTCTTTATTGACTTTGATGTAATGTTGAATGCATTCTCTACGAATCTTCTGCATTTCCTGTTGCTAACTTTGTTGCAGGAAATATTGGCAGGAAATATAATGTTACGGTGGTTTAAAACATCGGCAACTTCCTGTATACTTCACGTATCGACTTCAAACTTATCTTAAATTGTAGCTCATGAATTTTTCTACCAAAAACGACTAAGACGTTTTTGTAACATTCCAACCCCTCTATCAGAAGTTTAGAGACTAACGTAGCGACATATATTGGATAATTTCTAACTTTCCGTTTAATCACTTACTCCTTAATTGAGAGCTCAAACAAACTATAAGATAACAACACCAATACGACATGCACTAACAGAATTATCGAAATATTTGGAGAAAAACCAAACTTATCATGCATTTAATGAATCTTTAATTAAAAATATCGCTTGACTTAAGATATGTAACAATATAATACAGAGACTATTATTAACAGGGCAACACAATTATTCCCGCATTTCATCTCTATCTTACGTCTAACTTGACAGGTTAACCGTTAGTAAAGAACAAATTTAATCAGTAGCAGATCTTTAAAGCTTTCCAAAACCGAAAAAGGTATGTAAATGTTGAAAACCTCTAGTACTTCTCCCTAGTAAGCTGAAGCAGGTATATCATCTATTTCGTAGAGTTAGGAAAGAAGACATCTAAGTTTTATTATTAATAGCGTTACTCAGTGACTGATCTCAGCACACAATAGCGCTTGGAATAGCAAAATCGTAATTTTTAAAAACTTGTAATACTCCCCTGGGCAAAGGGAGTTTATCCAGTATTTGCAGAGAGTAACAACGAAAACAGGCGAATTACTAGTAGAATAGGGGGATGCCCAAAGGAATCAATGGAGCCAAGTCACTGTAGGCTAATGAATGGTTCAATATTGCACCCCATAATCGACTTCAAATTAATTACTCAAGATGATGGAAAGTTTTCTGATATCCTAAGCCTTGTTCAAGATCTTTGAAAATAAAATTAAACTTACAATGTAGGTACTTTGTGGTTAATACGAATTCTAGCTTCTGTGAATCCTTTAAAATATGTCTAAATGTACCTTGTACACTACATGTGTTCTACAGTCTTATGATGTAATTTATCATAACAGGCAAATATACCTGAAAACATAACGAAACACTTTTTTTTTTTCGAAATAGAAAAGCGTCTAAATAATAGGAGAAAACGTAAGCGCTAGCCCATTTTCATGTACCTAAATTAGGATAGGTTTCCCTTTTTGTTGCGTCGTTTAAGACAAGTAAAGAAAGAAATACGTAATCTTTGTTAAGGTTTTTTAGAGACACAGAAATTTTGCTACGAGTGTGTTACTAGTTGAACTCTATCAAAAATACTATTACAATTTTCACAAAAAAAAGTAAAGTAATTGCTTAAAGGGACTGACGTAACGTTGATCTACACCATGACAGAGAAGTCTAGAAGTCATCCCTGTCTCTTTGAGGCAATAGGCACAAATCCTATGCAAATAGGAAGGAAGAGATGCGGTGCGACAAACGGGGAACGAAATAAATAAGGATAACCAAAAGTTATCTATACAAGGTGTAAACATAAAAAAACCTACTAAGTTAGGATCGCAATTTAGCCATGAACCCAGCTGAGTTAAAGACGGTCAAGCGAGTAGAATCAGAAATAAAGGGTGTAAGAACTTAGCGTTTGGTGGTAGAAGAAATTGCTATAACCCACGTTGATTGAATATGAGTTTAATGTATATTATTGTAAAACCTGCTGTTATTTAAACTCCAAAACTAGACGAAAATACCCACCTTGAACCTTATTCCCATTATTAATAGTGATATGGTATTCACTTCACGTTGGGACGCAATATTTAATAAGAGAACGTCATTCAGATTAATGGTTAAAACCCATCATTATAATTTAATGTTTCAATGTAATTAACATTATTTATATGATTAGGTAATTGTCGACTATTGCATTATTTTTTCAACAAATTCAGACACAACTGATTTTGAAATTGAAAATTTTGACTTTGAAAATGGACTAGTATGAATGAGCACATGAACCTCTTCATAACCGCTCGAGGGAGGTCGACTGCAATTATATTTTATTAGCAGAAATAAACTACTAATATTTACACTATGGTAACAAAATAGTAGTTTTGGGGTTATTTTAATTTTTCTTTGGCATAGGTACAGAAATCCCACTGTTGTCGAAGTTGACACACCAATCTACGTCTACAATTTACACCAATCTTTTTAAAACAATGTAACTCTTATATGATTTTTATCTGATATAAATGTGAGAAAATATGTAACATAAACCCTTTTTGAAATAACAGAGGAAAACCGATAGCGACATTTCTGGGTCTCATTTTTTAATTAAATGTAAAGATAAAGGGAACCACACCAATTTAATGCAATAAATAATTAAAAAAACTACAAACGTGCACTTGCTACAACTTATACCTACTACAAACTTATAGAATTCTACTATATTAATCATCTAGAAGTATTAAAAACATTCAGTTCCGCCTAATTACATTACACATACGAGTGTCTGAAAAACATAAATAATATTCGTTGTGATCAAAAACAAACACATTACCAGTCAATAAAAAATTAATGTCCGTCTACGAGAGCGAAAGTAATTTATTTAATGTCCATACTGCAATATAATCCGGTAATGAAACTCGACAGTAGTGGATTTTAAACTGGCGATGTAACTCCTCCTTTCACACGCACAATCGATACTATTTTCTATAAATATTCAACACATGACCAGAAAAAAAGTTCATTCCGTCATGAGAAACTGAGAGAAGAGATCCTTGAATATTCAGCGGATACACAATTCCGTCCTAATTCCTTCCGACCGACAGATTTGGAGACGGTCCTTAACTGCCTACTTTTTCCAAATTAAACGGCAAATTAACGCTATCAGATCCCGAGGCGCGTTCATATTTGAGATTATTCTTTACCGGTAATGCCATCGGACGGCCATAAAAGACGAATTAAGTGGGCCGTTTAAGATTGTTAACATTTCCTTCAAGTGCTCTCCGATTTTTAATTAATAGTTTTTCGGGACCATTAAAAGTGCACTTTACACGACACGACGGTGTGGAAATTCACTCTTATAATTAGAAATTTATGGGTTGAACAGTGGATAAGTGTCGAATTATACGGGACGGAAAACGAGGAACCGTTATACGTGTGATTTAAGGTGTAATATAAATCAAAATGTTTGAAGCGACGCATTGTTATTTAAATCTGATTTTTTCATAAACTGGACACTCATTTGACGTTGAAGTTACTGTTCCCAATGCGAAACAAAGTGACTTTTAAACGTACTTTTTGGAGCGACTATGCCAATAACCAGAATATTCTTAAAGGGATGGACAACGATAAGGACGTAAAATGAGAAGGGTTCGTTAGGGAGATAACTAATCCTATCAATTGAGAGAAGAAGAAATATGCTGTCTATTCTGCTGTTATTCTTATTAGGCCAGTATTGATTACATATACGAAACCACAATTCAAATGCATTGTATTCTACAACAATATGTACATTACATCATAGTATGAGCTAACAACTCGATTAATATCCACAGCAATTGTTAACTATCAAATGACGACAAGTGACTTAGTGCACATAGTGGAAGCAATCAGGGCTCCGTGTGAGTTTTACTATTTATTTCTGCACAAGTTTAAATCTTTTAGCTTAAAAGGTTAAAGCAACGGTTAAACATAAAAATAAGGTTATTCGTTTTACGTCAGGTAATATACAAATTGTTATCAACAATATGCACAGTGTAGCATGTATTGCGCCTACTGTGATCCATCACATCCCCATGTACATAGTAGTTCAAATCCACTGGATTCATCATGATGTGAAGGTAGAATAACTTCTCCAAAACATTGTAGCAATCCATTAGCAATATGATCTAATAGACCTTGCAAGTCAATTTCAGCACAAGTCGCTGTTATTAGACAAAATTGTAAAGTAACAAAAGTAACACATAATGCAGGGCTCGGAAAATGTCCAATAAACAAAAGTTAAAATATGCAAATAATAAGCACCAAAGAATTGCAAAATGTGCACGTACATGTACATTGTTGGTCATTCATATAAATCTGCTTTTTGGATATTTAGATGAATATATGTTGTATTTTATTTTATCAAAGCAGAAATAGACAGTACACATATGAATAGAAATTGTACCTTTACTTCTTAAGAAAATTAATAAATGTTTTCAATTCTAATTCCTACTTTCATAAGTACAATTCCATTTAGCGAAATCAACAGCACCACTAAAAAATTAGTTATTTTGTTATCGAAATTCCGTCATCCACACTGTAGATAGAACACTCAAAATATATACTAGGAAAACGTATCTGTTTCGATGAACATAGAAAGAGTTTCGAGGGGAGTCAATTGGTGTTCTCCATCTTTCTGTTAAAGTTTTCTTGTATTTTGTTGCTCTCTGGGGCGATTGGAGCAAATTTTATAAAACTCCTTACGCATCTGATTGGCCACAGAGTCTGAGTTTCATGTGTGTGGCAACAGCAAGTCCCATAGCTTCAGCTAATTCCCGTAGTCTTTACGTCTTCCTCCTTTCAACTTGCTCAATGGAATCAGCAAAAGGCTCGCTTGGTCTAGCACTTCCAGATTTAAGACCTCTGGCTTTGTGTAGCCCAATATTTCCTTAACTATGGACTAAATTCCCAAGTATTCATACGCTTTTCTGAATCTCTCGTGTGTTTTTTTAAGAACAAATCCGTAAATTGTGTTTTAAAGTTTTCAAAGCATTATAGATACACCAGTTTTTTAATATCATCCACACCTTGTTATTGTTGCTTGATGTACAATTGTTAATAATTTTCCTTAAACTAGAATCATTTCTCTTCTGTATGGTGAAAACAATATAGCTTAATGGCCTTAATGAATAATAAATCCATTTTGTTTTTAAATATTTGTTGGGTGAAGTAATACAAGCCATACCTATTTTCAAGAATTGGAAAAAACTACCAAAAACTACTAAAAAGAAGAATAGTTTTATTTGATTGTGGCCTCAATATTCAACTATTCCATAAAATGTACATTCTTGCAACCAAATAACTCTCGTCAAAACGACTTTTAGTTATTTTTAGGGTGGGTAACAATTGTTACCCACCCTCTTTGTCCCTTTCTGACGTGTAGCGGGCACGAACACTAAATGTTCCCTTTTGGATTACGTGCTCCACATAGTACAGTAAACGGTGAACACAACTAAAAGTTTTGAAAGAATCTGAATGAAATGAAAATCACATGAAAGCACTTTTAACAAGTACTAAATATAAATACGGTAAGATATGAGAGACAACCCGATTGTTGCCGTTGTTACGTATCAATCGAAATGATCTTGCCCACGGAAGAACCGTCACTAGCTGAAGAGTGCTATAAGGGAACGGTATAGAATCACGAACAGAAACGCCGAAGGAAGAAGACGCATGGTTGTTGTAGTTGATAAGTATCAATTGAAATGAATACAAAAATTGCTTATGGAAGAACCGTCACTGGTTGAACAACGTGTTACGTTACGTTTTTCTAACATCAAATTAGCCAACGAATCTTAGTTAAATAAAATTCCTTGGTCGTTATTTTAAATAAGTCCGAATATTAACGCAACGTTGTGCAACACTCTCCATCCCAACTGGTTTGGTCAAAAAAACCCGATCCGAAATTGTGTTTGAATGAGTCGAATGTTTTGTTTACTTACGAGTGCGTGTGGTAACTTTTACGTGGATGCTAGCGACACGATATCGCCATCGTACTATGACGAAAACTACAATAGGTAGAAATCTGAGATTTTGGCAGATTAATGTAGTACTATTTGATCGTGAGTTGTGTAAATTTGAACGAGATTCTCCGGGAAGTTTAGCCACTATCCCACCGTACATAAAATGCAAAACGCTAAAATCTGTCTCAATTTGGCATTGAGACTTTCGTTTTTTTGGGAATAACTGAGGAAGAAGAAGAGATGCGTACGTGACTGACGTCACCTTATGGTGGGAGAATAAAAATTGCAAAAGTGGGGTGTTCAGAAAGCCCGGATAGGAAGTGCAGAAAGAGGGAGAGTTCAAGTTCAACGATTGGCGATCACGTCATTTCCGGTCATAGGGAAGGGGTCAGTCTAGAGAGGAGATGAGTTCCAATAAGGACTAGTCTCGGGGACCCGAGTGGGTTCGGATGGCTGGGCCACTTTGGCCCAGCCATCTCTCCAGCAGTTATCTAGTTTTGGGTAATTAGTAAAATTTAAGTCAGTGAGAAATCGGTCCGGGATTGGGAGAGCGTTGAGATCAGAATTTTGACAAACTCTTGGCTGGAGAACCCCCAAATTTGAGGGGCCCATGTGTAAAAAATGTCCTTTGTAAATCTGTGTGGTGAATTCGTGTGTCGGTCCGAAAGAACGATAAACAGTGTTTTGATTGGTACGCTTCGTCAATTACGTTCAAACGAATTATGTGTGCGCTTCTGTACGTCTGTACGTGCGAACACGAGAGCAGAAGGAGAAGAACGGGTTCGTCGGACCAAGCCGGCGCCGAGCCCGCCAAAGGGCTGTAAGTAGTGAACTCCGGGGACGCAGCGACTCCCGGAAATCAGTGTTGTAATAAGCGCTAAGTGAACAGGTATTTATTGAACAAAAAGGCCTTTTTGAAACGTTTAATCCATCGATCGACTATTTCATTATTATTAAACCTTGTAATTTAGATATTAGTAATTTGCATTATTTAGTTAAACAAATCTGTTACTTCCGGATACAGTTGTGTTATTTGTATGATTTGTTGAGTAAAATTTCAGTATTTGTCTTGCAATTGAGTTGTACGATCTAAGAAGATCGTACTCATTTGTTGGATAAACGTTGGTATTTGTATCCGATCGACATTTTTGTGCTTTTCTACTCATTGGACTTACCTAATTAAACCGCACTAATTAAAATATTGATTTCTTTCGACCCGACCCATTTGCTAGGCGGCATTACGAGCTTAATTAAAGTAATAAAATAACAAACATTACAAATGCCAGAAACGGATTATACATAATTACGAACAGAAAAGTTGAAGGAAGAAGACACATTGCTCAAATCACTTAGAGCACTCCCTAGGAGAATTACGTATCAATCTCTTTAAGAAAAGAAGCAAACGTGCGCTAATTAATTTTTTTTTATCAATCGAACTGGTGTTTACGTAAAAATTCCATCCAATGGTGGATCACTGCCGTCCTAGTATTAGTGAGATTCCATTACATTTAAAACTTTCCAATTTCAATAAAAATTGTTGGTCTCGTAATTATCTCGAGATGAAGTGATAAGCGCAAATGTTTACTCAGATATATCTATATACTCTACAGTTTATCACTATTTATATGTATTTAACGATAAGTGTAAGCTCAGTGTAGAAATAAATTACTTTTAATATTTTGTGTGTTTATATGTATACAGGGTGGTTGTGATGTAACCTTACAACAAAATTCTGGGACATTAGGGGGATCCAACAATTCAGAAAAACCCATATTTGGTAGGTCCAAAATGATGAAGAAAAATTAACCCCTATCCACACTCATTTGACGCCACTGACCACAAAAATAAATACATACATATTTAATCAAGATTTAATTGTTAGTTACCTAGTGACAATAAATTGACAATTTGCTTTCAAATTTGATAGACGTTTTCTTTTGCCAGTGATTTACTTGTCAGTTTGCATATGTCAGTTGTCATTTATATGTCGTCGCCTTTCTTGTTTTCAATGTATTTTTTCTCTTATAATCATTTTTGTACAAGAAGTCTACAAAACCAGTCTTTTTCAAGACTTCACTTGCGTTTGTGTTTGCAATTTGTAAGTAAATAGCAAATTTCATGGGTCAAGACACTAACGGATAATCATGATTGTGGTTTTAGGTTAAAATCTGCCGACAAACACAATATTCAACAAAGAAAAACGATCTCAACTTTAAACGGCAAAGGCAACGTCAAGTTTATAAATCGGCTTTAATAAATAACAAAAGAAAACCAGTGTTTTTTTTAGCATATCTGGATTTGTAAATTTCATTTCTACCGCAAATTCAAAATTATCGAATTTGACAAATGTCATTCAGTTTGCTAGTTGGTACAGGTACCGATTATCGTTACTTGACAACCAAAATCCCATTTTTTATCCTAATTAACTCATTGGCGTACAGCAAATTTTGTACAAATTTTCAATTATTTTTATCTCTAAAACGAAAAGACTTTTACTAGATTTTTTTTTTGTATATGAGTTCTACTCATCGTCACCTATTACCGTTTTTTTTTTGTAAGGTTATATCACGACCACCCTGTATAATCTGTACGTTTCTCACTGGTAACATTTGATGAAAAAAATATGTAATACGAATAAAAAGGAACGGAATCTACCGATAAAATTGAATCTTAGATTGTGACGGGAGTGATAATACCTTTTTAAATATGTAGTAATAGATTTGGGAAGATTATTAAGTATCTCGAGAGATAAAATCACCCCACGTCGACTACTAGTTTTCTATTACGGCCCACTCGGTACCATTAATTCATTATTAACTATTTCGTATCTTTAATCGATCAAATGCTCCATTTATAAGCTTTACAAGTTCATACGGAAAATTGCTTGATTATTATCACGTCAATCATTGGCCGCGGCTCATTAATACCCAACGAGCTCTAATGTACTTTTTATTCTTTGGAAAAATATTGAAGAGCCCCGCGCATTTGTTGAATAAACACTGCATTTTTTGTGCTCGGCTTTTTCTGATTGACACGTTACGCATTACGTATGGAAACAATGTCATTATCGACAAGGGGGAAATTGTTACGTCCTCCTTTTTATTTCACGTACTCCTGACAGCTCTGAAAAAATATTTCATTCCGAATGAAATACTACTTGCAGAATTATACGTCAACGTTCAGAATTTCATTAGGATTTAAAGAAGTTTCGATGCAACCACAAAAAGTTGCGTTTCGATCTGAAACGTTTCGAAATGCTTTTCCGAAAAATACGTACATCCCCCACTCCCTCCCTCGACGTACTATAATTTCGAATTTAAATTCGGGGACGTAATTAATGAACGTAGGCGAACAGTAGGTGTACATACCGCGTGCGTTTGAACGTGTGGGGGGTTGACGAGGTATAGGCGATGGACGATATCCGAAATCTAATTAAACACAAAACCCGGCAAATTGACAGTTTGATTACATCACATGTGGCCACATCAACGACTGGAGCTTTTTACTCCCGCAGCGGCCCACATCGGATTTCGCTCTTATCGAGTGAAAAATTTCATTGCGAGGAGCAGATTTTCACGTAGAAAAAAAAATAATTGCGATCCGTCGAGGCGAATTCGCCTTTCACCAAATTTGAGCGTTCTGTGAAACTTTACGGGAACGAACCTCATACAGAATTTGAAATATTCCAAGAGATTAGAGTGCCATTAACTTAACGGATGAAGTGTAAACAATGCGTCAGACAATAATACTTTGCAATAAATGATTTGTCGGTGTTGTTAATATTGACAGAAGATTTGCTCGTTAACGAATTAATTAGCATTTTATACGAATGTAAATAAGTTTAATCAACAACTTATATGAATCAAAATGTAGTAAACAAACGTTTCTGTGTGTATCCAAATTCAGTCGAACTTCAAGAATATTGATAGTCCAGTAAACGAAGGGGAAAACCTATCAAAAATTAGTTACCGATTTTATTTGCCATTTAATGGGTGGCATCTGGCATCCCCTTTAAAATGATCCAAAGTTTGCGTAAAAATATTGTGTGACAGGGGGAGAAAATGGCCCCCAAAGACCCAGAAAATCGGTTTTCTGCGAATATCTCACAAAATATGGCAGTTGGAGATTTTTGGTTCAGATACTAATTGAAGATTACTAGAATTCTCTACAAAAATGGATCTTATGATTTTTTTCGAAAATTTGACCGTTTTCGAGATAAACGGGTCCAAGCGCACCCAGAATATTCAGTTTTTTTGTTGTATGCCGGACAGCACAGTCCGTGCATTTACACATGAGCGGGCGGGCGGACAAATTATTTAATATCTTTGTTGAAAATGCAAAGTTCCTCTGGAAGTGAAAATCTACCGCTACCATATCCGGTGACTCGAGTCACGTTTTTAATCTTTGGCCGTATCGAAAAATGGGGCCAAATATTGTTTTTCCATGCATTTGTATCCTGCAAGGAAATTGTTCCTATTGTTTTTTTGTATTATACTAATGTGCTTCAAATTTTCAAGATTATGGGTCCTCAGAAGGTCCTTTAATCATCTGTGAAATTTGGATAATATAATTTTCTTGAATTCTGATTAAAACTTTGTTTGTTGAATCTCAATTTTTTGCTGTTTTTGAAATTTGTTGGTGAAATTTTGTAAACAACCATCAATAACAAATTCATACATGATCGGATTGGTCTCTTAAGCACCTCATTTGAAAGCTGAGAAGGCCTACTTTGTGGTTGTGTAATTAGTTCTTTTCGCAAAATCGTCAATTTTTCAATAAATTCGGAAAACGCGTACTCAAGGAAAAAGCGCACTTTTTCTTTTTGTGTCTTTTTCTCCCTGCTCTTCATTTCTGACATTTTAAAACCTTGACTAGTGTAAAGGACGAGTTCTCACCTTTCCATTAATGTGTATAAAGTCATCTCATTTGTACGTGGGGAGTCTTTAAACCCGAGTCTTTAAATGTAATGTTATAATTTCATTACTGTCATTTTTTCCGTCGTTCGTCGCGTGTGTGCTGTTTTGCGGTACTCGTGTCGTCTGCTACAGTCCATGCGGCCACGGTAGCATTTTGTTGGTAATGTTTGAATACATGAAATGCGTTGGTTTCCTTTTTTATATTGGTCTTATTTTTAAACTTATTATATATAATAAGATATAATAATAAAATAATGAAAAGTGTGTGTATCGGAAACGAACTGTCACCAGAAAAATGGGGATGGAAACGTGTAGGGGAAATACTCATGCCGGTCCAAACCACTAGGTCCAACGGTTCCGGAACTCTTAAAGATGATTTTTTGTCAATAAGAAAGAATGTAATGGAACGTGTTCATGCAAGAAAGCAGGGCCACCATGCTCATCTATTTGTGGTTCATGTGAGTCCCGCCAGTGTTCCAATTATAAAGACAGCCAAGATATAATGTTATCCGAAGAGGTAGAACTAGAGGAAACTCTAGAACCGAGTGAAATAAGAGAAGAAATAGAAGGAGAAGTAGAGCCCGAAGGAGTTGTTGGCGAGGGCGATGTTGATGACCGAGAATTATCATTAGACTCATGTGACGGGGACTGATGATTTACATATTTATGTCATAATTTTAATATGCTTTTATATAACTTTCTATAATAAATGAAATTTAAAGAAACATTATAACTCTTTATTCCAAAAGCCTCGATCCGGATGGTTAAAAACAAGGTAACAAAATTTTGCCGAGAATCTGCAAGAAATTGTTGGTGAGTATTATGAGAAAATATTCTTAACTCCTTGGAGATTATAGTTTTCGTTAGGAAAAACCTCATGTACTTCTATACTTTGCCACATGTGCAAAACTGATTGTCGCTAGTTTCGGGCCAATTGGTGGGGTCCATCCTGTGATTAATCATATGGTCTGCTTTCCTAATAGGTTGGTATAGCTTGAGCCGTTGAGCCCTCATCTTCGAGAAAAACAAGACGATCGGAAACATAAAAATCCTTAAAAATTATATGGTTTACGACGTTTCTCATTTATGGCCCCGAGGATTTTGCCAGTGGATAGAATGTGGAGGCACCATCTACAATTGGTTTCCACAGTCCAAAACATTGAAAATAATGTACTTCTAACACCCCCCAACTCAAATTTATTAAAAAAAACTTGTATATTTATGAGTCTCAAAATTTTGGATTTTTCAACCCGATTTTTTACAAAAAATATTAATGTTGCGAAAAAAATTATAAGTACCATCTTTGTAGAGAATTAACTGATATCAATTTTTATCTGAACAAAAAATCTTTAACTGTCATATTTTGGGAGATATTCGCGGAAAACCGATTTTCTGGGTCTTTGGGGGCCATTTTCTCCCCCTGTCGCACAATATTTTTACGCAACCTTTGGGTTATTTTAAAGAGGGTGCCAAATGCCACCCACTAAATGGCAAATAAAAATGGTAACTAATTTTTAATAGGTTCGGCATTTTTTCCCCTTCATTTACATCCCGTAAGAACTCAAAAGATTATTGAAAGATATGAAATTTTTTAACGTATTCGCAATTAGAATTGTGCCTGGTCATGGTTATAAAAATATTTTTTTATCATTTTCTTTATTTGTATCGAATAGACCTGGCTTCACCGCGTGTATAAAATATATGCTATAAATGATAAGGAATAAATAGACAACTAAAGTATATATAATAACTTTTGTAATATAATTACACAACTTACGCAAAACACCTAAAACGCCAAGAATGTAATGTTTCCAGGACTTATTTCGTAGGAAAATTTTTGAAACTATTTTCCCCAGAGGAGTCTCTTAATTGAACGTCAATTAAGGTTGTAATTATAATCTTCTTGTCGCGCATTTTATCACAGCACTACTCTTCCGATTCAGATTAGTCTCAAACAAACAAACATTTACGAAATCCGGTATCGGCTCGTGTCCATCGCAGGATCGATCACAACGAGACCGCCTCTCACTATTTTTAGTGACATGTACACGTGCTAATTTTTATCAGATACCGTGATCTTCGACGAAAATAATCGTCCCGTTGAAATAACAACAAAAACATGTTTTGATTTTGTCGAAATTATGCAAAAGCGATTCCTGCAAACTACATTCGCAGGATGAATTTAGAATAAGATAATTTCTCTAGAGTTTTATCTGTGATGCAACGTGCGAAATGTTTACGTTTCCGTTTATTAACAAAATTGGGCATTTGCACCGGTAGATTTAAGGTCTGATTTTACCAATTCCGAACTGGATTAAAACCCGCAAAGGCGGAAACAAGAGAACAGGTAGTGCAATTAAAGTATTGGCGCAGTTTACCCGGCAGAAAGAGAGCTAAAGAGTTCACAGAGTCTAAAATCTTACCTTATTTGATAAGGGATATGTCGCAGATAGTGAGGGTCAAGGGATTATCGGTAATCTTTAAATATGTAATTACGAGAATACGCAAACATTTTAGAAGCCCACAAAATTCGCCTTTAAAGTGTTAAACAACAAATGTGGAAATAAACTGTTAAGTTATGTCAGGTAACAAACTTCGGAAATGTAGATCAATTGCTTCGGGCAAAATATATTGCGTTGTAAAACTATACATTTTCGGAAAAATTAAAATTATAAAAAGCGAATCACCGGATGGACAAAGATTAAGGAATAACAGCGTGAAAAGACACGATGTTGAAGACATTTGCATGCAACCGATGAAGCTCCATGAAGAGTTCAAATTTTTAAGCAATTTCTCGTTAAAAACTTGGAATATGTAACAACGGATATTTATTCTGCACTTCATAGTTTCTACTTACTCTATCAAAAAGTGTTTAAAGAGTACACGAAACGCTAATATGTATGGATATGACAACGTTGAAGATAGGCAGTAATTCTGCTAGTCAATAATATTGACAGTAATGGTGTTGTCTTGTGTTGCAAATTAAACTGTTTATGTTTATCTGACATGATTTATATGGAAGGAACTTTCCAGTATTATCCATAAATATTTTTTATCAATTTTTCACTTTGCATGCACATAAAAATGGCCAGCACGTGCTAATAGTGTTTGCTTTACTACTGTCTAACATAATAGTTATTTAAGCCACAAGGTATGTAAAGACGTTTTACCATTCGAGGCAAGTGTGTACGAGCCGAGGCGAAGCCGAGGCTTGTCACTTGCCGAGGATGTTAACAGTCGATACATTCCGTGTGGCTTATTAGATTTTTCACGCTGCAATTGAAAATTTTCTCATAATTCCTCAAAAAAATGTAATGTTTGATTTAGTTTGGACGTACGTCACTCTGATATAAGTTGACTGACACACGTCAGACTTACACTGACATATGCGTAACTCGGGATAAATCAACTTGATTTACTCTTTTGATTTTCCTAGGAATGTAAATGACAGTATTTACATTTCGTCGTCAGGGAAAAATAATACACGAATATTATTTGCCATTTTCAAGCAACGTATCTATGCATATAAGAGCGTTTTACGATAGCGGCAGCGTGAAAAAGATATTTACAAGAAGTTATTCATGTGCATCGACTTTAGAATGAAAGAGGTTTTAACTTTGGCTTTTATAGTTATTTTTCAGCATCTGAAATTAGTGACTGGCTTTGTAATTTAAAGCAAACCTGGTATCGTCAAATTTTGCATATCAATTCAAACACATCTGCAAAATGTCTCAATATTTCTGAAATGTTTGAACAAATACCTATTTAGATAAAAGATGATTGCTGCGCGCAACTCGTACCTTCCCGATTCAACAAGTGCGGCAGATATGCAAGAAGACAGTAATTACTTTTACCTTCGTAATATTAATCAGAACATAATAGGCAGCAAGTAGCATGTAAAAACAATTAATTAGGTGCTCTTTGTAGTAACGATAAAAGGAAAAAGTTGAAAATACTTAATTAAGTATTTTTTGTAGTATTTATAAATTAATTAATTAATTAATTATGCTATTTGATAATTATGTCGATATTTATTAGCAACAAGAGTTCGATTGACCTTTAATATAAATCCAATGATGGACAAAACTGAAAACACTTAAGAGGATACTTTTTGTACTATGTATTTATAGATAAATAAATTAATTACTCTGATAATTATTTCAATATTTATTGGCAACAAGAGTTCGATTGACTTTTAATGTAAATTCACTGATGGACAAAACTGAAAACACTTAAGTGGATACTTTTTGTACTATGTATTTATAGATAAATAAATTAATTACTCTGATAAATATTTCAATATTTATTAGCAACAAGAGTTCGATTTATCTTTAATGTAAATCCACTGGTGGACGAAATTAGCGTACCGCCTATAAATTTCTGAATATACACTGTGTCCCTGAAAAGACACATAAATAGTTGTAGTAAGACAGGTTCATCTCAAATATAAATGAAACTGCTTGTATACAAGGTTTTTTTACAGTTTATTTTAAATTCACATAAAAAAAAATCTAATGCAAGTTGTTAAGAATTATGTTGTAGGATAGAATATTATCGTTCAAATCTTATCTGCAGTCCTAACCAAACCTAACATAACCCATTAAGTTGGGTTAGAAGGGAGAACGTAATCTTAATTTTGTCTGATTATTTCTCTGTAAATGTGTAATACGTATTAAATGGATTAAAAGAAACTTCTTATCAAATGAAACTTCCCGCAATTGCATATATATACCTACTACTATTGCCAAAATATCTCAAAATAAAAAAAATTAAATCGCCCTTACTTTCCCCATTTTATTAAAATTTGAGGCAGATTAGTTTTATATGAAGCAGGGCTGAGCCTCGAAACATGAATCCAAATTTTTTTGGCATGAACCTCTGGTTGATTTACATTTTCTCCACTTATACATTTATTCAAAATTTTGATAATATATTGATTAATGGCTTTTCAAGTTATTCATAATAAAGCGTTTTGAAATAATTGAAAAACACATTGCATCTTTCTCAATAAATACAATTGATAAAATTACTACAGATGAAAGAAATTAACAAAAATTATTATAAATGGTGAGCTAATTTTGTCTGTTGGTGTAAATTTCAATAGGGTAAATTAGCTAGTTATATAGATACTCTTTAATCAATTAACCACGATTATCTATGGGTTACGGTTCTTATCTAAGAACGTAACTAACAAAGTATGTTTTAAATTTTATTAAAAGATATAGGAAACAAATTCCATGGCTCGCTAATTACCAATTTGCTGCAGCATTTTAAGACCCTAATGAATATACGGGGTGAGTTATTGTGAAGCAAGAATTAATGGTGTTCTAAGAAAAGTCCTACATACATAAGGCCGTCAGGTGGTTCATTTCTGATATGAAAATTGTTTAAATAATTTTTAACATTTTCTAACAAAATGAAAACATTCTAAATCAAATTGTAATATTGTGGCATATGAAGAAGTACTTGGATCTCTCTTGAGATTCAAAGCCAAAATAAATAATTTTCTCTTTTCAATAGAGTAGACAGTTGCACTAAGAGGCATCGTAAAGAAGATATGAACTGGAATATAAAATAACGTCGAATTACGTTGAAAAAGCTTCTTGTCCAATTGTTATAAAACGAAACACAAAAAAGGTGTAAATAAGAAATTTGTTTAGTACATTACAACGTGAAATATTAAATTTATGCATTTGAAAGACTATAAAACTACTAATTTTTGTGTTATATTCCATTCGGAAAATCGAGAGAGTAATAAAATGTCATTATAAATGCAAATCCTCAAAAACTGTAGTACTGGCGAGATATGTATAAACATTGCATTTAGTTATACGTCTCTGTACTGTTCCTAGGAACTATTACATTGAAAAGCACCCGGATCAAATTTCTACCTGCGTTCGGGTCAAGGGATATAATCCGTCTTTATCTTTCTTATGAAGAATTGAATGCTCTTTCTCTATTACTCCAATTCGGTTATTTCGCACTGTTTTCGTTTACTTGAAATCGTCACATCAGAGTCACGCCATGGGGTTTTTTATTTAAAGAAAAAAAGTAATCATAAGCAATATTTGTTTATTTAGAATTTATGGAACCTATATATAAATAATAAATTTATACCGTGAGGTCGAAATGAAACTATAATTAATTCACTTTTACTCAAAGAACTGAACTTTTCCTAATATTATACCTAACACTGGCATATGCCATAAGGGATAGAAATATACATCAATCCAAATTAATTACTTACTAAATTAATATATCAAAAGCACAAAGTATACATAACATCACTTTTGTCCAAGCTTATAAGAAACAAAAAAATTTTAAAACGAGGAACGTGGCACAATTTCACAAATTATACAAAAGAAGTAACTAAATGGCTTAAAATAATAATATATTTATTGGAAATAAACGTTTTTTTACAAGAATAACAAATCTTGTTTAAACAGTTCAAAACGGTTTAAATCTTAAGTTAATAATAATATAGGTAACTATAAGTATACCTAAATCGATTTTCAGAAATCTCATTTTCTCGTACAAGAATCCGTTCAGGTATACAAAAGGTACACGTTCAAAAGAAAAAGGAGTAATCGTGAGGTTTTGGAAAGACGCAATGTTCAGGAATGTTTTCAAGTTGAAATTAATTAATATTCAGAATCATCTGAAGAACTCTCTTCATTGATATCCTGTGCAGTAATGATTAAGGGTTCCACGGCGTTATCAATCATAAAATCTAACTCCCAAAATTTTTCTTCTTCTTTTATAACATGATTTATGACTTTTTGCCAATTTTCAGAGGTGGTTCTGCGAATGGATTCTTCCAGAAGAATTTTAACATCTTTTAATTCAAATGTTTTATTTTCCCGAGCAACATAGCCTTTTACCTGAGCCCATATTAATTCTATGGGATTGAGTTCGCAGTGATAGGGCGGAAGACGAAGCACAGTTATTTGGCGATTTTGTGCCATTTCATCAACTGCATACCTTTTACGAAAGTTGCAGGTTTTTACAATTGATATCAATTCCGATTTGACCATGTCCTCCTTATACGGAATATTTTTTCTTATCAGCCAATTTAAAATTTCAGCCTTCCGCCAAGAAATTACCGGGGATTTATCGACCTGTCTGGAATGATAGCTCGCATTATCCATGACAATTACGGAACCAGGTGGGATGAGATCGAGCATTTGAACGAAGTACTCCTCGAAAACGTCCGCGTTCATGTCTTCATGATAATCTCCCGTCTTCTTCGATTCAAAAAGAAGTAAGCCGCCATCCACAAAGCCACTAGTACTGCCGATGTGGGTAACAATAAGTCGTTTACCTTTTCCAGCCGGTGCTTTTAGTCCTGTTGATAAACCTTCTAAAAAGGCTTGTCGCGGATTCACCACACTTTTGTCCTGCCACACTTTTCCCACGGTATATCCTTGGTTTACCCAGGTTTCATCCAGATAAAAAATAGCCCTTCCTTCTTGTCGAAATTTTTTAATATCTCTGAGGTAGCTTCTTCGCCAGCAAATAATTTCATCGGATTCCCGAAGAGGAGAAGTTTTAATTCGCTTATCCCAACAAATACCTAGTTCCTTCAGAATCGTCCACAACTTGGTCCTTTTCAATGTCATACAGTCTTCTGGCAGTTCATGTAACATTTTATCCAATGTTGGGATTTCACGTTTGAAAAAAAAGGAATGAAGCGTTCGACGAATGAGTCTCTTGCTATCCTCATCAACAAGCATTTGAGGTCTTCCTGGTGCAGATTTTGGAGCCTTCACCTCTCCACTCCTCTCTTCCCTTTTGACGCGATATATCGTTGATTTTCCATATCCCGTCATTTTGTGACACATTTCAACTAGGTCATCTACGCTGGATTTAGGATGTAGATGTTTCAATCCGTTAAATACATTTAAAACAACCACTTTTTCACGACACGATAACGCCTGCTTATTCGGTAACTTACACGGGGTAAAGTTCATAAGACTTGACATATTTAATTCTTGATAGTAAGACTATTAGAATAAGAATAACCGAAATTCAGGTATTTCCCTTTTATACCTCCTTCAACGGAGGGAGAACTTTCGACCCCATTTCCAGGTAATTCTTAATCCTACAGGTAAATCTCTGGTAACAGTCAACTAAGTAGTTTAGTGGAAGAGTAAAGGTGCCTGAACAAATTATTAAGTGTCCACATTAAAAAAGACCCTTTCCAAAATGGTCTCCGAGTTGACGAATTGTCTAAAAGTATTCAATATTTACAAGTAATATCATTCATTGATATATTTCGTTAACGGCACCGATTAAATTGGTAATTATATGAATTCATTCCTTTTAGGTTCAATCCTTAATCACTATATGTACGATACAACTTCAAGAAATTTTAAAATGGAAACAGTTCGATGGGTGAATTTAATTTATATTTAAAAATCAGGGAAATAAGGATGGTACGCCCTTTGTTACAACCCTAACCTCCGATTTTGAGTTATTTATTACTCTCTCCCTATTTCGAATGGAGTATAAATTTAATTGTTTTTATATAAAAACAAAAATATTTCAACACTTTAATACATATTTTACGATTTATGCGTGTTGATAAGAACCTTCTCTTTTATAAAAAAAACTGAATTGCGACTGAAATCCACATAATTTACTGTCAAAAACTATGATTTCTAAAATACATCAGTCCATTTAATATAGTGTTAATCCTCTCTCTATAATACCAATATTAATATGTATGATGTGACAAATCTTCGATATTATCTCTGAGAAGACTTCTAATGCGTGCTCATTATTATTCACATTATACATATACGAGTTATGAGGCTATTGCGGATGCAATTATTCTTTATAATGGGAATGCTGAAAGGCTGAAGAGTGAAAATAATCGATTACTACGAAGACGGAAGTAGTTCAGTTTGAGAAATTACTTAAAATCAATTGGATATTCAATGCGCTCATTACATTTTTCGCGTACGAGTCTGCTTTTTCAGTGTACGTACACATATACCTCGTCGAAAAACTAATTTAACGCAAAATACGAAACTTTTTCATTATATTCGTATGAAGTGATATTGCATTATTAATCATCCCGGGCCGCACAGCGACATGAAAAATTGCTTTGTGGCATTCATTTACAAATTGATTAATCATGTCATAACTTAATTACGCATTATGTTTTACATTTACGCCCTTTTTCGCGATACAAAGTGTGAAAATGAAAAGAGTGGCAATGTGAAAAAACTGATCACACACGGAAGATAAGCGCAAATTATGAGAACGATGATTACCCAACCAAAATAGATGCAAATGTGGACGCAGAACAGATCCGCCACGAACGTCGTTTCAAAAGGTAAGACACTTCGAAAATAAGACAATAAGGACCATAATACAAGTACAAAAAGTATAATAATTTGATGAAACTATTTACCGCTCGTGGCAGAACTGGCCTATGCTCAATGCTACCTGCTAAATATCTGACAGAACTGGCCCCTTCCCGGAAATATTTATGTATATTGATTTACCTTTGAGCAGGAGAATCGAAAGTATCAACGTTAATTACCTGAAACAAGAAAAAAAGTAATTAGCATTGCGTATAATACGTATCCCTTGAATTAATGCGAACAACGTAGAAAAACCTGTAATTGCCATTAGACGTAATACTAGTAGGTTTTATTCATTAATGAATCGTGCGATTGAATCACATTGGAAATAATTAATAAACGTGTCATTGAAATCGATTAATATCTGAATAAAGTGAATAAGAAATATAAAACGTGTTCAATGAAAGTACAAATAATAAGACAGCTGTTAAGTACCTAGGATCGAACTCATTAGACTCAATGTGCTACTAGATGACTAGTTATATATTTCAATAATGTATAATAATAATAATAATATAATAATAATAAATAGCTTTATTTCCGAGCGAATGTTAGAAACATCATGGAAAAGGTCAATACAAAAAAAAAAGAAAAACATAGAGTATCAAAAATTAACAAATACATACAATTACATACATTACAAAACAATCATACGAAATACTAGTAATACATGCCAAAACAGTGAAAAAACATTAGTCACATAGACTGCCCAAGAAACTCCTCTATGCTGTAGTAACATTTTTCAATTAAGAACGATTTTACATTCCTTTTAAAAATATAAAGGTTTTTATAACTTTTTATATTGTCACTCAGACTATTATAATCAATATACCCGAAAAAACATGTGACTGAAGACCAATTCTATATTTAAAATTAGGAAACCTACACTTGTTATTATTACGCGTGAAATAGTGATCAATATCGTTATTTTTCAAAGTTACATCTTGATTTTTAAAGGCCATAGTAGCTAGCTCGAGTATCGCAATGCAAGGTAAAGTAAGAATTTTTAACCTCCAGAATGCATCCTTACAGGAGGTACTCTGTGATAAACCAGCTATACAGCGGACTATTCTCTTCTGACATATAAATACCGTCTTGGCAGCTGGAGAGGCTCCCCAGAAACAAACTCACGTACCTCCGCCTTGACGATACTTGCGCATGGTAGACTGACAGCAGTAGTTCAAATGAGATAGCTTCTTTCAAATTCCTTATTAAAAAACAAGTAGAGTTTAATTTACTATTGAGTGTTTCACAGTGAGCCTTCCAGTTAAGATTTTCATCTATAATTAAGCCAAGAAATTTATTACAACTAACTTTATTTAGCAATTGCTGATCAATTGTTACATCAACATTTGTAATACGATTGTTATTGTAGTTATGAAATATTGCGTAGTTAGTTTTGGTAGCATTGACATGGAGGGAGTTTTTATTGAACCAATTATACAGTTGTAAAAGATCATTCTGCAACAGACTGAACAGTAATTTTGTTATTACCAGCAACTGTAACGGTGGTATCATCAGCGTAAAGACACATATCACAAGTGAGATTTTCATTGATGTCATTTATGTATAGAATAAATAAAAGTGGCCCTAAAATGGAACCCTGTGGCCTGTGGAACACCAATTTCATTAATCAATGAATCCGAATAAGCGTAACTACCATTATTATTGTTAATCGCTACAAGCTGCTTTCTACAATTCAAGAAGCTGGACAGCCAGTTAAGTGCATTCCACGTATGCCATACTTCTCCAATTTAACTATAAGTGTTTGATGATTTACGCAGTCAAATCAAATCGGTATGTAGGTATTACCTTAGTAACGTTTCAGGCAAGCTTAACAGAAATTGCAGATCGGTTTCGCCCGCCTCCTCGTTCTGGGAGGTAGGGAAATTTAAATACCCCTCAGCCTAATTATCAATTTTCTTCCCAATTTCACCCGTGTCCTCCTGAATAAAATATCAGCGGAAAATCTCCGCATCTACCTCGATCCCGTTCCCCCCCTGCCCGGCCGGTCGCACTTCACAATCGAATCGCTTTAATTTTGATAGAGATTCAATCCTCTTAATGCCCTGATATTTTATTAAGTGATTTACGTTGGATTAATTCGTCCTTAAATCGAGTTCAAAAGAAGGTAGACCGTCGTTTAAATGGATAAACGGTCAGTTAATTTGTCAAGACTCGAGGGGATCCCACAGCGTGTGCGTACACTCACTGATTTCGGTTCACGGTCCGAAAATCGGGGTCGTTAAATTTAGTTAGGAGTGAATTTAATTTATATACCCGAAGTGGGACGAACGAATAGGAGATTTTTCCGAGTCTTAAGGACGAGACAATGAGTTATAGAACTGACTTTTTCGACATTAACTATTTACAGTACCAAATAAGACTTTTTAGGATTTGTCTTGTCACTCTTAAAAGGTAAGTTAAGGTACAAATTAAACAGACAATGGAACCGATATTTTTGTAATCGTTGGGACTGTTCCAATAGAAGTTCCAAACTCAGCTTGAAACAATGGAATCCAAGAGTAATGCGAATTTTATTACGTGACAACTTTGACAGAACAAATCCAAAGTTTCTTCGCTTTAAGGCAAAATACTACATTTTAAAATTAAAAGAAATATATTTTAAATCTTCTTGTATTCGGAAAGCTATTGCTCTAATCCTCCCAAATAATACCACTTCCTTATCTAATAAGTCTTTTCAATGTGTATAATATTTTATCAGAACAGTAAAGTCTTTCCAGAATAATCCCACGGTTATATAATTTCTGTATCAGCTAATCGTGATGGATGAGCCAGCGGTATCTGTAAATGCGGAATGACCTAGATAACTTTTTAATTGTACATGAATACGCCTCCGATAAGTCGGTAACCTTCCACGATTTTCCGGGCATTGCCAATTCCCGAAATATAATAATTTATGTCCTGTCGAGAATTTTTCGTCTCCTTGTCTTCCTCTTCCCCCGCACTCCGGAGAAATGTATTCATACCTGTTATACACGTCTTCCTCGCAAAAGAAATAAAAAACCCATTAAAACGATCCCCAAAGTGAAAAATCGTTTTATCAACCGAGAGAAAGCGCGTACAAGGAGCACACAAAAAGGAAAAAAAAATATTAATATGCTTTTTCACAATTTTTATCAAAAAACAAATTATGAATAAATCTGAAAGGTGGAAAATTCAATGGCGGGCCCTTTGTAGGGTATTTCTCTCCTTTTTGAAGCCATTCATGAAGCCAACTGGAATAAAATAAAAATTGATATTGGCTCATTCCGATTTAAATTTGAGGAATCGATTTTTACGTCGCCAGCGAGACCGCCAGGAAAAAAATTTGAAATGCCTTACTGGAACCCAGGGGCTATTTAAATTCGATATCTTAACACAAAGACGAATAAGGACCTACAACAGCGAATCCCGTCCAAGTAAAAAGAATAATATACAAAAAGCGATCAAATTACCGGTTTTCTCCTTATATCGAGAATTTTCCATCCAGTTCTCGTATTATAAACGATTTTCGCCGGCAGGTTCTGGGGATACTTGTCTATATTTTTAATTTTATTAAACAACACGGGATAACAGTCTATTTAACAGTCTCCAAGGAATTATAGGAAATCGAAAATAACTGTCGATGTACGTGACCAGGTGAAGTCATATATATCAACTGTAGCTGATGGTAGGAATACAAATGCTATATAAAGACTCAAATTCGAGCGCTCATTTTATGTTGGCAGCAACGAGCAATGTTGACTCAACTGTCGTATTATTGATCACGGTCAGACTCACCGAACAGCTGATTTTATAGCTAATATTACACTTCGTCTACTTTAACGTTATAATTGCATTTCAATACAATAGAAAAACCTGGCAAGTCTACCAACTGTTTCTTTAAGAACACATATTTATGAATTGCCTGTCAATTTATTAATGAATACGTGTGAATTTATTTACACGTAGAAAGTAAGCTTAAGGTGATTTATAGTCGATCTCGAACATTACTTGAAAACTTTGGGCAACAGTCCCAGTAAACACACGACCTCCAATGGACGTCCACTACAGGTCCATTAAACGTACAAACGTCCATGGATCTGCAGAGGACGTCCAATGTATATCCCTTTTCCACCAAAAGTTGGACGTTCGAGACAAGCTATGAAATGTACGTCCAATGGACATCCATGTTTTAGCATCAGTTTGACGCCCTTAAAAGATTATGAAATGGACGTCAAATGTACATCCATGGTGCAGCATCAATTGGACGTCCTTAAAAGACCATGAAATGGACGTCCAATGTACATCCCTATTTCAGCATGAGTTGGACGTCCTCAGTAGACTATGAAATGAACGTCCAATATACATCCCTGTTGTATTATCAATTGGACGACATTAAAAGACTACGAAATTGACGTCCAATGTACATCCATGTTGAAGTATCAATTGAGCGTCCTTAAAAGACTATGAAATGGACGTCCAACGTACATCCCTATTTCAACAAGAGATAAAAGGTTTAAAAATTTGCAGGAATATTATGAAGAATAAAATTTCTACTATCTTTCGTCTACTTTTATTATTGGCCCATGGACGCCCTGCAAACATACGATTGACGTCCATTGAACGTCCAATGCGGATGTCGTTTGGGTCTCTATTGTATGTAAATTGGACGTTTTTTGGATATCAATTGAAGTCCAATGTACGTCCTCCTGGACATTCAATGGATGTCATTTGGATATCAATTGTACGTCCAATGTACGTCTTTTGGATATCAATTGACGTTCTCCTGGACATCCCATGGATGTCCTTTGGATATAAATTGTACGTCCAATATACGTCCTTTGGATATCCAGAAGGATGTCCATGGAACGTATACAGTGTTGTACTTTGGCTCTCCCATGGACGTACCTTGTACATCCAACCGTCTTTACGTGGACGTCCAATGGATGTCAGCCATGTTCAGTGAGGGACGTCCAATGTCAGTCCATTGGATGTGTATGTGCTGTCTGGGGTGTCCGTCTCTTGAATGGTGATGTGTATCGAAAGTTATTTTACTTGCCTGTAAAAACCTTATCTAGTAGATGTAAAACAGAAAGACTTGAAAAATACCTACACAAATGAACACAAACAGAAGCAAAGAACTCCTTGCTATGGAAAGCTGAAAGAAAATTAAAACGTCGACAAGATAGAGACTGTACCTCGTATCCTTAAAGGCGCATGAGCAAAAAACAACAATTAAAGAGTTAGTTTGTTAGTCACTTACAAAACGTTATAATGATTAGATAGTGGCACCAAAATTACAGAATTCCTACAAGTATCCTATCAGCTAGAGTGACTAAAAAAATAGTATTGATCAAGTTACCAGTAGTATCAGAACAAAATTAAATCCAAAGAGGATCGCAGGGTATGACTACTTTTACGGAATTTCCATAAGAAGAAATAGAATGAAGGGATATACGAATTTGCAACGCCGTCCTAAGATTAGACCAATTTCCTTCACAATGGAAAGTTGCAGTAAATATATCAACTTCGAAAAATACCACAACGCGATTAACTAATACGCCTACTTTAGTTAAAGCCCATTTCAGTATATGACCAATAACATCATAACGATATAATAAGGAAGCAAACCAGTAGGCAATGTCGAAACCACTAGAAGAATTACTCACTAAAAAATCATAATATACCACAATAGAAAAACGTTCAAGGATATCCAATTACTTATTTAAATTTCAAAAAAACCATGCATCAATTGAATAAGTTACTAAGCTAGTCCACAGGATTAAACACGACACCGAAAGTAGAACTGTTTTCTCGCCTTAACCCCCCCCCCCCCCCCTATAATGAACTTATACAATATTTTTAATTTATATATAAAACTGAAAGCAACGGCTAGGCTCATTTCTAGAAAGCATTCTAATTTTACAAACAGTTTACCTTTTTCTAATGAGGGTAAATCTTTGTGGACACCAGATGAGATAAAAAGACATCTCAGAAAAAGAGACAAAGTAATTTTAGGACTCCGTGCACTTAACCCCTATAATTTCCATTAATCTGGAAGGGGTAAACACATAATTTGAAGAAGAGCATACTTTCAACATCAGATCACATCAACATAAGAAAAGTGTATATAATTTTAATTACAGTATTATATATTTAATCAATTATAAACAGTTATCTTTATAATTCACGTATTACTGACCATATTTCAAATTTTAAACAGTTAAAACTAATTTAATTTTTCACATCCCTAATAAAACTGTTATAAAATTTGTGTAGTAATTGTTTAGTATAAAAAATATTTACTTAATGTATTGTAAAACAAAACAGCGAGGAAAAACAAAAGGATAATAAAAGGGTAATAAGGCTAATAAACTAAGAACCTATAAATAAGAGACCGCACAAATTACGGATTTACGTCTTATCATGAAAACTCCTCTAAACTACTCCTGTATCGCAAAGAATTTCATCCTGCAGATTTTCTTTAGACACTTTCGTCATAACTGCCAAAGTTGTCTCGTCTCATCTCGTGCTAATTAAATTTTATTAACAACAGTCTGCAAATCGCAAGCGGAACTTTCCGGAATATCCACGCGACAGCTCATACAACATTAAATTTTCATTTTTCTAATTCGACATGTACCTAATTCCTTTCGTTGCGGTTAAAGCGACTGTAATAACGATAAGTAAATCCATTACAATCACGTTTTGTACAAACAAAACATAAAACTACTCCAATTCTTTCCGCCTACAAACGATATTAGATGTTCAATAACTGAAATTGAAGGTAAAATACATTTTGGTAAATAAACAATAAAAGTGACTTGAAAGATTTAATAGAGAAATGTGATTAGGGATGTGACAAATTAATTGGGTTTAAGTGGTAAAAATATGAAGCACGTAATTGATAACGACGACAAAATGGTATGAAGGAAGTCAAAAGTAGTTTGAAATCTGTTTTTGACATATGTACTTAATGATAATTGTGTCCATGTAGGTACAAAAATCTACCCAATTATTTTTATATACCTATATACAATACTACGTAATTTTTTTCGTTTATATGAAAATCAATGACCAATCCTTTCTGAACCAATAGAACGTAATAATCGCTTACAAGTGGGACATTAATAACATTTTTTTCAGGATTTGATTAATAGTTACTATACAAACATACCTTAAAACGGTTATTTAACAATTATTAATGATCTTCATTAGCGGTATTGAGCACGAATATTTGTTTGTGGAGCACTTACATACATGAAAGGTGAAATAAAATGGATTAAAAATCGTAACGCGGTTCAAACCAAGTGTAAATAGAATTCTGGCCTCACTTAAAGTCGCTTTGGTATCAGTTCCTCCTTGATCCCAAAGTATATCAACTGGATACATTTTATAATGGTTTAAAATTCTCATTTAAAAATCGGAATTATAACGCTGATACCTTTTAACCTTCAACCGAAAACATTCACTGTATGCCCTCGTGATTTTGTGCACAAAAACCTGGTGATGTCACCATATTAGCGTACGATAATTTATATTTGATGAAAATTTATACGCAAATGTTGTCGATGTGTCGTAAAAACGTCTCCCGAAAAAACGCAGTTTAAAAAAGAACGCATACGTTAGGGTACGAACATACCGAAGATGTCGCGGTCGATGTCTAAAACAAAATAGTGCTTTCTTATGAGACCGCACATACCAAAGATGCTTTCATCATCGCACCCTCGCGGCTTACCTAAAGGAAAAGCATATTCGGTATGTTCGCCCTCACATCGACATCGACCGCGACATCGACCGCGACATCGAGGTATCTTCGGTATGTTCGTACCCTTAGATGCAAACGAAAGAAATTGCTCCTGTATTTCAGTTAATCGAATTTAAGCAATAATTAACGAATGTACAGTACTCAAATGTAATACGTAATCAGCCGGTGGTAATTAAAATCCCGCTACATTCAAATCCAAATAGTTGATCGCTACACTTCCATCAGCGTCTTGTTAAATATGAGATTTTTGATCCGCGGCTTAATATAACATTGAAACCTTGCCAAACCGCTACAGTATAATTTAATGATCGCAAATTTTCGAGGCACACTTTAAACCGCACCAAAAATCATAAATATGTAAAACAATATCGTTGATAAATTGTGCAAATCGGTCGTAAATTCTACTCGATCCCGACACATTCCAAAATGTCCTCGATGACGCCGAAATTGACATCACAAACCGACGATCTCAACTAATCAAAATACGCGTAATCTCTCTCACATTTAACCTCTTGCTTCACATTTTACTTATCACCCGGTTGTGCAATGGGGGCAAACGACTTCTAATAATTACTGAAAACTTGCCGGCGTCACGGCGATAAATCGCAAGAAAGTTGTGGTACGTGATTTTTACGTATTGAAAAAATTTTAGCCGCGTTAGCGTAGGAGGCCCTCTGTGTAACTTTTACATCACGCGCGTGGTAGCGGTTCTACAGGTTAAAGTTATCCTTCTGCGAGACTAATTAACGACAGGTGTTCGCGGTTCGACCGCAACGGAAGCTTTAACTAATCTTCCGCTATGTATGAATAACGATGCTTCCTTCCATGTCAATATTTGTCTGGAACTGACGGGTTACCCGGCAGGCTAAGGGTCTATTTCCATAACCTATCCGTGCTCCGGTCTTGCTTCGACCCATTTGCTGCGAAATTCCAAAATAGCGTGTATTTTTATTAGGTAAAGCAGCCAGTACACCTACTAAGCTATTTCAACGGCGATTAATGACCGGCGACAGGAACATAACAGCAGCACGAAAGGGTCGGTATGCTATGCAAAAATCGCTGATCGGTCGCCGTAATGTCGTCATTAGGCTGCTTCACCACGTAAGTAATGACCGTAGCGAACAAAAATGAATGTGGCGATACCAGTGGTCCTCGGATTTTAACATTCTCTTTATACAGTTCTAATAGAGAATAAAATGTTAAACGGTTGTCAATTTTAGTATAAAAGTGTAATAAAGAATGAAAATATAATGTTAAAATCTGATGGCTAAACATGGAATTATCTATAAGATGCATGTTTGCATTTTTTACATCATTGGTATGTGTATTTTTAGTGTCATTCTCAATTTCATTTCTTTCTAAAGAAAATGGGTATGTAGATCAGTTTGACACATGCCTGTTTGACACATGACAAAGATTGAGACTAATTTTTAAGGTAATTGCAACGGTAAGGTTGCAACTTACTTACGATACTTATGAAGTGTGACTGTAATCACGAAAATTGCAATGGTGTTCCCTGATCCTGTTATATCACGTCTTTCACATGTATATCCAATCACCTAAACTGTCACCATTGACTAAGTATAAGCACTTGGCCACAGATTTGGTAAACTATTTCAGGAGGAACCTGTGGATCCTAACAGAATAATAAAGATAAATACCTAGAGTAGGTGGAAACACGTAAGTTGGTTCCCAAGTTAAGCAGGGTCAAAAATAACATACCAATTGGTTCCCGCAATTTTTGGTTTAACTGACCTGTAAGCGTAAATTGGTTCCCAACGTTTTCAATGGGCGAACCCGAATTCCGAACTGCGGTGAGAAATAGATTATGGTGCCAGTAGCGGACCACTAATCGATTAATCCCTTATCCGAATTCCGAACTCAAAGTGCGGTACCCTACGCTCTATCCGCGTACTAACAGACCCGGGCACCGACCGATCCAATCTTCAAAAAGTTTTTGATTACACTATAATACATTATATTCTGTGATACTACACCTACAGTATAAACAAAATTTCATCTAGGGAAATTAGTCTGAACGTATTCTCTCCCAAGGTGGGTAATTTTATTAAATCTATTAATGTTAGTTTACTGAATTATATTTTTATGATACGTTGTTAATAAATATATACCGCAGATTGAAAATTGATGCATTTATTTATACAAAAAAAATGGGAAATATACATTATTGAATTATAGGTATTTATGTGCCACAGTTTTAATGAAATGATATTGAGTTAGGTTGTTATTTTTGTACATATTAATTTTTTCTTGTATATGTCTATGGGTTGGGGCCGGTTCGGAATTCGGAAAGGTAATTAAGGGAGGTAAAGCTTGTCGCTCACTTGTCCGTCACGGCACGGTCCGTTACTATCCGTCGCTTGACGGCGACGGATGGTGGGTTCGCACACTGTACCGGCAGCAACCGGCATATCGAATGCTATGGACGAAGATTTTTATTTCAGTTTAGTCTATATCGAGCAGTGACAAATTAAACATGTACGTTAGCAGTAGTTCAGATGAAGAAGTTATTGTAGTGGCCACATTATTACTTGATGAGGAAAATAAGAAGAAAAAGAAGAGGAGGATGTGGGTCCACCCCATTAATCAAAAGAGGGCATACTTTGGAGAGTTCCATCATCTGTTTAGGGATTTAAAAGAAGATGAAAATTTTTTTAAATATTTTAGAATGTCACCTAACAAATTTTCAGAACTTCTTGATATTTTAGAACCTGAATTAACATTTCAAAATACTTCATTTCGAAGAGCAATATCGAAAGAAGAAAGGCTTGGTGTAGCATTGCGGTAAGTATCAAATAATTACTTTTATGTTTACCTGCAGTTTATTAAACACGTAACAAATTATAAAAAAACAATATAGCATTCTTATTAATAAAAATAAAACATTCATAAAATGAAATATATTCATAAAAATAAAACATTCTTAAAAACGAAATAAAAAAAACCTTCTTTCGGAAGTGACCTATATGTAATATTTAACATAAACTAGCAGTCTAAACATTTGTATTATCATTGGTATTGTCGTTATTATCCATATTTTTGGTGCAATAAATGGAAGGTGATGGTATAGAAGTTCTTCTTTGTTGTGGATATGGCTGATATGGTGTATGTGTTGAACGATATGCTTGTGGTTGCGAATGCATGGGCGTGCGCGACATGGTCAGGGGGTGCTGTGTTTCAGACTGCGGATCTGGTAACTGATATTGTTCTTGATGAAACTGTGGAGTACGGATAGTCACCTGATTTTGCTCGTAAAATTGTGGAAATTGTGAGGGTTTATTAGTGAAAGCAGATTCTTGACTAGCAGTTGGAGTTGTGAGGCTAAAATTCATATTTCTGGTTTCTGCATTATTAACTATTCCAAATATTTGTGATTTTACTTCAATTTGCAATTGTGGATGAAACGTTCTCACTGTTTCGGCCATGCACTCGAAAAATTTTGTTGTAGGGTCTGAAGTATCAGGCTTTCTGGTATTACGTTTTTCCTTAAAATAATTTTGAAGTACTTCTGCAGCTGTTGGTGCATTCTTCTTCTGTTGAAGGCTGCTCTTCTTTTGTGTGTTTCGAGTGGCACTGCTGGATCGAGACATCGAAGAACAACTTGGAGTGCTGCCGAGACTAGTAACATCATCTATCTGACTGTCTTCTTCGGTATAAATGTCTTGCACCAGCGTTTCAGTATCCGATGAATCGGATGCATCAACATTAGTGATCTGATTTCGAGTTGATAAGAAAGGTCGCAAAAATGTCATTTGTTTGTGAAAACGCCAACTCTTTTTTTTTGCTGATGAATCCCCACTTCTAGTTTCTTGAGACTTAATACTTTTTGTGTAAGCATCTCTCAACGAATTCCATCTTTTTTTACATTCGGAAACTAAAAAAGAAATAGTAAATGTCAAAATTTTCATTTTCTAAATAGTATTTTCTTTTTAGGTTTTTTGCTACTGGAGACACGTTCCGAACCATTGCATTTAGCTACCGACTTGGAGAAACAACAGTTCGAAATATTGTTTATCAAGTTTGTGAGGCCATATGGAAAAAATTAAGACCGTTGGTACTTCCTAGTCCTTCAAAAGAAACTTGGATAAAAAACGAACAGGATTTCCAAAAAATATGGAATTTTCCAAATTGCGTTGCTGCCATCGATGGCAAGCACGTAGTTACCGACAAACCCCCCAATAGTGGTTCACTATTTTTTAACTACAAGAAAACCTTTAGTATTGTTTTACTTGCATTTGTAGATGCTCACTGTAAATTTACCGCCATTGATGTAGGGGCCTATGGAAGAAATAGTGATGGGGGAATATTTGCACATTCAGAAATCGGAAAAAAATTATTTAAAAATTCTCTAAACCTTCCTCAAGAGAAATCTTTGCCTGGCACTAACGTAGTTCTGCCTCATGTTTTTGTTGGAGATGAGGCTTTCCCTTTACACAAACATTTAATGCGTCCATATCCAGGTAGCGATGTGTTGAATAATGAGGAAATTAAAATATATAATTATAGACTTAGTAGAGCCAGGAGAGTTTCTGAAAATGCTTTCGGAATTTTAGCAAAAAAATTTCGTATCTATCAGAGACGCTTACAAATCATCCCTGAACACATGGATAAAGTTGTACTTGCTACATGTTGTTTACATAATTTTCTTCGTGATGATACCTGCCATTGGACAGCAGCCGACGAAGATAATAAACCTTCACAAGGATTCAGACATATACCAGGAATAGGAGGATCTTCAACTATAGATGCATTGGAGATCAGAAATAAATTTAAAAATTATTTTAACTCTGAGGCCGGTTCGGTGTCCTGGCAAACACAAATGGTTCGGAGGGGGAGAAGAAATAATTGAGTTCAATATTTACATTGATAAATAATAAAACTATCATATTATACTTATAATAAAATTGATAAGGGTATTACATGCATTATGTAAGATCGTGAAAACCATTATTACTTAATATACCTAAACATTTACCTGGTATGTTCATTTCGCCTGCAATTTCCTCCCATACATTCTGTTTGCGTTGTTGATCGTGGTAAGTCTTGTCACTTCTATCATAGAGTTCATTATATTTTTGTACCAAACAAATTAATTTTTCTTCGTCCATTTCGATGTGTACACTTTGAATTGTAAACATGTACTGGAAGCAAAAATGGCAACAAAATCTATTCGGCAAGTTCCGGCGCCGGCCATCTACGCGCTCACTTGTCCGATCCGTCACGGTGCATTCCGTTGTTTGCCGGAAAGGATCGGAGATCTCCAATCCTTTCCGTCGACGGACTCGCCGGATCGTAACGCACCGGACTAGTGGGCGGTTGTCTATTCCTTTACATTAATTAAATCCTGTCCGAATTTTAAAGGAACGGAACGGACCGTGCCGTGACGGACAAGTGAGCGACAAGCTTAAGGGTTCCAGTTCGGAATTAGGAGTGGGGATTAGGAAAAACTGACCATAGTTCGGAATTGTAATGCACCGTTTTCAATACCTGAGTAAATTCTAGGGTTGCGGGATAACGGCATGTTCGTGGCACGTCGCTTGCCCCCTCTCCACAGCGCAGTTTTGCAAATAACAAAATAACTTGTGAGTCACCAACAGTTTCAACTGTCGGGTATTTTCAAGAAAAATTCTTGAATGTAACTAGATATAACTCAATAATTCAGACTAGCACGTATAGTGAGGGGTGAAATATTGTGTTTATGCAAGCACCTTCCTCTTCTAATATCCTTTGGAATAACTTTTTTACCATTGTAAGGTTGCCATTAAGATATTTCTGACAGATATCTCTCAACAGTGAAAATCGAGACGGCTCATTTGCAAAGATCGTGGTGACCACAATATAAGATCATATTAACTGATTTGGTTACATTTGAATTTCCTTGTACATTATAAATAAATTATCAAGTTTAAAGTTATTCAAGTATAAAAAAGAGATGTTAAAATTGCCCAATTTACTTCCAATCATAACAGGAGTTCATTTACCTCCGATGTATAATTTTCTAACCTAATCAAATGACGAATTTGATTAGCGATATCTAGCAAATAAAATAAACGAATATAGTGTACGTTGTGATATTTATAGAAGATGCAATAACATTTATCACAATATCAATAAGTACTAACTGCACTCGAATAACGGACGTTACTAATAAAAAATAGTAAATTCGTGGAATTCACGGTATTACAAATATGGTAATTCCACATTGAGTCTAACTGGGTGTTTTTACCCTTTGACGTGTGAAAAAAATTGGCTTTATATTTTCTTTTTTTTTGCAACAATTCAGAATGTTAGTGTACAGAATCATATGTTGCAATTTCGACCTACATTATTTATTACCCATGCAGTAATCAAAATATTTTTAAAACAATTTAGAAAAGTCTTTGGTCCAAACAGTAACAATAACATCTTCAGACACCTATAATGCCAGCTTGAGTAATCCTTTTAACAATAATTAATGCATTTTTCCATTTTAAAGACACCTCGTAGATAATTATTAAGATATTATTAGATAATAATTATTCCTAGGTACTGTATTTTTGGTTCCAAATATGATATGATTTACATTCCCGAATTTCGTTATTCGTTAGTGAAGTTAACACCAGTTCTTGACTCCCTTATATTTAAAACATCTGAATTAAAATTTGTTAGTGTGATGTTTATGATTTTCAACTAAATGGAAAATTTCCAGAAAGAGAAATTTAACAAAATTCACAAAAGTGACGTTCACGTTCACATAAAATCGAAGGAAGGAAGAACAATTCTAGGAGGAAAAAAATAAAATATTTAAAAAACATTTAATTTCGAAATTTTTAAATCATCAAATCATCATGTTATAACTTTGGTAGCCTAGACGGATTTTATCAAACTTTAACCAACGTAAGAGGCGTTTACTATTGTACCAGTTTGAAATTTAAATGGAATTCCCACAAAAACATTGTCATAAAATTAGTAATAGTTTACTAATTTATAAAGTAATTTATAAAGTAACCCATTTATAAAGTATTACAATTTTGTAATAAGCTGAAACGGGTAGATGCCAACTCCCAACAGCAATGAACATTTTCGTGACAAGAAAAATATTTATAACTAATTCTCTTTCACGTGAAATTTGAATCATCAAAAAATATCAATTTTTACTCGACTTATTGGACAATTTGTCCGCCCGCTTTTGTCTCCATTTCTCGAATTTGCTCTCCTGGATTCAGAGCAGGAGCAACAGGTAAAGGGCTGTCATCGGCTGTTTCGGAGCCGTTATCTCGAAAACTGTCGAGTTTTCGGAAAAAGTCATAAGGACCATTTTTGTAGCTAATGAACTGCTCTTCCTTTTGTATGTAAACAAAAATTCTCTAAATGCCATATTCTCGGAGATATTGGCTGAAAACGGATTTTTGGAACTTGAGGACCATTTTCTACCATGTTGCGGGACTCTGAGAATCGACATCTTTCCGTATTTCGAAAGACCCCGTTGAGACCTTACAATTGCCCCCAGTTTCATCCTTTTGCAGAATTTAACCCAGGTTCGGGAGTTTATCGGCCTTCATTTACTGGACTATAAACAATTGCCTTTAATACATTGTCCATTAATGTTTTAATTACTTTTAGCAACAAATTTTTGATTAATCATTACTCTAAATCTGTCTGCATATATGGAATTCAAGGTGACATACTTATCCATTTTTCTCATTTACTTATTTTCAGTTGAAAATTAGCTTCCGGAAATTAGTACTTCGCATATTAATTTACTCCTTGTAAACATAATTATTACGTCTCTGAAAAGAAATATTGCGAGAAGTGTTAAAACTGGTGAAATTTTGAATTGAATAGTTAACAAAGTTCGTGGTACTTTCTAGTAGGTATTCCAGAATTCATGTATATACAGAATGCCATTAAACGACTGATATTGACAACAGCAGTCGTAATTATCTATTACTGAAAGTGTAATGAGTGACATACGAATTATAGATCGCCTAGTGATAATGATAGGTACTGATAGTTATAGATAGTGACCGCCCGAGGTTAGCGCGGGAAACTGATCTTGTGGGGAAATGCTATTTCACTATACAGTGGAAAGTGTTGGAGGGGGAGGGGGTTAAAATGTATTTTCAATTTAAGTCAATGTCACCTTGAAATTGTGAAAATTGCTAAATTCCAACTATTCCAATGGTGAAGAGTCGATTCTCATTATGAAGATTTTCCATCGTAAAAATTGCTAAAAAGCTCCAAAATGACTGAACTGGCGTCATCTTGACTATATTAAGCTATTAAGTTTTCAAACTAAGCTATTTCCAAAATTAATCATTTAATTTTCCACACGATTCCAACCAAGTTTTAACTGAAACGTTGCCCTTTCGGCACTAATTTCCGAAAACTTCCTTCCGGCACGTCCTTAAATGTAATAAGTTCCACGCAGATGTCCTTAAGTTTATTATCCTTGTTGTTTTTTATTATTTGAGTGGATTCACTTTGTATTAGAGTTATAAGCGACATTATTAACCCGCAACACTCGACTGTACAATCCAGACGGTGTGCCAGGGAATTCTACCGAAATACATCATAGCGTTCGCATTTTCCGACTAATTTTAAACGCGATCTCTATATTTACATTAGCGCGCACGTTCGGTCGCGCCGTCGGTCCGACAGGATCTCTGGACGTCCTCGAAACGGCGAGAATTATTATTATTTCCGTTGCTTCCTTAAACGCGACGAGTCCCGTCCAGCCCTCTGGACTCCTCCGGGACCAGCCCGGGAACGAATCGCCGATTGGGGCTATGTTGCCTAGATAATTCCAAAGTCTGATGTTAGAAGTGATTTTCGGGTCGTTCATCTGGGTTTTGACCTAAATCTACCAAAAGGGCATGTAAATAAATGAGTTGATCCAGGTGTTTCAATGAAAGAACTCTACAAATGTTCCCAATGGATAAGGAACGATGAAAATGTAAGCGGAAATCATTTTGGAAGAGTAATGGAAGTGGAGCAAGAGATGTCTTGATCGCTATGCGACATGCGCTTTGTCTATTACGAAAAAACGTTTCATAATGTAAAACGCGACAAACATCTGCTACAATAAATAAACATAGATGGCCAACAATGCCTATTTTCCAATAGGCCCTATAGGCCCGTGCTTGAGGGCCCCTGGCTCAGGGGGCCCCAAGATTGAACTAAGTATCCCTACGAGGAGCCCCCAGATGGTATATGGGCCTAGGGCCCTGTATATGGGCATACGGCCCACTTGAACCAAAAATAGGCCCTGATAGCCAAGATATTCGGATTACTAAAAATTTGTACTGACAGCAATCAATCAGCCCACCTACAGAAGATCATGGAGGCACCATTAGACATAATATCGAATGATGCTTAGAATACCAAGAAGACTCAAGCAGGGAAAGCGTATTATCCCTTCTATTCATCTTCCAATCTCGATCGCGAGACCATATTCAAGAAAACTTTGCTGGAAGAGACGGAGACCTGCCAAAACACACGCTTTCCGGAAAAGGTGCTTCTTACTGTCAACTTTGAAGACCTTCACATTTGCTTGCCAGAAAAAAATAGCTTCAGCTGGTCTCAAAATAAATCTGTTTAATATTTGAATTGGGCTTCAATGTCATACGGATTTAAAAGTGTGTGATTTCAGTCATATTAAGTCGCAGTAGTTAGTTCCCATTGATCTCATATCCATTATAATAATTTAGACATCCTAAGGTCGCATATTTTGCGTCGGTAAAATATTGACAGATTGGGGGCACATACACTTGACGGTTTGTTTTAGATACCTTCAACTATGAGTGAACATCTAGAGATAAATATACGTATTTTCAATAAAGTCCACAAAAATTTAAAAAAAAAACACATTTGAATTAACGAATGATTTTTAACACCACTCGACACACATATGCAATTCCTATTGCTTACGGGTGGCCCACTAAACCAACACACGCTTAATATATAAAGTTTATTTGTACGAAGTTTGGTAAAGAAATATTGCTCTTTGGTATAGGGCAAAAGCACTTTTTGACTGCGTTCGACACATCGGCATTTTGTTTTCTGTCTCAAGTAAACTTGTAAAGAATATACTTCAAAGCGGGTAACGTAATGGAGATTTTAGTTATTACTGTAATCATGTTTAATTACTTTAACCACTTCACAGAATTCTCCTGGTCAATTGTACTTGAATTGAATTGAAGTGTGCTTTCATACATGTAATCACCATTTCAGTATTTGTAAGAATACCGAAATAAATAGATTTCCCTAAATAAGGACCAAAGTCGCGAAGGCAAATCTTTAATTTTGTTATTTTGATCGGTGAGGATGCAGTCAGGTGAAGGCTCAAAAGAAACAAACGAACTATTCGAAAAGTGTTAAGCTTTTGGACACCAGATTTCCATCATCAGGACATCTAGAATACTTATTGTTTGATATCTTCTAAACCAGAACATGGCGACTACTTACTAACTATATATATAGTAGTAGTATTATAAGAGTAGTATACTTATATAAGTTGTATACACACGCACTTAACAAAGTGTGTTGTAATATAAAATTAATTTCAATTAATTTCGGCCAATTCCAAATTAATGCTCCAAATGACAATACTGAATCCAATAAAACGCAAGGGACGCAAATCCGTACTTTCGATATTTATCATTCTAAAGAGTACTTTCACGCAATAAGTATTATTCACAAACGAATTAAACCACCATTAAGACCACCCTTAGATCTAAACATATATGATTTAATCAATTTACATCTACAATTTCTGTTATAAAACAATTAAAAAAAAAGTTACAATGTAAATAACAGATTTTGTTGTTGGTAACTTTCTTTGTATCCTAAAGAGCACTAATATGGGGTAAAACGGACGGTAGTAAAAAATTAAAATACATAAACATGAGCCCCTACATTATATGATTTAGCGAGGCCCAGACTAGGGCAACTCTCGGTATCGTCTCGATCTCGTGAAACCTTATATGCATGTGCAAAGCGAACGCTTGAGGGCTTGTTTGGAAACGCAGTTTCTGCTATAGTTTGCTTAACGATTTACTAACGAAATGTCAGCAAAAATCCAATTTCGGAGTCAGATTGACAATGAACGACATATTTCTGTACTAGGTTTTTCAGAAACTGAATTTGCAACCAGCTAATGTCACAGATTCATACAAGCCAAATGTGTAGAAATTCTGTAGTGATGGGAAGCAATACATTCGGAAGTGAAAGCTGTGCGTTAAATAATTCAATGAAAAATAAAATATACGTTCTATAAGTTAAGTATGTAATATACGCTAAATATATTATTCAAAGACATAAAATCCCAAATGAGACAGTCAGAAATTAACGTCGAACCAGTTTTGGGATATCTGAAGTGGTTTGGACATATAATAAACATGGAAAGTAAAGCAAAGAGCCAGTTAAATCTACACCGAAAGGACAAAACAGAGTTGATTTTTATGTAACTTGTTTCATGTAAGTAATTGAGTAAGCAAGGTAATACCGCAACTCGTACAATTACACTATAAGATATATAGTTTGTTGGTGCTAAGAATTTTAATGACTTATTAAGTACGATCACACGAGAATCGTGCAAAAGGAATAATTCATATTATTACGATCTACTTCATTTCTCCAATAACCGTTTGATATTGACAGAGACAAATTTTAACTGATAACATTAATGGCAAATCGAAATCATTATATTTAAATTTTCCCGCAGGTTATACGGCCGCAAAACCATTTCCGGCTTCGCAACCGATTCGTAGCTAATTAAACGCAGGCATAAAACGTATCGCCTCGTCCACTAACAGCATTCCAAGTCCTTCCTCTCGAATCCCCGAGGGTTATCCTCCTCGGAGTAATCTCCAAGTCGTGGAGAAAGCCACACGTATATACGGTATTCGCATTTGCGGGCCACCGTAGGTCCCAACGGGCGTGTGTCCGCCTCCGACGTGGGGCAACAGGTGGGAGGACCCACCCACTCTGGAGAAGGACCTTTGCTAGGATAATATAGCCAAGAGTTGGCACGCGGTTCCGTTCCGCTTTCCAATTAGAAGGCTCGGGAGGTTATCAAGGATCGATCCGGGTATCCTTTCGGCGTGTGTATCAGGTGGGTCTCTGGGGCGGGCGGAGGTAGAAATTTTTTGGCACGCGATGGGACCGTTCCCGTTTTACGAGGAGGGTTGTTCCCGAAAACTGGGGCACTTCCGTAGAATCGTTTTCCTTCGAGTGTAATTCTTTAATGGATCGGCAATGAGGTACGAAAAAAATATGTAGGTTCATTAACGATTCCGTTTGAAGCTGATCGCGCACTGAAGTGCAGCTGTCTTTGCTCACTTGAAAATTTATGCCGATTTAGAGTTAAATATTACAGAAACCACGATGCGTTCAGTAACGATCCGAGGAAATATTCTTTATATCTCGGGACCGGTTAAAGTAACTTACAAGATTTAATGAAATTTTCGAAAACTGCATGTATTATATATCATAACGCATTAGTTGGAATAGCCCTGCATAACTTTAGACCTCTTTGCCTTTCGATCCCATTTTTTCCGAAAATTAGAAACTAAGGGTAGTAACACTCCCTCGGCACTTAGTTTGAATTTTTGGTTTGCTATACGCTTAATGGTTATTTCCTGAGAAATGGTGCAAAAGTTATTGTCGATTATTTACGAGTTTGTGGTCCAATTTTTGGCGCCTTAGGATGCGCCAGTTAGCAAGTATTCTACTTATTTAATGAATTATTGGTAGCTACCTTTGGAACTCGCATTAACCAGTTGAAGTATTACCCAACTTATCTTTATTGTTTGTTAAAACTTACCAATCTTGATGGAACGAATAAACCACGTAATCCGCGACTAGGATAATTAAAGGAAAAAAAGGTTAGCGAAAAATGTAGAAAATATTAATAGTTTTTGTGATTGGGTAATCGAGGTTGTGGAATCGATAACAGAAATGAGTGATCACTCCGCAAGCTCCTAAAATAGTTTGATGGACTCGCACCTCTTCGTTGGTGGAGAATAACGAAATTCACAATAACTTGGATAAAGGAACAAAAAATATTGTCGCATTTAATCGTATCAACAACAAACTCTGGATCAGGTAACCGGAAGCAATTTTTGTAAATACAATTACTGCGTTTAACAAAAGAGTTTCAAAATGTTTCGAACATTTGACAACTCAACACAAATTTGACGTGGACGAAATTGACACCGCAATTAACATTAAAAATAGTGAATTCCAACAGGTTAGGATGACGTAGGTAGATGCAAATTTAGAAAGAGGAAAGAGTACCGCGGTATGTCACTGCAGTTGATTGAATTATACTAACTTTGATTATTTAACCAAGGTCAAGAATGATACAAATGTAGTAAAGAAATGGTCCTTTGCTGCTCTAAAAATAGAGGATATTTGTAAATCTACAAGTACCAATGAAAATAACCCTCGATTTTTAATTATCGCCGAGCAATCGTCATACATTATTGGACATTCAACATTTTCCTTGTGGCACAATGGCATATAACACATATCCTAAGTAGCTCTCTGCACAGATCACACATGCTTCAGCTGTAAGATTTAACAATTCTGGGATCTTTAGAGAAACCTTACAGTTGTAATGCGAATAGTCCATAAATCCTAAATTAAGAATAACACTCATATCTTCCAGGTTATGCTGCTTCAGGATTTTTTCCAAGTAAATACTTAATAACTAACAGACCCAATTTAATACCCAGTTTAGACCTAGATAGACCTAAAGCAACACCAGGCAGAATAGTCTGGGAATCAATGTATTTTAGAAACGTATTAATACTAGAGAAAATAAAAGTGTGACTATAAGCGAGAAAAGTACGATGATTTCTTTTTCTAGTGATGATGTTACACTTTCTGATAAAATACTCGTAAAATAATCGTTGACCAAAAGGATATTTAAGATATATTACTTACATCTCAAACATTCAATACTCAATATTTACATTTTTACATTACCTGATCAATTGCAAAGTACCAGTTGGTTCGCAATTAACAAACTATTACTTCTGGTAGCAAACCATATGATCAGTTTTTATTTTTATGTATTAATTTTACTAACTCAATTAAATTAATTTATTTATTTATTTTTATTAGCGGCAAAAATGGAGTAGGTGAAGAATTAGTATATTTTTATTAAGAGCTTTCACATTCTTATTCAAACACTCAAAACATTTAGCACAAGCACTACATTGAATTTTCTTTCAAATAAAGTTGGATGTCTCCAGGCCAATTTAGTTTGTAAAAGTTTCAAAGTCCAAAATTAATACCAGGAACTTTGCGATATTATAATCCATGCCCAATTGCCAACTAAACATTAATTACTATGACAAACTAAAATTAGAAACATAACCCATTGAGTTTGTAATACTTATGAACCGAGTTATTAAAAGTTGCAGAATCAGCTAGGAAATATCGTTAAATTAGTTTATAAAAATAACAATATGAGTTGGTAGACATTTCATATTTAACTGGGAAAAATCGTTAAACGAGTTTGTAAAGCTTAAAAAGTCACAGTAGACGTTTCCGTGGAAGTTGAGAAAAGTTGCAAACTGAGCTGGAATATAATATAAATTGAGTTTAAATATATTACTGATGAATTGGCAAATTTTACAAGTTTCAATTTAAAATTGAGTTAGCGAAATGTGTACATTATAAATGGCCAATACAACATTAACGTCAATAAAACCAAATTTCTAATCTGCAGCCGTAACCCACACCCGGGTGCTAGACTCCAATTAAACAGTATTCCAATTGAAAGGGTTCACAAATTCTTGTATTTGGGGACCATTATAACGGACCAATTAGACCCAGACATAGAAATTAAACGCAGAATAGCAATGACGAAAACAACTTTTAAAACAATGAGAACATTTCTATGTAATGACCATCTTAACTTAGAATTAAGACAAAGAATGGCTAAGTGTTATGTTTGGTCGGTTCTGTTGTATGGAGTGGAGGCCTGAAATTGTCAACAATGAATCGCATAGAAGCACTAGAAATGTGGATACATAGACAAATGCTTAGAATACCTTGGACAGCACGCATAACCAACGAAGAAGTACTAAGGAGAATCAATAAAGATAGGGAATTACTAAGGACTGTCAAACATAGGAAAATGTCTTATCTGGGTCATGTGTTAAGAGGAAGTCGCTATAGGATCCTAAAACTGATTATGTGTGGAAAAATTGAAGGTAGAAGAGGTGTCGGAAGAAAGCAAGTTTCCTGGCTAAAAAATATTAGAGATTGGACCGGTATCCGAAATGCAGGACAACTCCTACACATGGCAGAAGACCGTGAAGCCTTCGCTATGATGATTGCCAACGTCGGATGATACTGACAGGGCACATGAAGAAGAAGAAGAATACAACAAAACGGTTAGCAAAAGAGATTCGAATGGTGCCAAAACGAATTAATAAGACATTTTACTTCTTCAGTTTATTACTGAGATTGAATATTATGGACTAAAATGACTTAGTTATGAAGTACTATCATTCCAAATTTATATTCTAGCATATCCCAGGCCCGAGTTAATTACATAATCTAACACACTATCCTATCAACCAGATTCTACATGCTTTAAAACCATAAAAAAAATTGGAATTAGTTATTTTCAAATATATGTTTGGGACCAACCGTGAATACCAATTTGATTTAAGAGTTTTTTTAAATTCATAATTAACATTTTTTAACATTTGATTGTTAAACTACCATTTCTTCCTTATATTCTCTTCAAATAAAATTTTAATGAATTACAAAAACTAAAAGCAGGAAATGAAATTTTTAAATTTCCTCACACCCTGTACATATTTCTTTGTTACTACGTGTCAACATTTTATTTCTGACACTACAATTTATTAGAGGTACCAACAGAATCAATGGCTTGTATGTTACGTGCCTAAATTAAATAAAAAATGAAAACAATTGAAGTGATAATATATATTTATTTATTTGTTATAAATGTACTTATATAGTTTTAAACAATAGCAGCGTGAAATCTTGGTCTGCACATTAAAGATGATTTAGTTTGAGGTACTAATTTAGTTTGTATACTTTACAAACTTATTGGAAACTCTTACTTGGTAAAGCCAGGTTTATTAATGTAACAATTCTGATGGTTGCTGCGACGAATTATTTTTTAATCAATTATTAGTTGGGGATGGTTACCAACCCCGACAGAGCAACACACTTGTATTTATTTCCAAAGTAGAGTTGACTTATAATAACAGTACAATTTTAAATCTAGAGAAAAAGTAATAGCACTTAACGAAAATCAGCCACTCAACACGGAATATATTACTGCACAATTTATGTGAAAAACTTATGGTTAATTAGTGATGTGTTATTACTATAATTGCCATTATACGTATATCCTACACATAAAATGAATATCTGATTAAATGTCAAACACCTACCTATAAATTATTATGATCACTTCTAACAACTTTACCTCGAATCGCGCAAAAATGTCTACCGTCGAACCCGGAAAAGTATTTTAATATGAATCTTCCTCAATATCATTAACATATTATTGCTGTAATTTACTAGGCAATTATTACTCGCAATTACAAATAGTCTTCGTGGTTGATATTCATTAATGAATAAAAATTGAATTATTACAAGGCATGTTTCAACGTATTTAGTAGATTAAATTGAAAGTACCAACTAGCTAGATAGCAAATGTTGCAAAAAAAATGTTTCAATTCAACACAAATGTACAAACAAGTTGGGTGCACGTTCCCCGTTTCTGTTTTTGACACCAAAAATATATAATATAACCTTAAAGCTTGATATAAAATAACGTGAAACCTCCAGTCCTCTCAATATAATAAAAATCTAAATTAAATTTATTTTTATCGACCCCCCCTCCCCCCATTACGTCATTTCCACGTTTGCCTATAACCATGAATGATTTTACGCGGTGAACTTTTCAGAAAGTATTTGTGTCGAAACACGCACCGATAATATTTACAAGTTGTATCCAGGTTTTTCCTAGCGAAGAAGATAAACACGCGAGAGGAAAAGAGGAAAGTAAAGTCGGGAAAACAGGAAACCGTAGCAACCGAGCGGTGCTTGTTTCATTTTATAATTGAATGGAGTTGTGGGAAAGCTGGCACGTGGTGATATTTTTTTTACAACACGGTCACGTAGATCAAGGTCGCCGGATCGCATCATTGCGAGCAATGCAATAATAAATTCGAGTTATTAGATGGATATTTTTATTTTAACCACAGGTTTACGATGATACACAACTTCAATCTGACAAGGTGAAAAGTCGCCAGAAAAAAAAATTATATCATCATTACTCAAAGGAAGTGGGATTGTAAAAAAGCTTGAATTCATTTTAAATTTACTTACTGTACCTGACATTCATGTACTTAAGAATTTGATTCGCTGTAATGTGTATGCAAAACAAAGGTCGTCAAGTACGTTAGACAAAAGCCGTTTGTCTTGGATCGTAAGTTGGACAACTGTTGCATACCTATAACTGAGTATACATGGAATTCAAGATATACAGAGTGACCCACAGTATTTGCAAGCTCTTATCTTTTTGTCTGTATATGCTTGATCTTTTGTTAAATGACAGCTACGACAATCAGGCCCATTCTAAAAATATTTCTATTTATATGCAGGATGTACCAAAATAAAGTACACAACTATGTGTAGTTTTGTAAATAGGAACTCCCATTTTTGTTGAATTGTTGGATGCGCCACGAAGTTTTTAATACAACGAATCTAGATTCTCAGACTTATCTGTAATATTTTTTTTAATTTTGTTAATTTATGTATCAAATGGACGTCATGCAATAACTCAAAAAGAACACAGAGACACAGAAAATTATATGACTTTAGAAGCATTCAAATTAACTTAACCAACTTTTTTCTAACAGATTTCAGGGCATCTTTTGTGATTAGGCAAATTCAGAATTGAGGTTCTATCTCCTACCGCCATTTTTTTAAATGGCAATAACTCGATTGTTTCATGCAACACCCTATATTTTGTTACATCATTGCACGACATTTTTTAAGAGCTTTTTGCCGATATTAGATTTGTGGGATCTATTTTGCAAATTGTGGGAGGTTTAATCAGGGCCGTAACTAGGCATAGGCTGACTAGGCCCTTGCCTAGGGGCGCAAGGCGCCGAAGGGCGCCGAGCGCCAAACTCGCTAACAAAGAAACTATTAGGGGGCGCCAAAATTCGAGCTGCCTTTAGTAAATTTTTGTCTAGTTACGGCCCTGGGTTTAATGCAAAATAAGAAATACTGACCTTTTTTACAAAAAAGTAATTAGGTATTTGCCATATATTTTAAATTAAACGAAATATATCTAAATTCATAGGGACGAACCCCCAGACAAATTTTATAATCATAAAAAATCGTGTAATAGGCCCAGAACCAAGTATTTCAGGTATAAAAAGCAGTAAATGTGCGAGGACCAGCGAAACGACCGCTCATCGTGACGTCACTCCGCATATAAACACGGGTCCGTTCTGCAGTCCACAAATTGAGTTTTCGAATCTTTTGGACTTTATTGTTGTTTCCGCTGGAGTGTAGGAGTTAAATTGCGACCAAATCTAGAAATTTGTATTAGTCGCGTCGTAAAATACACTTTATATGCGATGTGACGTCAGACGGCGTTTTGGCGCCAATTCCTAGCGTTTGAATTTCAAATGACTTTTTTTTGCCTGAATGTTTTTTGATTTTTTTATTAATATTAGGTAACCTAAGATTTATAGGCATATAATCTCTCATTTAGCCAGTTTTCAAAAAATGTGAAAATACCCAATTAAGTAGCCACTGCAGTACAATTTGTCTCACCCCGTACTTTCCATTTTTGCAAGTGTCTTAATTGTTAATAGTGACTTTCACACGCGAATAATTATTGAGTATGGTATATAATGTATTTGGTAAAGCAGGGTTAAATCCTTTATTAACAAGCAGAATAACCATCAAAAATATCCACAGGCAGGTACTGTCATACCAAAAAGCGAATTGTTGGTGGTCAGATCAATGAGGAACACGAATTGCAAGTTTTATGTTACAGGACAATTCTCACTTAAGCATTTGGGAAATAGGAGTAGAAAATGATATTTTGGGGGGTGAAGAGAATATTAAAACATCTGAACCTACATCCAGAAATGTGTGGTGACGATTTTACAAATATTTTGCATTTCGTTTTTGAATGAATGGCATAAATGACGAGGATTATATCACTTGAACAAAATTTTGTATTCTGATGAAACGGTTTAAGAACAACGGGTCAGTCAACACATAAATTAATTATTCGTATTTATTCATAAATTGGGGAACACTGGCTCAGCGTTCTCGATTTTTTCAACGGCAGCACTTGTACGCCAACCCCTAAACCCTAACCCTAACCGTAACCCAAACCCCTAAACCCCAAGCCCAAAAAATTAAAAAACTAGATTCAATAAAAAAATTTGAGGGAGGCAATTTTGATGTAGTAATGTATGTTAATATATCAATTAAACTAATACTCCCTATCTTACTTCCTTCCTGGCAAAGTGTATCTACTCGTACTTTCTCGTGGTATTTGCTGAACAATGGAATTTTACTTTCTTATACAGAGCACGTCAAACGCGATAACACATTAGAAGTATCCAGATAACGAGAAAGGCTCAAAATTTTAAGTTCTGGTTATATTCCTAAGAAGTTGACTTCGATAACACATTTTTAAAATGCAGCGTTGTCAGGTCTACTTTTTCCCATATCAACTTTGCTTTTTTTTAACATAACACCTTGCATATTACGTATAACATTATTAGGTTGCCCAAAACATTTTAGAACTATTTTAACAAGAATTTAATTTTTTCGTCATCTAGATATTCTAGATAATTACAACATGCCATCGAGTTTAGCACAATTTGTATATAACGTCAATAGGAGCCCAATATTTCACAGAAGTGAGTAAATATTATACAAAACATAATCGAACTCCTAAAAATAATTATTTATAAAAATATATTTTAATATACATTCTTATAACTGACTAAAAAGTATAAAATATTTTCTCATAGTTCTACAGATTCATAACTGCACAACGCCATTGACCTTGGAATTTGTGATTCAAGATATTTAATAGCTAGGAAAAATGATATAAAATAAAACAATAAATAAAATATAACTGCCAAAATTAAAAATCAAAATAATATCGTTTTACATAATGAAGACTAACCGTGTAAAATTGTTCTTGAATTTAATTTTCAATACTTGAGGGCTGCATAGTGCATAGTACGAAATAAGTATACTATTTAGATTCAGCCTCCAGTGAAAGTTGATAAAATGATAAAAAAATGATAAAATTTTACTTATCATTATTTTGAAACAATATGTCATTGATAGAACTGCAAATCATTCAAAGGTAATTAAATTTCAATGCAGCCCTCGACTGCATCAAAAATTTAATTTAAAGAACAAACTTTAGCCAAAAACATTTTCATCCAGGTAGTTCCCAATACCGTCTTTTCCTCTGTGTACATTATTTTTTAATTCACTCTTTTTAGTGAGTTAATAGAGAATTTAGAGAATTACTTTAGCCCTTCGCATATTGCATACATTTTCAGTGAAAAACCGAAGTGAAACATGTAGCCTATGACACTTCTGCAGAAGTAAGCAATCTAATAAGTCACTGTACATCAAAATCGGTAGAACCATTAGGAAGTTATGGTGGAAGAAATATAATACTGATGTACTTAGCCTAAGTACATCACGGCTGAAAATATAATAGCGAATGGAAAATTTTGATAACGTAAACTTGAATGGTTCTGTAATTACCTATGAATTTCTCTGTGGGTCAATGCATGAAGCTGATTTGGAACGTGATTGAATAAGTCAAAACTACTGCAGATAATTCTAAGAAATCCGGTGCGATTTAACAACAATTTAGTAGCGAATCTAAAAAGGAACAAAAATGGGACTGTCATAAGGAAATATAGAATTTAGTTGTGTATTTTATTGCAGCACATCATGCATATAAAAAGAAATATTTTTAGAATGCGCCTCCTTGTCGTGCCTATCGTTTCAAAAAGAAATCCAGTTGGTAGCTTTTAACCGTTATGGAGCTTGCTCGCACCCCTGGGTCACCCTGTATACGTACACATATACCTGTATGTTTCGTTAGGTGTGATCTTACGTGATATCACGTGACACTAGACTGACCATGACGATTGATAATTTAATTGTGCAGTTCGTAGGATAGAGATCAAAAATACGCCAAAAAAATAATAGCTCGGTAAAAAGAATTTCTAAACAAGAGATCCGACCTCTCCGAGAAAAACCGGCAAGTTGATCCTTGCTAATGTCGGAAAATTCCAGGCCAAGCCTCTCCTTGGATCAATGGCGTATAAAATTAAAATTAACGAGGAGATAAGTGATTGAAATTCGATGTTTAAATAATTACACAGGCGAAGTAAAGAAGGTTAACGGATGGAAATGTTAACATCTTCGTCACAATTTACCAACTATGAAAAATAGTTACGTGATTTTTGAACGAATCATATGGTGGGGAGGCGACAAAAAGGAGCATATGACAGCCGAGCGATAGAGGCGACTGGATCGACGGCATTAAAATAATTTCAATTTTGATAACTCCACTGGAGAGCAAAAAAAAGTACGCAATTGAATTATCTGTCGGTTCAATAACCCCTCGCCCGATGTGGAGACGACAAAAAACATAATTATAGACAACGCATACGATAACAATTATCAATATAATCAGTGATCTTAACATATAATCCCCAGATGTCAGGTGCTGTTGCTTTTTTGAAGTGCAATAATTTACACAACTTTACGCAATGAAAAACAATATGACGGCTTTTTAAAATTGTATGTAAATTCTACTTCGACCTATGACAAACAAGCTGTGGAGATTAGATGTGTGACGATGATGTGCGTGACAAGAGTAACAAGAAGATACAGAATTAAAAATGATAAGGCTACTACAGAACAATATGTAGTGCAAATGGAAAAAAACATATATAACCAATTTAAATATTACGAAAAGCAAAACTGAGACAAAAAGTTCAAGCAAGAGAGTGAACAGGAAACTGAAAACCTGCGACGCTGCTGTAGTTACAGTTAGCCTAAAGGGACGAAGACTGAGACGGACGCAAAGAAAGTGATGATGGGATAAACGCGTATAAATTAGTATATGCGTACCTTAACAACTTAGGATTTTAATTGTTATAATAATTGTAACTACCGATCAGGTAGATCAAGGTCAGAGCTGGGCTGTATTTCAAAAACTAGAATTTATACTTAAGAACGGAGATGTCCCCATGAACCTAAAAGGAAAGTGTATGATAGCTGCATACTTCCAGTAAATACTTACGGGTTGGAAACAATGAGCCTTACAATAAACAGTTTACATCGTCTACAATGCGCGCAACGAGCTATGGAGAGAAAAATGTTGGGTGTCAGTTTGAGAGATCATATAAGGAACGAAGAGATCAGAGGAAGAACCAGAATAACATGTATAACCCAGAGAATAGCCAGATTGAAGTGGCAGTGGACACGTGGCCAGGATGGATAGCAGTAGATGGACATCTAGAGTATTGAAATGGAGGCCCTGGGAAAACAAACGAAAATTGGGTAGGCCAATGAAGAGATGGGCTGACGATAGAGATATCTAGAAAAAAAACTTGAAGAGACCTACCTCCGGCAGTGGAGGAATTACGGTTTATGAACAAGAAGAAGACCGATAAGGCCAATAACGCCGGCGAAAATTTCAATTACAAAACACAGTTTAAACTGACACCCATGACAAGGATTAGGTACATATTTGTAATTTAATGAACAAATAAACTATGCACAAATATATCCTCGATAACAATGAACTAATCCGAAAGATACCCAACCTTTACATACCACAGACGGAAATTATTACAAATAGTCTCATACGTATTTAATTTACGTGAAATCCTAGATCCCTCTAGAAAGTTATCAACAATAAAACTAAATTAACTTATTTTTCTTATTCTTCCATGGCCTTAGGGCTTAACTTAGGGGAATGAGCTAGTTGACGTGATCATTTACCAAGAACCGATGAGCTTCAGATGCTCATCCTTATTATGGATGTACGTGACACTCCGAATTTTTATATGTATTAAATGGTACATTATTATACTAGTTTAATAAGACGGAGTATTGTCACACGAGAGTTTTAAAGCACGACGAGCGAAGCGAGGAGTGCTTTAATAGAACGAATGTAACAATACGTCTTATTAAACGGGTGTAATATACTATTTTATTTAATTTGCTTTATTAATTCATTAAATTTTGGCTGTTCAAGTTTTCGTATTACACTAGAGAATTTTGAGTGGGTTGGTTCCACTGACATCACTGATTGTAATTGTCACTGACATAATTGTAAAACCTCACTAGTACTATCACGATATTAAATTCTATACTCATTCTTTAATTTATTCTACTTAAATCGTATTAATACGTTCGTACTGAATTCACTTAGCTTTTGGGTTATGACCCCCTATCATAGAGATCATATTATAGAGGAAGCAAGCTGAAGGACTGCCAATAAGTGGAAGCGCGCATACAAGTTCCAATGAGTGGAAGCGAGAGAAGGGCTGTCTGTCTGTGTACTGCGTACTGTACTGTGTCTGAGCACTGTCTCTGTGTCACACAGAGTTATGCGTACAGTATGCGTAGTTAAACTCGTAAAACTTTTGTCAAACCTCGCTCCCAGTCTGCATACATATCTGCCTGTTATGCTTGACATACCGGGAATCTAAATTAACCTTACATTAAGTCTTCAGTGACAGAAATTCATAGAATAAGAAATTCGGAACATTACTTTTAGTAATCTGCGGCAAGTCATGTCCCGTGAAATTCCTGCGTGAATTTGTCACTAAAAATGAATTTGAGGTTTATTTAGCTTTGCTTCTTACTAAAAAACAAACAACGGGATTTAGCAAAAATCTTAGAATTTCATAGCTTAATATGTTTCGTTTCCAGATACTACGATCTACGTATGCATATATGTACCATACATAAGTACATAAAATTTGCTTAATTATTATAGATTTAAAGTGGATTGACTGATCCAAGCAATAAACCTACTACTACTAACAATAAGTGTCAACTGGGAAAACCACGTAATGTTTTTGTAGAGATTCGACCACGCAAATAAAAACTGAAAACACATATTCAGAAGTATTTTAAGTTATGTTATGTCGAAATAATGTTATGTTATTTTACGTTGTCACGACGTTATGTCTGGAGTGATAAGGGTGTCACGGTCACTCTACAAAACACGTGAAATTGAAAACAAATATTTCGACCAATGAAAATTAACATTGATGAAACCACTATTCCTATGACAAAGATGATCTGGAATAGACCAACAAGAATGGGATATGTGGGAAATTGTAATTTATTTCCAGACCAAAATGTGTGCCAATATGGGCAGATTTTTCGAAAATTCAATTAGAAAAGAAGGAAAAGACGGCTGTGAAAGTTTACTGCATTTCACACCATGACAGTTAATATGCAGAAAAATTACAAATTATCAAAATTATTTTCGTCCAAATTAATAAAAAAGCAACAAAACTTTAAAATTTCAGAGATGTCATAGTACATGTTGTGGAATGACGACCAAAATATTTTATAATGTACGCATTTTCTCTATTTTTCTTTAATAATTCGTAGAGGTAAATACCAAAAAAAACTAATTAACAAAAAACATAGAAGTAGGTCTCCCATCCCGTAAAAAAACTGATACGCAACATACTTCCTAGCATTTCGACAAACACGTGGAAATACGCAGTTTTCCCCAAAAAACATGGTTTCTACATTTAGAAAATGTGCCATTTTTACACGACGAATTTAACGAAAACTTCAGCTGAAACTGCTCTATTAAACTCCTTTACTGTTGGTCGTCATAAAGTGACAGTGGTAGTTTTCTGGTGGGACCACGGTAATATTTCCGCGTCTCTCTCTCTCTTGCGCTCTCCTCCACTGGCGCGATATATTCCGCGAACGCCTGGAATCTGGCAGAAAGGTGGCTAACGTTTATATTCATATCTATTAATAATGCTTAGTGTAAGCACATGGTGGCATGCCCCCGCCTTTCGTAGACGCTTGCCAAAAAATCTTTGAATCACCTAAAAATGTTTTAATAAACGATGAGACACGGGAAAGCCGAAAAATAGCCCGCGAGAAAGAAAAAGAAAACTAAGTGAATCGAGTACATGAGGAATTCAAAGTAGCCTTAAATATTTTTACAAGTTGAAAGGACGCAAACCAAAATTACACAGTTTCTAAACAGGCTCCGATCGAGTGAGAGTGATCTTAAAATATTTCTACAACAATTTTTAATGCCACAGGACAGGCTTGACATTTATAAAGTAGGTATTGCCTGTAACTTTGTAATTACTTTAGGAAGAATCTATTACATTCTCCACTGTAAAATTCTGGAAAATGGGGTATTTTCCTTCAACACGAAATCGTACTTCCAGTGCGTCAGACAGCGAATAATGACAGCAAGTTAGTCGGGCAAAGTTACCATCTTACGTTAATAGTTTTTGGTGAACAATTTTTAACCATATCAGCTTAAAGTTGAAAACTCAGTTTCCACCGAATTAACGATATTCGGGCGCCTTGAAAGGAAACGCCAGTCTTTTGAGAATTTTCTAATACAGGATGTCACAGACTCGACTTAAAGTGTGGTTCATGGGGAATAAGAGAGAAAGCACTATTATTAAACTACGGGAAGTAAACATGAGAATTATAATGAGCACGTTTTACTATTTGTTGGCTATTTGTTGCCAAGTTGCCGCGTTAAGCCGAAAAAAAAATCCAATCGCCCGCATTTTCCACATTTTCGGTAAACAATTTTCTAATTTTCCATATATTATTTACAACTTGTATTCTATTTGCCTATCAAATTTCAAGAAAATTTGGAGAGTATACTGACGAGTTTGCTGGGATGCCTGTATACAAGATACAAGCATCCGAGCTAACAAATTTGGTTGAGATATTATTAAAAATTTACGTCACGTAAGGTATTTCACAAATTGTATTTGATACAAAATTACTGATTTTTAGTGACAATTCGACCAAACTTGTGACATTTTTTACGTCAAATTTACGTAGAGAATAGAAAATTTGGGGAATTTCTATAACAAGGTGTTAAATATTTTCACCCTCAAGAGGGCGAGGGTTTATTTGAATTAACCTAGAATCGAACCCTATTATCATCAAATAACGTAAGTTATTTAAAAGTTGTGCTTTAAAAGGAAAATTCTCAAAATGCTTTTTAAAGGTCTTAATGAGACCTTTAAAATGAGCTAAGGTGACAGTGATTTGGATGGAAAATAACTGGGTTATTACAAAAACTAAACGATTATATCATTAAAAAAAAAAACAAAATAGGTAAATCAATGAATTTTCCACAAAAACTTAACTAAAAAAAAAACAACTCTTAATATAGGTATAATTAGCTTTATTTATGTACAAACAACTTGTCCTAAAACTTTAACCAGCTTGAAATGCTTACATTTGAAAAAAACTTCAACTTAGATTCAATTATTTTTGAAATTTTATAAAAAATTTCCGTTTTTTTTTCAAAATTACTGGAAAACTAAAAGAGATATGAAAAATATCAAATACTAAAATGTAGTATTTTTTTTGCTGAAGGCTTGCCTTTTTTTATTTTTCTACGATGAAAACTAATTGAGATATTGAAATTTGAAGTTTGCATATAAGTGTGAAAAGTACCTTTTTGAAGTCCTTTAAATGGCATCCTTTAAAAATGGAGCACTTCAAAAAAGTCCAACTTCACAAATCTGATAACCCTCCAAATTCCCTACAAAATAAGCTTTCGACCAATTAAGTATCATTAAAATTAAAGAAATTATCGTTAAAACACCATTTACGTTTTCCTGAATTTTTTTTTGAGCGTACAAATACATATCTCCGGTTTCAACTATTTCTTCAGCTAAATATAATTTTTTTCTAGTGTTTTAAAAATTTTTCCTACAATATTTTGTGAGAAGGGGTGATTTTTAGGGGTTGAAATAGCGAAATATTTGAGAAATAATATTAAAAATAATGAGATTTTATTTAATTGCACTCACAACATTGATCAATTTGAAATTATAGAAATAGTATATTATTATACTAGTTTAATAAGACGGAATATTGTTACACGAGTTTTAAAGCACGACGAGCGAAGCGAGGAGTGCTTTAATAGAACGAGTGTGACAATACGTCTTACTAAACGAGTGTAATATACTATTTTATCTACTTTGCATTATTAATTCATTAAATTTTGGCTGTTTTCGTATTACTCTAGCGAATTTGGCGTGGGTTGGTTACCTGATGTCACTGACATTGACGTTCGTATCTGAATTTGAAAATCTAGTAGCCCTAGGACAAATTCAATAACTACTTACTTATGTGAGCGAAATGGAAGACAAAAATATAGATTCATGAAAATTTAAAGGTTATTCTTATTGAAGACGTACCAACTTAACAAAACTAAAAAGTTACCAAAAGTAGTGTAATAATATGAATATTATTACACTACTTTCGGTGTAATAATGAGATCACTAGTAACGCAAAGTAGATACATTTTTATACCTCAACCCATTAAAAGTGGTTTTTAAGGGCTGAATACATGTACTATATCACAAAGTAGATATATAAATGGTAAAATAAATGTAATGTATCATAAACAGACCATTTAAAATAATGAAATATCGAAAAAAATTAATATATTTCATTGTAAAGTGTGGTTTATAAATGTTGAAACTAGTATTAAATAGTTAAGAAATGAATATCAAATAAGTTTTAATTCACTATAAAATGCATCATTAAATAATTTAATTATAAAAATTATTTTTTTGCAAATTTTTACCTAAAAGGTAGAAGGGTTGAAATTATAAATGGTAAAGAGGTAGTTTTCACCCCTTAAAAACAAAAAGCACACATTTTAATCGCATAACGTTTGAAGAGGATGGTAATACAAGCTCACTTGCAAAATTTCACCAAAATCGGTGTGGTGCTTTAAAATTCGGGGTATTACAATATTTCACCGTGAAAGAATGGACTAGTTGTAAACTGGTTTCACTGTTTTCTTGGGCACAAGCAATGAAACTAATTTTGACCACAAATATGGCAACAAATTACGGGGTGTGTCTCATAGAGGAACTATAAAATAAATTTAGCGTAACAGCCATCTTAAAGTCTCCTATTCTTACAGTAAAACATTCCTTTTTCGCACTTTAATTTTTTTTCGACTGCCTCAAAGCGACCTTAAAAATTTTTCAAACTGTTTGCGATGGGCGCAATGACACACGTTTCTAGAGGACGCCAAAGGAATAAAAAACCGTAAATACGCAAACCGACCGCGACGCATTTGAATAATATTTCAATTTAGCGCAAAACGCAACCTTACCCAGAACGACGACGGTTGCTCCAAGTTGACAGTCTTGAAGAAAAAAAAATCGCGAAAGTATTCCGTGAACCAACCCAGAGAGTTTACCAACCTCTGGTAAATGAGTTTTTTACGCGTTTGGAAAAATTTGAATTACAAAAATTTTAATGTCAACAACCGATCCCGTCAATTTCTCCGTATCATATCGTTCTTTTTTAATGTTAAATGAACCACGATACCCTTAATGATTGTAATTGTAATTAATTAATAACATGAATCGGAGCATAGTGTGTCCGTGTGAGTGAGTATACGTACTTTTGGCATGAGAATGTAAACAAAAATCCCAAGGTCGTTTAATAGGAGCCAACAACACTCCGTTTGCAGATTTTTTCTCCGTGTACTCACCGCGATAGTTTCTTGGAACACTGGGAACACACATCGTTCGATGTTGTATGTATCGGCATATTACGTACCTGAAAAACAAGAAAAATAGTATGTTAATAAGATGGTAATGTGCTACTCACAATCAGACGTAAATGAATATATGTACATATAATCTGGAGCTTATATATTTAAAGCGATCCGAGAGGAAAAAGCCGACATAAAGATACATTGTTGTAGTCGTGCGTCGGGAACACCGTTAGGTCCACTTTTCTAATATACCAAGCAATTTATCTGTTAAAGGATCAAGTAGTACATACTACTTGATTTGTCTGACTAATACTACCTAAGTATATATATGACATACTAAAATTTAATTGAAATAATCAAATTTGATAATGACAACTTCGTATCTACTAAAATCACAAAAGCCAGATCTAAGCTGCAACAATAACTAGACTTATCATAAGTGATGAATATTACAATGTTGAAGTAAGTATGTAGGTACGTAATGTAGGCCCCAGAATTGCAAAATACGGAATGTTCAAGGGTAATCACAGGAGGCGAATTCAACAGTATTTTTAAATTTTTAGATCAGAGTGGGAGAAAGTTGAAGGCAAAATTTTACCAAAGTATGTTTACCAAAAATGATTTGGATTTACAAATATACACGATATTTCATACGAAAATTTGTAAAAAAAATAAAATCTTGTGAGAGTAATTTCCACCTTCATCTGAAATTTCAGTGAGGTACATATACCTACCCAGTTTGTTGCAACTACCAACTTGATATATGTTTGGGCCTTTTTTGTATTGTTGCCAGAAATAAATGATTTAAAATTATTGCCTACCTATACAGGGTGCCCACAAAATTTTCCTTTCGAGTTTCCCAGACTTTTCCCTGACTTTTCTCGCCAAATTTTAAAATTTTCCCGACCTTATTTTTGTAATCAGCGGTCTTTCACGCGGGCTTCCAGGAAGTCTTTTCTTAGGAAAGTAATGGAAGGATCATAGGAAATAGTATATTAAAGTATGAGTGATATTGAGCTCTTTCAAACACGAGCGAGTTTTCGAGCACGACGGCGTAGCCGAAGTGCTCGAAATAGAGCAAGTGTTTGAAAGAGCAGTTATCCACGAATACTTTACGCTATTTTTTTTTTATTGGTACCATTTTTTATACCAAAACCAAGTGCATACCCAATATGATTAATTTGAACGACACTCGTGACACTTCGTGACGGCCCGTCGCCCGTCGTGCGACCAATAGGCTCGTCCCGCTACGGCCAAAGACGCTCTGTTATTGGTTGAGATGGCCGTTGTTGATACGTTTCCATGGCGACTTTAAAACACGCGGGTGCGATAAAGCTCGATTTACGCACGCCAAAGCATGTTTTAAATAGGCAAAATAATAGCGTACCAATAAAAAAATATATCATTGAAAACTTGTGAAAACGGGAGAACTAAAGTTTCTTAATATTTATTGTGATTCATAAATAATATTTCAAATTATCAATGTTACGTGGAAGTACAAAATATTTAGATTATTTTTACTGTATTATGGCTTGTGAATTTTCTAATCAAACTACCTTAGCTTATCAGCTCTCATTTGGTTTGGTTTCTTTTCATTTTTGAGGTTCAGTCTTGCGTGTGAGTTAAGATCTCGCACTTTTTCCCCAGTAGCCCCAAAATTCCCGAAATTTTTTCCAAAATCCCTGACTTTTCCCGATTTCCCTGACTACACTTAGAATACCCTGACTTTTTCCCGACTTCCCTGATTTCCCGACTGTGTGGGCACCCTGCTATATCTCCGAACATTAAAAATAGGGAAATTTGTAGTCGTAGTATTCTTCTAAACTAACTTGGAGCTTAAGCTATAAGTGTGCCAAGTTTAACGTTCCAAGCTATTCGGGCACTGTTAAATAAATTTCATACCCAGCTACCCCTTCAGAAAGGGAAATTTGGAGTCTTCGGATTTTTAGAGACCTATTTAGGACCAAAACTACAAGCATGAAAAGTTCAAACTTCCTGCTGTTCTGAAAGTGCCATAACATTGAGGCTGCTGCATACTATGTCAGATTATGTTCAAGAGTATAATAAGTACTCGACAACAAGTTCTTCCAAAGAAAAACGAACAAAACGAAGAAGACTATAGTAAGCTTTTTAGTGGAAATATGGCCAATACTGGATATATAACAGGAGATTTGGAAAGAACTTTTTTGCGTTCACTAGTTGAAGAAATATATCCAAATAAATTAACGACACAAAAGTTACTATACTTCTTGATCAAATATAACTACTATCTATTTTCACATAACTTCAAATTGCTGGGTGATAGCTAACAGCATTAAATGGATTTTGTAATTTGTAAAACCGTTGAAGTTATGAATTACACACATAACCATAATTGTTTTCAACAGTATTAACAGCAATAACAGCTACATCATTCTCAACACACTGTACTGGATTTTTCGATTTTGGAAGGTTCCTTTATCGTTAGAGAAGAGGCAAAATATTGAAAAAAACTATAAGCGATTGAAAGGCAAAATATGAAAGTGGGAAACAATTCTAATATTTCTCTACTCTATGCTTTAACTTTTTTAATATCTGCTTCTGTGTTTCGAAAAATCTATTTTAACTGCTAACGTTTTTTGTGATACATTAAGGTTGAGTTGAAAGCAGTTTAATAAAAACTACAAAAATTCTTCATTTTTACAATGCTTGTATAAGCTTCTTCAAGAGATTTTGAACTGATTTTAGTCAATAGACCAAAATTCAAGACTTTTATGTCAATTCCGACTTTTCACCTGATCAAACTTAAGTCGTTTCAGTGGTTGGTACCAAATAAGAATTTAGTTAAAAACGGTTCAGTAAGAAGTGCAACAAATCCTTCGCTTTAACCATGCTTCTATTAATTTTAACTTATTTTGAACTGCTTTCAACCAATAGAAGTTAGAATTTTGGTTATCTGATCAAAATTCCAACGTTTCCATTGGATGGTAGCAAATAAAAAATGAGCTAAAACCGGGTAAATAAGAAGTGCTTCCTTGATCTTGAACTGAATTTGGTTAATATAGTTAGGAATTCTAGTCATCAAATCACACTTCGGCGATTTTTAACGAGAAATTGTAAGGAGATTAGATTCCTGGCCAGTTTTGTAATGAATAAGATTTGTATGATATAAATCATGTTCGCCAGTTTTTCACTAGTAACTTGCTTGACGAACTTGTAGGTATATAGGTCCGTGGGTAAATCTTATAGGCATAGATAAAAGCACACGATAAATACGTTAAAAAATTAAGGATTACTAGATACTGTAGTCAAGGCAGACATTAGTGACTAAGTATTCCTAAATTTCCTTCTAAAACACACTATGTAATGTACATTTAATTATTTTTTGATGGCTATTAGTTTCACACCAGACAGAACTGATTCCCTAAAAGACCTACAAAATTTAAAAAACAATGGACATTATAACTCTCGTTACTTAAATCTAACTTGGGATTAGAAAGTTGTTATATATTAATAACACTCGGTGTCCTTAGGATATAACATTGTATTTCATAAACCGCGCAAATTACACATTCAACACAAGAAATATACTCATCTTAATAAGGACGTAACATTCTTATAAGACATATTAAATGTTAACGAGTGGTGATAAAATCTTGGTACCCGAAGCAATGATTTTCATCCTCATTCCTCGCCTTAAATCTCGAACGTTGTCCCGAGCAATTGAACAGAACCTTAAGCGATCTGCACTTATCTAATTATATTAACCGTTTAAGTTATGACATGGCTTAATAAATTTAAACCGAGGCGAGACGGATTTCTCACGGAGTTGCATTCTCATTGCGAGTTCTCTCTTTTTCTCTCTCGACGTTGAATCCGTAGATTTATTTGTTTTTGAGTGTCGATTTACACGTGTCGACGAGTAACTACGAAAATGTATCTATTAACGTCGATCGTTCATAACTGATTTGACTTGCGAAAATTCCACGATGACGGTTATGTGTTTAATTTTTTTAATAATAATAGATGCAAATTATACGTATAAACAACGCAAATATATACGTATGTAACATTATGAATACATGTTTACTCACACGAAGTTTCTCAGTACCGCAGTACCGCTCAGATAATAATAGCTTTATATTTGTAATATCGTTATTGTGCCAAATATTATTTTTATGCGGTTATTTTGTAACAACAGTTTTCGTTTTCTGTTATACCTGAATCACTACATAAAAATTTGGAAGTGAACTAGAATGTTTTTGTGGGCAATACGGGCAATGTGCGGGGAAGAAATGAAAGCAAAATAGAACTGAGATGGGAGGAAATGGATATCGAATGTATCAACATGGATTTTCTCTTTTTTTAATGTTCAGATTCTCAATTGATACAGATGTCATGTATCCCAATAAATATTCTTATCTTTTATCGACGCTTGTACCTATATTTAATATCGGAAGGAAGCCAGCAACAATTGTAGCTATAGTATTATTTGAATATTTGTAGAATTTAAGACGCATGTCAAAATAAACAAAAATCGGTGGATTTGAAATATAGCAAGCACATATTTATGTCAAAACTTTAACAAATCTGGCATTAGTCGACCTGTGGAATGATAAAGACAACCCACAAGTGAATTGGTCGCGCATTAATCAATTACTTTTATACCAAATATTATCACGATATTTTAAGTTTTCTCTGATTTTGATTTAATTTTGATCAAAAAATATATCTAAAATAGAAAAACATTAAAATTCTGGTATTATACCGATACAGAATAATAATTTCTCTCCTTATGCAATCCTGTTTCGTAATAAACTAATAACGCCCCTACTCGGTACAGGCCATCTCGACACTTTACCTTTAAGGTAATAAATGTTAATACGCCAACTCAACACTACAGAAAACAGGTAGTCGCAACTAATGGCCTTAACTGACAGGCCAAGTCGACACTAAGACCTTGAACGCCTTAAACCGATTAACACAATTTTCTAGATACAATATACAATACACAATAGCTTTTCTACACATTCTACAGCAAATTCTGATGATGCCTATTAGGCTTAGTGAGTACAAGTTTGATCATTGCCCCATTACATTACATGTTTGATCCTTGCCCTCTTGCGTGTCCAACGTACTTTCGAGTGTATCACATGACGTTCACGTATCAGAAAGCTTCACGAAACTTGTCTGACCCACCTGAAATCGAAATGTAGCCTTCAGATACAACTCGGTGTCGAGATGGTCAATTATCGTCCTACCTAGTGAGGGACAATATATAAAGTGTCGAGATGGCTATGCCGTGGTGTCGAGTTGGCTTGTCGGCGTAGGGTGCTCAGTGTCGAGCTGGCGTATTAAGCTTTACAACACCTTCCTATCCTACCTAGGGGTAATAAAATGCCGAGATGGCGTCCGCCCACACTACTCTAGGAACATGTCTCTCCTAAATTCTTACAATTGTCACGGGGGTTAGGGAGAACATGATCCTAGGGTAATGTATAATCATATATGTATTACAAAATAGAGTTTAATAAAAACATAAAAGATAATTCCACAACGGCATAGTAATAGAATTTTGATGTTTTTTACTTTTTAAAAAGTTCCTTGGATTAACCATATCTTACTATTTTTAGATAAAAATCAGAGAAGACTCACAATTCTGTTACTATACCGATATAGAATGAGCCCTTATCTCTTTTATTGAACCCTACTTTGTTTTCATTCGATAGTTCACTACCCTAGGATCATTTTTATTTACAATTATTAATTTATAGATAATTATCTCCATGAAATTACAAATAGAACAAAATTTTATGGTACTCTTTGGAGTACAATTTCATTTTGCACAGAATCTGCCAACAACTTTTTCCCGATAATTCCCGAGTTATAACGATTTAAAACAATTAAATTATTTATTGCTTGTACTAATTTAAGGAAAATCGACGAAAATATGTGTTCAGCGACTAAAAACATAACAGACTAACAACAGATCGTTTCTTTACCGTGAGCATGCTTCTTTTTTTCTTTAGTCACGTTTAGTAATTTTAGTGGTTTTGACTGCGAAAATGGGAGTAAAAAGAGGAAGAAGACAGGGAGAATAAGTGACGTGATGTCTTCGCTTTATGCATTATATTTTCACCAACTGGAGCGCTTTGTAGCTCTCAAAATTGTATCTCCCAATTCGCGGGTATTTAGAGTGTGACCGAAATATGAGTTTGGTCAACACTAAATCCTATGTTGAAATGCCTACTGAATGAAGGGATGTTCTCAGGAAGAGTCGAATAAAACCAGAACCCTTTAAGGTTGCTGATTGTGCAAAGGTAGTGAGTTTCCAAAATTGAACTGAATACTTAGCTCAGTTCTACGTGACCAAATGCCCAATACCATCGAGACCAATAAGCATTATCAAGATTAAGAAAGCTAAACCTCGCTTTGTGCTGCACAAATCTCATTATTTCGGATGTTAGGTACAACACAGCTGTCGTAGTTCCCCCTCTAAAACCAAAAAGTGTCAGAAAATTTTCTTGTTTTCGATGTTTGTTTAATAAATGTTTACTATAGCAAAAAGTGTGGACAATTTATTACTTTTTCATATGAGGTACATATATGAGAGTATTGTAATCGGGTCGATTTTTCGAAATTGAGTTATTAGCATTTCTGAACGTTTTGGGGCCCCCAGAGTTCTAAAAACATGTTTTTGGAAAACCGTCTGTATGTATGTGTGTATGTATGTTTGTGGTAGGATTTTCTCAAAAACAAAAAACCACAAACAGTCAAAACTCTATATTTAGACTTGGTACCATACCAGGACGTGAAAATAAGCTTTTCATTAAAATCGGTCAGGATAAAAGGGTAGTTTACTCTTGTCATTTTTCGGTTTTTTTAATTTTTCTCGAAATTCGCTGCAAGAATTTTTTTGAAACTTTGAATATTTGTTGTACGATTAAATAGGTATAAAAAAGTTTTCTAACGATTTTGGCTAAATCTTCTGTGAAGGGCACTTTATACTTGTCAATTTTCGGTTTTTTTAATTTTTCCGAAATCCACTACACGAATTTTTTTTAAACTTTGAATATTTATTCTATTATTGAATATGTATAAAAAAGTTTTCTATCGTTTTTGGCTAAATCTTCTGTGAAGGATACTTTATACTTGTCGATTTTTGGTTTTTTGTATTATTCTCGGAATTCGTTCCGAGAATTCTTTTTAAACTTTGAAAATTTATTGTGCAATTAAATATGTATAAAAAGGTTTGTAACGTTTTCGGCTAAATCTTCTGTGAAGAGCACTTTATACTTGTGGTTTTTCGGTTTTTGAATTTTTCTCAAAATTTGCTACATGAATTTATTTTAAATTTAGAATATATATTCTACCATCGAATTAGTATAAAATAAACTTTTCTATCGTTTTTTGCAACATCTTCTGTGAAAGGCACTTTGTATCATTTTTCAATTTTTTTGAAATTTTCCCGAAATTTGCTCCAAGAATTTTTATAAAATTTTGAGTACCTATTCTACATTAGATATAATGTATAACAAAGTTTTGTAACGTTTTTGGCTAAATCTCTGTGAGGAGTACTATATAGGTACTTGTCGTTTTTCGGTTTGTTGCTTAAATCAACCCCTATATATGAACACATCACGATTTTTAATACCTCTGGACCTATAAGAGTGGACAAGAAATTTGTTATTTGCAAAAGTTTATTTGGACATTGATCGTTTTTCCCGTGACCCTTCAAATGATTTCAGCTGTAAAATAGAACTTCAAGTTATGAAATTCAAATAACGCTTTTATAAACAAGAAAAACTAAATTTCAGTAACAATTCCAAAACTGCGTAGTATTAGAAAAGCACTACTAGTATTAGCTAGTACAATACTAGTATAGTATTGTACAGTACAGTAGTATAATACTAGTAAAGTATTAGCACGACTTGACAGATGTTGACACTTAAATAATGATTGACATAAATGTAGGACGGGAGCTGCGCTAATCATTTTAAAATCTATGACCACCCTTGACCAAGGTAATTTTTGATATAACGGTACAACTTAGAGAATATTGGCTGTTGGTGGAATAGAGCCACTGATAGTTTTATGAAATCTTGAATAAGGACTACATAATAAGTTATCAGTCGTAGACAAAAGAAACTAATATCCCAATGACTCGTTTTTATTTTCATTAACGGTACCCTTCCCCCTCGATCGGCATGTATGTACTCGTAAACACACAGACCTTGCGGTAGGTCAGGCGTGTGTATCCTCGTCGTCATCGCAGAGTTCGCCGCCCGAATTATTATTTGTTGACAAACATCCAAGATGGGCCCGAAAACATCCCCGTAGTAAACTCGTAGTAAACATCCTCCATTCACGGCATCTCCCGATAAGGATGAGAAATCCCCTACAAGTACCCACTCCTCCCGACGGCTCCACTAATAGTCCTGTTACAATAAGCCAGCTTTTTGTTTATTTATTTTCGCTTGGCAAAGCTCGGCGCGTATACTACACGCGTACACGCGTTTAGTGGTAAACATGTTTATTCATAAAATTTCGCAGCGTGGACTTGTTATAGCGAAGCTACAGGAAGGATTATCCGGTTCGAGAGACGCAGAAATCACTTCATTATCGTGCAGTCGGGTCAAAGGACCAAACTTGCGAGTTTTGCTCCGAGTGGATCGAAAGAAGTAGGCGAATATGTTGGCAAAACCGATGAATAACATTGCAGCCATTATTGCCGTATCGTAAACAGATCGTTCGGTTGACGACGGGCCATGAAATGAATGAAATCCAGTTGTGAATGAAGCCATGAGGAGTAAATACCATTTTCTTAACGTTTACAACACATCCGACTTCTCGAGTTTTCCTCGGGTTTCAGATTTTTCCATGTTATCCACATTCATAATGTTCAAAAAGAACGAATTGGTCGATCAGTATTCACGTCGCTTACACAGAGAGAGTTCTCTTATTTCAGATTTGCGCACAGTAATTAAAAACCTCTGATAATTTTCAAGATGTCCGCTGACTCGGTGTATTCAACATCTACCCCTTCTGTTTGATGTCTGCCACTCGAAACGGTGTGCAACAGTTATCTGCGAATGTATACACACACGTAACGTATATCACATATTTGTACGTAAATAACGAGAAAATCTTCCCTCAAAACGTGTCTGCATATATCCATACAGCTTAGAAAACCTATAGGAGTTAGCCTTATATCAACACTAGTTGGAAACCAAAGCAAATATTAATTATTTCGTGTTTGCTCCGTTCAAACGATAGCCCCTTATTTATTCATGGGCAGGGGAATGCGAAAGATCGCTAATTCATTTAAAATGACAAAGATAAATTATTTTAGATCGGTAATATATGTACGTTTAAAGAACACGCGTTTACCCTTCAATGTGTATTGAACCGCAGATATTACAGACAAAAATTTAAACGACTCAAAGCATTTGTAGGTCAGTAGTAACAAAATGAATCTACACATATATTCACTATATGAAGGTACCAAAATAACTCGATTTGTTTAAAAATAAGCAAAACCAACCTTGAAGACTGTTTACACACATCATTTACGGAAACAAAATTGTAACTAAACTATGAGTGTCATTCCAAGCAAATAACTAGTAATAACATAGCGCACACTCTTTAAAAGAGTTAAATAATTTAATACAAACTTCGCCGATACGTATTAAGATTTTTGGGCGAATCAAATTAGATTTTTTTGGTAAAAACTGTGTAGACGGGTTTGGCAGTTGGATAAGGTGGTAGTTTGAGCCTCTCATCTAGAGATTCATCAATTTTTTAGTGGAACCATTATCAAATAAACAATTAAAGTGCCAAAATCACTCTTTTATTTATAACTCCAAATGGCTTAGATTTAGACGTTTGCGGTCAATAGTGAACTTTTAGAGAAAACAATTATCTTTAAAATGAGACATTCCAAATTAAAATTGCTCTATAAATAAAAAAGTTATTGCAAAACAGGAGGCAAAATGGCTTTTTTTAAATATTGTTAATAACTTTTTAATTAGTTGTTCGAATTAAGTAAAATGTTTATAATTTGTGAGTTGTAATGTAAGATATAAGTATGAAAAAGATGGGCTCGATCGGTCTACTAGTTTTTGCAAAATTCTAATTGTTTATCCCGTTTCTTGAAAAAATCAACAATTTCTAAGTCCTGTCCAGTCGATTTTTCTAAATGGATCTTAACAAATTTGAGCTCATCCTCTTCCTTTAAGCCTTATATTAACGTTCTATGTAAAAAAACAATAAATTTTTTAATGTTTATTTATAAAAAAAGGTCTAACAAAAAGTATAGGTTTTTAAGCTAATAAACATTTGCAATAACTTGGTTGATTTTTGTTCAAATTTTATGTCAATGATTTATTCGAAAAGCTGATTCAAAAATACGCATTTAAAGAGGAAAAAAAGCCCCACAACCGTTGTGAGCCGAGATAGCTCTTTTTTAAAAAAATTCAACGTCGCTACAATAATTAATATTATTAAGGCTGAAAATAACAAGGTTTTTAGAAGAAGAGTTGAAGTTTCCAATGGCACTTTCAGCGATTAAAAAAACCGAACATTGTTTAACGGAGAGCATCATAAACAAAGAGTAATTGCGCGTTGATTACTTTCCTGCTCGGAGTCCAAGGAGTGGGGGAAGCCGACTGGGCGCTTGGCACAGCTCTCATGAAAAGTGAGCGCGCGGCTTCATATCGGACCGCTAGAAAAAAAGACTTTATCTCGGGTTCTACTTGACCCAAAATTGCTCATTCATTTTTTAAACTGGGATACAATGAAGAAATAATAACAAATAACATGCTTTCTGTGCCAAATTGATTTATCCAAAGACGCCAAAGGTTATGATTACTTTAAATGTTTTTATATAGGTACTCTAATTATAGTACATCAATGTGTATAGATTTTTATTAATTATTGTTTAATAATTACACCTATAAATAAATATAATTTATGCATTGTTAACATTACATAATCTATACACTTCTGAGCTTTTATGACACATCAAGTATGTTGCACAGAAAGTATTCTGTTACTTGTTCATTGTTATTATTTCTTCATTGTATCCCAGTTTAAAAGAAGAATGAGCAATTTTGGTCAGGTAGAACCCGAGATAAAGTCTTCTTTTCGAGCGGTCCAATTTGAAGTCGCGCGCTCACTTTTCAGGAGAGCTGTGCCAAGAGACCAGTCGGCTTCCCCCACTCCGTGGACTCCGAGCAGGAATGTAATCAACGCGAAATTACTCTTTGGTTATAATGCTCTCCGTTAAACAATGTTCGGTTTTTTTAAACGCTGAAAGTGCCATTGGAAACTTCAACTCTTCTTCTAAAAACCTTGTTATTTTCAGCCTTTAATATTATTTATTGTAGGGACAGTGAATTTAAAAAAAAAAAGCTATCTCGGCTCACAACGGTTGTGGGGCTTTTTTTTTTGTTGTTAAATGCGTATTTTTGAATCAGCTTTTCGAATAAATCATTGCCATAAAGTTTGAACAAAAACCAACCAAGTTATTGTAAATGTTTATAAGCTTAAAAACCTATAATTTTTGTTAAGCTTTTTTTTATCAATAAACATTAAAAAAAATATTGTTTTTTTACATAGAACGTTAATATAAGTCTTTACGAAGAGGATGAGCCCAAGTTTGTTAAGATCCATTTAGAAAAATCGACTGCACAGGACTTAGAAATTGTTGACTTTGTCAAGAAACGGGATAAACAATTAGAATTTTGCAAAAACTAGTAGCCCATCTTTGGCATACTTATATAGTACATTACAACTCACAAATTATAAACATTTTACTTAATTCGAACAACTAATTAAAAAGTTATTAACAATATTTAAAAAAAGCCATTTTGCCTCCCATTTTTGCAATAACTAGTTTATTTATAGTGCAATTTAAATTTACAAAGTCTCATCTTAAAGATAATTGTTTTCTCTAAAAGTTCACTATTGACCGCAAACGTCTAAATCTAAGCCATTTGGAGTTATAAATAAAATAGTGATTTTGGCACTTTAATTGTTTATTTGATAATGGTTCCACTAAAAAATTGATGAATCTCTAGATGAGAGGCCTCTTGTAACAACTCAAACTACCTTTTCCAACTGTCAAACACGTCTACACAGTTTTTTACAAAAACACCTCTTTTCTGTCTAATTTGATTCGCCTATTAAGTATTCCGAAATTCGCATACAATCGGTCATCATTTGCTTTATTTCAACAGTGTCACAAGACAACACAAACGACAATATTAAAAGTAAGATTGGGTGTGTTAGGTCACAAAACAAAATTGCAAACAAATGTATATAAGTGTTACACGACATTTACTTAATACATTGTATTTAAAAGGAATGTTGTCGACTGTTTTGTTTTTCTTTGGAAAACACTCATTAGAACTTATAAATTATATATTAGGTAGTTCCAATAAATAAGGCTGTTGTAAATGAAAACAACAATAATAGGTACCAATCACAAATCGAATTAAAAAAATAAAATTAATTTAAACTAATTAATAAATTAATAAAAATTTAACTAAAATTTAAAAAAAAACGTTTCAGGGCATCTTTTTGTAAATTCCTCAAACGCTTCTTGCTCTATTACCTCTCTGTGAAACTTGAATGAAAGTCGAATAAAGAATATACAACACGATTCCATCCACAGTTGCATACCTAATGGAAACAACGAGAAGATAGGTATAATACTAAATATCAGAATGATATTTAGGTACACAAAGATGACCGCAAATTATATTGAAAAAGGTATAGAAATTCACCAATAAGGGCCTGAATAACGGAACGGAAACCTGAAGAAAAAACCAAGAGTAAGACCCATAGAACGATGGAAGGAAGGAATTAGAAAAGTCTATGAAGTATGAAGGCAAATGGCCTGCAAAAGAAGATTTAAACATAGAAATCAGTGACAAATTTCAGTAAACAACCAAAAGTACACCAAAAGTTACGAAATAAAGAAAACGAGAGAAAATTTGTACATTAATCCACCAAGTAGAAGAGTCATAATTTCTGCAGAAAAGCGAAGAAACATGCTTCTACTATTTTAAAATTACTAAACTAATTTATTTAACACTAATTACGATTTCCTAACACTTAACACTTAATTTATTTATTTTTGGGCTCGAGTTTGACGTTAACCTAGCTAATCGCTAGCCGGCCATTGATCTCCCTCCTTTCCGGGAAAGGTGCCTTGATTCTAGAAGGTCAGTAACATCTATGTTCAAAATATATTTGAATTTCACCATTCAAGGGTAGTCTGGGGATCACAAGAGGCGCAAAACTTATCAAATTTCATTTTTAAACAATTCAGTTTTGGTAGTTGAAAACCATACATCTAATATACTTGTTGATATCTTAACGATTGTCCAAGTATCACTCATTAATTATTTATTACTGTGTTTAATAAGCCCAATTACACTCAATTCGTAATTTTCGAGGTAAGAGAATCTATTTGGTAGTAGGCACCTGCTCATTTACGTACCGTCCGCGGTCGTGAAACCGCAATTATCGCTACGTACAAATTGTTTCAAATTATTGTTAACTTCCACTTTCATGGGTCAGTTATCCAGCTATTGTATAATTTACAACCTTGCGAAAGCATTACACTTCAACGTCTCTCGCACGGAATACCAAACTGGCGTTTTACGAGGAAGCTTTCGTTTTTTATGGCTCGTTAAAGTTAGTCAGTTATTTACGATGACATACCGAATGACTGCGTCCATTACGGTTGGCAATATTAGCAGATTCACCATCTTTTGAATTGTCATTGGTTCAGTTAGTTAATTGTACAGGAGCGGACTGAAAGTTCTTAAAAATATTTATTCATCACGATTAGTTATGTCCGCCTCGACGCAAGTGGTATTTCATCGAATGGTAGCGTCCATACAAAAAGGTCACTATCCCAGACAGCACATAACGTCTTAAAGACATCCATTTTACGCCTTTTTTGTACATACATACAGACGCCCATATCCGGATGTCTCTAAGACGTCCAAGGCCGGACGTCCTAAAAAAGTCTAATTCACGTCGATTTTAAGCCGGACCTTTTTATGCCTGAAATGGACGTCTTTAGGAGGTCCATTTCTGGATGTCTCTAAGATGTCCAGAGCGGAATGTCTCAATGACATCTAATTTTCGTCTATTTTATGACAGCCCTTTTTTATGCCTGAAGTGGGCCTCTTTAGGACGTCCAGTTTTGGATGTTTGTAATGCTACGTACAGACTTGAACATTGCGCCGCGCGACGAACAGCGCAACAAACCGAACGCCAAACAGAACGCTAGTTTGGACGGGGCTACGAACGTGTTTGCAAACCAATTAATCAAGCTGTCATGTTTGCGTTCGTGCGCGTGGTCGATCCGTCGTTTGTCGGTTTTTCAGCGCGCCTCAAAGGGAATGCGCGCAAATGGGTTTGTAAGTTTGGACGGGACCGCAAACAAAACGGCGAACACGTGTAGAAGGACCCAAGGCACTAACTCTATCTTGGGCTGACATGGCTCTTCTTAGTGTAGTATCCCGTTTTTCGATTTCTTTACCAATTTTGCCCAATAAGAACTCAAAATCAGAAGGGGTCATCCTTGTAAAATTCTTGTACTGTCCACTTACAACTTTAAATTTTAATTGACTTACTAAACTGCTATTTTACACATGTCTTTGTGTATATCAATTTGACCATCTTCTCGATCTGTGGCGTTTTTCCGTCACTGCCAGTGAATAATGAATGTAAATATAAGCCGCTGCAGCCTCCATGGGCTCCATGACTGTTTGGCAGAAACTGCGGGAACGGCACAAACCCGTTCCGTTCGAGGTTCTGTTCGCCAAAATTAAACACCCGTTCGCCGTTCTGTTTGGCGTTCGGTTTGTTGCGCTGTTCGTCGCGCGGCGCAATGTTCAAGTCTGTACGTAGCATAAGATGTTAAAAGGCGGACACCTTAAGGACTTCTGATTTACGTTAATTTTATGCCTGCTCTCTTTTATGCTAGAAATGTACGTCCTTATATGACGTCCAATTCCGGATGTCTCTAAGATGTTCAAAAGCTGATGTCGTAATGACGTCCAATTTATGTCGTTTTGATGCCTGACCTTCTTTATGCCTGAAGTGGACCTCTTTAGGACGTCCATTTTTGGATGTCTATAAGATGTTCAAAATCTGACGTCTTATGACGTCCAATCTATGTCGTTTTCATGCCTGACCTTCTTTATGCCAGCCATATTAGAGCCGTCTTAAAGACGTAGTTTTGTATAAAAAAAGTCTCAAAACAGACGTCTTTTGAACGTCATTACGGATTTGCGGACATATTTTTAATGCCTAGAAGACATCTTTGAGACGTACCATTTTGTGACAAATAACATGAAATGGACATAAAATGAACATTTTAAAGACGTCACTAAGAAATTAGTGGATATCTTTACGACGTCTTACTGACGTGAAGAAGGCGTCCTTATGACGTCTTAAAGACGGAAAATGAACGTCGTAAAGTTGTCTTTTTAATGCCTTAAAGGCATCTTTGAGACGTACCGTTTTGTGACAAATAACGTGAAATATACATAAAATGAACATTTTAAAGACGTTCCTAAGAAATTAGGAGGCATCATTAAGACGTCCTACAGACTTGAGGAATGCGTCCTTATGACGTCTTGAAGACGAAAGATGGACGTCGTAAAGTTGTCTTTTTAATGCCTTGAAGGCATCTTTGAATCGTACCGTTTTCTAACAAATAACATTAAATGAACATAAAATGGACACTTTAATGACGTTCTTCGGACGTCACAGGACATCTTTGAGATGTCGCAAATGTAAACCGTATTAATTACCACTACACTATACTATTAATACAACTATTCTATAAACCCTTTGTAAATAGAAACAAGTTATCACAAATATTCTGGTTTATTCATTTTTAATAAATTGTGAAACACGTATTGCGATGTATTTGACTTTAAAACGAAACAATTTTTAATATACAGCACAGTATATAACAACATTTATTTTCTCAAACTTCCAGGTTTCGATTCCAAAAGATTACATTAGTAGTTGCACACTTCAAGGTTTTTCTACCATTTTCTAGTTTCACTATTATCCACCTTTCAAGATTTAAAATCTTGATATTAGTGTTATATTTATGGGTAGGTAGTTGCGTTATGCCCGGGTCACAGCCCCCGTTCCACTTTACTCCTGTTAATTCTTTAATTATTTTTATGGGATTAAGCTTGTCGGACGAATAACAATCGAATATAGTAATATCCAGAGAATGAATTCATAATCAAAAGAATACACACGCATATTTAACAGGCGCATTAATTTTATAATGAATTATGTCATGGAAAAGACACGTCATACTTTGGAGGATAAGGGGAAATTGATTTGCAGGATATGAGTGAAATATGTATTTAATTAATAAAGCATTAGTAGAAACTAACGTGCTCTACAGCTTTAAGGTTATTTTCCAAAAATGTATTTTTATTTGGTATTTAATTTTAAAAGATATGCATCAAATCGTCCTCCAAGCGACAAGAGTATTTTAAGAAAATTCTGTTATAAGGAATTTAATTTAATACGTTAAACCGTTGTGAACGGTTACCTCCAAATTCCCCCAGTATAAGCTAATTATACACATAACGACACCTCTTTGCCAAAGAGGAGATCCCTCCATATAACGGTTACCGACGTGATACCTGTGATTAAGTGATCATTGTCCCTTGATGACCTGTTTATTGGGTTCGTCTAACCTAACGACCGTGGATAGGTCATTCTGTTGAAATATTTTAAAATCCATGCTTTCAGTAAAATGGCACGTTTAGAGTTTAAATTTTGGGAGCTTAGAGGCGAATAACGGTTAACTTAACAGACAACAAAATTTATCTCAGAAATTTATTACAAACGCTATAAAAGTGAATAGCTTAAGAACGGATTAACTAAGCATCGATTTGTATTCTAAAAATCACTGGGAAAAATCTCATAACACTAATGCAATACATCTGATATGATTTGGGATTTATTTTTAGGTCATTTTGTTTCAGTTTTCAAAAGAAAGTTGAGTATTTTAAAGCAAATTTTGTTCTTCATGTCGGTAAATACAGTTTCGTCCGTAATCCCTTTTTGAATAAATTTTGTAATAAAATTGCGTCCGGCGTCTTAATTTTCAACTATACACTTTCGTCCGACGGTAGTACAGGTAGTCTTAACCCTAATTTGGAAAACCCATTCTACGCAATTACAATACAAATTTTACATTCAACAGCAAATTCCGATGATGCGCATTAGGTTCAGTGAGTGCACGTTTGATCCTTGCCCCCTTGCGTTTCGACGCAAGTCTATGCGCCCCTTCATGTAGGCAGTTTAAATTCATCTACCTCGTTTGTCTTTGATTTTTCATGTTTCTATTATTCAATAAATGCACATAGTGTACATCGCCTGTAATAGCAATACCTCGGAAGTTTTATGGAAATTAAATTTATTCCCATACCGATGTCTTTTAATTATATGTTTATCTTTGATTTTTGTCACGTTATGATTATACTGATGATGTGATGATAACTATATGTCTAATATGTCGCAGAGAAACAATTAGTTATATCAGGTATAAGTTTATAAGGCATGCGTATTGATTTGACTAGGTTCTATGGGTAAGCCCAAAATTTACGTCTCATTTTAAACATGTGTTGGTGATAAATCTTGATAAGATGTAGAAATCGACATTTAAGCATTAGAACAGAATAATAAGGTCATGACAAGGGCGGTAAAAATGAGAAACTCCCAACATGTTTTGCTAAAAATTCTTCAACTAACGTCATCACACCTACAATGAAACCATTAGGTGTTTCAACAAAGGGCTATTTTCGTGGCATTTCGTGAAGGGATGATTTGTTTCTGTTATATTGCATAACTCATCAACAAGCATTAAAGAGAAAACTATTTTCGTGGTCCGAAATTAGTCGCATGTGTGTGTTTATATATAAATACACAAATATCCCAATATTAGTTTTTCTTGTAAAAGTTTTGCCAAAGATGGTGTCATAAAATGCAGAAAACGTGAAAACAAGGTAATAGGAATTTAGAAACGTACGTTTCAACAAATAATGAATCAACACAGTGCCCGTCGAAACGAATATGTTGCTAAAAATTTGATTCTGTGCTATTGATTTACGATTTAGTTATATTAAGGGTATCTAAGGCCCATTTCGAAAGGCGAACCTGAGCGCAATGGGACGTAAGAATGGGCGTAAGTCGATTGCGCGCCGCGGTCAAAAAAATAAGTAAGTTAGTTCCATATTTGTATGCGGGACACAATACTTGGGGGAGAAATTCTTGTTTTTTTTTTCAAGTTTCCCATTTGATCTGTAACGAAGGTGAGATCGTATGTATCATTAATTACAGATTAAACTTTCTACTACGATCTTCGAGTAAAGATTAAATGTGCGAGATGTTTTCAAAATGCCTTCACGTTACGTGTAAATAATATTCATTCTATATCGGGGAAAGTGGTGCTATAGTTGTATTTTTTGACAACAATGGATTTTAGATAAATGAACAAGCCATACAATTATCATCTGGTTGTGTTAGGGGGTTTCAAGACCTTCCCTCGTGGAATTGTCAGTTTTTTTCCGAGGCACGTTTGCTTCGATTCTTCCGTAAAGTATCCAATCAGGCGGAGCGAACTTTGATTCGGAAATAGAACGCCGGCATCCCCGTTCGTACGCGACGCAGCCTTTTCAATTACTGTTCCTCTCCTCGGAAATATATGTGTCGAGGTGAAACCCGACAAACGACGCGTTGCCCTGGAAACGTGTCGCCTGTCAAACGGAGTCCCTCTGCGGCCTTTTCCCCATTTTCAACCTTTATTATTATTATTACTATCATTATTATCACCACCGTATTATCATCGTCATCCTATCCACACCCGGTATCTCTGGCCAGCACGGATACTTGTCTATCTGTGGTGCATATGTGTGTGTGTGCGCGCACGCGCGTGTGCAGAAAGAGAAACGAACACTTGTTACGTCAATTCGAAACGTCACACGTTTGATATTCGATGATGGGAGAGGAGCTGCGTAGGTAAACGACCGTTTAAGACACTTCCATGCGGCGAAAAGGTCCACACTTCGATCCCTCGAAGGGGGTAATTAAGATTACGTCGTATATAAGGGAAATCCTTAGTAAAACTAGACACCGTACATTATTACTAAAGGGGATTCTTGCCAATTCTCTATGGCATACATTTGATATCACGGGATTATCGGTAATATGATAAAATATGGGGAAGAAAACTTAATCTTGATGTCGTCTGTACAAAATATATTGTATTACTCCTGGTGTTGTGAGAAATACCACCCTTATAAATATACTCATAGAAATATTTATAAATCGCTCAATTCCATACGGTTAGGTAAAGGAACTTTAAAGGGTAAAGAAATTACCCACCCTCGAGGCAACTTTTAAAATTATAATAAGAGAAACACAGACACAGGAAATGATTATATTTGTCCCTCAACCCTTTAAACATAATATAATTTGTGATTTATCTGCGACACCACTTGCTTCTTCAGATAAATTCAAATGGGTAAAAATCTTACCGGCATTAGACAAATGAAGACACACATGGGTCTGTCTACGAATTTCCCACCAATCCTTCAATCCATGTTAATTTGGAGTTCATTGATTTCTTCTCTTGAAATCTACACTAGTAAATTCACCGACTCCAGATCTTTCAAAAAATGTATCTAAACCCCTCCTGGACAAAAAAAACGACTTGCTATTTTTGAAGCTGGCAGAACTTGAATAATACATACCATACAATCATACCTAAATATGCTGCGAACCTTGCCCAATACTGGTGTTTATGGCAAGATTTGAGCCACATATCTTATTTGCTTCGGGTATAAAACAAATGGATGCTCTAAGTGCCTTATTACACTAGGCCGCCAGGCGGCGCAGCCGGCTGCGCCACCGGTGACGCTGCTCGTCACTGGGTATTGATTGATATGGAGCCTATTACATTAGGGCAGCCGGTTGCGTCGCCACAAACTGGCTGCCGACTGACTGCTGTGCCCCGCGACCACGTTGGCAGCCACTGGTGGCGGAGAGTCGTGTCGGGGCGCTGTATCATACCGAGCCTATTACACTAGGCCGCCAGGCGACACAACCACTCTCGCGTACTTTCTGTTTTGCAATCATATTGCCATTCTACGTCTACGCAGCCTATTCTGCTCTATTGACGAGGAAACATGTCAGACACAGATATCCTCCTCCTTGTGCTGTTAATGAAAATGAGAAGACTACGAGAGAAAAAGATGCATGTACACCCTATACTATCATTAAGGGAATCTAAAGGGTTGTACCATACTCTTTTTGACGAACTCTGTGCAGACGACAAGTTTTTTAATTATTTAAGGATGTCAAAATCGTCTTTCTTTGAAGTATTATCGTTAATAAATGTTAATCTTCCTGACTGCTCGCCTTGCGGAGAGCGGAGAGCGACTGGCGGCGCCACCGGCTGCGCTATACGTGTCGCCGACTAAACCACCGGCGGCTGCGCCGCCTGGCGGCCTAGTGTAATAAGGCACTAAATCCTGAACTATGCTAGTGTGGATAGCAAGATGTGCAAACGTGAATTTTTCTACAGAAATTAGATGTACGATGCGATTCCTGCCTAATGCATCTTATAATGCATGAGAGCTATAGAGAGGCGTGTGCCGACACCCGAGGTAATACCTTTGGTCCAACCAGGGACGTACTGCACGGAATGCATAATAGTAATAAACTTGTTATAAATTTAGATGAAAGTAGTAGTAGTATGATAATGATAGTATGTAGTTGTATTGTCATTTCAGAAGTAGAATAATTAAATATATCTGTATATACCTTATATTCATAAGTACAGCAATTTTGATTTTTATATTCTGTATGTTAGTTGTAAGCATAAATTTTGTTTTTTTACTTGTTGTTTATACTTTGACTACAAATTTCATAAGCCGAACCTGTTCGGTGTCTAGATTGGGGAATCCCAAATCAACGCGCGTGAAACGGACTATACTTCTAAAAGAAATATTTCAGTCCGACCCTGTATACTGTTTACGTTTTGAGAGCTTGGCGGCCATATTGATGTTAATTTGTCAACAGCAAAAGTTTGACATATATATATATATATATATATATATATATATATATATATACACACATTTGGTAAGAAATTTGTTCACATAATTCCCTCATTTGTTGGCACAGCCGAAAACCATTGAGGCGCAATCCACATACTATAAGACATAGACGTAACAATCTAGAATTTTCATATTTGACGTATGCCACATTGGATCCGCCATGTAGAATTTTTATGTGTATTAAAAGAAGAAAACCAGAAGGTACTTTTATATTTCAAATTTCTCGGGGAATGTGGCTGAATTTTTCTTATTTAAAAAGTTTTGATTTTCAAGACCAATATCGATCATATTGGATCCGATATCTCGAAGTTCTAAACTCTCACGTGAGATTTGTAGTTTATGAATAAAATGAACTACAGAACTACCTTGACATTTATGGATGTGTTCTCAGAAACGTACATAATGCACATGGTTATAGATGACTTGACTTGAGGTAAGATTAAAGTTAGTTGAGTAACATTAGTCAAAGTTTTCAAGCTTACCTTAAAGAATAGGAATTTCAGTTTGAAAGCTAACATTACAATACCCGTTTTTAGTTTTTAGGTAAAGAGGGTCTAAGGTTCCCAAGCTTAGAGTAAGAAACTATGGAGTTTAACGGTAAATCTGAGTTTAAATTCAGAACTAGCAGCACTGAAAAGTAATTTCATAACTTTTAAATAATATTATTTGATTACTTGGGGTAGCTGCGTTACTGTATGCACCATTTTGGATCTGGCACTTTAAATTTTGAAACGTCAGAAATGCTTATACGGCTTTAAACCCAACACGGTTGCAATTTTCTAGGTTGCATTAAGTTGTGACCAGGAAAGGTGTCCAATTGATGTGGGACGCTACATATGCATACTCAACTAATTTGTAATTTTTTCTAGCGATTGTTATTGTGAGGCGAAATGTAAATAATCAGCGTAAGCGTACTCCTTATCGGAAGAGGCGGCCCACCGCAAAGGGAGGCCGCTCCGCTAATTGGGCCATAAAAACAGTTCCAGAATAATCGCGAATATTCATTTAAAGAAAGAATGATCTATTACTTTCGGGTCGTTTCTAGAACAAACAAATTAGGGAAGAATCATCGAGTAAATACTAGTAGGTTCTCGAGACATAATGGAGAACTATAAAAAGCGAACGCTGCGGACGAAGAGGAGATTAGTCGAGAAGCCGCCGCGTGAGTGAAAACATTGCGATAAACGGACAAGTGAAATTGTATAAATAAATCAGCAGTTAAGAGTATGATATAAATTAATTAGTTAGGAAATAGTCTAGATACTCTAGATGCAATAAGTAGTGTTAAAAGAGTGTGTAAATCAATTAGAATAAACGTAACATTAATATAATTATACCATGTCTATACCTCGAAGTTAAAAGCTGAATTAGAACGAAGTAATGTTTAATATAAACAATTGTTGTGCAATATATATGTATGCAACACTATATTAACAATATGTAATTAAAAGATATAGTGAAAGTGGCGCCACCACCAATACTAACAAGTGTAGTGCAAAATTACACTCCCAGATTTAGACTCACGGTCTCCACAGCTTCACTTGCACTTTCAATCAACTTCTAATTATCATCTCTTCAGTTGCTCAATTAACCCTTCGTCGCAAGTAATCCCGCTTCTCATTCTGCTAAATACGAAGCTGACACTTTCTATGTCACCTGTTGTTAAAGCGAAAAACCCTCAAGTCTCGCCGGATTCGGGGCGCGATTCCCGACGGGCTAAATTTTTGCGAAAGATTTTTCTTTTACATTTTAAAGGGGCTTAATTCGTAATCAAGAGGCGACGAACATGATTATTTAGACGACGACGGCGGCGAAGGCGGGGGAGGAAGGGGGGCTCAAATCAAAAATCGATGGACGACAAAATAAAACGTTGAATGAACTGTTGGGTGCGGACCATATAGCGAAGACCGAGGAATATTAATAATGGTAACGTTGGAAGAAAAGTTCGTTCGGTCTGATCTCTACTTTGTAGACTTGCATATAGGAAGTCACTGCTTGAATTAGTTTCTCGCAGTTCCAGTACCGGTAGGTGAAGGTAACTCGTTCTTAGAACAGCATTAAATCATCACGTCTCTAATTACTGCGTACATGATAAAATTGTAACTTAGGTGTTTTTTTCAGCTGTTAATCAACGATCAATTAAATTCCAGAGAGAGTTCGCTGGAAGAGCAAATGCTAAATTTATTTCTCAATAAAATACGAGGAGAATTAATAAAGCAATTTTACATGATTTTACAATTATATGCAATAATTATTACACGTATTATGAAACAGGTGAAATGAAATATGTACGTCCATTCCTACGTGTGAAACGGAAAAATTCCCGCTCCCGTCCTATAAACACGAAATTAAAATGATTATTATTTATAGTTGCTGTGGCATACAAACGCTGACATGGCAACAGGGGAGCCATGTGAGAGCCGCTGATAACCCGGCAGTTTTAAACCTTGCGATAAGATAAGAGGAGAGAGAACAGCTTGCTCGCAATATTAACATTCTCTCAGATGAACATTAAAATATTGTTATTACCGACGTTTGCAATACGTACACGGTGTAGAAGTGTAGGTGTAGGAGTAAACCACAGTTGCCCGTAGCAATTTCTTGATTGAATACGTATCCGCGTAATTAATTCACATCACTTCCCCGGATGAAAATTTATCCAAACTACTTTCTGCATTACACGCTTTCAATACAACTTAAGATCGATTATTTCTCGATCCCTTTTTACCTCCTAATCACTCTCGAAAGTGAACAGCGGCCATCGATTAACCGTAACGGATCCAATTAATTATCCCTTTTTTCTCTCCTCCTGCCGCTCCGCGAGCAGGCTTTTAATTCGTTTGACGCGCTTTATTCAAAAATAAAGAAAAAGGGAACTTAATTATCGACCTTTCCCAATATAATCCCGCAATAAATTCTCAAAACGGCACTCCGAAAGCGCACTTACTTATATTCATTTTCATCTACTTCGTCTCGAAATTTAAGTAACGCTCCCGATTAAATTAGGTTAAATTATTTGAACTCGGGCGCGCTTAAGAAGGTTGTTCCCTTCGACGTGCATATGCATCGAATGTGGACGGTGCAGAAGTATCGGATCGAAATAGCCTTAAAACAATTTTCCTATAAATCTACGTTGAGAACTTAAATTTCCAGGTGATTTTGTTCTAATCACTCAATTTTCAAACAATTTCGTACTATACTCAAAACTATGTTTTTGAGCTCATCACCCAGGACTCGCCAAAATTCATACGGCCACTAATGCATTCTTAAACCTTGTTTGTAATTGTATTTAACCCACATTTTATGTACCTATATGTACAAAACGGGCACAATACAACAAAACGGCACGTCAAAACACACAAAACGTGTTTGCACACACGGTCCCCCGATAGTGATAAAATGTTAACCTGTTCCTAGAGGGTGTAGTCACTTGCCTTCATTAGCAATTTAATTTTTTATGGTGATAAAATTACATTTTATAGATATATGTACACGAATGTGTGTGCGGACGTAACAGATGTCAAAGACTTGTTAGACACGTCTGGACGACAATAAATTAATATATTTTTAGATAAATAGATATACATGTAAATTAACCGAGGAATTCCTTTAACAAATTAGTTAATAGGATTCCGTTGGGATCCGAATATTATACATACGAGTATAAATTTTATTGGCGATAAAATGATAAATAATAATTGTAATTTATGGATTTTCGCGACTTGTTAAAAAAAATGACGGAGGATTTCAGGAAGCCGTACACGAAAAAAAACAACATTAACATGACGTAACTCGATCGATTAATAATAAGAACAACACAAATTCTAATCCTTAAAAGACGCCACTTTTTACCTTGTAGGGAATCTTCCAAAATAAACTATAATCAAGTTTTTATAATATTGTTTATTCCTGCAACGCTGAACTTATTTAAAAAATTTCCGTGTGCTCCAGAAAACCGGAATTAAATTGGCACCGTCGGCTTTGATAATAAACAAGTTCCAATTTATTTTTGAAATGTGCGTATGGGTAAGACTGTGTGAGTCTACTATGTTTATGAATTTCGAAGTATCCATTTGTTTGTAAATATACAAACACAGTTTGTTGCCGTTACTGTTTTTGACCCAAGTATTTTAAGGAGGGGAAATGCCAAATTTCCAGGTTTGGCACGGAAATAACATTTAAAACAAACTATCTATTGTACTGAAAGAAAAAAGCTGGACGTATAATTAGAAAATAATGAAATTAAACAATAACATATTGGCAAGTAAATTGGAACGTCGAAGATTTGTAAAAGTAGGTATCTGCACATTTTTTAATATAAACCATTGTAGCTGGAATTTAATAGGTGAAATCACATTAAACTATACTTCTTTCGTGACTTCTATCGATAATAAACTAAAAATTCGATTTATAAAATATCTAAGCAGATCATCCTTTCACTTTTATTTCTAAATTATAATGCAAACAACTCCGGATTTAAAAATCTTGTACTTATAACATTAAACTGTACGAGCACTCATAAAATTAGTATTACCAATATTTAAACAATAAATTTAAATAAATATAAACTGTAAATGAAATATTAAAAGCATTACTACGAACAGCTAATAAATAGTCTCTTGTAAGTATATAAAAAATATACAATAAATAATAAATATATAAAATATTGTAAATAAATAAACAATATTGTATACGTTGTCGTTGCCCAGGTTTTCGTTCTTTAATAACAATGAAATTGCCCACATCTGTCTTTTTTAAATGTTTGAAAATTTACTAAACATCAATATATATCCAACCAAACCTAACCTTATAGCCCATTTACTGTTCTATGACTTTCTCTGTGCCTATAGAACAATCTGCAAATTTGAAACACCCTACGATTGTCTGCAAAATTGCGAGTGATTACAGCTGCAAAATGTCTGTTATATTATGTAGATTTACTAGTTGTGCCTGCAAAGTAGGATTTTCAGATGTAAGTGTGACTAGTGAACGTTTTGTAATTCCACCCTTATAGTCATTGGAGTACAAATTATAGCAATTAAATCAAAGTTTCTCGATAGTATTATCATTGTTATTTTATTTTTGTTATACAGAATGAAGACTAATTTAATTTACTTTACTGTAGTGAAGTAATTGATTAACTGAACTTGCTGGGTGGATTTATTCTGTGCAGATTGTAAAAATGGGACATTGCACTTTTATTGGATTTTGTTAAATAATGTGATTTTGTTCATTTTCTTAGTTTATACAAATCTAAAGGAAAACATTCCGATAATTGCGTTTTTGGGCCCCTGGAAAGGGTTCTAAAAATTAAAAGTATTTTTAAAACTGTATTGGGTTAAATTTTCAATTATTTCTTAAATGCTGAGGTTTTTTTGACAATACTTTGAAATCTAAAACTCTTACAACTTTCTAAATATCTCTTTTCTACTTGACACGCTCATATGCTGTATTCGATATACAAGTGAGGTTATCTGCGTGTTAGAACCAATTTGGATCACTTTTAGAACCTGTTAAATCAATTATCTTTTTTTCTACTTGATATAACTAATATGCTGCATGCGATATATTAGTGAGGTTATCTGCGTGTTCTTAGAACATAGAACTTAAGAATCCTAACGGTATTCTAGGTTTGTTCCAAAAGCCTACGAAAACAGCTACAGAGTTATTCCAGTGGACCAGTTCTACCGTCGAATAGAGATAATTGAAAAATTTCGTTTGAATACTTTAGAAATAATCGTTCTGCAATGGTTCTCATTCGAAAGCCAGGAACTAATCCGAATTTGAGCAATTTAGGTACTATGTAATAGTTAAAATTACTAATTAACCTACTACATACTTTCAGAAAAATGTCCATAGAACCAAACTTTGAATAAAAATAATAATTTTAGTTTTTTAGTTGATGTAGAATATAGCCCACAGCAGGGTGCCCACAAAATTTTCCTTTCGAAATTCACTGACTTTTCCCGCCAAATTTTGAAATTTTCCCGACCTTATTTTTGTAATCAACGGTCTTTCATCCCAGGAAGTCTTTTCTTAAGAAACTAATGGAAGGATCATAGGAAAAATATCATTGAAAACTTGTGAAAACGGGAGCACTAAAGTTTCTTAATATTTATTGTGATTCATAAATAATATTTCAAATTATCAATGTTACGTCGAAGTAGTACAAAATATTTAGATTATTTTTACTGTATCATGCCTTGTGAATTTCTCAATTAAACTGCCTTAGCTTATCAGGTCTCATTTGGTTTGTTTTTTTTTTATTTTTGAGGTTCAGTCTTGCGTGCGAGTACAAAATATGCAATTCTCTAAATTTTCTTCTTAGAGAGATTACTTTGGTAAGATCTGCAATCTCCTTCAAGTTCTACTGTTTGATTGTAAATGTTGTCTTGCGCAACTTGTTTTCGGTCTTCAAACTGACAGATTTTAATGTTTGCCAGTCTAACGTCATTTATAATTCCGATTTCTTTATTCTTATTCTGCTGTTGCCGTTTGAGAGCTTCTTCATATTTTTTCCGTGCATTTCTAACTGACAGTATTAATGGCTTCGTAATTTCCGCACTTTTCCCCAATAGCCCAAAAATTCCCCAAATTGTTTCCAAAATCCCTGACTTCCCGATTCCCCTGACTAGATTTAGAGTTCCCTGACTTTTCCCTGATTTCCCGACTGTGTGGGCACCCTGTAAAATGGCAACCCTGTAAACACCCTGCACAGTTTTTAAGTCCAACCAATATTTGTGTCGGCAAGGTGAAGTTCTAAGTGTGAAGAAGAAAAGTTGATCTTCTGCAGAACGTTCTTGGATCAACCCCAAAAAATAAAACAACGATTGTTGCTAACGGGTTACTGCCGACGTTTCGTCCGATATTACGGACATAATCATGGCTATTTTTAGGTAGAAAAGAGTTGTATGCATAACATAGATTTGACCACTGTATACCGCCAAAGTGAGATTTATTGGAGGGCCATTATTAAAAATAGAAACCCCCCAAAATTAACGGCGTGTTGGACCAGTGACAAAATACAACTCAAAGTACAAAAAAGTTGATCTTGTTGCTTTACATATAGAGCTTAAAATCTATTGCACTATTCTGCCGTATTCTAATTAACGTGTAGTTCAGAATACATTCTATGTTCAGCTAAAGGTTGACTTTGGGAACAAATCTTTGAGCACTGATCTGTAAGCACTACTTAACACTTGTGCCGATATGCGAAATTATTCAAAGAAATGACCGGGATACGACTTTAAAATTCCAAACTTGGAGCGCCCTTTTAATTTCCTTGCGTACAAAGAAAATGTGGTTTTGATGGAAACAACAGGTACATCTCAATCGATTAATGGAAACCCCCATTGGAGGACTATGAATGGTAAGAACTTCTATTGGGAAACTTGAAAGACAAGCCAAAATTTGCCTATTTATTGTGACGCGAAATGTAAACATCAGCGTGAAGCGTGCTCCTTCTTATCTGACGCAGGCGACGCATTTCAAATGGGACCACAAAAACTCTTCTCGAATAATCGGGAACGTCCAATTAGAGAAAGAATAAACCGGAAGGTTCTCGAAAAGAAATTATTAGGGATATATAACTACGAGCCGGTTCGGTGGCAGGCAGAGTAGGTAGACAAGGAGCCGTCGTGAGTGAAAAGTGCGATAAGCTGACTAGAGATGAGTGTACAAATAAATTAGAGCGTTTAGTGTTAAACACGAATTAATTAGGTAAGGAATAGAAGGGTAGTGTCAAGAACTGTAAAAATAAATTAGAATAAACGTTACACTATCAACGACCCAACTTGAATGTGTCTCTCCAAGATTTGCTTCACCCCTTTTTAAAGCTTCCCATTAACATCGCTTATCACTGTTTCTAAAGGTCAGGGTGTGTGCCAATTACCGTCGATTTAAATAACATTTCGTCGCAAAACTGGAACGAATATGTCCAACTCTGGTATGTTCGTGTGTATATGTGAGTGTGAATAGAGAAGAGGAGAGGTATTCCGGGAGGCGGTCGGCGTGAGAACACAACCACTTGTTTGTTTTGATCGAAATAAACAAATCCGCCACGCGGAGCGCCTCACTTAAATAGGTCACTGGATCGCGAAACTCGGAACAAAACATAACGCACGCACACATGATGATACTACAAACGACGAAAGAGAGAAGAGCCGATGGAGAAGAGGATGCTTCGATGCTAATTAAGAGTACGAGCCATGGTCATCGGATGCAGAGACGTAAAAGAATGGGAAGACTATCGATCACGTCAGCCACGTTACACCGGAATATCGGTATAAGCGAGAGTGAGACGCAGAAATGTTTATTGTTAGAGTTGTGTGATGGTAGTTGAGGTCGGGTCAATGTTAATTGAGGTGAATGTTAATTCTGTTTTGATAGCTGCTGGAATGGGAATTTTCTAGTTCGAAACTGAAACGTATTATAAGTGTAGCACTCGTATACTAGATAACATATGCCGGGATTTCGGTCAATTATTGCCTGATGTTCCTCGAATTTATGGTAATTGGGAAATACCTGAAAATAGCGCATACCGGCTACGATAACAGCGTGGATTAAACAATGGCCAAAACCGAAGTCGCAAATGGCCCGATAACATCGATCGACACTGGAGATTGGAAAAGCTAGCACTTCTTGACTATGGTGGAAACGAGGAAGCTGCGGGCATACATCAGACCTTTTTGAAAATCTATAAAGCTCTATGATCGCCAGATGTGACAAAAGATACACATCTTAGAAACAGAACAAAGTAAGTCCCAACTCTGGGATGTTTTGCATATGAGTCTGAGACTCCGCACATCGCAACGGTCACACTAACTAAACCACTCCCCCTTCCATCTATATCCATTGATTCGGGCAGAACAGAACAAACCCTACACAAGAGTATGTCTTCGACATAAGAACAATTTTATTGTGAAAGTTCAGATGAGTTTAATTACCTAAAAGTAGTAAGCATACTAGTTTTAAATGCGAACAATATGACCCCAAATTAGTTAGTTTACTAGAGTACTCTCCAGTAACAGGTCTCGTGAGACCTACGTCATTAATACCGCGTTGCCATATATATCACACAAAATTTCATATTGGAACATACGTTCAATGACAAAACGCCACAAAAACATAAGTGTTGCGGAATAACAAGTTAATACATTTAAGTATTGCAATAGTAGATTTAATTTTTGTTTCTAATTTTCAATGCAACACGTAAAATCTTTTAAAATCATATGTACGCGTAACTATGATAGGTTCTTTTTGTACGAACGGCAACATCCCAGAAAACCCTCACGCGTTTACTTGGCGTTGCCAAGTATTACCGTCTTATTCTTTTCCTCCCACACCGAACCAGTAAATACCGAGAAAAAATGGCATCGTTACTGCACCTGTGAAGTGTGCGCCGAAAACCATTGGTGGAGTGGCGCGGTTATCTCGCGAAAATATTAGTATATTAATTTCAGTGAATAGTGAATACCAGGTACCACGTAACAAAATGAATGAATGTGAACCTAGCTGTAGCAGGACTCTCAACAAAAAGGTAAAGTCACATTACTTAACTCGGGGTGAGCGGCAAATGGTGAAGAACGTGTATGAAGGGATTCGCGCGCGTTTTCCCGCTTTAAACGGTTCACGACGCGACAGACATGTGTGCGGATTTCGGACGTATTTCCGAATTCGGACGTGTTTGAAACGTGGTTCAAATCCATTCTCTCACGCTTGGAACCTGGTTCAGTTATTGTTATGGATAATGCGGCTTACCACAGCCGTCGTGCAGAACCACTTCCAACATCACAGTGGAGAAAAGCGAACCTATTCGATTGGTTACAATCTAAGAATATAGCTTGCGACGACACCATGCTCAAACCGGAATTGCTTCGAATTGCTCGTCAATACAAACAAAATTATTTAACACTAGTCGTGGATGAAATCGTTAGGGAAAAGGGGTTTACGGTTTTAAGATTACCACCATATCACTGCGAGTTAAATCCTATTGAACTAATTTGGGCCCTTATAAAAAGCGAAGTCGCTGGTAAAAACGTATCATTTAAAATAGCTGGTGTAACGATTCTTTTAGAAAATGCGGTGAGTGCTGTTACAGCTAATGCATGGATAAAATGTATTCAACACGTTGTCAAAGAAGAAGAAACATTTTGGGGATTAGACCCACGAATAGACAGAGTAATAGAACCGATTGTTATTACTCTTGGTAATGATAGCGATTCTGATGAAACGTCAAGTTCGGGGTCTCCCGAAAAAACTTCTCCAAACCAGACTACCTGCACGAACAGCATGCTAAGAAACATTTTATCAGGTTGAGTCCATTTTTCACAGTTTATATTATTTTATTTTGTCATATGGGGACGCAGTGCATTTATTTCTTTATAGAGTTTATTTATTTTTTAAAGAATTCATTTATTTTAATACCTAGAGAATTTATCTTTTATTTTATTTTGTTGAGAATTTATTTATTTGTTATTTTGTTATGGACTCGTTTATTTATTTAAGTTATTTTGTTGAAAAGTTATTTTATTTGGGTTGTATGGCTGCAGGTGAATCATCCCTTTAAAAATGGCAACGCGCCATGGTAATACCTCATAGGTGGTGTGGAAATTTACCAGTTTACTTTAATTTATTTTTGGCGATAAATGTTGCAACAATTTCTTATTTACAAGAAACTATTTTACCCGCCACTGGAATCAGTTTCCTCTTTCCCCTTGGTACCGCAAAGGTCCATCTGGTTTCGCTCAAGGTCATGTGACATAGGTCTCACGAGATGTGTTACGGAACTGTAGTCACCTATAAGAAAATTCATAACATGGTATTGCAACGCGAAATGTAAACAACAGCGCGAAACGTGTCTCTTTATCTGACCCAGGCGGCATAGTTCAAAGAAGGAGGCCGCTCCGTTTATTTGGACCATAAAAACTCTTCGAGAATAATCGCGAATATTTAAGTAAAGAAAGAATAATCTATTACTTTCTAGAATAAACATTATTAGAGAAAGAATGACCTAGTAAATACAGGAATGTGCTCGAGACATAATTGAGGGCTATAAAACGAACACTGCGGTCGAAGACAGATTAGACGAGAAGCCGCCTTGAGTGAAAACTGAAAACAGTGCGATAAACGACAAGCGAAAGTGTACAAATAAGTTAGCGCTCTAAGGGTACGAACATACCGAAGATGTCGCGGTCGATGTCGCGGTCGATGTCGCGGTCGATGTCTAAAACAAAACAGTGCTTTCGTATGAGACCGCACATACCAAAGATGCTTTCATCATCGCACGCTCGCGGCTTACCTAAAGGAAAAGCATATTCGGTATGTTCGCCCTCACATCGACATCGACCGCGACATCGAGGTATCTTCGGTATGTTCGTACCCTAAGTGTGTAAGTAATAATTAGTTAAGTAATAGTCTAAATAAATTAGGTAGTGTAGTGTGTAATTAAAACTGTGTAAATAAATTAGCATAAATATTACAATATGATACATTTAAGGTCCTTTGGTACATTTTTTATTGGTTCGAGGCCAGAGTATATGTCCACACAAATCTTATTAACATTCCACTACTTGCCCTCAATGGCGTTATTTAATTTAATGCCATGTTACATTTATTTGCAAATTAGATACGAACATAAATATGGATTTCTCGATTGTGAATACGTCATCGTGAATTAATATTCTTTTATTTAACCTTAAGTTGCGTAAATTAATAGTTTGGGAACAATGTACCATCGGGACAAGGTAAGTTTATATTGGAAATGTGTACCTAACAAAAGGTCAGGATAACGAGAATGAAAATAGAGCGTCTCGTATCTGTAGTATTTAGTAGGTAAATTGCGGAATATGCCGGGAATTCCTGCGATTGCTTTCCTGGGCATCAAATGTCGACGAGAAGTGTCATAAACTTCACTTAAAAAGGGGTAAATTAACCGACTACCTTTTTTGTAAACAGAGCCAATCGAAGTACTTTCCTAAAACTTTCTTAACTAAAACTAAATGACGATTTTCTTGACGAAAAAATAATGATAAATAGTGATAATAAATCACTAACTGATTTCTAATAACTAATTTGGAATGCACTAAAAAATTATTTTATTTTATAAAAATCAGTTGAACAATGTTTTCGTAGGTAGGTATATTGTCTTTGCTTTAATTCTAATTTACTAGCCTACTATTTCAAAATAAAGGGTACAAACATGATTACGATAATAACATTTTTCCATGCAAAATAACAAACTTTTTCTTTACTTTTTAAGTGAAAAATTGATTCATTCTCCAACCAATGAAACATTAGGTACTTTCTCAACGACATATATACTGACCATTGCCGGTGAAAATTAAGTCTGCATCTAATATCACTTACGTAAAGTTGGTAAAACTATAAATAGAAAATTAATATGTCTAATAAAATGGTTAGGTGTATGATATTTCTAGGTTGTTAGGTTCACAGTCAGTAAAGGCTCACGGTGCTGGAAAAAGTCACCGCAAACCAAGACTAAATTTGATTATAAGGTTTGTTGCCTTCTATTATGTCATAAAAAGTTATAACCCGGTCAAATTAGACCAAAAAATAGGAGTGAGGGTACAAAAATTCCCACCCAGCTGAAAATTTGTAGTATTGTTCAAAACACCATTATGAATAAAACCTAAAAAGTCCTCATCGATCCGGCACGTGGAAAGAAATTTACTCGGGATCAAAGGTCACAAAAACGGGTTTTTCGCGATTTTCAGCAAAACGGTAAGTTTTATCATAAAATTAGTTTAGAGAAAAATTGTAGAGCAGATGATTATCTATAAAAAATGTCTGGGAGTTTTTTTCCTAAGAGCCACCGAAGCTGTAATACAAGTAAAAATATTATTCTATCGGTCAGTGTAACTTACACATATAAAATACATATTATGGGTGATCATGAACTGCGGACAACCGATGGGTTGAGAGCAGGTAGCGCACGAATTGCGGACAGTGCAGTTCTAATCCGCTTAACCGCCGCAACCATTCTTTAAAACCTTTAAATTCTCAATTCAGACAAGGCGATGTCGAAACACTCACCGTATCAGATATTCTTCTCATTCATAGTAATATAAATGTAAGAAAATCTCAAATTCCTAAGCTGCCTAATACTCCAGCTGAAATTCATGATGCACTAGATAATTTTGATGTAAAAACAAATAGAGGTGAGAATTTCCTTTTGGTACACGATAGAACTCAAGGAATGTCGTTTTTTCTACTATCTTAAGTCTAGAATTTCTCTGTTCAAAGTCTGAAGTTTTTATGGATGGGACATTTTATAGCTGCGCGAAGTGTTTATAATTTACGTACTGTCAAATAACATTTTTATACCTTTGGTATTCTTTTTACTTCCGGGAAAAAATTGTAATGTATATTGTAACGCTTTTAAGACTTTGCAGTCAGAATTCATCAAACCTTTTATTACTATTTACACCGGTTTTATCATTTTCAACCCTTAACAATATTTTTTTTTTATTGGTACGCTATTTTGCCTATTTAAAACATGTTTTGGCGTGCGTAAATCGAGCTTTTTCGCACGCGCGTGTTTTAAAGTCGTCATGGAAACGTATCAACAACGGCCATATCAACCAATAACAGAGCGTTTTTGGGATAGAGATAAAAGAGAGAGGAGGTAACAAATAGGGAGAGAGGGTAATAAATTTTGTAGACGGAACCGGCCATATTGAGAAGCCACTCTTCGAACTCGTGCTTGCGATTGTCATTGCTGAATTGTGCAGTGGCGGATCTATGGGGGGAGCTACAGTCTACCACTGGGAACCAAAGTTTAACAATTGATAATAAATACATACATATTTTTAATATAATATACCCACTACATAACTGAACCAGCTCTTCCTGGTTTCCTGCTCGTTCTTTGTCTTTCTGGTATACCTGGTATACCAGGTATCTTTTTTGGTAATTTTTCTTCTATTAACTGATTAATCCCAAAATCGGAAATTTTTTGTTTGTTTCAGTTTTCCAAAGAATGAACAACAGCGTAAGGTTTTAAAAACTGATGTAGGTAATTTTGTTATGAACTATTAGTATCTATAAATAATATGTGTTAAATTAATCAAAAAAATTTAAAAAAGAAATTCTTTATTTAATTCGTACTGAGCAACCTTCGTATTGTTTCATATGTTAGCATTTTGTGACATTTTATGGAAAATAAAACTGCTTCATACAAATTATTATTTTATAATTTTAGTTAATGTAATGCTACGCCATTGGAGAGAAAGATTTCTTACAGGAAGTCGGCCATATGCAGAAGCCACTTTGGTCTGTGCTTTGGTCTATTTGTTCCAACCACATTTGTTACCTCCTCTATCTTTTATCTCTATGGTTTTTGGCCGTAGCCGGACAAGCCGATTGGTTGCACGACGTGCGACGGGCCGTCGCGAAGCGTCCCGAGTGTCATTTAAATTAATCATATTGGGTATGCATTTGGTTTTGGTATAAAAAATGGTGCCAATAAAAAAAAAATCGCGTAAAGTATTCGTGGATAACTGCTCTTTCAAGCACTTGCTCTATTTCGAGCACTCCGGCTATGCCGTCGTGCTCGAAAACTCGCGCGTGTGTTTGAAAGAGCTTAATATCCACTCATACTTTAATATACTATTTTTATTATTCAACAGTTTCAAATTAAACAGAATCACAGCAGATCCGTGGAATAGGTCTACCGGGGAAACCACGTTAAAAAACGCGCTAAGGACACTACCACAAAGGTGGTGTGGAAACGTGTGCATATTATGACGATTACAACTCTTCTAACTGTTTGAATCGTTATATCTCAGAAACGGTTGCTCTTAGGAAAACAAGTCCTAGACATTTTTTATAGATAATCATCTGCTCTGCAATTTTTCTTTGAACTAATTTTATGATAAAACTTACCGTTTTGCTGAAAATCACGAAAAACCTGTTTTTGTGACCTTTGACCCCGAGTAAATTTTTTTCCACGTGCCGGATCGATAAGGACTTTTTAGATTTCATTTGTAATGGTGATTTGAACAATACTACCAATTTTCAGCTGGGTGGGAATTTTTATACCCCCGGATGTCTAAATTGACCGGACTATTAATTTTCATTTAAAAATAGCGACACGATAATATTAATATTTTTTTGCTCAACGAAAAAATAACTAGAAAATGCTGTTTTTCACAATGTTCTACATTATAAGTCCATTTACGTGTTCAATTTCATCCCATATCAATACCATATTTTAATGAAAATGGAAAATGAAACTATATATGGAATTTGTCACTAGGATAAATTATGGAATTGATCAACTGACTTGGTTGTTGGAAATCCACCAACTGTACAACCTGTGATCTAAAGCACCATTCATTTGTTCACCAATTTATTTGGTCATTGTTAAAAAAATCATTCATATTCCATCCCATACTAAGTAAATATACAATATAAAGTATATACGGTAAAGTACATAAGGTATATACACCATACCATATAAAGTAAATTAGCACTATGTATTCAGGACGACACTATACAAATAATAATCACTTAATTGGAGGGGAAGGTACTGGGAAGCAGAAGTTACCTAGCAGTTTATCTGACGAAAGATGGTGTGAACATTACTTACAGTTTGTCTAATATTATTCAGTTCTTTTTCAGAGTTCAGTCAGTTTACTGACAGCGAGTTATAGTTTAAAATGTGTTGCATTTTAAAGAAAACAATAAGTGTGCACAACAGAGCAATTTCATCCTACTCCCTTAGGTAAAAACAAAAAAAAATCCCGCTAATTTCGCTAGGTACTGAAACTCTTCCTCCGGCATCAACCGGATATAAATCTCTCGGCTCAAATGTAACATTTTACAATTTTGTATAATGCCGAATTTATTAATACCAATGCCAAACGCGTTACGTCAACACGCTTGTCCAACGAATTTCCAAGTTTGAATCGGCGGAACCGTCACCGGGAATCAAATTTAAAGGTTTCTGAATCAAATAAATTTACGCGACCTTCATGGAAGCAATAAAACACAATCTTGGAAACCATTACGGTCGTGTACGTATGGTCTCGTTAAACTATTTCTGTCGTTCGCAAGAAAAGACGTATGAACTGGAAAGGGAACTTTTCGAAACGGCGAATCCCGTTAGTTTCACGTAAAATCAGGAAGGAATTTTTGAAGGCTGTCGGAAATGGCACGAAAAGCGCCTAAAATTCACGTCGTCTCCAAATAGAACAAAATGGGATATTTTTATGGTCGCCGTCTCGAAATTTACGAGACACTGAATCCAAGGTACAAGACTTTCCATCTACGGAGTGTTTTACTGACGCTTGAATTTGAATTAAAATATTTTCCGTAGTGGTTACGTCACTCCCTCAAAAAATTCTACACGAATCCCGTTATTATCATCTACCGTCTATTTCAATAAACTTGTTTTAATAGTGAATTTTTGAACGCGAAATACCGTAAAACACTACTCGTTTCTGCAAAGTGAACCAATTCTTTTACGTCCTCTAATCTTTCTAACGCGGAAGCGACCACAGTCCACCTCGTCTAACTTGTTCCCGTTTACTGATAAATCAAAAAGAATTTCATTCCGTTTCGTGTCGCAGCGTATACAAAAAATAAATCTGTACTACCTACGCTCTCCGTCAGATTCCTGAAATTTCGTTACTCACAATGACAATGAATGTCAATGATAGAGTAATATATTATCAGTCATAAAAGATTTCTAAATTTAATGGTAAATTAAGACGAGGATCCGCGGTGTTTCCCTGGAGATTTACACAACTTTTTGACTTTTGGGTGTTGAGATGAATATTTATCGAGGTTGTGTGCGATTAACGCGTTTCGTCATTATTGTTAACAAATCGGACATCAAAAATACACATCCACACACACAACGTACATTACTTGTTCACGCAGTAACTACCGCGTAAAATTATCTAGTTACAAGGTCTAAACCTCGGGACTGGATTTGATGATAACCGCTAACGAGAATTTGACAAATATTAAATTGTGAACTTGAAAATAGAGATAAAATGAAAATTTAGTCAATTTACAATAGTCTTTAGATATTCTTATATTGCCAACATGTACTTCCCAAGAGTTTGTACTACCGTTAAAACATCAATTACTATACTTAAAATGAAAAACAAGATTGGCTAATCACTCCAGGAAAGTTTTAACAACTCCCTTGTTTGAAAGAGCCAAACGCAAAGTTAAAAAACCCTGGTAGTACTTTATATGAATAGAACGCATTGCCAGAATAACTAAACAGCTAAAGATCAATTAAAACTCAAGGTGTTCGCAACGAAAGGAACCGTCAGCATTTTCAATAGGGGATTTGATGGTATTAAAAATATTCTTCCAACTGTTGTCGTCCTAAAAGATTAAAGCATTTAGACGGTATTTTCTACAAATTTTCAGTAAAATTTCAGTGAAACAGTAAATTCGGGATTAACAACATAAACGACTTTAGATAATGTAGACCAGAAGAAAACAAAGTTTTCGTCAACTAATTTAATTTAGATAACATTGCAAATCACTAGGCAAGGTCGTTCGTCACAAGGAAACTCAGGATCTCTATGATAGTTACAGCCACATTCGCTGCCCTGGGATCTAAGTAACCTACACTTAAGTCCCTTAATTATTGAATCTTTTGTTTAAATTATTCTCTCCCTTTTGTGGAGTATCATTTGTTGTATATCGTCTCCCTGTTGGTTTTTCACGCAAGTACACGAACCATTTCGCCTTATGTGGTCTTCACCCATCACTCAAGGAGACTTGAGCGTGACAATATGTATATAATATTTAGCCTCATAATTTAAGATTGATGTATCACTGTATAGAGAGTAAGTAACATGAAAACATTAAATAAGATATAAAACAATAATCAATACTTACATAAAAGCAATGTTAAAATGGACTGCTTCTTATAAGGGAGTAAAAGTAACTCGAGTATCCTGGAGTCTTCGTTAACTAATACTCCATAGTGGCTTCTAAAAAGAATACTTTAGAATACCCCACCTGCTTTGACTACCTTCATATTATTTCATATTAGAAGTATATTTACTTTTTACTAATAATGTCTGTATACAGTGATACATCACTTTTAAATGAATAGGTAGGAAATTATTTACATATCATGTCCCAACTTAGGTATATTCTCTCCTTTGTACAGTTCGATTGATGATATGAATACCTGAAACAAGTTTCCACTTTCTAACTGGATGGAGCTTCATTTTGAGTGAATTAGCTAGATTAGATTATTTTATCTTAGACTTATGAACTTCTCCAGGAAGGTATTTTATCTTAAACTGATTTAGAGTAATAGACTGTTTTTAATTAAGTTGAGATTAAGCTCAAAAATTCTTGTTAAATCACAAGATTCCGTATATACCTCTAAGTGGTCTTGGTATGGTCAACGGTACAGGTAGATTGAACAATTTGCAAATGAGTCAAGTGTTGGGAATACCATCTTTAGTCTTTAGTTTTTATCTACTAGTCTTTCTTTTTAATTTCGAAGTGTAATTATCTTATTAGACTCAGTTAAAAACAAAATATTTGAAAACGAGTCTTTCAAATCTTTCAAAAATATCTAAAATTCCAATTATAAATAATTTTTATTTTGCCGTTCTTTGAATATTTTCACATTTTTGAGAAGTGGTTATGGGCCCAAAAAATTAATTTGGACTAAAGAAAGTGGTTTGTAAGTCATGATTTACAGGGTTATTTTCGAAAAATTTGGGGTCTAAAATTTGAACTCCACTGATTTTTTTGAAAGTTACAAAACATACTTGAAACACGTTCAAATCAGATAACTACGTGGGCAATGATTTTTAAAAACATTCTGGTCTGATTCATATCTTACAACTTTATCTCGTTGTATGCATATTGGGAGATACAACTAACTTCAAAAGCTTCGTAAGTTTCCTTTTTCGTAAAGTTAAATAAACGTGAGCGAATTATACCGTAATAACTGAAGAACATGTTTCGTCGTGTCCGTCATCCGCTGAGGAATTCTTAAGATTCAGGTAAAGTTAAGTACAAAAGTAGAATTCAGTAGATGGAAATGTATGTTGAAAGCAAACCGACTTAACTATAGGAACTCAGCGCCTCAATTAATCAATTTCCCTATATATTTTTTTGAGAAATCTTGATGGTATCGTCCAGAAATAATTGATAGCGATTAAATTAAAGATTTGAATATTGCGCCTCGTACTTATACAAGAAAGATACAAATGTACAGTTTGAATTTTACAATCGAACAATCTAAACATCTTATTATACTTCCTCTAACCCCCTCAAGTTTCTAATAAACCGGATCAAATATAACGTCCATTCAAAATCCAATAGTCGACCTCAGAATGTCAAATAAAGACATCTCATAACCAAGAACGAGTCAGGGGCGCTCTGGATATATGTACGGTATGTACATATATAATATATGGAAGGCGGAGTCCCTCTCATATCCTTCGATGACATATCGCCATAATCCATAAGACGGGTGACATAAGTTTGGCAGATGCAAGTGGAATAACAAATTTCTGAGAGCCTCCTCCCAAATGAATTGAATGCGTCGAAGGAATCGAAGGTATATTGAAATTGGCGAAAACAAAAAAGTTGAACAAGGATGGATGATTTCGGATGTGGAGTGGTGCACCTGCAATTTCTAGGGAGATATAGACACACGTATATTGAGTTTCGGAAGTGTCCCGTTTTGAGTTTACTGAACTAAATTTGTATGTATGGAGCAGTTAGGTCAAAATCTGATTAAGCCCGGCATAGTTCTAATATCAAATAAAAAATGAATTGGCATAATTCAGAACTATTATTATTAGCTGACTTAGGTATTGCGAATAAAAGCAGGAATTTATAAAGGCTCTTCTCGTGGCATATTTGTGATGTTTAGTAATAATTCAGCTAAAAATTGCAACTCCAAGATTCCTCGTAATAGTCGCGTTGGATCCATGAATGTTTCACCAGCGCCACATATTATATTAAATTTAAGGCAGGAGCTCAGTCCACACAAAACAACGACTTTCTACAGATATACATGTACGGTGACGTCAGGACGTTCAAGTATACACATGCCGATCAATTAATGCCGACCGCGAATCGCAGTTTGATAAAAAGGGGTATGGACACTGCTGGAAAAAGTGCTCGGGCTCAAAATTTCAAAAATTATACAATTATACACCAAAACAAAACAAGATTAGAATGTAGAAGTTGATCGACATTAATGAAATGAGAAAACAACATTGTACAATTTATGCGTCGTTGCTTAAAAAGTTTATGGAATAATTCACATCAAAGTCTTTAGCATCTTGGCACCAAATGACGCGTTATTGGATCTACCATTCTTTCGTCGCGTACAATGTACCTACTTTAACATTTTTTTTTGTCATCTGAGCGGACAGTATATGTAAATACATTCGCTGGTTAAGATTCAGTAAGAATTCTACTTTATTTCGGTTGCATTCGACGCCTGATTTACATCGACACGTGTTGTGAATTATATCAGAGGCGATGTACATGGATATAGTGCCAGGATTTTTTTAAAGCGCACAAAGGACCGACGGAATTAGAAAACTTCAGTTTTAACGCAATTTAACTGATTTCAGGGAAACATACACAACATTGCTTCAACGTTTGCTCAACTCGCAGCAAATTACAAGAATACTGAGTTCTGCCACAGACTCGGCGAGTTGCTGGTCAAGTTCAACCAGTAAGAAACATAGTAATAACTCATTACCGTTTAAATTACTTGTTTAAAGAGTGCACAGTTTAAAGAGAGCGAAATACACTAAGATGATTATAATTTAGTAATGCTGACACTGTATTTATCACCGTAAATTCTTGTGAAATTTCGAATCCGCTCATTAGTACAATCCGCAAAAAAGTCAAGAACTAACTCGCTGATGGATTGGAAAATCGAAATATTTCGTCATTCCCAAAGAAGATATTCTGTTGTATTGAGTTCTTATGGTAGGAATAATTGTGTTACGTTACTGCGAAAACATACAAGTAATTAAGTATATCAAACAAAATGTTTTCATAGATTAAACCCTATCCTGAATTGGTAAAGACAGGTGACAAAATATTTTGTGGAGTATGCAGGACGGTACGTTAATCAATTTCACCATTTCTTAAATTATTTAACTGGAAATGAAACTAAATAGTAAGTTTTTGGCAAAGTAGGTACGTGTAAGTATGTTTGATGACATCAAATTTAATTTGTTTCAAACAACTGCTTCTATCGTTTAAGAGCTTTCATATTAACATTTAGATACCTCCGGAGAGAACATCCATGATTGATTGACATGTCAAAACTCCTTTACATATTGGAAAAACCGAAAATAATTAAGCGATCAACATGTTCTACCAATCTGTACGTCAATGTGTAGGATAAAATTTAACAAAAAATCGGAACAAGACGGATTTAATATTGATTTGTGTAAGGCATTAAAGTCAAGCATAGCAGTAACAAAATTACATAATTATGTAAGCGTTCTCCTTATCGGACGACGGCTTACCTCAAACGGAGGCCGCTCCGCTAATTACCTAAGTCATAAAAACAGTTGCAGAGTACTTGCGAAAATTCATTAAAGAAAGAATGATTTATTACGTTTCGGGCCTTTCTAGAATAAACATTAATAGGGAAAAGAAGGATCGAGTTCTTTCAAGAAGGTTCTCGAGACATAATGGAGGACTAGGTCGGAAGAGATTAGACGTGAAGCCGTGACTGAAAACAGTGCGATAAACGGACATGCGAGAGCGTACAAATAAATTAACAGTTAAGAGTGTGATGTAAATTAATTAGTTAGGAAATAGTTTAGATAAATTAAGTAGTATTAAGACAATGTGTAAAATAAATTAGAAATAAACGTTACAATAATTTTAATTTCCAATCGTAATACTGAAGAGCAACATGCATAACGAAAAAATTGGCACCTCTTATTACCAAGAAACACTGTCAGGCGATGTGTGGAATAATTGCTTATTAAACCATAGATGAGAGTGCCGTTACATTACTTATAGGTACATTTGTTAACAGGTTTTTTCATTAGAATGTGTTCAAAAATTATACATAGTTTCTTCCAAACAACTTATAAAAAAGAAACTGCACCTTGTACAAACGTTTTACTAATTTTGTCCGACGCTGCACCTTACATGATAAAAGCTGTACATAATTTAAATAAATATATATTAACTTTATCCATACCACTTGTTAAGCTTATGGTTTAAGTCGTGTTGCGGAAGACATACGAAACAATTCCCCCTGGTTAATGGTTTCATTAGCAATATAAAAAAATGTATTATTGAAAGCACCTTTGGGAGTCCAGTTTTATAAAGAGCAACTTCACGGTATTTATTTACCATATTTGAACCGATTATAACGAGATGAGGTATGTGGTTAAAGGGTGGAATTTTTTACGCCAATAATCATGAAAATATACAAAATATAATTGATGAAATCACTGGTCCGTGTATTTCTTTAGAAAACTGTAAATTATCTAATACTCCAAAGAACTTTAGAATTACTTTCGATGGAGTAAGATTCAATGTAATACAATTTATCTCTGTGAGTACCAAATAGGAATGCAGAAAAGTGAAAATGCCTAACTTGAGTGCAACAGTAATTTTAAAAAATGACGAAAACATGAAATTATGCGTATTAAATAAGGTGCACGCCATATTTTAAAAATATGTCAAAAAAGCACTTGATTAAGTACTTGATATGAATGTTACATACTTTCGTAGTAATGAAGACTGTTTGGATCTTTGCATAGAATTGTAAAATTTCGTATTTCGGTTTTGAGTGTGCTAGTTTTTAAGGGCCTTAATTCCTATAACGGTAATTTATTTACATGAGGCTAACTGGCAGAACTGACCTACCTCAGGAATTCTATAACAAGCTATTTTTAAAAAACTTAAAAGCGATGGATTTCACAGAAAATTCGTAACTTCCCAAGGTAAAAACAATAACAGTTGCGACGTGGTAATAGCTTTTACTTTCCATAACGTTCGTCAATTATTTTCATGAGCTAGGTACGCGCCGCACACAATTACGGTAGTCTTTAAAGGCCCGTCAGCGCAAAGAGCACGTGTATCCACGTAACGCACCTCCATAAGAAACGAATAAAAAGCGGATCGTAATACGTGTTTAATTATGCAAGCGAGACTGAAAATTCTGCATTGTTACCTTACCGACGAAGGGGTCGCATGACGCGGCCGTATACGTTTTAAATTGGTTAATTCTCGACGTGATCCCGTATATACACGGCGAGCGACACGTTAAAAAAGGTGTTTCATCGTTTTCGCATGTCACGCCGTATAAATTACACGGAAAGTAGAATTATTCAATAAGCCTTTAAATTATTCGACGATCGAAATTCCGGTAACCTTCGCCGTGATACGGGAATGAACCGTATTTCGTCTGGAATGTCTTTCGAAAAATTTTAATAAAGTCTGTAACAAAGCGGGTAAAAATTAGGGCGTTTTATAATTATTAAAGGCGTTTCATTAAAGCGTTCTAAAATGAAGAAAATTACACCAATGCCAGTTTTATAAAATATTACATTTTGACATGAAGAAATTATTGATAAGTCGAGTACATGAAAAAGGAACCACTTAAGATGTAGTTCCATTCACACAGGAATAACTCAGATTTATGAAGTGTGTTATCAAGTAACCTACTGGTACTGAGCACTTGATGCACTTGCAATGCAGTCTTGTAATGTTTATAGGAAAAAAGCTGATGAAGGACGGTTAATTACTCAACACAAACATTCCAAAAACACTTGAAAAAAATAAAATATGGTAATGTTTGCGCTTAGTCATTTCATCCTAAATTACTTTGATCTAATACGGGATCATCTTCGCAAACTGCTTATTTTTTCATACAAGATGCGTCCTAAAACTACTTTATACAGCCAGATTGAAAATCACTAGTACATACTCTGGCAATAAGAGCTTCTACGTATCAATTTAACATTACATATCGGTTAATGCAACTGGTACTTCAGGTATAAGTTAACAGTGAAATATGGATTAATTTGCAGATTAATTATGAATGGGTAAGGTATCATTTTTTCTTAAAACCTATAATGGCTATAATCAAGTTAATTATTTGGGACTCTATATAATTGTATGGACAGTTGCAATGGACTAAACGTGCTAAATAACTAAGGAAATCTTAAACTACCACTGTGAAGAATATGTTGGAATAGATAGAAAACACCTCTTATTCCACTAGTAGACAAGTTGCTTAAAAAGTTGTGGGTAAAAGATACCCACATCATTTTAAAGGTACAATGAATGGACACCGCAATGAATTTTACAAATTGTAAATTAGAGGTGAGCGTAAATTCCACATTGATGAATATGTACCAAGTTAGTTTCACCGACCAAAACAAATTAATAATATAACAATGGACAATCACCCGATAGCAACCAATAATCGAAGTTAAAGGCATTTTGAGTTTAAATTGTAAAACAACTTATTCCCCCAAGTATTAACATACAAACCAAAGGTTCATCAATAAACCTTTCTGGTCTTAATCAGAAATTAATTTTTTAACAATAGTTTTCTATTTAGTAAGATAATGAACGATTGTAAGATCTGCCGATAGATTGTTTTAAAGTTATGCGATTGTAAAGAAGACCAGAAATACATATTTATACTGCTTAAGTGGTTTAAAAAAGTGCCAAAATAAGGCGTTATTAACATAAATATGAAATGAATTTTTTAAATTGTAAATTAGTTATGAGCTTACGTTCTACATTAACGAATATGTACCAAATTTGTTTCACCGATCCAACCAAATTAATATAACAATCACTATGAATATCTCGTAATCATTTTTTGTTTGAGTAGTAGCCTAAAAAAGACCAAATAATTTTACAAATTTTCTTTTATTTGCTTGTACTAAATAAGCAAAATTAATATTAGTAGTACATTAAAACCAAACCTTACTTCAAGAGTACAAGTCTGAACACCATATGTATCCATGTAAACACATATTATCACGACTATATTCAGCTACAGTAACTAGCCATCTCATGACAAATGTAGCTTAGTAGCCCATATAGTAGACTATATTGCTCCATTGGTGCAAAACCCAAATAAATGTTCATCAGCCAATGACCTAATTTTTATACGTTAACAGCAGGATCTAATATTCTAACACAAAATTCGAGTTTAGAAAACTTCATTGCGTGTCTCTTCAGTACCTATTGACCCTATTGTATAAACTACGCTCTTTCCAGAAAAAAAATCTAAGAGAAAGAGAGCAATCTAAGAAAATCTGATCTAAAATCTAACTTCTATGGTAATAAACTACTAGCTCACAATACCAGAGTGGGATAACTTGCTCTCTTGAATGACCACCTGCAGACCATGAAATTGATACGTACAGTTGTGGTTGAGTAAATAAAAACAAAATTTTGACTAAAAAAGACAAACCGTAAAAAAGTTTAAAAAAACATCTAAAAAATGGTATGTTTATGATTAGTATTTTTACCTACCATAGAATGGTAGGTAACATTTGAATTAAAGTTAGTATAATTTCAATGGAAATAATATACTAATAATAATAACTAAATAATAATAATATCAGTATGGCAATTTTTTTTTTTTTGGTAAATCTTAATGAAGTTATTTAACCTTTCTGTTAACAGTGCTACATTTACAGCCGTAAATAAATATATTTCTTGCATGTTTCTATACAAGGAAATTTGTTAATAGTATTTAATAAGACAATTTTATGGTAACACTTATTATATATATCAAACATGAGTATGTGTGTTGGTTTAGTTTCAACTTGATGTCGAAGGCTGGTTTGCAGTAGCTTTATTTTACCTCGATTCTACTATAGTAAGATATTCCATAAAGATTTTAATTTTAAAAATGCATAGATTTATTAATTTGAAAAATGTAAAACCATTTAAATATTTTTACTTGATAATTTCACATATTCCAATTTGAGAATTTAGATATTTTGTCGAACATTAATTCAAGACAAAATTAATATAGAAGCTTTGGTGTGGAATATAGGTAAAAGGTTACAATTAATAAATAGATTTAAGGAGTATTTTCAAACAGTTCAAGTATGGTACAAGAAATAATCATTCCCTAGTTAGATGAAACTTGGCATTACTATTACAAGGCGTTAATTACAATTATTATTGCAAGGAAGTAGGAAATGTTTCATTTTTGTTGCTGAACAAATACTGAAAAACAATTGTTATAATAGAACCATTCCATTAGATCACCACTAGATATAGTCACTAAATAGCTTATTCTAATTTAACCAAAGGAAAACACCAAGTCTTAAAGCTGAGGGACCGGTTTCGGCTTCATAGAAGCCATCCTCAGGCTCGCAAACAAGTTGTTTTGTTTTAGGGCTCCTGTTGTTCGAAGTGTGCGGCGTCACACATACAAAACAAATACGTTGACATACACAGTTAAAATAAATAAAACTTAGAAATTAACACACATCGAACAAGATTAACTACATAAAGTTCTTTCAGGACATGGATCAAGTCCTAAAGGCGTGAGCTTCTTCATTCTTGAGAGGTTGGGAATGTAGTTACTTCCCAACCTCGCATGGTTAAAAATGAAACGGTTTTGACAACAAAAACAGTATCTTCTTCTTTTGACTTCAAGGATTAGGCGTGCAGCCTGTTCCGTCTTCATGTTTGCTATCATCTTCTGGGCCTACCCACGTATCTTCTTCCTCTTGGTCTGTAGTGTACTACTTGTTTAACTAATCTATCATCGTTCATTCTTTCAATATGTTGTCTCTACTTTAATGAGTTCTGTTGTATTCTGTTATTCACGGGGAATATGTTCAATCGGGCCATTCTTCATTTCTTATTTGGTCTTTTATATTGCAACCTCTTTTCCTTAAAAATTTTATTTCAGCGGACTGTATGCGTTGTCTATCTTGCTTCCGTAATGCCAAAGTTTCACTTCCACGTCAATACTGGTGCTGTCATCACTTTATAGAACTTTACTTTTGTCTCGTTACTCGTCTTGGTTTGCAGTGTTCTTTGTATGGTTCTACGCATCATTTGATGTTTATGTAGTTTGTTTTTTATATAATCTTGGATCATACCAGTTGTTTTCCTATAAAAGCCATAACTCTTTTTCCTGATATTTTTAGATATAGATATTCTTACATATTTCATTTAAGAAGTAAATTGCCTTTTGTAGGTCGTCTTCTGTTTTTTGTAAAACTAGTTGGTCATCTGCAAACAATATTGGGTTTAGGTAACTACCACAGGTTGTTCCCTTATTCCAGGGTTAATTCTTGTTTCCATTGTCGTAATGTCGATATGTAGGTTAAAATAAGGGTTGGTGACAAACTGCACCCTTGTCTAACACCTCTGTTGATTGTTATTGGCGGTCTGTTCCAGTGTTTATTATTATTTCTGTACTATAAACTGCTTGTCACTTCTATTAGGTGTCTGGGATAACCTCGTCTATCCATAATTTTCCAAAGAGTGGTTCTATTTACCCGGTCGAATGCTTTTTCATAGGGCGCATTCAGGAAAAAATGCTGCAAAGCGCTGAGTTAATGCGCTTTGCTGCAGCGCTTTAATGTTGGCTGAACGGCAATTAAAGGAGCTTAGTTTGACACTTGTCAGATAACCTAAAAGTGCTATTTTGTGTATTACAAATTGAGATAGGATACCGAAATAAACAATGGAAAATATAATAGTTGAGGATAATAATATTGATATTCTATTGGGGAATATGAATGTTATAAACAAATCTCAGCTCCCCGAGATCATTCTCTATTTCCTATGTATTTTTAAGCCTTTTTCCTGCCTTTTCTGAAAATTTGGGGAAAAAATTCGACGTGGCGAGAATGGGACCCGACCCCCTTTTCTTCATTTCCGTTTTCCTGAAGCTGCTGTTTTAAATTTACGTTTTAAATTTACGGTCTAAAAACAAGGGACAATTTAATGAAGTAAATTATACCTGCTATAGAAATCTATTCAACACTAACCTGAATTAATGCGTACTTCTTCCTCAATAGGTAAATTGTCGAGTTCAAACACATCTCCTTCAAATTGCAAGCGTACCATCTTGTATTTTGTAGGTTGTAGGTAATTCCGTTAATTTTGCAACTTTCTTGTCCGCTGTAGCAAAGCGCTTACTTGCAGCGGAAAAAACTACGCTTTAATAATGGCGGACTGCTGTAGCATAGCGCTGCAAAAATTGACAGTTTCAAGGGACGTTCAGCGATTTCTGGATTGAAGAGCTGCAGCGCTTTGGTTCGCTGAATGCGCCCATAGTCAACTGAAGGCAATCTGGGTTTCTATGCCATATTCCCTCCGTCTCTCTATTAATTGTCGTACTGTGGTGATATTGTAGTTGCAGGATCGTCCTTTACGAAAGCCATTCTGTTTTTCCAGTAGTAGTGCATCAGTAATCGTTTGAAACATTGTAAAAGTTGTGTATATGTATATATGATCGTAGGTACGATCAGGTATTAATTTTGAAAATAAAAATACCTTTAAGAGATCGCACGTTTATTACAGCACAAGTTGCTTCTCACAGTAATAAACGACGACTGTCGTTCCCGACCCGAGAGACAAAAGTTGCAAAATAGACAATTTGGATTCGTATGCTAAATTCTACACAGCGAAAACAACGCTAAATCCTTGGATCGTCCGTGGGCGTCCAGAGTGGCCGACTTTTTCGGGACTCCTCAAATTACATCTTGAGTTTCATCAATCGCGCCGCTCACACGGCCAGACTGACAGCTTAATTCGCTCTCGAATTAACAGCTCTCCACGAATCCCAATGTCCTCTCCTCTACCTGTAACCAGGAGAACACTACTTCAGGCATCACATCTTATGCCTTCAGAATCTCTCAAACTTTCATCAATTCAATTCTCAATCTATCTTGATCATCTTATCATAGATCAAAAATCTTAATCTCAAAGGTCAGCTCATTAACTCATAATGGCTGCAACCTCTAACCTGAACTTTCAACATCAAAACTTTAACTTGTACGATCACACAGTTCTGCGTAATGATTTAACTTTAACGTTCCATTTAGCCAATCACGAAACTCGACGTGAGGGCTCACTCATAACCATTCTATCATGAAACTCGACATGAAGACTATAATCTTATTATTATTTTTTTTATTATTATCTTTTTTATAACAATGACTATACCACCACGAAACTCGACGTGAGGTAATATTGATAACTGTACCACCACGAAACTCGACGTGAGGTAATATTGATAATTGATAACTGTACAACCACGAAACTCGACGGGAGGTAATATTGATAACTGTACCACCACGAAACTCGACGTGAGGTAATATTGTCTGTACCTGTAATGCCCTTCTATGACCTCAAGTAAAAGACACTTAATTAAGTACATTAACCTATCGTTTATTTCACAAATAGCTAAGTACGCATTATCGAACTTAGCAATACCTACGCGGACAACGACAATCGCACATCCGTTCAATACCATATTTCCAATTATGCTTTGTCAACAGGTGACTGAACGAAAGGCAGTTCACCTGTAGATATGCGATCGTCAGTTGAACGCTGAGTACTCATGTTAACAGTCGCAGTGATCGATTCAAAAAGTATCTATTAAACCACAGTATGTAAAAGACCGCAAACCGAGTTATATGAAATCAACAATAAATCATCGTTACTCCAAATTATTCTCCGAGTTTCTTTCAAGAATGTCCTCGGTAATAAGAGGACATTACATGGCGATCCTGCCAGTGGAATCATAGTGGACGTTAAGTGGAAGTATCCTGACCATTAGAAGAGATGGGCAACACCAAGTCGAGCACTCAAGACTTACACGAAAGCGGCGTAGTAAACTCCAACTTCATTGTTGAGAACCAGGAGTACAACGTCACCAAGGATGTGAAATTCGTACTGTACGCGATCCTAGGACTCCTAACTGCCCTGTTCCTGCTAAAAATGTTCCAAATGTACCGCAGAAACGTCAAAAGGAACATACAAAGAGGATACGCGATTTCCACAATGACCATACCGCAAGCTGTACCGGCACTCCAAGGCATCCAACGTTTCCCACTGGCACCAGCTCCAGCACCTGCACCGGCACCAGCTCCCAGGCAGTACCAGGACCCGCTCCAAGACCTTTAGGCCAGCACAACAACCCAGACATTAGCTGCACCTCAGGAACTCACAAGTCAGTGCGTCAGTGGTCAGTGTTAGTGACAGTGTAGTCCGCCGATATGACACCCGTACCCCTATAGCTAAAAGGAATGGACAATAATGTAAGTTTTGCATTTTATTCTCTCCCATGCTTAGCGAATATAATAATTGCAAATTGCGTATATACAAGCACTTTAATATACTATCTTATCCCACGTAAATCTAAGCTAAAATTAAATAAAAATCATCTAGACTAAGGATTAATTACAACTTAATTATGCTAAGAACTAAGATATAAACTTGAATCTTGAATTATCGTAAAATTTATAACTACTTTGACTTTGCTGCTCACTAATTGCTATTATGAGTTAAACGATTATGCGACAATTTTACGTTTCCCACCCTTTACTCCCGTAATATTACTCTAGAAACATTTCAACAACTAACAAACAATTCAGACGAAGAAAATTAAACCTCAAATATGTCTCTATCAAACATTGAATTTTTCAAGCTTGCCAGTCAAATTCTTCCAGCAGAATTTGATGGCTCACCAAACAAACTCCGTGCATTCATAGATGCACTAGAATTGCTGAAAACAATCTCCAATGATCATGGCCCCAATGCCATTGCGTTCGTTAAGACTCGCTTAACGGGCAAGGCGAGGGACCTTATTACAAATGAAAATACCTTAGACAATATAATTCTTAAACTGCAATCAGGAATTCAAACTGAAAGTTCTCAGTCGCTTGCAACTAAATTATCTAACTGCAAACAGAACCACAAAGACATTAATGCATACGCGGCAGAAATGGAGATATTGGCGGAAAAACTTCAAAAAGCCTATATAGCTGAGGGTGTACCAGTTGCGGTGGCGACCAAATACGCCACTGAACATACAGTACGAACCATAATCAAAAATACAACATCAGAGAGAGCTAGTATAGTAATGGAAGCTGGAAATTTCTCCACCATCCAAGACGCTCTCACTAAATTCATAAGCGTTAGTCCAACACAGCCAACATCTTCGTCTAGTATTTTCTATACACGAAATCAACCATCTTTTTATCGTAATAATTATCGTGGTCGAGGTAATCATAACAATAATAATACTCGCAACAATCGTGGTGCGATAAGCTCGAGAGGCCGCCAAAGCCAAGGTCAAGGGAATTTAAATAGATCCTATTATAACTATCGCGGCAGTCAACGAATCCGCGGCAGTGGAAATCGTTCACGAGGTCACGGAAACCCGACCCGGGTATATAACCTTTCATCGGAAAACAACGATGAAATGGAACCCGACCAGGGAAACGGCCGAGACCCCCAGTAACGGAGGTTAAGGGAAAATCTGATGCGAATATTTATCATTTTGATCTCTCATTTTCAAATTCAATCGTACTTACTACTGCTATGTCCCATTTAGACTGTTCATTTCTAATTGACACTGGGGCAGATATATCCATATTTAAACAATCAAAATTAGACCCCAATCAAATTTTAGATGAGTCAAATAAAACAAATATTAAAGGAGTAACAGGTGGCGCAGTACAATCATTAGGTACAATGAGTACAAAAATTTTTCTCAAGGGACATGAAGTAAAACACACTTTTCAGATAGTCCCATCCGATTTTCCCATACCATCAGATGCAATACTAGGTCGAGATTTTATTACTAAGTACAAGTGTATATTAGATTACGATAATTGGTGCATGACAGTTCAAGTAGGACGCAAGAAGTTACAACTCCCAATTTCTAGTGGACCCGACGACGAGACAATAATCTTACCACCAAGATGTGAAGTTGTTAGACCTGTCCCTAAACTTAAAACATTAACAAACGACGCGGTAGTAACTAATGACGAAATACATCCAGGTGTATTCATAGCTCGAACGATAGTCTCAAACAAATCTCCACTCATTAAACTACTAAATACAAACGACAACCCAGTGACAATAAAAAATATTAAAGTCAACACAACTGACCTACGCAACTTTCACATATACAAACTAACAGACGATAACGTCGACCGTTTAGACAATTTCCGTAAAGAAATCAACACCGAGGGAATACCGGATTACGTGAAGGACAAAGTGATGTCACTTTGCGAACAATACACGGACGTTTTTACATTAGATTCTGATTACGTTACTGTCAACAATTTCTACAAACAAAAATTACGACTTACAGACAAAAAACCAGTATATGTAAAGAACTATAGATCACCGCACACTCAAAAAGACGAATTAAACAGGCAGGTAGACAAACTTTTGCAACACGACATTATAGAACCATCAGTCTCGGAGTATAATAGTCCAGTTCTTCTATACCAAAATCCGTTTTTCTTCACGAGTGACTCATAGTCCCACCAAGTTGCGAGTGGCACACGCAAAACTCATAAAGTCACATACCTAAGTTAGCGCGATTTGCCGCTTTAGCAAATTTCCAACGTAAAGAGAGAGACAGAGAAAAGCGTAGTTGCCAAAATTTAAAAATCCGCTGTATATAACATTGGTCGAAGCCCGTAAAATGGCAATATCGAGAAACTTGATTACACAGTGAACACGTGGTCGGGGCACAGTGTCGGTGCCCGGCGAAATACGCGCTAGTCAGTACACGTGTGATATTCGTTTTTATTTTTCATTAGGCAATATTTCTTCCAGTCATCTGATTTCTGTAGTAGCGCTATAATTATTTCAATATTATAGTTGCAAACTAACTTTGTTTCATTCCATTAAATGATATAACTTCGATTATTTACATTTCGAAGACAAAATGAAACATACACGCCCATGTTTCTACTTTCCCCTCACTTCTTCTTCGCGCGGAGGACTAATTGATTCCAGGTATTTACTCCGAATTGAATCGACACTCGGGTATAGTTCCTAAAAAATCACAAAATGGCGAAAAAGCGTGGCGTTTAGTTATTGATTACAGACAGCTTAATAAAAAATTATTAGCCGATAAATTTCCTTTACCACGAATAGAAGATATTCTAGATCAACTAGGAAGAGCCAAATGGTTCTCAGTGCTAGATTTGATATCTGGTTTTCACCAAATCCCACTCGACGAAAAATCTAGAGACGTAACTTCATTTAGCGTAGATGCTGGATCTTTCCGATTTAAGAGATTGCCTTTTGGTTTGTCAGTTAGCCCAAATAGCTTTCAGAGGATGATGTCAATAGCTTTCGCAGGCATTACTCCAGAAAGAGCATTTTTATACATGGATGATCTGATTGTTATTGGCTGTTCAACAGACCACCACTTGTCAAATTTGCAAAAGGTGTTCGCAACGTGTCGAAAATTCAATTTAAAACTTAACCCGCGCAAATGTCAATTTTTTCGTAATGAAGTTACATATTTAGGCCACAAGATAACCGATAAAGGTATTCTACCCGACGAAACGAAATATGACACCATCAAAAAATACCCCGTACCGACTGCAGCGGGCGAGGTCAAACGGTTCGTCGCGTTTGTAAATTATTACCGCAGGTTTATCAGAAATTTTGCAGAGTTAACAGCACCTTTAAATCAGCTTACGAGAAAAAACGTGAAGTTTGAATGGACCAAGGAATGTCAAGATTCTTTCATCAAATTAAAAGCAGCACTAACATCACCGCAAATCCTGCAATACCCCGACTTTTCGAAACCATTCACAATAACAACAGACGCCTCAGGCTATGCATGCGGTGCTATTCTCTCTCAAAATTTCAATGGAAACGATCTACCTATAGCCTACGCATCCAGATCATTTACTAAAGGCGAATCACACAAGCCCACAATCCTCAAAGAACTGACCGCAGTACATTGGGCAATAAAATATTTTCATTGCTACATTTTCGGAACTAAATTTACAGTCAAAACAGATCACCGACCACTTATCTACTTATTTTCCATGAAAGACCCAACATCTAAGTTAACGCGTATGAGATTGGACCTCGAAGAATACAACTTCGACATCCAATATGTAAAAGGCGAACAAAACGTATGTGCAGACGCCTTGTCACGCATCACAATCGACGAGCTTAAGTCCATAGCAAAAAATGTCAGTAATGTACTAGTAGTAACTCGATCAAAGTCTCGATCTTCCGACCAGCCCCAAAAGAGTAACAACCCCGTAAATAATGCAATCACAGAGCCCAAAGTTTATGAGGCCCTTAATAATGCTGAGGTAATAAAAATACCACTATTAAGCTTTCAGTTAACGCCCACACATCTAAGGATGTCACTGAGGCATAAGGGTAGGTTCATCGCGCGCAGAACCATCCCAGTCGCTAATGGCAGAACAGCTCTAGCGCTAGTTCTGCCTGAGCTAAATAAAATAGCCAGCGATATGAAAATAAAAAAAGTTAAACTGTGTCTTAACGACCAAATTTTCAAGGAGTGCACTCCAAATATACTGAAAGAGGAAAGTAATCATTATTTAACAAAAGTCAGCATCATACTCATCAGGGCTAGGCAAAAAGTAGAGACTAATGCGGAAAAACAACACCTAATAAAACAGCATCATAATGATCCGCTGCTGGGTGGTCATAACGGTCAAAAAAGACTTCTGAAGAAGCTTAGATCTACTTACATTTGGAAAGGCATGTCACGAGACGTTGCAAACTTTACACAACAATGCCACCAATGTAAAATAAATAAAAGTAAAATAAGAAAACCCGAACCATTAATATTAACACCAACCCCACAGCAACCGTTCGATATTGTGTGTATAGATACAATCGGTAAACTCCCAACAACCATACAAGATAACAAATATGCTATTACGGTTCAATGCGAACTAACAAAATACGTAGTAGTTATCCCTATACCCAATAAAGATGCCAATACAATCGCGGAAAACTTAGTAAAGCATTTCATCCTAATATACGGACCAATGAAAGAAATTCGGACAGACATGGGAACCGAGTATAAGAACCAGGTGCTCGAGAACCTGACTCGATTACTCGGTATATCCTACAAAATATCTACAGCATACCACAGCCAAACAATCGGAGGCTGTGAACGTAATCACAGAGTACTGAATGAATTCCTTCGAATGTATATCAATGAATTTCACAATGACTGGGATAACTGGATACACTACTACGCATTTTGCTATAATACAACACCAAGCACATACCATAATTACACACCTTTCGAATTAGTATATGGCCGACAGGTTCATCTGCCAGATACTCTTCGAAACAGTAAAATAGAAACATGTTACAATATCGATGCGTTCGAACAGGAACTCCGATACAGATTACAGTACGCTCACTTACGAGTAGCGCAACATCTTGAAATCTTGAAAAACGAAAAAGAAACTCAAAAGTAAACATAAATTCGAAACCATTAAATATAAATCCCGGAGACCTAGTAACCTTGACAAACGAAGGAAGACGTAAATTTGATCCATGGTATAAAGGACCATTTGTAGTTACCACAGTAGAGGATCCGAATTGCGTCATCTCGAATGATGAAGGAAAAACAGCGAAGGTTCACAAAAACCGTGTGCGTCCATACGGCCCCGCAACGGACGCTCAAGAAGCTTAACCACTATAAAAAAAATAAATATATATGTAATAAAAATTAATTTAACTAATAAGCTAATAATATAATATATAAATCTACCTACCATTCCATTTTCTCTCCTTTTCTCTCTCTCCTATCCTTAACGTAAGCATTATAACCGACGAATAAGGAACGCTGACTCGAACGAATTTTTATCTACATTTATCAAACACAAAAACAATCTGATATAAGTTAAGTTTCGACATAGCATTATAGCATACATACCTAAGTAATAGTTACAACCTCCTTTGCAAATATAATTAGTACAATAACACTGCACTTTGCACTTAACACCATTAGTATTCATTGACCCAGTTGTTAAGATAACCTCTAAAAGTTCTGTACCCCAAAGCAACGCAATTATTAAAGCATGGAGAGCAAAAAGTGCAGAACGCAGAATTCGTTCTCAACCCGAGACGAACGTCGTTTAACACGTACAATGTTACGAAGTCTCGCAATAAAACAACAATCTTATTTCGATTGTTGTCAATTCTCCCTTTTTTTTTTCTTTTTAATAATTTTAATCTACATTTCATATAATATAATAATAGATTTAATAATTTTTAACAATTTCATGATGTATATAACTCAATATTTTAACATTTGTTTATACTTAATATATCTACCATCTTTATATAGGATAATCACGCATTTTTATGGCTTATTGCAGCTCTTTACTCGAGGTCAAGTAGCTCTCGCAGACTCCGCGTCAATATCGGAGTCCGCTCATTTAGGAGGGGTGGTGTAATGCCCTTCTATGACCTCAAGTAAAAGACACTTAATTAAGTACATTAACCTATCGTTTATTTCACAAATAGCTAAGTACGCATTATCGAACTTAGCAATACCTACGCGGACAACGACAATCGCACATCCGTTCAATACCATATTTCCAATTATGCTTTGTCAACAGGTGACTGAACGAAAGGCAGTTCACCTGTAGATATGCGATCGTCAGTTGAACGCTGAGTACTCATGTTAACAGTCGCAGTGATCGATTCAAAAAGTATCTATTAAACCACAGTATGTAAAAGACCGCAAACCGAGTTATATGAAATCAACAATAAATCATCGTTACTCCAAATTATTCTCCGAGTTTCTTTCAAGAATGTCCTCGGTAATAAGAGGACATTACAGTACCACCACGAAACTCGACGGGAGGTAATATTGATAATTGATAACTGTACCACCACGAAACTCGACGGGAGGTAATATTGTTGACTGTACCACCACGAAACTCGACGGGAGGTAATATTGATAATTGATAACTGTACCACCACGAAACTCGACGGGAGGTAATATTGATAACTGTACCACCACGAAACTCGACGGGTGGTAATATTAATAATTGATAACTTTACCACCACGAAACTCGACGGGAGGTAATATTGATAACTGTACCACCACGAAACTCGACGGGAGGTACCTACTCACAATTATTGTTTTTTTTTTTAATTTTTTTTTGTTCTTATTATTTGTTCTTCTGATTACATATTCTCACAAACGCTCACAAGGCCATTGCCGCAAGGTCACTCACCCACTTATGCCTCAGAGTCCTCAGAAAACTCTCCAGGCCAAAGTCTCAGCGAATCTTCGGCCACTACTCGCTTGTGGTTCGCCAGTAAACCCTTCAACTGGAACCTGTCGTTCGGTAGTACTGCCGCAACTTCAAATGGACCTTCATACCTTGCATCTACTTTAGCCAGGTGTGAATTCCCTGACGGATGGTAAACAAGCTCGCCTACGCCTATGAGCTTTGGATCTTTGTCGAATAAGTTTTTCGACAACTGGGCCTGCTTCTTCATCCTTCCGTATGCCAGGTTACAGTTTTGTTCTAAATTACTATTATTCTTCGTTATTTCTGAAAAAGATCGCATTAATGCTCGTATATCGGAAGAACTATCATTTCGCCCGGTTAACAAATAAAGAGGTGTGGACCCTGTTGTTTTTTGCACACTTGTGTTCAATGCTGTTTGCAATTTACCAATTGCGCTCGCCCATTCTGATTTATTATCAATTTCTGCTCGTAATTGATCTAGAATAGTTAAAACCTATCCTTCTACTTGGCCATTGCCACGAGATGCATTTTTCGCAATTAAATGTTGTTCAATATTTAACTTAGCTAGTAACTCTTTGACAATACTATCGGTAAAATTCGTATTTCTGTCACAAATGAATTTTTCTGTAATGCCAAAAAAATATTTAAATAAATTTCTAATTGCTTACAAGTTTCCTGACCTAAGTATTGAATTTGTGATTCAAAAAAATCGACATTTTTGAATATTTCATGAAAAGCCTGCACCTGTAAGAGCAATCATAACGCGATTTAATTTTTCCATACCTTCAGCGACCATTTTAGACGCAATTAAAATATTGTCTAAATAAATTTATTACTTCCGTTCTTTTGATGAACCAAAACTATTGGTTTTTCAAAAGGTCATCGATTATATTTTTAACTTTTTCAAGTTCAAACAACGCCATACGATACGGGTTACGACAAATAATTTTATCCTCCTTCAGCTTAATACTTAACTCAGCTGTTCTTATGGCGGTGACTGAATTCCCGGTTGTAATATAATCTTTAAATTTCAAGAGCAAGTTGCGTAAACATTGGGCGTCTTCAGATTTCAATGGCGTGTTTTTACTTTCTAACAAATTCGAAATATTATAAATCTTTAAACTGTGTAGTAAATTTACTAACCAAATTAATACAAAAATAGTTAATGTTACTTTTTGGTAACCTGTTTAACTGTTATAAAACAATTGTCAGCTGTATGACCCAATTTATGGCAAAAAGTGCATTTAGTCGGATGTTTCGGATCACTAGTCGAAAACTTATTTGAAATGGAGGTACTTGGCCGGGACTTATTACAATTTTTGCTCAAATGTCCCGGCGCGTTACAATTGTAGCACAATTTTGTCTGTTTTATTACCCTCAAATGAGTTAGGACGTTTCAATTTATTAGGCGGTACGTAAGTTTCATCTTTCATTTTATGATTATTTAGCAAAACTAATGATTCAGAAGTTAACTTTACGTTGCTGTTAAAAGCAGCAATTCGAACATGAACATCTGAAATATCGCCGATGACGAGCTCTAAAAGTTGATCTTCGGTCAAATCAAAACCTAAAGCCTTTAACAAAGAAATTTTCTTCCTGGCATACTCACTGTACGAAGTAGCGGAACGACTGGTGTATAGGCTAACTTTTCGAAATTTTTCGCTCAAATTTCTCTTGGGAGGATACATGTTGGAGATTTCTACCTTGAAAGATTCCCAAGATTTAACAGCTGGCTGCCACATGGAGAACCAATCCTTTGCTTCTCCTAGTAGACCGCTGGCTGCCCTGGAGTACTGCTCGTAATCTGACCACTTGAAGGTTGTCCCCAATTTCTCGATCTCTTCGCACCACCTGGCGGCTCCATGGTCGGCAAGAAGTGGATCAAATTGAGGAATCGCAATTGGTGTAGCAGGAGACGAAGGTGTGGCACTCCCGTCCTTCATCTCTTGTAGGGTGGCGGCCAAAACCCTCGTTAACTCCTCCATGATGTCGGTTTGCACTCGGCACTCGTCACAATCACAAGTTTTAGTTTTTAACTTGTTAATGTTTTTTCTTTAAACGTCTTGGCGGATTGGAATCGAATCCGAATCCCACTTCTGATATGATCGTAGGTACGATCAGGTATTAATTTTGAAAATAAAAATACCTTTAAGAGATCGCACGTTTATTACAGCACAAGTTGCTTCTCACAGTAATAAACGACGACTGTCGTTCCCGACCCGAGAGACAAAAGTTGCAAAATAGACAATTTGGATTCGTATGCTAAATTCTACACAGCGAAAACAACGCTAAATCCTTGGATCGTCCGTGGGCGTCCAGAGTGGCCGACTTTTTCGGGACTCCTCAAATTACATCTTGAGTTTCATCAATCGCGCCGCTCACATATACATGTTCGTATAAAAACATTATACGCAGGAAGAATAGACCGTAAAAATACGCAAATCGTTCCTCCTCTACAATAAAAATCCTCTTCTTATTCCCATTGAGCACAAAGACCTGTTACTTCTAAGAACGAAGCATATGCTTGACTTGCAAAGCGAAAATCAAACTCTCAAGCACATGCTACCCATCAACTTTTTTATCGTTACATAATTTAATAACACCATTTTTTTATAGCGACCTTCGCCGTTAATTCGCTGAGAAGGTTCCGATCGTAAAGAATCGCCCTGAACTGTTATAATACTCTCCTATCGGTTCCGAGAGCAGGATCTCAATTTAAAACGGTAAACCAAGACCAGATGTTTTAATTCGCAACGTCAATAAAATTCGTAACATTTATATTACGCCACTATATCGCGGATCGTTATGGTCATGACATAAACGAATTCTTCGGCTATCGCCCGGTGTGCGAAACAATTCCCGAAAAATTCGCCGACTAATAGATTAATCGTTAGAACGGAAGAAAAGTGTGTAAATAAAATGTGATACCGTGTTTGTTTTTGGGACATGAAAATAAGCTCGTATGCATATTTCGGAATACAGCCGGTATGTAGGTACGAAATCAACGCGGTCCCGATACGCCGGATGTGCGAAAATGCGCCAAATAAACTTTCTAGGAAACAAAAACAAACAATAATTCGAACAGTCAAAACAGATCGATCAAGGTTACTTGTGGGGATTTTGATCTATTTAGATACCTTTTTACGTTTTCCGATAAGCCGGTAATTTTTTGGATAAATAGGATGTAATAAAGGAGTTTCTGGAAATCGGATGTTTATCACCATCGACATACGCAAGTTTGGGTATTGTTGAATGCAACAATATCCAATTTCGTCATATCTCCGATAAGCTAACGCGAAATATTATTAGGACACGATTAAAATAACAGTACTACTATTCAGACAAACTGGACGATTTTTGATAACCATGCTTTTAAAATTTGAATTGCTGATTATATCATTAAACATTTAGAACGTAATATAGGACAGTTAATGCGAGAAACGAATTCGCGTGTTGATTTAATCTAAACAGTCCGCGGCGTTGTCTTGCGTCAATCACAACATGGAAATGGGCGATACTACCATTAAGTACCAGATAGCTTAATTACGAATGTAAGAATAAGATAAGATAGTAAGATACAGGATAATTATGTAGTAGGGGCGAATTTGGCTTAAAAACGTTGACGTACTATAATTCTTGAATTTTCTAAAACGTTGACGTACTATAATTCTTGAATTTTCTAACCGCTACGTTTTTAGAGTATATGGCTATTTTTAATATCATCTTACGCTTTAAATCAAATCATTCAATATTAGTCCTACGTCCTTACGTTCTTGATTTGAAATGGAACCTTAACGACAAGTACAAATAATCCGGAATACAATTTGAATATACATATTATTTGTATACATCTTCGAAATCGCCCTAAATCTGATCACGTAGCCACGTACTTTCCTCCTCTACGATAATAATAATGTCAAGATTATCAGTACGTGTACTGTCTACTTTTATCACTCATAACCTCATTCTAGACAATTTTTCGATAACATCATCTGTGACGCAATCTTCATCGTTTTTATTATTACAACACGGCAAACATTCGTTCGGATAAGACATATTCGAAAGAATTCAATGTTTACCGAGAATTAAACGAATACGTAACGACTTCGGGATCATCTTTTCCCCGATGACAGATTTGTTCGATAACTTTTCAGTCAGATTGGTAATTTACATGTTTAAAGATCGACGATCAAGGCTGCAAGTTAATAATCACATAATAATGTTTATTGTTCCAATTATCATATTACAACATGAAGTATGAAACGTCACAAGGCAAACACACTGCCAGCATGTGTATAAGAAAGCTATAAATTACAAAACGTTTAAGTATAAATTTATATGTATGTCAAACGACACAGAAAATATAACTGGCAAAGAGAACAAATGAAATCAAAAGTGATTTATTTGTTTTGCTGTTCAATTTTTTACTATGAAAGCGTTGAAGTAGAATGTCAAAATTCGAATGGGGCGCGGTTTTACAACGCCTATTCTGACTGATGGAGTGCTTCTGGCTCAAAGTTCTTAAGTGGAGTAGTTTTGGAGTTATGGGAAACCGAAGTTGAAACAGTGTGAAGAGAAATGGAAAGTTCACCGTTGTGAAATATTTCATTTTTCTGTGCTAAAAAATCCATAAGACAAATATTAATTTCTAGCCATTTAATACGATTGCCAAAAGTCATTACAGTGCATGGTTATATGTTGTGATTTGTCATTTTACATGGACACATGGATTGTACCCAATTACCTTAACTTTTAATTGAATAGAGACCGCTTCCATGTCGATGGTTATGTGTAATTTTTAAGTGACGATCGGAACGCTGATCAGAATGGACGGTAAGCTGACGGTAATTTCACGTTTCAGCAGTATTCGGGAAACATAATTAGTATATGCAACATTTGGGGGTCTATCATTAGTATTGGAACATTGATGCGAGAACGTGACGCATTCCTGAGGACAATATTCGACCAAGCGGTTGGAGGTGCTCGGGGAAAATTCGGAGAAACATTAAGGAAAAACACAAAATTGTAAAGTACGTCGAATTAATTTTTACTTCAAATTAAAAATAATAGCGAGTTATTAAGGTAGTAATTATTAACAGGATTCGGTCGTTAAGTGGGCAGGATTCACTTAGGTATATCGTGGTAACAAAAATTTACGACCAGAATGATCTACGGTATTATTTGTCCTTGTTACAAATTATTACATATCACGCCAAGTGAAAAGACTTAAAAAATAATTCTATTAATTATAATGATAATATACAAAATATATGCGCACTGTCACCAGGACAATGATTGACATTAAGTTTGTTAAAACACGCTGAGACACTAATTTATTATTGACTAACATTTATTTTATTTTAAATCAATTTCGATTGATTTGCAAGAAAACCAATCACAATTCCTGTACTTGCAAATTCAGTCTGTGGCACCGCAAGCACTATTTGCACTATTAACGAATCGATAAAAGCCAATCAAGTGTCGTATTTTCGGTTTACAGAGTGGTTACATGAATGTATTCTGCATATTTTATTGGCACTTAAACATTAAATTAAATAACACCTAACACCACATTGGCTTTGGTGATTGAACTGGGAGTAACGCTTATAATTAAGGGAAACATGTCTAAATGGGTGGTTGTTTTGGTCACCCCTGGCACATTTAAAATAAAAAATTACCGCAAGAGAGAATTTCATATGTAGAGGCATAGTTATTAAATTTCAAGGAAAATGTAAAGCAATATGAACAATTTTCCTGAATGTTGCTGAAAATTCCGAACAAACTAAACTGAAAGAGTGTTTTAATGTTCAATCTTAATCGTTGCGAAACTGTAGATTTAGGTACTGACAACACTTAAATGTTTTAAATTTATTAAAAATGGCGATGTGTAACATCGTAGGACTTTCTCATATGGCCAGGCCCAATAGTCACGGCAACATTATTAAAGTGCTCTTTAGAAAAAAAATTGTTCAAATAAAAGTTGTGGCCATTAGTTAGGTCGGTACAAATCTAAAATTTGGTAGGAATTGGTAGGGCCGTTTTGGAGAATATTGAGAAAAACTGAACATTCACAAGAGTAAAGGGCCTTTCGCAGAAGATCAGTCAAGATAACTACAACGGCAATCAATAAGAATTGAATAGTAAAGTAAATATACAAAGTTTTAAAAAGTTGGACCAGTTTTTGAGATAATCCAAAAAAAAAAACTTAAAATGACAAGAGTAAAATGTCTTTTGCCCTTAAACTGATTCTGATGAAATTTATGTGGTACCTAGCGACTTTTCAGGGAACCCAGCCTAAATTCAAAATTTCAACTTTCCACTATTTATAGTTTCTGAAAAAAAGTTAACCACAAACACCATACATATACACACATACAATACATACATACACAACAGACCGTTTCTACAGAGTCGCAGTATGGCATAAACATAAGAGCGAAAGAAACGCCATATATTTCTCGTTGGCTAAACAGAGAAAGAACTTTTGCGACGTTGCTAGCTCGCGAAACATCACAGTCATCGCCACACTCTACCGGATCATTCGCTGTATAGCCTCAGACGGGAATATTTGGAATGGGTTACGGACAACGTTGCAAAACTTCCTTCTCTGTCATATTAACGAACTACTATTAGTTTCTCTTTCGTTCTTGTTGATTTCGGACTCTGCATTTCAATAGAATAGGTCCGTATATACACAGACACAGACATGTTTTCAAAAACGTGTTTTTCGAACTCAGGGGACCTCAAAACATCCAGAAATATGAATATCTCAAATTCCGAAAATCAGCACGTTTACAATACTTTTACTCAGTACTTTACTTACCCTTACCTACTCATCACAATACTCTTATTCTCTTATTATATGGGTACCCCTTAAGAGAAAGTTAAAAAATATTACAACTGGCCCAAAATCAAGCAGTTGAAAAATTCAGAAACATTTCTAGATACTTTCAGAAAAAACAAAGTACCTATTGAAATCAGCTTATAGGGATAGATTCCTTGATTACCTATTTACTAATTAACATTTTTCTTCTCTATGGTCCAACATATCGCTGAATCGTCCTAAACTTGTAACGTTATTTTTTTGAGAGGCGGCCTGAATCGACAACCTTAGCCAGTTAATTGGAAATTATTTAAGATCCCTGGATATGCAACCAACTTAGCTCTTTACTTAGTAACTCTACTTAACTTTATATTCACACATTTTACGTAATTCACGTCCCCGGGAGCCAAACTGACCTGTTGACATAGCTCGGTTGCCCCTAAGGCCAACAGGAGTCAGGTAATAAAGGTAAATGTAAATCATAACCTCTAACAGGCCACATGTAATTCAATACCAGGGAATAGGGCCGATGTAACAGGACTAGTGTCGCCAGGGGATAGGGTGTATTGTTGCCCCATTAAGGGCTAAGTTATTAGTTTCGTATCCCTTCCCTTGTGAACACATTTCTGGTTCGTGAGAGGTTATGCGCGGTAACTAGTTTAACGTCAGATAAGGCTCCGGGAGAATAGGTAGTTATACAAGAACGAAGTTATCTTAACTAGGATTGTGTGGACTAAGTAGGGAACAGGTAATCTAGGAATTTTAACCTCCAATTATAAAACGTAATAAGTTGCCAATAATAGAACTAATGTACCCGGAATGTCTTCACAGGGGATATTATAGATTATTGCGTAGTACATAATGAAGGGTTGAGCCCTCAAGTGATCTCCCATCCTCTGTGAACACATTTTTGGATGAGAGGTTAGATTCAATAGGAAGATTCGGCTTAAAATGTAGTACAAAGTATTGGCGACTTTTAGGAATACATGGTGAGACCCTATAGTAACAGTACCAAAGGAAATAGGGATAATTTGATTAATTTCTATCTATTCCTAGAAGTCAAGGGTAGGCAACCAGTTATACGAGTAGTTTTATTTCGCTCATGCAGATATGTCTTTCCTTCTCTCACTTAATTCGGATTGGTTGACAGTTAGGAACATTTATTTGTATTGGTAATGAATTTTGTTAAGTTTATGGCCATACCTTCTAGAAGGTTCTTTTTTTTTGTAGAGAAGGAACGAGTAGTATAAAAGCGGACAGCTCCCCTGTTTTCGCTCTCTTATTCTTAGTCTCTGTTACCGGTTGCTCTTATTCTCTTAGTCTTTTACGCTCTTACTCTCCGTTAGTTCTTACTCTTGCCCTTTGTTAACGTTAGTTATTTTAGTGATTTACTCTCTGTCAATCTCAGTGATTCTTGCCCTCCGATATCGAGTGGTTCCTGATTCCGGGCGTGAGTGCGAGCGACAGAAAGTGGGACTCTCGCGAACATTGTGATCCCGAACCGGTTTTGCGTACCGAACCGTAACGTACCGTTACGTGAACGCGGTGTTCCGTCGGTTCGTTTCGCGCGCTGACAGGCGACAGCGAGAGAAAGGGGGTTCCTGTTTCCTGTTCCGACGGTAACCCGTCCCGCAGCGACACACATCCGAACCGAGCCATCCGAGGGACTTCGCATCTGTCGACAGGGGGGGCCCAGAGCCGTCCACGCCGTAGTCCCGCTACGACGCCAGAGCCGCCCTCGCAGTAGGACCAGCCACAACGACCGGGGACCTACGTAAGCAGCCCAGGGGTCAGTCCCAGCGACCAGGGACCTACGTAAGCAGCCCAGGGGTCGGCCACGACGCCAGAGCCGTCCACGCAGTTGGACCAGCCTCCAATCCAGGGGTCCAGAGACGACGCCGGAGCTGCCCACGCCGATAGCCGTACCAGTCCAACCACCCCAGTCCAGGGGGCCTACGCCGGCAGTCTAGGCAGTCCCTCGAGGGTCAACGGCAGCGTCGCCCCGTACCGGTCAGGTTAGGGTTATTAGGGCACAATATTTTAGTGGTTGCATATCCGAGAGTGGGGTACTATATCAAACTATAGTATATTAAATTCATTTATGAGAGTTGTTCAAGTTTTATTTTTCGGATTTAACCTCAACCTCTCTCTTGGATGCGAATAAGCCTTCGTAAAGGTAAGTGAGACATCTGATAGCTGTGAGACGGTATCGTCTCCTCTTAACAACTAAAGGGGAGATCGAAGTATCAGTCAGGGCCGGGCTTTGTAGTTGTTGGCGCCCTTCTTTCATCGCATTATTTGGTCAACTTGTAGTTCACCCACGACCACTCACCGACGAGTTGAGTTAGTCGGGCCCTGTGAGTAAGATCATCGAACGTCTTGTAACGTTAATAGAACTTAACGTTGCAAACTGCCTAAAGTTTTGTAACATTCCAAAGTGTTGTGCAATTAACCATCTACTTTATTGCTTTGGAAGGTTTTATTCTAAAATTCAAGTTGGAGTCTCGGTCCGCGATGCAGTTGTATTTAATCCGTCGCGTATTTTTGAAAAGTGCAGTTTTCACATTCGATGGCGATAAACGCGTTAGTTCCTTTTTGTTATCCATCATAGCCATCCCAGATCGAAAAATTCGCCAACGCCGTGTATCCCAATTACGACAATGCCAGAACACGTCCCCTGATTTATCAGCCGCCGGTCCTGATTAATTCCCTCTCACCTTGCGAACGTTCCCTGACTTTTGGCCGATTTCCCATCCATCCGTCGGATCACCAACGCCGATTCGATCACTCATCGGAAGCGTTTTATGTACCGTTTGGAATCTATCGGGAAAACCTTGCGCTTTCAATGTCTACCGCATGTACGATCGTAGGAAATGTGCTTTTTATACGTACACACGTACACGGTACGCATATGTGCGTTACGCAACCGGCGTTTTAATGCGGTGTAATAAAGTAGTTTGAGAACGTACAATTCAATGCCATAGTCGACGAGACTAAAACGAAATTCGTGAAAGTTTTTTTGGAGAATGGAGCCCATTCAAGCATTTGGAAGTAAAATCGTTGACGCGCTTCCTGAACTAAATTAAATAAGTTAATGAAATGTTACATACAAAAAGTGTGTCAAGATCAAAGGGTACAATGTATAAAAATTATAAAATCCAATATACGCACGAGTCCATCAACAAACTAAAATAATTCACAAAGTTTGAATAGAACTTTTGTCTTTCCTTGAAATGTTTAAAACAGTTTTAAAATAGTACATATTTTGGTACATATATCGCCGGTGCCTACTAAAAAATTATTTTTCTCTGTATGCCCGCGAAGAGTATAACTCCCAAAACATGTTCGCCGAAAAAAATAACTTTTTGACGAGTCTGCGAAAAAAATTATTTTCCTTTACATGCCCGCGAAGAGTACAACTCCTAAATGATTTGTAGCGAAAAACATTATTTCCCAATGTGTGACTGCGAAAAATATAATTGATGTTAATGCATGTGTCAACGAAGACTATAATTTACAAAAGTTTGCGGCGAAGAAAATTATTTCTCGGGAGATGTTAGCGAAAAAAATTATGCGAAGAGTATAACTGCTAACAAATGCAAAAAAAAAATTAAAGAAAAAAATCGTTTTTATTTGCGTGCCTGTCAACACAACCCCTAAACGATTTGTGGAGAGAAAAACTATTTCTGAACAGGTTTATATTTTCTAACAAATGTTTTTATGCAAAGTTTGTCTTTTTTAAATTGCGTAATAATAACAATGATACTAAGAAAATCTCTTTTCTTTTGGCTATATGTTATTAATATCAAATATACTATTTAAGTAAAAACATTCATTATCAAAGAAGATTATGAGTATATTTTAATACAAAATAGCAAAAATATGACATTTTAATTTTAGAATCAAACCCTATTTCTTTCAAACTTCTCTTTACAAAACCTTTAGGTACTCTAGTCCGGAAACATCAACAAACCTCTTTAAAAAGTCATAAGAAAAGTGCTTATATGCACTTCCATAATCTAAATTAGTCGTTATTATTAAAAAAAAACATTATTTGATATCATAGATAAATTTATTTTTAGTACAAATTTCAAAAATTAGATGTCGCTTTTTTTACTTTTAATTTCTCAAGGAGTTATTGTTTTTCCCACGGATTATTATGAATTATACTCTTCGCGGACACCCAAGCAGAAATATCTTTCTTCGCCGCCACTTATTAAGGAATTCTTTTTATCGCCGCGTTAGGAGTTATACTCTTCGCCGACTCAGAATCAGAAATAATTATTTTCGCTGACACTTATCGAATAGCAATTGTTTTCGACGAATACTCTTTAATAATAATTGTTTTCGCGGACGCATGAATAGAAATGACTTTATTCGCCGAAGCATGTCAAAGGGTAATTCTATTAGCTGACGCATTATTAAGAGTTATGCTTTTCCTTGGCATATAATTAAAAGTAATAGTTTTCGCCGCGTTTATTGAAAGTTATACTCTTCGCCGCGTCTTTCGGGGTTATACTTTTCGTAGGTACCGGCGATATGTACAATCACGAATATATATTGGCAAACGAGTTACATATTTTAATTGGAGAAAGATATCTACAGGAAAGAGTAAATCTAATATATATAAAGCTGAGAGGAGGTGGGCATGTCTGTTCGTCTGTGTGTGCCACAAACTTCGAAAAGTTACAGGAAGGAACCTGAAATTTGTCACATGCACAATGTATAGGCACACAACCGGCTGTAGAGATTAGAAAAACCCTGAAATTGTACTTGGCTACCAAGATATAAGGTATAGTTTGTTTATACCTTCCTTCGAGAGAGAAAGCGATATACATACATATACGAAACAATGCGTTAAAATGAGACGAAAATTTACTTTTTCAGATCTCAGATCTCAAGTCCGTCCCAGAAAATAAGCACTTTTGATCTTTTGACTCTTGATCTTTAATGAATACATCTACAATGAATACAAACAAACACATTAGCGAGAGGAGACAGTTTTTCGAAAACCTCGACAATGAAACAACTTTTTCGCATAACAGATTGGAGTAGTGGATCAATTAATATAACTGACATACCAACGACACTTAAAAATGAATGTATCCATATCTTCAAGATATTTTGAACACCATTTCCCATAAAAAATCCCATTACGCAATATCAGTAATACGTAATATCAGAATTCACCTGTGAATACGCGGCCCCTAATTGATCCGCCGCTGCGGCTAACCGAGGAGCGTGAAGTTAGTTGCAGCAAAGTGAAATTGGCGCAGGTACGACCGGCACGTCATCTTCGTCGGAAAAATCGTGAAAACACCAGGAAAATGAGCCGGAAAGTTGAAAATGAGTGCGAGGTGCAGTTTGTGTTTGTGGTGCTGGATATAGTGCGAGCCAGGGAGGATACAGAAGAAGAAATGTCACTAAAACAAAGAGTGAGGGTAGGTCGACTTTCCAGCGAAGCCCGGTAGAGTTGTTATCTGTATGTTCGAGTTTTAATTGTGTCAAGCGACGGGTGACGGTTGGTAATTACACATATTTGGCCAATTAACGTTACTAAAAACGAAACAACCGCATCCGAACCAATCACGCCAGATACAAAAATTCAAAGCAGAAATGGAACCTGCTCGACAATCCTCATTGAGACTGGCGTTGTTTCTCAAACCTAACACCACACAGCTAAGGAATCCTTTAAGAATATGTCCCAGATCCACACAAGGAATATATCACCTCAAAAGTAACAATGATTGAGGTATCTAGGTACCCGACTAGATAGTAAATGATCATGTTTGTGAAATTGTGATGAGCCCAATTGTGGCTAGTCATGTTTTATACGTCATCTACAAATTTTACATAAGTCTTATGAACACTTAAGATGCTGCATTCGACTGTGCCATCCAAAATATGTAGCCGAAGACAATGCAAAAAGTTTGTGCAAGCTCAATGTACAAAATTTATGCTGGGCACTATAATATGTACTAATCTATAAAAGAAGTTATTATGAAGCTAACTGAAGCAGAATAGTAGCGAACCAGATAAAACAGACATGCTAAACCTTAATTTAACATTTTTTAATACTAAAAAGGATTGACGAATGTATGAAGAATTCGTCACCCACTGAGTCCTGCCGTTCAATATTCAATGAATTGGGGATATTGACGATTTTTCTTCTTGAAGTGCCATACTCTGAAGAGCGTAGGCGACCTCTCGCACATACCTGTGTTGCGTATCAAACGTGTACACAGATATGCAGGACCAACGGCTTAACGTGTCTTCTGAAGCACTTTTTGAGAGGTTTTACACTAGGCAGAATACTCGCAGTGGTTTGCCATTGCCTTCTGCGAGGTGACGAGCGACTGAAATATTCGATGTACACACACCGGGGATTGAACCCGGGTCTCGTGAGTATGAGGCTGATACGCTAGCCTCCACACCACACTCGCCACATATTGGCGATCTATGACGAAATAATACACAAATTTTGAGTTTACTGGAATGCGCAAATCTGTTCCATGAGTAAAACTCTTAAATGCTGTTGCTTATACGTTGCAAACGTGATCATGACATGTCATGTTTGGTCGACCATAGGCATTTCGAAAAGGAGTGATTTTTAGAGTTTTTACTTAAAAAAACTGGTCTTAAGTGAGAAGTGGTTACAAGTAATGCTCCATTAGTCTTCAACTCGGTCCGCAAGTTTCAACCTCCCGAAAATGATCGAATATTTCCCTAGCTGAGAAACACGCCATAAGTGATATTAATTACAGGCAAACATAAAACTCGTAATGGAAAAATTATTTCCCGATTTTCAATTTCTGTGCGTCAAATTTATATCGCGATTTAGGACGGAAGCTCCCTCATTTTCCCGATCCCTGGCAGGATTCCATTCATAATTTTTGCATAGCCCCGTTCTCCCATCAATACTCATACGAAAAAGTAACCATTACGACCACTCGGGGCGCTCTTAATTTCATTTTTCCATTTCGGTAATGGACCATCGTTAATTCATAAATCCGCCTATGGATACATTACCGCCACTTCTCCTAATTTGCGAGTATTATTTTTCAGCGTACAGAAACGATTTTTCATTGGTTTCGTGTCGCCCGGGCGCATCCATTATTTAATATGCGGATATTGTATTTAGGGGTCTAGGAAAACTGCAGGAAAACACACTGATCGTATAGGAGATTTTCCGAAAACGAAAAAAAATACCCTGATTTTGAACTGGTACAATAATTTTATTTCAATTCCAAAAATGGCGATGTGTAACATCGTATGACCAAATATTCATGACAGCATTATTAAAGTGCCATATAGGGAGGTTTTAGATAAAAATGTTTCAAATAAAAGTTGTAGCTATTAGTTAGGTCAGTTCAAATCTAAAATTTGGTAAGAATCGGTGAAGCCGTTTTGGAGAAAATTGAGAAAAACTGAAAATTCACAAGAGTAAAGGGCCCTTCGAAGAAGATCAGTCAAGATAACGGTAACGGCAATCAATAAGAAGTGAAAGGTAAAGTAAATACACAAGGTTTTAAAAAACGTTACTCCAGTTTTTGAGGTAATCCAAAGAAACCTAAGATCACTAGAACAAAATGCCCTTTGGCCTTAACTGGTCTCGAGTTTACAGGGGACCCAACCTAACTACAAGATTTCAACATTCCACTATTTATAGTTTTTGAGAAAACGTTGACCACATATATCATACATATACACACATACAAAAAATACATACATGTTTCCAAAAACATGTTTTTCGAACACAAGAGGACCTCAAAAACGTCAAAAAATGTGAATATCTCAAATTCCGAAAATCAACGCGTTTACCTACAATACTTTTTCTTATTATATGGGTACATATGAGAAAGTAAAGATACCTACCTATCTCGTTACTATAGGGAGATTTTCGGTTTGTGAAAAATTTCAGTTTCGTTTTCCCAAACAAAAAAAGCAGCGAATGCTGAACCTACGTCTTATTTACTACTTCGGGCAATTTTCCATTCAGTCAACTGTTATTCGGGCAATTTTCCAATCGGGAAATTTAGCGTTCGGGCAATTGTTTTCAGGCAATTTTCCGGCTACCAGCTGTTAATAGGCCAGTGAGTGAGAGTGTCGGGTGTGAGACCGATTCTATTTTTAATTTAATAATGTACTGTTATCCGGAGCGGGCCTGTAAATATTCGCTAATAGCGAGGCGCTGCCACGCGGTTTGGAACTCGATTGTTTTGGTTGAATGTTCTGGAGAAAAATTCTCATAACAGGCATCTCGCAAGAAAGATCAAATAAGGTGAAATTACGATTCCTATTTTTAGGGTGCAGCAGAGCAAAATACGAGAAAAAAGATCAAAGGAACAGTGAACCAAAAATATACCCTAAAATTATATTTCCTATTTTAGCTTACTTTGGATGGAACATGGACGAAAACATAAAATATATAAAGCGAGTTGTGATATACCGACCAGAAGGTCTTCGTCGCACTGCACGCCTACACCTTGGAATTTTCCCAATTTTTTTTACGAAATTATTTCGATTTGCCCACCACATCATTTCCAAACTTCCTCCTCATATCTTCATTTGAATAAAAAAAAACTTATGCGTTCAGCTATATAAAATTCGAATTACGAAACGTGTGTCCTCGATATGCTCGCACACATACACACAGCCTCTCTGGACTGCCTAAATTTAAACTTCAGCTAAAATCGCATGCACATTCCGGTCGCAGTTTAATAATGCACAGCATGAAATGTACGTATATTTTTTCGATCTACATATGAAGAAAAATCGTAAGTCAAATAATTGAAGAGTGGTATATACGAACTACGAACAGGCTGAGCTAATAATAACGTAGTTAAAATGGTGGTCATTCGAATACGAATAGTATACTATACTCTAACCAGTAGCAATTGGAACACTGAATAAAATCTGATTTTACGGAGGACATTCGAAAACAGCCCGTTATCTCTATACAAAACCATAGGACTTATTTTTTTGCTTATTCAGAAACGCACTGGTATATTTTAAAATGCAGGTGTTTGTGTTCGTGCAGTCGCCCAAGTGAAATCGTATATGTGAATGTATGGATATCTACAGATAAAGAAATAAAGGGTCCATTGGGTCGCAAATTTTTTTTAAGACAGCGGCGCTTCGTTTGTATCTTCTTCTATGGAGCAGGTGTTTCGGTTCTTCGGCACTTATACTCGAGAAATCAGTGGTGTGTGTATGTGTGTGCCATTTATTTATGTTATTTGAATGTAAATTCATTGTTACGAGTTATTATCCGTAATGATACGCCCATGGACGACCAGGCGGCATGGCATTTCACTACTTAAAAAGCCATTAAGTGTTATGTTGCCGTTCCAGTTGAGACTGGACGAAGTATACACGGTGGAATTCATAGCTGTCCTGTTAAGATGGATTTTCACACAGACCACCGTCTCCCTGCTATGCTCGGACCGTGTCGTGTTCCTGTTACGTACAACAAGTGTTCCAATATGACCAACCAAGTTGTACAATTTTTGGTGGACAGGCCACGTGGAAACGCACACTAGTTCTAGCTATTAAAAATACATGTGACATAGTATTTTATAAGTCCATAGCTAACAACATATTCGAAGCAAGATTCAGATGCAATGTGATACAGTTACTTTATAATCCATTATCGATATGAGTTATCTGAGGAAAATTTCTATAAAGTAGAAACGTATCAGGTAATAACCCAGAAGAAATATTTCATTATTTTAAAAAACTACGGTATCATCAAGTTACAACATCATCGGAATCACGGGTTCACGTTGCGATTGCTTTCGATACAATGCCGAATTTAGAGGACTTGGAATCTATCCAATTAATATCAGTGCAATTTCAGATCAATTGTGTGCCATTTGGGATTTATTTCTACAAGCAGGATTCCGCATAACGACACTGCTTTCTTTATTAGATAAAGAAATATTTTTCAATTATGTACCACAGAAGAATGGATTAAGTGTAAATTAGATAAAGCATATAAAAAAAAGTCGAAATGAGGCACTCCGGGAATGACCGAGAGGGGAACATAATTTTATATACGGAGCTTTTCTATCGAAACGCATGGTGGGAAATCAACAAGAGCAAAAGAGAAACTAGCAGTAGTTCGTTAGCATAACAGAGAGGGACGTTTTGCAACGTTGCCGGCCGAGCAGGCAGTCCAACTCAACGCGTATCGCGGTAGCGTATCGCTTATACACTTTCGGATGTGTGCGGTACAGTGTGCGGAGCGGATGACTGTAATGTTTCGCGAGCTAGCAACATCGCAAAAGGTCGTTCTCTGTTTCGCTAACGAGAAATATATGGCCTTTCTCTCGCACTTATGTTGATTCCATCCTGCGACTCTTTAGAAACGGTCTGTATATGATATAATGATATATATGTCATGTACAGAAACGAATGGTAGCTAGCGCGGCGTCAATCCTAGAGCAGGCAACCAACAATACAAACAATTAATACGAGTTGCCACCAAACAGCTAGCGCGGCGTGATAATTGGCCGTCTAGATCGTTTGGCTTCTCGATGTTAACACGTCTCACCAATCCAGCGCTTCGAGCGAAGCCCGCGATAAGAAAGCTATGCTTCCAAAATATGTACTTAAGTTTCTAAATAATATGTGCATTAGGTACTTTCTTAAGCAAAAAAAAAACGGTCACCAAAAGCCCAAAATGAGCATCCCATGATAACAAATTAATAATGATAAAGATCTTTACATACAGTGTGAATCAGTAAGGAAAAGCACAGGAAAACATTAAAACGAGAATTTTAAGAAAAAGTAAAAGTTAACTCTAACAGAAATGAAGGATCACCCAAATCGTCTTACTCAAAAAAAGGCACTGAAGATCAATAAAATGAAAGTGACGACATTCTTTGTAAATTCGTGCATCAACATTCTTTACACTAAACTTATTAATAAGGATGATGAATATTTATACCTATAATGTCTTGAGGAGGATTTCTGGATTACCTATAAATAGGACTGAATAATTGAAATAAGGAAGGACCAAAAAAATCTGATACTTTATTAAAAGTTATGGCAACCCTTCCTATGTAAACACTAAAGCTAACGACCAAACTTTGACAAGCTAAAAACTACCCCTTAATAGTAGGTATTCGAAGTGTTGATGGGCTCCTGCTATCACGTACCTACACGTTTGCGCTCTTTACAAAGTGTCTCTGTAAAACTATACCACAACTAATGAGAATAAAATGTGAGGAGTTAACCAAACTTATCTCTACCCAAAAGTGCATTACTGCCTCGTTTTAAAGACTTTAAGAATTTAGAAAAAAATTTACCGAAAAAATGACTAACTTATTGACATGAAATTCGAGGTGTTAATTCTAAAATTTTAATATAAGCTGTTTATAAACAACCAAAAGGTGGCCATCCACATCTAAAGAAACTCGTATTTTAACTATCTCATAGAGGTACTCGATATGAGTACTCTCATGCATGTGACGTATTGTAAAGGTTATGGACATTTCTGAAAATTTTAAGGTCTTCCAAGTTGAAAAAACATGTTTTGAAAAGTGTCTGTGGTGCCTTTCTCTCGGATATAAAGTCCCAAACGGTTCAAATTTTTACAAGATCTCCCAATAAGCTTTGTATTAAAATCGGAAGGAATGAAGCGGTAGTTTACTGGAGTCATTTTTGTTTTTTCGAAATATTTTGTCGAACCTATATAATAAAGTTTAACACTATTTATGAGAAACAATTTCACTGAAGGGCCAGTTACACTTTTTGTTTTTTGATGTTTTCGAAATCCGCTTGAAGATTATTTTTTAAACTTTGAATATGTATATATGTATTCTACTATCGAATATTTATCATAAAGTTTAATAATATTTTTGGCTGGAGGGTACTTCACATTCCTCGTTGTTTTTTTTAAATTTTCTACAATCCCATTTCAAGATTTTTTTAAAATGAATATTTGTTGTACTACTGAACATTGTTATTAACATTGGGAAATAGGTCGAAGGAAACATGCCATTTTTAACAGGTTAACAGATTCCCATGAATCCGTTTAGTAATTTGAACATAATCAGATTTTCCCTTTTGTAAGATTTCCCCATGAGTAACAATTAACAAGAAATTAAAAATATATTATGGCCAAATTGATATTTTCAAGGGGATGGTGCTCAATACCAATAAGGTACTAATAATTACTTAAATGAAATCGTTCCCTGTACAGACTAGTATTTCCTAGAAAGAAACGAAATGCCAGTAAAATGTTGGTTTTCTCCGAATTAAAATAAAGCATCGCCATCATAAATTAGAAAATAATAATCTAATTAACTAGAGATTAGAGATTAGAGAACTAGATTAGTTAACTAAATATCTTTTAAGACACATTTTTAGTTATTGATTTCGGGTGAAATTGTATCAGATAGCGAAATGAAAGACTAAATATGACTACTTGCTACTCACCAATAAAACCGATAAAAAATACGACTTTCTTTAAAATTAACGATCTCAATTTCAGGAAAATAGCTTAAGTTAATCATATTTCTGCTGGTTTATGTCTTTTGACGTTGGATAACGATGCACTATTGGAAAAGCTAGGTTAAATCCGCACGTTTTGACCTCAGAAGCATGTGGTATCGTTTTCACAGCAATCACAGGAACACCCAGTCTATTAAACTCAAACCCAAACGTTTTAAATTTCTCCAATTTTTCCACCGTCGTGTTCACCCATAACGACTCAATTAATCGACTGTATCAACTAATATCGTGAACAAAAACGATATTAATTAATTCGATTTTCTCTACGCCAGAAATCTTCTTGGTTCGTTACACATTTCTGATGAATCTTCTGAAAAACCGAGTCGACTTTCTATTCCCCATTTTTTCCCTTTCCCTGAACGTTAATGGCGTCTTTTAACAGATCGACCACAACATACCGCCTTTTAATGGCAGTTCTTGTCCCGTAGAGAACACCGGCGAAATTAATTGACACGATCGGCGACGCATGACGCACGTTTCGTCAATTTCACACCGTTTTCAGGAAAAACTCGAAAAAGTTGTCGAAAGGCGAATTATTATTAATATTACGAAATCGAAAAATTTGATTTATTGCCTACGCATGGGTAGCTGTTCATTTGCCCGGGAGCCGGTCGATTTAAGCGCAATAATTAATTTTAATATAGGAATCGTACAGAACGATTACGAATTAATTTGTTATTTAAATTTCGACGTATTTTGCCGACTCGTTATTCGAACCGGAGGTTACAATAAGGTTATCAGATTTTTAACAAAACCTTATTTTTAGAAGTAATTTTAACCAAATTAAAGTCTATTAGTAATACATCAGGACAATATTAGGACATCTTGCAGAACTATTTGCCATCTTCCACATACTTAGTATTTCAGCGTTAAGCATTTCCTAGGTCGAAGTCATAACCTAGGTCAATTTGAAAGCGACTATACGTAACGCTTTTATGCTGAGCAGTTTTTGAAACCAACTTTGCCGCAATACCAAAATTTACAATTAGTATTTGCAAGCATTAGAGAATGGAAAGAAATGCAAAATTCACATCATTGCATGTGCATTATGCAAATTCTTGAAATAGGGCATGCACAAGGTATAATTTTGCATATACTACATCTTGTGAAATATGCTACAATACATACCTATATAATAACTTATGCTGACTGATTGACTAACCGAACTATTAGTCACAAACTTGAAGTTTAGAGCATATCTCTGTATCGTAATATAACGGGGGGAAACTTCTAAGAGAAAATTTTTATGTTTTTGAGTATAATTCCACAGTATGCTGTAACATTGGATAAATGCTAAAGTCAATGATTGAAAACAGTAGAGTCGATTCGGTAAAAGGAATTCTCCTTTGGGCAATTTCACGTATTGCCTTGCTTAATAATTATCCAAACCAAGGGGAAAAATCAGCGATGTGCTCTCCATTTTATCATATTTTCTTGTAAAATTCAACACTAAAAAATTATTAACAAAATTCTGGAAGCGGATTTCCGAAAAATTAAAAATCAATTGTAAACGTGCTTTGGAGAAAATTTTCCAAAAATGATATTAAACTTTTTAGAGGGTAAAATAAATATTCAAAGCTTAAGAAACTCTTGGAAGGAAGGAATTTCGAGAAAACTTGAGAAATGACCCTTTACTCCTTTATCTCGGTAGATTTTAATAAACACCATATTGGGATGTCGTGGTATGATAGGTACAAAGTTTCTGATTTAATCAACGAGAATAACACGTGTATCATATGCACAAACACTACACAAACAGCTTGAGTGAACAACTTTAAACAAATGAATGAAAAGTTTTCATTTTGATCAAATAATTACTTAAAATTGAGGATGTTATTTTTTTTTCTTATTTACAACGAAACTCTTATAACTATTGACTAACTTAAATATAAATTATTCACAGTCAGATTATTACAAAGAATATTAATATATGTCCAAAGTATTGTCATTTTAATTTTCAACATTAATAGTTATTTATTATACAAGCCGAACGAGCGATATGTTTGAACGAGCGCGCGGCACAGCCGCAAGCGCGTTAATATTGCGAGTTAAACGTTCATTGTATCCGCGAGTGTATTACAACGTTTTATTCAATTTTGCCATATATAAACTGACGTTTAGCGGAGTAAGACCAATTTTGAAGAGAAAATTGACAAGATGACAACTTCGTGCCGCAACCTTGACGACGACGAAAACAATTTTATATAAACATATAAAACGTCACTTTATACGGCAAAATTGAATAAAAAACTATTAATCCGCTGCCTAAATAAACAAAATAAACAATGACTTTATAGGTTCGATTTGACGTCAATAAACGTCAGTTTATATGGCAAAATTGAATAAAAGTAATTTACCTGATGGTTTCTTTAATATACCAGGAACCTATGGAAATCCATGTGCCATAGTTACATCAAAATATTTGATATATGTAGTACCGAAATATATTTTGTACGATTTTTTCAATCACCTACACTTACATGTATGAATTTACCTCTTTCTTCCTCTGAAAATAAACTCAAATGCGATACCTACTTTGCATTCGATATCGAGTTCATGTCGGAAAATAAAATGGATTATAAGGTATTGCCACTTTTTCGATTCGTTGTTTTGTATTGAAAATAGTGTTAAATTCACTCCCAAAAGAGTATCATATTGGTGAAAATATTCAAAATTTTATAAACATAGCTTAATATAGAGAATATAGAAGAACTACAAGAGTTAAATTACACTGATACTAAAGTTACAGATGAACTCAATTATGTATAAAAAAATTTAATTTGTTTCTCTAAAGACAAAATAAAAATCAAATAGACAAAAATACAACAAAAAATGAAAAACAAGCATTTAATCAATTTTTCATTTATGTACAACTGCAAGAAAACATTACGTTAAAATTTAATAATTTATTTTATGACCAGTGACTTTTTCTAAAAAAAATATCAAAATATTTAGTTTTCAATTGTTACTGCATTTTTCCCGGTATATTTTATAGCACAATTGCATTTCTAGCACGAAAATTGTAATTTTCAAGGACAACGACAAAGACATATTTCTCAGCAAATTTTTGCTTCAACATTTACTGTGCAGAGTAATTAAATAGTGATGTTTTGATTATTGAGATTCACAAACATTACGAATTCAGTCACAACTAAGTACTATTATAGTGTAATGTTTACTTTCTAATTTATATACACTATCCTAATTAAACACTACACACTACTTAATTTATCTTAAACTATTACTAAACTAATTTATATAACACACTTAACTATTTCCTACTAATTAACTTATATCGCTCTTAAATGTTAATTTATTTCACTGCTCCGTTTTTCGCTTGTTTACTATGTCGCGCTCACGTCTAATTCTAATCTCCTTCGTCCGCAGCGTTCACTTTTATAGCTCCCCATGATGTATCCCCGAATTTACTAGTATTTGCTCGATAATTCCAGGTCATTCCTTTCTCAAATTAATGTTTACTTAGATACGTCCGGAATGGTCTAGGAGGTCATAAATCACTTTTCCTTAAATAATAATCCGGGAACGCTCGGCACGGTTTTTAGTGCTCACCGCTGTGCTTAATAAGCGTAGCCGCGTTTCTTTGAGGAAAGCCGCCGAGGTCCGACAGGAGTAAACACATTTCGCTCTGCTGTTGGAACAGTGGAACAAATAAGACATAATTGAGAAGTTATTCGGTAAAATTGCACTGAATTATTTTTACAATGCATACACATTTTTCGAAAAACATGTTTTTTGGACTTTGGCGAGCTTGAAACGTTTAAAAATTGCTAATATTTCAAATTTCAAATATCGACCCTATTACAACACTTCTCATACCTACAAAATGTCGAGAGGAATCGAATTTTAAAAAAATGACGAAAAAACTTTAAAGTGCAGATTTAAAATATGTTCGATACGCTAAATAACCGGTCTCGTTAATAAAGTGCTTAAAATAAAACCGGACACACACATAAACTCTGCCTAATTATTTAAATACAAAAACTAATTAATTAGTACTTTGCAAGTATGTATATCTAATAAAGCTTTAACACTCGATTCGTTTTAATCCCTTCTATTAAGCAACTGCATATTTATAACTTTATTCTGAGCTTTTTCCATGCATATTGCAAGCATATTTTCATAATTTATTAGTGCACATATTCCACTCTCTGTAATCGACCTTCGATGTTAGTTTCATCCGGTACAGCACTTTAATACAGTACAATATGGATTTCGAGAATTTTTCGACGTTGTGTTCACCTGGTTCTGAGAAATGATGCAACCTTCGATATTAATTATTGAAAAACAATTAATCTTTAGCTCGTCTTAAATAGCGATTATGTAACCTCATTAACCGCACAGCAATTAATTAGCATCATAACATCGATTCTCAGAAAGACTTGTAAACTCTGGGTCCAAAGTTTAATCGTCATTAACACCGATCGACGTAAATCCCGTCAAATCGGTAATAATCGCGAGCGTCATCAAATCGCCGTCGCGACATTTTAGATCTATAAAGACAAACACACACTCACACACGTTTGTATACTCCTCGCATTTTTCCAGTATTATACGATTCTGCGACAAAACAAAACAAATGTAAATAAGTTCGGCGTGTTTGTTTACTTTCAGATATTGGTCGTGTAGTGACAAAGATTGTATCAAAATGTACGGATGGATAATCTGATTGCGTAGTGTGTGCAAAATTGATAAACTGAAAAAAAAGTGAAAGCATAAGAATATTTTAAGTAGTACAGAAAAATGAATCGCTTGAGATTAGAAACAAATTTAATTAATAATAGTCTTAATGTATTACAGTTTCTCAAGTCAATCCGTGTTCCTCCACGACATGTCCTTCCAACCGACGTGTCATTTATTCTATTGTGAAATAATTATTGTGTTAACAGTAATTAACTCGTTTTTACTCACTGCCTACAAGTAAGCAACAAATTCATTGCTTCGTTACATAGAGTTGCTGACGATAAGTACTGCACTCTCGAAGCATATCCAATTATATTGTAACGTTTTATGGGTTTGAGATAACTTACACTACGCACAGTGTCTTAACTAATTTATTTTCACTAAGAACTAACAACACTTAATACCTAATTTATATCACCCTGTTGTTTATTTATATTCCGCGCACGGCCGCTCAGGTCAAGTATACGTCGCGCTCGCAGTATATTACTACTTCTCTCGGCTCGGCGAATCCTTTTATCTTGGTGCCTCATGCCGCTAATTAAAGTTCTGATCGTTCTCCCCCGACTTGTGTTTATTTAGTGGCGAGACTTTCCGTTACGATATCTTATGGAATAAAAATATCGTTAAACACATTGTTTCATTGGTAATTATTTATTGGTTATACATATTTTTGTCGAAATGTGCGATTGTGTTAATGAGTCACAACCACAGGAAAAGGCAATTACATGAGTCAATTAAGTCGATTCCTTTCATACCCACTCGAATTTTAATCAAAGCCGCGTAATACCGAAAAACCGAATTAGTACTACAAATACAAATCCGTCTTGATCCCCTCTTCATTTTTTTCACTTTACAATCTATTTCCAGTGTACAATTTATTTCTTTATTGTTAAAACACTCTCGACGATCGTCTGGTGGTACTGCAACTTTGATGACTTGCCACGAAGCTAATTATCAAAATAATCGGCAAAGTTTCCTTAGCGCGCCTTAACACCTTTATTTTCAGTCTTATCACGAAAAAAATTGGATTTATATTCCCAACAAAAATCAGGCAGTAAATCGATAGCCCGCAGAACCTGCACAGTAAAATAGGTGAGCAATAAAACGCGAAGTCAGATTGTCAGCACGGAAAGTTAATGCAACAACATCGAAAAATATATCTTTTACCGTTGGCCACTTCGACCGATCTCAATCTTCGTCGCATTCGTCTTATTATTTCAAGAGAGGTTTTATCTCCCCTGCATTCAAACATCGTTCTTCTAAACATAAATTTGCATACAAACGCAGAACGAGACAGAGACACAGACATAGGATCCTGCGTCCTTTGACATCCCGAGCGGCTTTATATGGTAGCGTCCTTATCAAATAAAAAGTTTCCTCGAATCCTTCAGATTTATTTATTATCGCCGGTTATTACGTAAACTTCAACTCGGCCACAGTTTCGCAACTGAATCTCTCTGCTTCTCGGCGGGAATTTCGTGGATATGCGCCATTTTTTCGAAAATATTTTGAACTCGGGACAGGTCTAAATTTAACCGCAGAAGTTCCTTGAGAACGCGACAGGACAAGGTTCGAATTATATCAACGAAATAGCGGCCAACCAACGATGACGTACCTTTAGAATCATTCAGGTAAACAAGAGATGAAGTCAGATTTTCCGAGTTTCCAAAATAACCACCGCACGAACGGTAATACCGAACAATGAGCGTTTAGAGCAAATTACAGGAAACAACGAAAGTGTAATTAGTTAATCAGTAGTTAGCGGCACGATAGATAATCCTGTTTCTATCCAGTTATGACATTATAAATATACTTCAATTACGAGTACTCCAATAATATACATACTTCAATTATTCCAAATTTACAAGATAATTTTAAGGTTTGTCCTATCTGAGAATCAGTTATTCCATTAGTCGTATTAAAAGGAGACTTAAGCTTTCCGAAACCCTTCGAAGCCCTTTGTGATTAGAAAAATAAAATTTTCAAGTTATTTCACAAAAGCTGATGCCCCCAAAACGTGAAAATGACGTTAATTTCTTACCCAGAAGGACGACGAAATGGGAAATCTCATCGAGTCTAAAACTTCAAATCACTATTGAAGCGTTTTCTACAACACTCTTCGGACTTTTTACTCAATTCTGAGTTATTTTTAGTAGAATAGTTGACTCAAATATAGACCAAAAACTAGAATTCGAACAACAAAGGAAAGTTGATATTGTCCAAAAGGAGAAAATGATGGAAAATTCTCATCAAGAGGCAGTTACACAGAAAATGTTTCTTCACCTTTCTCAAATTATTGTGAGGCATCTTTAGAAGTGTCAGAAAATAACTAAACTGGGTAAGGTAAGATAAGGTAAGTTTTACGCGCATTGAATAAAGGTATGTAGTTGCTCTCTGTGAACCACATTAACATGATATGTGCAATTATGAAACATAAAAAGCGTGAAATATCCATGGAAATTTACAACATTAAGTAATAAAGATCTTATCAATTTACAAATTTACCAAAACTAATGACAATTAGAAACAATATAAGAACATAAGAAACTCTGCATTAGCTGGTCGCGAAGGGACAAAGCTGCTTACTTAAAACATTTATCTGAGCAACAAATACATCTCTTTTTTATAAAACCTTGAAAAAGATGAACAATCAACAAAACACCTCTTATAGCTAACCCGAAGAGCTGAATAATTCACCAAATATTTTTTGTCAATTTACAAGAACGATACTGAAAACTGTAGAGAAACCAAATTGTTATTACATTATTAACTGATGTGATCAAAAATCCTCTGCCCAAAATATACAACCCCTCATCATATTCTGCTGTTCGTGCTGCCAGTATATTGCCAATACTTTCAAAAACTCCAGAAAAAAATTGTTAAAGACCAATCAGTGAATATTTGAAAGATCATTATATACGTCTAACCGTTATAGTCTGGATTCAAGGGCATGAGATCAAAAGCAACCACTCTGCTTGATTGTCATTAAATTTTTCCGAGACGTTTGATATTAATAATCATCACATTCTACTAGCAAAACGTAGATGGCTTGGTATGTTCCAGTTTACTTAACAATTCTTAGCTAATTATCTGGATGATAGTGACCAACAAATTTTATATGACAGTACTTTTTCACCTTTGGAAGTGATTGTATCTGGAGTGCTGCACGAGTCTGTCTTAGGTCTGCAATAAATTGTATTCCATACCTTATGCGCGCAGTGTAAATATAATTAGCAATTGTAATAGATTGTAATAGTTCATACATCCGACGGAAACGTGTGGAACTGCTCTTAGTGGGTGCCAGTGATCGACAAAATCCTAGATACACATCTTTTCTCGAACCACGTGTACTTAGTGAAAGAGGACAAAATGTAGAGATAACCGAAAATGAACGTCTTTGATGGCTTAGGAAAGCGTATTTCACTTGCATTGTTGTACGTACTCCCCTTAAGGTACTAGTACCGGGAAAACTAGCTAAAATCGACACATATTTCAATATTTTTTTCTGACTTACTTTATTATGAAACTTTATCAAATTTTTTACACATATTAACACACTTTTCACGAGTAAAAAATACCTCATTTTAATTAATTTTATTTATATCATTTTATAGAGGGCGCTAAAGTTGCCGCCTTCAAAATTACGTTGGCCCATGGCACAGAGTTAATCTTGAAAATGGCCCTCTATGTAACTAAAAATGAAACTAGCATGTTAAAAACGAAGGTAATTCAACACCTTTTTATAAACAATCAATTCAAAATAAACTGGCGGCTATAAGAAAAAAACTATTTTTTTCACGTTTTTTGTTTTACTTTATACCTTAGACAAATTTGTTGTCTTTTCATTTGCTTGCTTACTTTTGAAATAATTTGTTAAAAAATCTAGTTTACTATACACAATACTTACTATTGGTTAATGAGCTATCCCTGGTCCCTATGGTATTTACACTATTTACAGAGTGGTCAGCAACTGCCTCCATAAAACCAATACCGAATACTCTACTTACTTATAATGCGTTGCAAATTATTTCGAACGGGATTTCCTAGGATTCAGTAGGTAGAGGTATCGCCTAACTTGCTGATGGACCGCAATTCGGGTTAGGGATTATATCCCTTTTTCAGAACTGATGATGTACCTTAGGTCCTCGGACCGCAATTCGAGTGCGGGTGGTAGATTTAACTACCTGGAAATCCTGTCCGAAATAATTTGCAACGGATCTATGCCTCCCGTCGAGGTGGGTGAAACTACCCCTTTTCCAAGATTATATTATTTATTTAAATGAACGGCTTAAAAGTCGAGTGCAGGGATGATATTCACAAGATAGATAGCAATTGCCTCCACAACTAACTCCAATCAAAAATTAAATTATTATTTTAAATGAACGCCTTACAAATCGAGTGAAGGGATGATACTCACAGGGTAGATAGCAATTGCCTCCACAAAAACGACTACCGGATACACTATTTATTAACCACCCGTTAAAGTGGGTGAAACTACCCCTATTCCAAAATTACATAATCCAATTTAAATGAACGACTTGGTAACCGTAGTAGAGTCGAAAACGCGCGTGCGCTCAAAGTGCTATAATTTTATTACTTTTTCGAATTTCTTTATTAGTATATTAAAGTATGAGTGGATATTGAGCTCTTTCAAACACGCGCGAGTTTTCGAGCACGACGGCATAGTCGGAGTGCTCGACATAAAGCAAGTGCTTGAAAGAGCAGTTATCCATGAATACTTTTTACGCGATTTTTTTTATTGGTACCATTTTTTATATCAAAACCAAATGCATACCCAATATGATTAATTTGAATGGCACTCGGGACGCTTCGTGATGGCCCGTCGCACGCCGTGCCACCAATAGGCTCGTCCCGCTACGGCCAAAAACGCTCTGTTATTGGTTGATATGGCCGTTGTTGATACGTTTCCATGGAAAATTTAAAACACGCGGGTGCGAAAAAGCCCGATTTAAGCACGCCAAAGCATGTTTTAAATAGGCAAAATAGCGTACCAATAAAAAAAAATTTAGAAGCTGATTCTTGAAGGTATTAGGAATCGAAAGCTGTAATAAACAAGAAAAAATAAGTTTCCAAAAAAAATTCGGTACTGTCACCTTAATGAAGCTTTAAAAATCCGGAGACATTTTGGCGGGAAATGGAATGTATCTAATCACTAGATCACTAAGCATAGACAGATTTCAGGTTGGGTCATGATTGCATGTCTAGATCGGCAAGTAGAAGGAAACGCGATAGGAAATAAACTCTGATGCCCGAAGGCTCGAATTCTACTACTTCTCGTCTATCTTATCCTCGTCCGGGTCCAAATTTGGCCGGCCCCGGCTCGGGACACCTGTGCCGGTGTGCGTGGTGTAGGTTATCTGTCCGTTGGACACCTCTGCCGCGGCTCTAAACTCTCTCACGCGATTTATATGTATGTAGGTAACCCGTCGTCTCATTACATAATAAATTAAATATCAAATTCGTATTCAAAGCGAGAGAGCTCCTAGTTGGCCTTGAATAGTTAACGCTCTTGGAGTTTTCGAACGCAGCCTTGGCTTCCACGTGTAATCTTTTCAGTTTTTTTTTTCACTCGCTCACTCTCACCTTCTCCATCTCTCTCGCTCTCTCGTCACATAATAAATAATAACGACGACGACTGGTGGCGGCAAAATCGCTTATATACACCTATTATTATACGCGATTCTCCCTCTCTTCCCACGATTCTCGATTGTTTCGCACGATTGCGCCATTCATCTGTTTCGTTTCGGGGATTCACCACGGTTTTACGTTTTACGTAATACGGCCGTATTGTGCGTGCCATCGGAAGGAGCCGCAATTGATTTCGACTACACAACGTTCGGAAGTAATTAAATATCGGTAATTTATTCCGAGACGGAAAAATCGTACTTTGAGAACGACCAGAGGCCGGGGAATGCTTTACGAGACGAATTATGAACATTCTACAGAGAAACGTTGGGAGGGAAATTTCTTTAATGGAACCCTGCGAGCCGAAGACGAGCGAGTCGCATCAATCGTCATGAATTTGTTATCAGATAAAAATATATTCTTTCCATATTTTACCAAGTCATCGAAATACAGAAGTTTCCCCGAAGTTTTGATATTGCAAAGTGCACTAATACTGACAAACAGGATCTTAATAAAATAGTGCTTACCATTTATCGATACTTTAAAACAGACATTGCAGAGCACAATCTACATGCAATGACAAGACGACATAACTACATAACCTAGACACCTAGTCAACTGCTAAGACGCGAAATTCTAGTACTTTGTACTTTTGAAGTCCTTTTTAAAGTATGCAATGTCGCCCGAAGTCTATATTGGTACATTAGGAACACTCTAATCACGACAATAACCCCTTGTTAATAAGTTATGGAGGAAGTTCTGGTAGCACTTATTTTTGGAGGTGGAAATGATGAGGAAGTAGAATATTGTGACTCGTTCCTTCTTCAACCACATTTCCAATAGAACTTACTTTTTTTAAGTTTCATTAATTTATTGTACGACACAACACACAACCAACAGCACTTAGCACACGACCTGCATGGTTATACTTTAACCAGTAGCAATCGGTACACTCAATGAAATCTGAATTTACCGAGGACATTCGAAAAGAGCCCGTTGCCTCTATACAACACAATGGGACTTATCTTTTTGCTTATTCAGAAACGCCCTGGTATTTTTAAAATGCAGGTGTTCAGTTGCCCAAGTGAAATCATATATGTGAATGTATGGATATGTACAGATAAAGAACTAAAGGGTCCATTGGACCGCAATTTTTTTTACGGCGGCGGCACTTCGTTTGTATCTTCATCTTCTTCTAAGGTGCAGGTGTACAGTCGATCAGTGAAATCGTGTACGAGGAAGTACGCGAGACTCTACGGATACTGGATGGTCCACTGGACCATAACACAGCGGCCACGTATGCTTTCCTTGTGATCTCTTCTTCGGCACTTATACTCGAGAAAGCAGTGGTGTGTGAATGTGTTGCCATTTGTTTGTGCGATTTGGAAATGAATTCATTGTTAGAGTTATTATCCGTAATGATACGCCCATGGAGGACCGGGCGGCATGGCTTTTCACCACTTAAAAAGCCGTTAAGTGTTTTTTTTTGCTGTTCCAGTTGGGACTGGACAAAGTATTCATCTTTTGCAGAACTTTAACAATTATATGCTATTCCATCCGAAGGTGACATAAGGATAAAAATAATGCTTTACTATAATTGTACGTAAATAACGTTATTAAAGTATACCTCATCACAAAATGCAACTGCGCACACTCAGATGTCAAAATAACGTCGAGTAATTACTGTTTGACATGATGGACACTTGCAATACCTCTATAATATTATTCAAAAAAATAATAACACTAGTTCAGTCAATGGCGGAACTTAGCGGGGGCGGCAAAATTTCACAATAAATATTAATAATGATCTGACTTAAGAATTTTAACCATTCCACTTCATGTCTTCGTCACACCTACAATTTGGACAGTTTTAAATGGACACAGGACTATTCATTATTTAATATGTGACAGAACCAGCAAACATTGTCTAACAATACTTGCAAATTTGGATACGATGAGAGTGAGTCTTTGAAAATTGAAATGAAGTTTTAATTTCATTTTTAAAATAAATAAATAAATAAATAAATAAATACGGTATAGGCATCCTGTGGAAAGAATGACTATGTTGTACCACTGCAACCTATGTAAAATCTTATAAATCCTATACGTCATAATAACCTATAGAACTTAGAAGTTCTATAGGCATGAAGGTGACACCTATCTCACATGGCACTGTTTATTTATTTTGAGGCTCGGGTGAGAAACAGAGGTTTTTCGCTAATGGCGCAAAGCTATTTAAGCTATACAAAGAACATTTTTCAAATGAAATCAAATTCTTCTGCATTAAGACAAACTACAGAGATATGAGTCATATTTGAATTCTTAGAAATTTTCTTATCTATGATAGAAAAGTCTACTTTACAATTAAATTGTAGAAAAGTGGCGTTAAAGAAGGAACTTTTTTTCTCTCACAAAAAAACGAATGTAATAACTTCTATAGAAGAAAATCCTAACTTCAGATTTCTTTATTTAACATTTTTGAACAAATTGATTTTGTAGTTCATATTAGTCTGCAATACAATCCTTCGAGAAGCCAAGCAGGACTTTGTACCTATTTTGTAGCTTTCACATGGTACATTAGATTTTTCAAAAACTATCCCTTTTGTATCGAAATTAAAATTATAAAATTTCACGATGTCACCGAAAATGTCTAATTTGTACCCAATTTCATATTTATTTGTTGAGTTAAAATTTACTCCTTAGCTCTACTAACTGGTCTTCGAGAAACAATGGCTACTGCAGCTAAAGTTTTAATCCTGAGTTACCTCAGATTTTCAGAAGAATTGTGAGAACATCACCGCTGAAATAAATAAAAACGTTCGTTTCGACATAGGTCGGCCTATGGTTTACATAGAAATGTAATAGTATAGTCAGTATCTATTGTCTCAAAATTTAGTACCTACGACATTTTCACCGCTTGTAAAGAACATCAAAAAATGTATAAATACAAAATTTGAAGCCAGGAAAGTCCCTAACATCCTCGCTTTTTGTATCATTCATTGATTAACCATTCTTGAAATTGTCAGTTCCACGGTAATTAAAAAATACATTTTCGAGCACCATTGTGTCAATCACCAGTTATACCTATAAGTGACAATTGACGATTTTAGAAATCTTTCCCCTCTTAGAGGCGGTACGCAATTTGCGAACGACCCCTTGTAGTCTTTGCTGCTGTAATGCAATGTAATGTAACCCACTTTCGGATTTTGCATTTAAGTTTATTTTAAAGTGAGACATTGCTTTGAGATATATTGAACACCACAAGTATCACGGAGCTGAATTCTTGTTGAAACCTATTTGGACGGCTAAGAAAACGTAAAAGAGGCCGAAAGTGCATCTGCATCATTTGCGCTCCTTATCTTTTCATGACTGTGGTCGCCCAACATGAATAGTGTAAAAATGTAAAAATAATATTTAATATACTTAGGACCAGCAGCAGCAGTATTAGAAATACACAACTGTTTAATTCCAAGATTCTGGTAAGAAGAAAAATAACAATTTTATTCATTTTAATGCAATTTAAATTAAAACGCACTAAGAGTGTCATGAAGAAAAACTTGCTGACGATAAATGTTTAAAATGTAGCCCTATTAAACCGTTTACACTGCAAGTTTCCTTTAAATTAATGTGGTGGTTTGAAAGTTAGTACCTAACAATATATTTCAAGACTTGGTACCAAAATTAACTTTGGTAAAACCATCTAATTGAGAAAATAAAATAAACCTCGATTTAAAAAACGAAAATGCCAGTATATTAAGTACATTACGAGTCTTACGAAGAAAAATGTGTTGATTATTTCGAATGTGGCCTCGTTCGAACGTTGACATTTGAATTCTTGAAAACGTTACACCTATCAAACTGTATCAGTAGGTACTTAATGATAATGTACCACGATTTGTAGAAGGTAAACATTTTTTTAATTATAGCATCTCGGAGTGGAAGCATGCCAAAATACGAGGTAACGGTGATTCGCCTTCAGCGTTTTAATCTTCCTGATTTGTAAGATGTAAAATCGAAACATTTGCGAGAACATATAATCGGAATAGGAATCTTGATCGATCCCATCAACACTACATAACTTACGGTGAACAGCTTGTTAAGCTTCACAAAAGAAACAATTAATATGGCGAAGCTCTTGACATATCGACCTACGCGCGAATTCCCGTCGAAAAAGGAGAATTTTGTAACGCTAAGTATACGCACTTATAATACAAGATTGTGAAAGAAGAGATAAAACGCTAATGATTGTGCTAGAGCAGTAGCACTGCACTGTTACTTTGCTACTTGCTCGCGATCGGAGTAACCCGGATTATAACGATAATTGTGGTCGTTTGTTTTGTAAACAAACGTCACGTGGTCGCGGCAATAACAACAATAAGTACACGAGGAAAAGTGTGTGTGTCTGGTGTAGGTGTAACGAGGTATACTGAAACGGCATTTCGGTATAAGTACGTTTTCGCATAATTACAAAAAATATATTTATATAAGCGCCCACACTTAAAACTGTACTTGTTTATTTGTACAGAATCTGACAATCTCCTTTGAACTTGACAGTTTTAAGAAAAGTTGTCCATCGAAGGTCGCAAAAACAAATTATGCTCAAATATGTTGATCAGTTTTATCTCATTTTGATAGTATTTGTAACACATCCTCAATACACAACATGTTTTGTAATTTTCACTAAGAGATAATAAACGTACGAGTACGTTAATTTTTGAATACACACGCCGAAGTCATGTCATAAATAAATATTTAAATCATTACTCTCAGTAATTCTCTTACATGCGTATTTTTTTAATTAATTACGTCCACTGTTTGCCTATTGTAAACTTTATTTTTTCGAAGCAAATAACTCTATTGGGACGATTAAACGGCTTAATTCCACGTATATAAAAATCCATTCTTAAACAAATCCACAAAGCAGAAACAAATTTAATTTGTGTAACACGTTTTGTTGACTTAATACGTGGATTATTATTTAAATAACAACTAACATTTTGATGTAACGTCATTCTGATGTGTCGCGAAATTTAAGAAGGTATCCTTTAAAATGAGCATTTTTAATGTATTAAAAATTAACAACTATTTTTCACAGCAAACTCAGAACCAATAACTCACAAGGAAGTAGAGTCAGTTCCATGTTTAAGTTCCCAAAAATTGTCCTGAAGAGACATTAAACTATTTTTGCAATTTAGATGGTATTTCGGTTTGTATGTAAACCCCCTTTTTTGGTGTACGATATCCACAATTTATAGCACATTGAAGGTGGTACATTAATAAATTCAAATTTCAATAATACTCATTGAATCAATGGTGTTAATTCTATAGCAAATTGTTAAGCTTGTTACGCTTGTATTGGCAAGTATATAACAACCACAACTGAAAAATGTCTAACAAATGTGGTCTGTAAGTATTGTTACAGCAATTAAATTACCAACTTGATTCGGGTGTATTCCCTATCATTTCACAATCGTTGTATATAGGCATCCTTAAAGACATACAGACCGTTTCTACAGAGTCGCAGGATAGTATAAACATAAGAGCGAAAAAAAGGCCATATATTTCTCGTTGGCTAAACAGAGAAAGAACTTTTGCGATGTTGCTAGCTATCGAAACATCACTATTAGTTTCTCTTTTGCTCTTGTTGATTTCGGGACAGGCGGCGTTTCAATAGAAAAGCTCCGTATATCTTATCGAAATTGAACTTACTATTGTATTGATTGGTATGTAACAATCATGACAATTATAAATGTTGAAAGGGGTACTTTGCAATTTTCTTCCTATCAATTGAATTGAATTAATTTATAGCAATTGCTAGAAAAATTTAGCGAAAATACTAAACAACTAATGGAAAAAAGAAGAAACCTGGAACACAAACATTTGACAAACGCGGGACAACTAAGAGAACTTAACAAAGAAATATCTAAGGCCATCAGACGAGACGTAAGACAACACAACACAGCAGAACTCTATAAGGCAATAGAAGAGAATAGAGGAATGAAGGTACTGAGGAAACAACTGTCACATGGAAAGAAACAAATAGGTACCTAAGGTTTACGACAAAAATGGACAACCAACAACTAACAGACAGGAAATTTTAAATATCATAAGAGAGTTCTACGCAAATCTGTATAAAAATGATGAGACCTTGAATAAATATCAAAACATTCCCGAGATAAAAAATGAAGGATCCGATGAAATCCCAGATATCAACATGGACGAACTCAAAAGCAGCCTCAAAGACATGAAAAACAATAAATCGCCCGGAGATGATGCGGTCAGCATCGAACACATCAAAATGGGAGGAAACACACTTTTAAGACTATTGTGTAAATTATTTAACGCATGTCTGAGAAATTGTACAACACCCGAGAAATGGAACAGAGCTGTTGTTGTTTTGATCCATAAAAAAGGAGATATAGCAAAGATCCAAAACTATCGACCTATCAGTCTACTCTCCCAGTTGTATAAATTGTTCATGATTGTTCATGAGAATCATAACGAAGAGGCTGACGGCGAAACTAGATTTCTACCAACCACAGGAGCAGGCGGGATTCCGTGCCGGTTACGGCGTTAATGACCACCTCCATACAATCAAGGTCCTCATCGAAAAGTGCGTGGAGTACAACAAACCCTTAGTTCTCGTCTTCGTCGACTAGAAAAGGCCTTTGACACAATCGATCACAGTGCATTGTTCAAGGCTATGGGACTGTAGAATTGATCATCGCTACACAGACATCATTAAACATGCATACAAAAACGCAACTGCTTGCATCAGGCTGCACGAGGACACTTCAAGCGTCAAGATAGGATGAGGTGTGCGACAGGGAGATGTTATTTCTCCCAAGTTGTTTACAAGTTGTCCCAAGTTGCTTGAATTTATGCTTAAAAGTGCTAACATGGAGAAGTTCGGTATCAATATTAACGGCGAAAAACAGAACCATCTAAGATTCGCTGACGACATAGTACTGATTACAGATTATCTGGGAGAAGCACAAATGGTGTTACAGGAGCTTGAACAAGCCTCCGAGAAGGTGGGTCTGAGTGTTAACACCAATAAAACTATGTTCATGACTAATCTGGTTGCCAGTACTTATTTAACTCTCAACAACTTAAAAATAGAACAAGTCCACTCATATAAGTATTTGGGCCATGAGATTCGCTTAGGTAGAGACAACCATACTTGTGAATTGTCAAGAAGAATTGGACTAACTTGGGCAGCCTTCGGAAGGTTAAGCCATGTCCTAAAATCAGATATCCCCATCTGTCTTAAAAGAAAAGTCTTTAACCAATGTGTCTTGCCTGTGCTGACATACGGCGCCGAGACTTTAACCCTGACAAGACGGACAGTTAATAGAATCGGAGTTGCACAGAGAGCTATGGAAAGAGCAATGCTAGGTCTGTCTCTGAGAGACAGGGTTTCCAATACAAGTCTAAGGGTAAGAACTAAAGTAATCGACGCCATCGAGAAGATTGCTACCCTTAAATGGAACTGGGCCGGACACCTGGCTAGGGTCAGTGACGACAGATGGACGAAAAAGGTGACAGAATGGAGACCGCGAGTCGATGCATTCCGCAGCAGAGGACGACCACCAACCCGATGGTCGGATGATATAAAGCGTATCTATTCCAACTGGATGAACGCAGCTCGGGACAGAAGGGGATGGAAATTACTACGGAAGGCTTATGTCCAGCAGTGGACGAGAATGGCCGATTGATGATGATGATGATGATGAATTGCTAGATAACAACTGATACTATTGACCAACGCGCGCTCCATGCATACAACGAGCATAAATTCCAGTTTGGCAGCTCTCTTAAAATTATCACTTGGTAATATAAGCATGTATAACCTGCATATAAATAATCTGACTGTATGGTGTATAAATTAAAAGAAGCACGAGAATTTGTTTACGGAATAGGTATTGCAATTAAAAATTGTGTTAGGTGAATACACTTCGCTATTTTTTTATTTATTGCAAGATTTATCATCAGTCATTCCTATTATTAAAAAAAAATTTTAAACTTTAGTTTGTTATCTTACATCTCTATCTTTGTAGAAACAATAAAAAATTAAGACAAAAATCCGATAAAAGTGACTAAAATAGCCATCTCAGCAAAAATTCAAGGTTACAACGAACAGAAAATAATGAGTCACGATTACCGTGTCCTCTGAAGTTATCCCAGTCATTTTCGAGTTTGTGAAAATGGCAGTACTACAAGTGCCAAAATTTGACAGTAAACGCTAAAATATATACTCTGGGACTTAAGCGACAGCGAAAGCCATCACCAAACCTAACCAAAGTAAAAATTTGCAATTTCTATCTGTTGTTATTAAAACAAGATACCATTTTCTAACTACTAGAAGAAATTGTCATTTATACCCAATCTACAGAGACGTACAGACAATTTCTTCGTTTTTGCTTTGAGCTATACTTCGAGTAGGCACTGCATGGGCTACCTCACTAAACAGGGGGGTCATAGTGAAAGTAATTCACCAAATACACGTTTCTAATGGAATAACGCTTACGATTCTGTTTACTTTTTTGAACCACCCAACAGTGTTTCCGACACATTTTTGAGTTTAAAATGAAGTATTGTGCAATCAATTCCAAAGAGACAAGTTATTACAAGTACACTTTTTCCCGAGGAAGAATAAGAATTAACGATCTAAACATTACCTGATTAGGGCGTTTAGGGACCGCACCATCCACTCAGTATTATAATCCAGTAATGGCTTTGGGTGTAGTTTACTATGGTGTCTCTATATGGTGGCTAAGAGAAACCTGAGTCATTTTTCAGGTGGTGACAGATTGAAAACACAACTGCCCATTACTAACTTTTATCCTTAAACTTTTGGTAAATACATCTACTGTCAGCACCTGAAGTCCTGAAGACTCAGGATACGAAAAGGCCCTGCACAAAGCCAAACAGGGGCAGTTTTGCAAATTAGTTTTTCATGATGATGCGTCGATTTCGACAGGCAGTTAGCCCAGCTATGTCTTTCTTATGTAAAAAGCGCGTGCTTAAGATACCTTAAGCACGCCCTTTTCACAAAATAATGACATAGTAGGGCTAACTTCCTATGGAAATCGACGCATGCTCATGAAAAACTACTTTGCAAAACTGCCACTTTGTGGCTCTCCACAGGACATTTTCGTATCCTGATTAAGGACCTGGTTGGATTCATCAACCACTTCAAAGCATTCCACATCGAAATTCTATGACATCTACAAAGGTTCACCGGTACCAGTTAGTTCCGGAACGAGCTAGTCTAAAACCGTATCGAGTCAGCGTCGTCGTCGTACGATGGCGAAAAAAGTGTAGACGTAAACAAAACGTGAAAAAATCCGCAGGCTCATCATCTTATCGACAACGAAAATAGAGATGGGCACTAACCTTACCGGAACGTTTTATCTGCACTGATACGGGAAAATATAATTCGAGCTCGCTCCCAAGTTGAAAGGAAAGCGTTTGGTGTTGACGACCCAACCAGTTTGTGAGACGTGTGTTTCGCTTTTGTTTTTACTTTTCGAATCAAGTCCACACGCCGATCCTCTTCCGACATGCCAATGTTAGTCCAGTCATAAAAAAGTTATAAATAAATGCTGGTAATAGCACCAATTGGCGTTAACCTAAATCAGATACATAATACGCTTTGACAATAATATAAAAGGATTTTGGCTGGGTGCCGTTTTTGCTTGCCAATGGTCATGTCACTACAGTTGTAAGGGGAAAAATGGCCACTTTCTCGTATTTTATTAAAACTATTTGATAGACAAATTTTGAGATGACTTCAAAAAACCTTTCCAACTTCAAAAATAGGATAAGCGTAAACTGCCCTTCAGAGAAGATTTACCCAAAAACGTTATTAAACTTGATTATACTACTGCCTAATGAAATAAATATTGATGTCTAAAAACTATTTTTAAAGTGAATTTCGAGAAAATTTAGATCTGGTTTTGAAAAATCGAAAAAAAAAACACCAATAGTAAAATGCGCTTCAGAAACGATTTGACAAAAAATGATAAACTATATTATATATATTCGACAGTAATATAAACGTTCAATGTTTGTGGATTTTAAGAAAATCTCCAAAAAACTGAAAAATGATGTGAAAAGTGTCCTTTATAGAGAAGATTTAGACAAAAACCTCATTAAACTTAATTACATATACTCGTCAGTAGAATAAATATTAAAAGTTTTAATAAAAGTCTCGTTTCCAAAAAAAACAAAAAACAAAATTTAGATGACAAACATGTCAATTTTAGTAAAAAGCTTATTGGGAGGTCTTAGGTCTTTCGTACAAGATCGAAATAAAACGTTTTGAACCGTTTGTGAGTTTTCTTAAAAACGTGTATAACTGAAATTCGAAAATATCAACTCGATTACAATGTAAGTATATGTGAGCGGCGCGATTGATGAAACTCAAGATGTAATTTGAGGAGTCCCGAAAAAGTCGGCCACTCTGGACGCCCACGGACGATCCAAGGATTTAGCGTTGTTTTCGCTGTGTAGAATTTAGCATACGAATCCAAATTGTCTATTTTGCAACTTTTGTCTCTCGGAAAGGACAGTCGTCGTTTATTACTGTGAGAAGCAACTTGTATTGTAATAAACGTGCGATCTCATAAAGGTATTTTTATTTTCAAAATTAATACCTGATCGTACCTACGATCATATCAGAAGTGGGATTCGGATTCGATTCCAATCCGCCAAGACGTTTAAAGAAAAGACATTAACAAGTGAAAAACTAAAACTTGTGATTGTGACGAGTGCCGAGTGCAAACCGACATCATGGAGGAGCTAACGAGGGTTTTGGCCGCCACCCTACAAGAGATGAAGGACCGGAGTGCCACACCTTCGTCTCCTGCTACACCTATTGCGATTCCTCAGTTTGATCCACTTCTCGCCGACCATGGAGCCGCCAGGTGGTGTGAAGAGATCGAGAAATTGGGGACAACCTTCAAGTGGTCAGATTACGAGCAGTACTCCAGGGCAGCCAGCGGTCTACTAGGAGAAGCAAAGGATTGGTTCTCCATGTGGCAGCCAGCTGTTAAATCTTGGGAATCTTTCAAGAAATAACGAAGAATAATAGTAATTTAGAACAAAACTGTAACCTGGCATATGGAAGGATGAAGAAGCAGGCCCAGTTGTCGAAAAACTTATTCGACAAAGATCCAAAGCTCATAGGCGTAGGCGAGCTTGTTTACCATCCGTCAGGGAATTCACACCTGGCTAAAGTAGATGCAAGGTATGAAGGTCCATTTGAAGTTGCGGCAGTACTACCGAACGACAGGTTCCAGTTGAAGGGTTTACTGGCGAACCACAAGCGAGTAGTGGCCGAAGATTCACTGAGACTTTGGCCTGGAGAGTTTTCTGAGGACTCTGAGGCATAAGTGGGTGAGTGACCTTACTGCAATGGCCTTGTGAGCGTTTGTGAGAATATGTAATCAGAAGAACAATAAAATAAGAACAAAAAAAAATTAAAAAAAAAAACAATAATTGTGAGTAGGTACCTCCCGTCGAGTTTCGTGGTGGTACAGTTATCAATATTACCTCCCGTCGAGTTTCGTGGTGGTAAAGTTATCAATAGTACCTCCCGTCGAGTTTCGTGGTGGTACAGTTATCAATTATTAATATGACCACCCGTCGAGTTTCGTGGTGGTACAGTTATCAATATTACCTCCCGTCGAGTTTCGTGGTGGTACAGTTATCAATAGTACCTCCCGTCGAGTTTCGTGGTGGTACAGTTATCAATATTACCTCCCGTCGAGTTTCGTGGTGGTAAAGTTATCAATAGTACCTCCCGTCGAGTTTCGTGGTGGTACAGTTATCAATAGTACCTCCCGTCGAGTTTCGTGGTGGTACAGTTATCAATATTACCTCCCGTCGAGTTTCGTGGTGGTACAGTTATCAATATTACCTCCCGTCGAGTTTCGTGGTGGTACAGCTATCAATATTACCTCACGTCGAGTTTCGTGGTGGTACAGTCAACAATATTACCTCCCGTCGAGTTTCGTGGTGGTACAGTCAACAATATTACCTCACGTCGAGTTTCGTGGTGGTACAGCTATCAATAATACCTCACGTCGAGTTTCGTGGTGGTACAGTTATCAATATTACCTCACGTCGAGTTTCGTGGTGGTACAGTTATCAATATTACCTCCCGTCGAGTTTCGTGGTGGTACAGTTATCAATATTACCTCCCGTCGAGTTTAGTGGTGGTACAAGTTATCAATTATCAATATTACCTCACGTCGAGTTTCGTGGTGGTACAGTTATAGTCATTGTTATAAAATAATAATAATAATAATAATAAGATTATAGTCTTCATGTCGAGTTTCATGATAGAGTAGTTATGAGTGAGCCCTCACGTCGAGTGTCGTGATTGGCTAAATAGAACGTTAGAGTTAAATCATTACGCAGAACTGTATGATCCTACAAGTTAAAGTTTTAATGTTGAAAGTTCAGGTTAGAGGTTGCAGTCATTATGAGTTAATGAGCTGACCTTTGAGATTAAGATTTTTGATCTATGATAAGATGATCAAGATAGATTGAGAATTGAATTGATGAAAGTTTGAGAGATTCTGAAGGCATAAGATGTGATGCCTGAAGTAGTGTTCTCCTGGTTACAGGTAGAGGAGAGGACATTGGGATTCGTGGAGAGCTGTTAATTCGAGAGCGAATTAAGCTGTCAGTCTGGCCGTGTGAGCGGCGCGATTGATGAAACTCAAGATGTAATTTGAGGAGTCCCGAAAAAGTCGGCCACTCTGGACGCCCACGGACGATCCAAGGATTTAGCGTTGTTTTCGTTGTGTAGAATTTAGCATACGAATCCAAATTGTCTATTTTGCAACTTTTGTCTCTCGGAAAGGACAGTCGTCGTTTATTACTGTGAGAAGCAACTTGTATTGTAATAAACGTGCGATCTCATAAAGGTATTTTTATTTTCAAAATTAATACCTGATCGTACCTACGATCATATATACATACTTCTCATTTATGCCTCATATGAAAAGGTAAAAAATGGCGAGGTATGTCAGACCACTTTCTCATATTTTATTGTATTAGATAGTACCTAGAATGAATATTCAAAGTTTTTGTTTAGGTGGATTTCAAAAAAATTCGTAAAACCTAGTAGGGTGCAGTAGAGTAAAAAAGTAGAGTACCCTTCATAAACGATTTAGTCAAAAATGTTAGTAAACTTTTGTTCTACGAATTCCATGGTAGAATAAAAGTTCAAAGCTTAGAAAAAAATATTGGAGTAGAATTAGAGAAAATTTCCAAAACAGAAAAATGATGTGTAAAAAGCCCTTTATAGAAGAATTAGCGAAAAAGTCAAGGTTAATAAACTTTATCAGGCACATTTGATAGTAGTATAAATGTTGAAAGTGTAGAAAAAAAAATACTATATAGAAGTGAATTATGAGAAAAAAATTTCCAAAAACCGAAAAATGTCACATCTATAGTGCCTTATCGAGACGATTCAACCAAAATTGTTATCAAACTTTATTAGATAAATTCGGCAATGAAATAAATACATACTGCAAGTTTCAAGAAATTTTGAGGAAATTTCCAAAAACGGAAAAATGGCACGAGTAAAATACCCCTTTATCAAGGCCGATTTTAATAAAAAGCTGATTTGGTGGCCCTTCCGTAGGACAAATGTATAAATTCAAAGTTTGAACCAATTGTGGTTTATAATTGTGGAGAAAAACAGAGAAAAACGTACCACAAACACACTTACAATATACATAAATACATTTACATACAGACACTGTTTCGAAAGCATGTTTTTGAAGTCAGGGGACCTTAAAACATTTATAAATGCTAATAATTCAAATTTGAAAAATCGACCTGAGTACAATCCTCATTTATAACCTCATATGAGAAAGTAAAAAGGGATGAAATAATACAAATTAGGGTTTAAAGAATATAGGTTCATGTACGGCATAGAACTTTGCAGCTAATAATTGTCTAGTAACTCTAGTAGGTACTACCACTTGCCAATGTTATTCACAGTAGGTAATGAGGAAACGCAAATAAACAATAATACCCTCTGAATTTAAGTAACTGGCTACCTTTTGGAAACAATAATTATATAAAACCTAAAAGATATTCGCCTTTAAGACCTGTGGGTTTCTTTAATGTTAACTTTCACAAATAACTTGTAAAAATGGCTAACACATACAAACAGCCTTGGAATATAATATATCATGCTAGTTACTTTATTTTGAGTAGAACTAATTAAGATAAACGGTTCAGAGACTTACTATGTAAATCCAAAATCTTATTAGTTCTTAAACTTCTGGAAATTGAATAGAATAAAGTAATTTTGTAACTGAACACTATAAAAGGACGTTCACATATCCACAAACCCATCAAATACGAACTTAATTATGGTTATTTTGATATCCAACTAGGCTAACAGATTTTAATCATGCTTTCGTCCGTTGTTTAAAAGTTACAGCACAAAAGTTTAAATTAATATTGTAGTAACAACGTTCAGAAGTGGCCGCTTCTTAAAGCTGTAAACTATAAAGTAATTAACCACGAAACAATACCGTTCCCAGTGCTTCAATAACTATGTGAAAATAATAAAACTTTGCGGTTCAATAGCAGTGAAATAGTTGCCAATAGTTAGATGTTGCCAACATTTTGCTACTTTGTAGTGATTAAAACCGAAATCTCTAATTTAGTGGTAATTATGAAGCATTCACTTACTCTAAATTCCGATTTCAGTTAGTTAAATTGCCCTCGGGTACTTAAAAAGAGATATGGGTATAAATATCAGGAAAGAAGAGTTTTTGGTAATTTCTATACACCTAAATTTACTTGCTTGGAATACTGATATATGCTGCCCTTAAGCGCGTGCGCGAATTATGAAAACCAAACCGCGGTCTTAATTAAAACCTTGGTAAATGTTTACTCAAGCCATTTCGTCTATATATTGCAACTTTTCTCTGAAGGTAGTAATAAGTAACGACATTATAGACATTTGCCCAAGACATAACCAATGAACCAAGGGGATAGTGGAGTAACTGGAAAAGGCGTTGTAAACGCAAGAGGGCAAGGATAAACCAAGTGCCCCAGGGGGCAGAAGTGGTCTAAGTAAACATTCACCCTTAAATAATTTCTTGCATGTATAGATACCTATACGGAATTAAAAAATAAACAACCCGATTTTTGATTTCACACCCTGATTTTCGTCTTAAAGCTGTTTGGGGGGAGTTACCTACGTCACGATAAGCGAATAATTTACTGTAAAAATTTTGTTCTAAAAATTTGTTTTAAGAACTTAAATAATTTCAAAAAAAATGATTCGACCTTACTTATTATTTTAGTTATTTTCGACTGAAAATTGTTTGAAGGGGATACGAATATTTCCAAATGAAATTTGTTTCGATAGTGAAAACATTTTTTATTGATTTCTTGTAAATCACAGCCTCCCTCCCTCCGTTACCTAGTGGGATGAATCGTATTGGAATTGTCGAACAATCCCCCTAGGAAGAATTGTTATCAGAAATTTTAGAATAAAATAAAACTGTTTCCTCCTGGACTATAAAATTCGTTGATGTGGTTAACTTCGCACCCGTGAAAAATGTCGGAAAGTTAAGGGGGTAGTCTGATTCTCAATTTTGAAATGATCGATTTTTCAAAATTGTCATTTACATATGTACACCTTTAAAAATAGTGTACTGTAGTTTATTTTGCTCATAGAGCTCGAGAAAACTCGTATATGAGCTTTAGAGTGTGAGCGCGCGCACGTGGCTTTTCTGCAGGTGTTCAGTATTTAGCATAGCCGCGCTTATGCTAAAGTTTTTGCTAATTTTCTCTTCTTTTCTATACAATTTCGGTTTTTACAAATAGTATCTACTGTTTTATTTTTGGGCAATTATTGTAGGTTGGCTTTCCACTAGAAAGTTTGTAATTATTGTCTATAACGACCATACAAGATTATTTGTTCACAAAAGTAAATTTGGGCAACATGGATAAAACCAGTAATACAAGTGATAATCCTAGACCATGTCTAGGATTATTAAGAAAATTTATGAGAAAGAAAATTATGTAAGAAATTTTTTTCAAAAAACAATGATTTCAAGTACCTAAACATTAATCAGTCTGTAAGTAAAATGATATTTTTGAAGAACAGGAAGGCATAATGTATGAAAAAGTCATCGGTGACCAACGTAATTATACTTTTTTTTAAGATTTTCTGTAATTTTCGAAAAAAAAACTTTAAACGCCTTTTTCTCGAAACAACGTTTTTCGACCTGGTTGACACGATTTAACAAAAACCACTCTACCGATTTCGCTCAAATTTGGAGGAGTTAGGTACTCCAAACACGTGTAGTTTTCGCTCGAACTAGGATTATAAAAATTGATTAATATTTACACCTTTTTTAAACAATTAGTATAAAAAAGTGCAAAAAAACGGGTCGAAAATTTTAAAACTCCCTCATTTTGTGTTTTTTCAGTCAAAATAATTTATCCTACTTCAGGCGATAGCCGCTTACTTATATTTTAATAATCTTTTGAAATGTTTCGTTTCAGATGTTTCTGAATGGATAAATCATGTCAACCAGAAAAAAAGGAGTCCTTTTGAGACCGCCGTGTTACGCCCATATAGGGGCCTAAAAATCCAAAAAGAATCTTTTTGTAATATACTAAATATCTAATATTATCATATGTAAAAAAGACAAAATGCAAAAATAAATTTCTGTACGAAAAAAAAAAAAATCATGGAAAAATCGTGATGTGTTCATCAGAGTACTTTCTCATATATAGGGGTTAATTTAAACAACAAACCGAAAAACGACAAGTAAGTACCTATAAAGTACTCCTGACAGTAGATTTAGCCAAAAACGTTACAAAACTTTTTTATACATTATATCTAATGTAGAATAGGTACTCAAAATTTTATAAAAATTCTTGGAGCAAATTTCGGGAAAAATTCAAAAACTTGAAGAATGATACAAAGTGCCTTTCACAGATTTTGCAAAAAACGATAGAAAAGTTTATTTTATACAATTCAATGGTAGAATATATATTCTAAGTTTAAAATAAATTCTTGTAACAAATTTTGAGAAAAATTCAAAAACTGAAAAATCACAAGTATAAAGTGCTCTTCACAGAAGATCTAGCCGAAAACGTTACAAACCTTTTTATACATATTTAATTGCACAATAAATTTTCAAAGTTTAAAAAGAATTCTTGCAACGAATTCCGAGAATAATACAAAAACAAAAAATCGACAAGTATAAAGTATCCTTCACAGAAGATTTAGCCAAAACGTTAAAAAACTTTTTTATACATATTCAATAGTAGACTAAATATTCAAAGTTTAAAAAAAATTCGTGGAGTGGATTACGAAAAAAATTGAAAAAACCGAAAATTGACAAGTATAAAGTGCCCTTCACAGAAGATTTAGCCAAAATCGTTAGAAAACTTTTTTATACCTATTTAATGGTACAATAAATATTCAAAGTTTCAAAAAAATTCTAAAAGCGAATTTGGAGAAGAATTCAAAAAAACCGAAAAATGACAAGAGTAAACTACCCTTCTATCCTGGCCAATTTTAATGAAAAGCTTATTTTCACGTCCTGGTATGGTACAAAGTCTAAATACAAAGTTTTGACCGTTTATGGTTTTTAGTTTTTGAGAAAATCCTACCACAGACATACATCCTATATTCACACATACATACAGACGGTTTTCCAAAAACATGTTTTTTGGACTCAGGAGACCTCAAAACGTTCAGAAATGCTAATAATTCAATTTCGAAAAATCGACCCGATTACAATACTCTCTCATATGAGGGGTCTAGAACCAAAGGCAGCAATCTCCATTTTTTGGCGAAATGAGTTAAATACACAGAAATATAGTTTTAAACACGCTTAAGCGATTGAAATAAAAAGTGTGAACAAAATCCGGCAAAATCCCATTGAAATGTAACGTTCAAATTCAGGGTTAGTTTCAAAACCGGCAATCTCCAGTGTCAGTTGGTATCAAAACCGGCAAAATCCCGAACAGCCAATCAGATTGCTGTAATATTATGACGTGACCATTTTGGCGCTCACCACGTTATTTACTTTTCCCTGGCATTAGTATCATTTCAATCATCGCTTGGAGAGTGTGTTATTGTTCGGTAACCATAATGACGTTTTTTCTAAATAAATTAGAGAATCATTAGTCGAAATAGTGTAGATACTATGGATCAGCCTGTAACACCGGTTCCCGCTAATAAGGCCAGAAAGCGAAGCCGTGATCCGACTAAATGGAAAAAGAATGTATTAAAAAAGCAAAGGCAAGTCTTTGGCTATTTGATCTTGTGTACATCTTGTATCTTATTATGCTTTTTTGTAGATATGCTGCCAAAGGTCTACCAGAGTATCCAAGCTGTGGCCATGCCACAAAATCGTTCAGATGTTCAACTTTAACGATGGTAGATATTAAGAAGTTTCACGAATCTTTTTATTCGTCTGAAAGTAAGGTTACTCAAGATGCCTTTATTTTGAAGCACTGTACCGTACAAGCATGCAAACGTCGTCGTCCAAAAAATAATTCTCATGAACCTAAGACTACCGCCGTGAAATGTTATGTGAAGACCTCAATTAGTAGGGAGATACCCGTGTGTCAAGAAGCATTTCGTAACATATTAGGCATTACAAAACATAGAATAGCTTTTATAATGAAAAACTACGCAAAATCATCCACATTACCAGTAGAGAAACGCGGCGGGAACAAAACATCATCAAAATTTATTGAAAAAAGGGAATCTATCCAGAATTTTTTAGGCCAGTTAAAATGCGTTGAGGCACATTATTGTCGATCAGTTACAACTCGCCGGTATTTAAGCTCCGACTTGAATATAAAAAAACTGTTCAGGATGTACAATGAGTCAGTCTCCCAAGAACTTAAAGTAAAAGAATCTTATTTTCGTTTTATGTTCAATACTAGATATAATATAAGTTTTGGGACACCTCGAACTGATGTGTGCTCCACTTGTTTACAATACTCTGAAAGAATCAAACGTACTAACAATGAAGAACAAAAGCAAACATTGATCACAGAAGAAAAAATTCACAAAGCTAGAGCAAACGCGTTCTTTCAGCTATTAAAGGAAAAACGGAATGACTTATTAACACTTTCCTTTGATTGCCAAAAAAATTTAGTATTACCAAAAATACCTGACCAATCAGTATACTATTCCAGGCAGTTGTACCTGTATAATTTTACTATAGTACAGGGTTGCTCAAAAGCAAAACTCAACCGAGATAGTGTGTTTTCATATTACTGGACTGAAAATGAATATAAAAAAGGGTCTAATGAAATATGTTCAGCAGTCTACGACCGGTTAAAAAAAACTAAAATTGCAGGTCAAACGAGGGTTTTGCGATTAATTGCAGACGGCTGCAGTGGCCAAAACAAAAATACGGTCATGGTAGGAATGTGTTGTAAGTGGCTTTCTGAAGATGCTCCTAAAAACATAGATTGCGTAGAGCTGGTGTTTCCTATAACCGGTCATTCCTTTTTGCCAGCAGATCGTGTGTTTGCCCAAATCGAAAAAAAAGTCAGAAAAATAGAAGTACTTACTAAACCATCACAGTATGTTGATATACTAAGTGAATCTGGATCGGTTTTCCATTTAGGACAAGACTGTAATGTCCATGACTGGAAAGAAGCAGTTTCTGCGCATTTAACACCTACTGCCTCTTGGAATTTTGCATTTAGACAAGCAAAAAGATTTTACTTGACCCGTTCTAGAAGTGGTAATATTTTAATAAGGGGAGAGCCACATTATAGGAATGATCTTAATACCGCAAAAAGTGTTTTTAAAAAAGGAAAAACACCTAAAACTATTCGTCCAACATTAATTAATCGTTGTAATAATCCCATCAGCAATCTTAAAATAAATGATGTAAAAAAACTACTTCAAAAACACTTTGGAGAGAACTGGAGAGAGTTACAGGAGTTGGCGTTCTACAACGAAGTAATTTTCAAAGAAACAGTAGTAACAGATCCACAGGAAACCAATGACGATGACACAAACTGCGAATTTGTCGAAGAGTTACCAGCTGTTTTGATTTAGCTATGGATAATTACTGATTTATTTTAAATTACTTGTTAATATAATAAAAACAACCCTTCTGTATTTTGTTTTAGTTTAAACAACTATCTGGTATTTTGTTTTAGCTAACCGCATGCATATTTAGAATCAATCATGGCAATCTCCCAAAGTGAGTAGCAAAAGCAGCAATCTCCAATTTTCTTTATTATTTTTTGAAAAAACCGTGAAGCGTTTTATACTTTTTTATAAGTCTGCACATTTTTTTAACACTGGTAATTAAATAAAAGTAAATAAAATAATCCTAAATCATTCTAGGAACCTATAAACAGTTTTTTACAGTTATCCAAAATTCTCAAAAATGGAGATTGCCGAGTTTGATTCTAGACCCCTCATATATGAGTACCTCATAAAAGCTATTGAGAACCAGACTACCTCCTTTTTAAGTCGAAATTTAAGGTAGGTATCAATGTCATGTGATGATGGATATTTGGCGGTATTATCTCTCTATGCTCACATAGAGGACGTGTGCACGCGGAACTGACCTTCCATCTTGCGAAGCTGTTGCTGTCATGAATTGTTATCAGAAATTTTGGAGAAAATAAAACTGTTTTCTCCTGGACTATGAAATTCGTGGATGTGGTTAACTTCGCACCCGTGAAAAAATTCGGAAAAACGTCGAAATTTAAGGTTTCAGCGTCATGTGATGATGGATATTTGGCGGCATTATTGCCTATAGGTAGAGGACATGTGCATGCGGAACTGACCTTCCATCCTGCGGAGCTGTTGCTGTCCCCCTTGTCTTTGAAGTAGGGCACGTTCTGGACCATCCACTCGTAGATCTGCGAGAGGGTGAGCCTCTTGTCGGGCGACGTCGTGATCGCCTGTGTGATCAGGTCCGCATAGCTGAGGTTACCCCACGCGTTCCGGCGGCTCGAGTTCTTCTTGGCGGCCGCCGCTGCCGCCGCCGAGGAAACGGCGCCCGTCACCGGCTGACACTTGTTGCCGCTGCCGCCGCCGCCGACGCCCCCGACGCCCTCGTCGCCCGCCGCCGCCGGCTCGACGTAATTCTCCGGCCTCGGCAGCGGCCACGTGTTGGAACGCGCGCGGGTTTGAGGCTCGAAACCGCCGCCGCCTCCGCCGCCGCCGTCGAGGTGCTCCGCCAGCGGCTCCATTATGTTCAGGTGGTGGTTCATCTTCGGCCACGCTGCTCCGTAGGCCGCCCCCGCGTTCATATACCTACGCTCGAGGGATCGGGGGAGGTGCGGATGCTGTTGCTACTGATGTCCTCCTCGTCGTCGTCGTCCGGACGACGCTCGCGGGAAACGTACGCGCTTCTGACGACGTCCTCCTCTTACTTGCGGCGCAATTCGCCGATTGCGATTCTCCTCTCGTCCCGCACACAACACACGCACACACACGCACGACGCACCACACACCGGCGGCGGTGATCCAGGCGAAAAAGAAAATTCTCCGATCTGTCCTCTCCGGTCGCAACCTCTAATTACACTGTCAACTGATGCACACTTCGTGATCGATGATCATTTTCGCGCGACAACCACTGCGACGTCGACGACGCAAAATAATTATTACTTCTCTGTATCTCGTCACTCGTGTCCGTCAATGTTTACACTTCTCCCTCCCTCGCACTCTCTCTGCGTACTCACTTCGAGCCGGTCGAGCTGATTCTGATGCGATCCGATCGTGTCTCGGTGGATTTTCGCCCTACTCCCAAAGTCCGCCGTAATCGCGTTGGAGGACATGCCCACTTGCGTTTGCGCACTTATTGGCGCCACGCACGCACCGCACTTGATTATGTGTGCGTGTGTATTGTGTAATTGTCTATGTGTGCGTATTGTATTGTGCATGGCATGGGTGTGCGGAGCACACGTACCGAAAGCGCTGACGAAGATGCAACCGCTGCTGCTGCTGCACTCCCTACCTGGCGCTAAAGGGACCAATCGTCCTAAGACCCTAAACTTTTAAAGGGCTTCACGTCTACGGAACAAATCCCCATTTTTTAGAGACGAGCGAAATTTTCACTAGGTACATCGGTGATCACATCACTCATCATCTTTATATATTTACGCACCGCAAAAAAGACAAAAAATATTGTACATCAGAAAGCCTTAAATTGATTATGTGTATAACTGTGTTACATTTAATTTAATGCAGATAAAAAAATTGTATTACGTTTTGACAATATTTTTCAAAAATATATGTAGGTGATACGAAGTTCACCGGGTGATTTATAATTTTTTTTTATTGGTACGCTATTTTGCCTATTTAAAACATGCTTTGTCGTGCGTAAATCGAGCTTTTTCGCACGCGCGTGTTTTAAAGTCGCCATGGAAACGTATCAACAACGGCCATATCAACCAATAACAGAGCGTTTTTGGCCGTAGCGGGACAAGCCGATTGGTCGCACGACGTGCGACGGGCCGTCACGAAGCGTCCCGAGTGTCATTCAAAAATCATATTGGGTATGCATTTGGTTTTGGTATAAAAAATGGTACCAATAAAAAAAAATCGCGTAAAGTATTCGTGGATAACTGCTCTTTCAAGCACTTGCTCTATTTCGAGCACTCCGGCTACACCGTCGTGCTCGAAAACTCGCTCGTGTTTGAAAGAGCCCAATATCCACTCATACTTTAATATACTATTATTTATCTTTCTTTTTTAAACTGTACGTGGCAAAGCATGCCGGATACGGCTTGTAGTAAATAAAATAGTAAAATTAAGAAAAGTGTGATTTTTATTAAGTATACGAAAAAATTGCATGTTATACACGTTAAAACATAGATTTTTCTTTTTATAACTTCAATAAATTTTACTTTTCTTAACTTGTCAAACAATCTACTATATATGTTACGTATATCAGATGTCATGTGACAAAGTGTATCTCTCAAATTTTTAGTTTTTAGACAAGCAGAGAAGATTGCCTTAGCGAAATGTTTTATATATCATTTAATATAAAAAAATTTCATGTGGATAATATATTGTAACGTTTTTACTGCTCACTAAAACTAAAACACTACGCGATTATCCTAATTATTTTTTTTCTAACTACACTTTAACACTTATAATTTATTTCACTCAGATATGTTTATTTATTTTAACGCGCGCGGTCTCTCGCTCGAATGTTTACGCACCGGTTTTTCCACACTGGCCTGCCTCGGGTCCGACATTCCCTTTTTATGGCAGGTACACGTGTTCTCGATCTTTCTGACAGTTTCGAGATAATTGCTAGAATATTCGATTTTCCAGGAACCCGTTATCGCATCGAACTCTCTCGAGTGTTCCCGTCGTCCTTCCCGGAATCGCAATAAGGCGAACTTGTGTAGCTCCCGGCGTGTTTATGTCGCGGCCGGCGAGCCGTTTCGTTACACTGCCCCCGCCTTAAAGATGTTTCGTCCCGAAACGTGTCCCTGACAGGCCCATGTAGAAATCTACAGTTGGTCCCCTCTCTGCAGCGCGAGGTTTGGTGGAAATAACATGCCACGGTCTTCTTGTGGGGACTCCTCTCCGGATTCCAACAACACACCAAAATGTCTACCCCGGTGAAGCGAAATAAGACCTCCAGCATATTCCTGACGACCCTCCAGTCCAAGGCGTCCAATCCGCAAGCCAGTTTCGGGACAGCTAACTTAGTTAGATCTTCGCTAAGTAGGGTCTCCCTGAGGTGATGTAGTGCGTCCCACAGGTCCAAATAGGTGGGCTTGTGAAAGGACCTCCTCTTGGTAACCAGGTAGAAGAGTGGCCGTTGTGATCCATCTTCCTTAATCCTCAGCGCTCGCCCGACCGCCGGTCCCTGCTGATGGAGTTCGTCCAGTTTGCCGAACCTCTTCCGGAACTCCGCAGCAATTCCCCGGGACATCCGCAGGTCCTGGGCCACGCAATGAGCCAGCGGATATTCAGCCGGTGTTCCGAAGAGATCCCGTTGTTCTTCCCTGGTCACACCGAATCGGGTCTTTCCGGTCCCACCATACGCAGCCATAAACTCTTCAAAGGAGGCTCATCTTCTTGGGGCCGTAGTTGGCGCACCTGTTGATCTTGGTCGTGGTCTCCCTCGAAAGGTGCTAATCGATTGTAATGCACGACCCTAGGCTTCCCATTTGGAACTTTGCTTATCCGGTAGATGACGTCATTTATCTTCGTCTTCACTGTATACGGCCCTTCACAGGCTTTCTGAAGCTTCGGTGATAACCCTCGTCTCCTTTGTGGGTTGTACAGCCACACCAGGTCTCCTTCTTCATAAATACCGCTGTCCGCCCGAACGTCATAGTGATCCTTCATGCGGTCGCTGGCGATTTGGAGATTCGTCCGTACCATCTCGTGAATCTGGTCCATCTTTCGGCGCAGCTCTGTGACGTAGTCTTCCCCAGCCAGATCTTCGCCCGGTTTGCAACCGAAGCTCAGATCGCAGGGAAGCCTCATCTCCCGCCCGAACAGTACCCTGGCTGGTGTCTGGCCGGTGGACTCATTGATGGCAGAACGGTAGGCCATCAGGAAAAAGGGGAGATGTTGATCCCAGTCTCGTTGGTGTTGAGACACTACCTTCGAGAGGTACTTGCCCATGGTGCGGTTCATCCTCTCCACCATTCCGTCAGACTGAGGGTGCAGCGCCGTTGTTCTAGTTTTGCAAATTACCAATTTTTCGCAAACTCCCTGGAACAGCTCGCTTTCGAAGTTACGCCCCTGGTCGGAATGCAATTCTAACGGTACTCCGAAGCGGCTGACTAGCTCCTTCACCAGGACATCTGCGACAGTTGTTGCTGCTTGGTTGGGAATCGCGTAGGCCTCTACCCATTTCGTGAAGTAGTCCATCGCCACCAGGATGTATTTGTTGCCGCAATCGGTTTCAGGGAATGGCCCAGTAATGTCTAGGGCGATCCTCTCTAAAGGACTTCCCACATTGTACTCTCTCATCGGGGCTTTCGGCTTGCGGTGCGGTCCATTGCTGGCTGAGCAAACTGTACACTTCCTGCACCAATCGCGAACAGCCTCGGAGCAGCCCACCCAATAGAAGCGCTCGCGCACCTTCTGCAAGGTCTTCTTTACTCCCAGGTGGCCTCCTGAGGTTCCGTCATGGAGGTGACGTAGCACCTCCGCCACCTTGATCTTGGGCACGATGAGTTGGAATCGTCTTTCTGCGCCATTATCGGATTCCAGCACCCTCTTGAGCAGTCCATCCTGTATCACCAGGGAGTCCCACTGTGCTCAGTACGATTTCAGGGTCCTAGAGGATGGGGCCACTTCCTGCCATTCCGGCCGACGTCCCTCTTCTTTCCACCTCAGGATCCGTTGGAGTTCAGGGTCGCCTTCCTGCGCTCGCCGCAGCCCGTCTGGTGACCAGTACTCGTCTGTGACCGTCGTGCGGCAAGTAGAAGCCTCCTTTACTTCTGCACGACTGCAATGGGAACATCCCTCCGGACACGGTCTTCTTGAAAGAGCGTCAGCATTACGGTGGCTAGTTCCTGCTTTATGTTCGATGTCGACACGTTTGGATTTCTCAACCCTGGGGCGCTTGCGGTCCCTTCGAAGACGGCCAACTTCTCCACACGGGCAGCACTTCGCTGGTTCCTTTCTACCTCCTTTCAGCAGCCCCTTGAGGGCGTTGACAACCTGCTCCAGCTTGTCCTCCTTCCGTTCGGCTTCTACGCATGCGTCGTCTCCGACCACCGTCCCGACGCTGCCACAGATCCTCGACGCCTCCGTCGCAGCCTCGTATTCCAGGGCCATCGAGAGGGCTTCCAATGTGCTCTTGGGACGCGACAGCCGTACCGCCCGCTGCATCTCCACATCCCTCAAGCCGTCGATGAAGGACGAGACCGCGAGACTCTCCATCATGGACTCCGCCGCTTCCGGGTAGGCGAATCTAACTAGTTTCATGATGTCGGTTTCGAATTCCTGAAGGCTCTCTCCCTGCTTCTGTCGTCGGGTCTTCATTTGGCATTGGTATACCTGCCTCAGGTGTGCGTGTCCGTATCGCGCCTCCAGCCTCTGGACGAGTAGCTCGAAGTTGTCCAGCTCCCCCCCGTGGAACAGTTTGCAGCACGTCGAGGGCGTTTCCCCGGAGAGCGACCGTCAGAGCCACTGCCTTATCCCTTTTAGTCCACTTGTTAGCTTTCGCCGCTGCCTCGAACTGCCGGAGGTAGTTCTCCCAGGGGATTTCCTCGTCGAAGGTGGGCGACTTCACTCGATGGCTCGCAGTAGGGACTGCCTCGATCCTGCTTGCCTCCGAGTCGTTAATCGGATTACCTGGATTGGACATGTTTTGCCGACTGGGCTGGAAATGTATTGATTGTAAACGTTGCCCCAATTCTCTTAGTTGGTTCTCCAGGTCCAATCGTTGGATTTTCTCGATCTGCAGTGCGATGTTAAGGTTTTCAATTCTGCTATCTAGCTCACCGTAGAGATCTTCTAATTTGTCGACCAACTCGCCGTGGAGGTTTCCTATTTCGCCGCGGAGTTCTCTTTTTATGTTGTCAAGGAGACGCTCACCTTCTTCCTCGAAGCAGAAAGTTTCAGGATCGTCTCCATTGTCGTTTAAATATTCCTCCAGGCGTTTCTGTAGCACTGCTTTCGACCCTGACGTTTCAAGCTCTCGTTCTTCCAACTCGCGTTTGAGGTCCACAACTTTTAAATCGCGTAATTTCTTCATTGTTCTTAATTTATTTCACTAATTAATCCGCACTCTGACACCACTGTAACGTTTTTACTGCTCACTAAAACTAAAACACTACGCGATTATCCTAATTAATTTATTTCTAACTACACTTTAACACTTATAATTTATTTCACTCAGATATGTTTATTTATTTTAACGCGCGCGGTCTCTCGCTCGAATGTTTACGCACCGGTTCTTCCACACTAGCCTACCTCAGGTCCGACATTCCCTTTTTATGGCAGGTACACGTGTTCTCGATCTTTCTGGCAGTTTCGAGATAATTGCTAGAATGTTCGATTTTCCAGGAACCCGTTATCGCATCGAACTCTCTCGAGTGTTCCCGTCGTCCTTCCCGGAATCGCAATAAGGCGAACTTGTGTAGCTCCCGGCGTGTTTATGTCGCGGCCGGCGAGCCGTTTCGTTACAATATGGATAAAGACTTTATTTAGACACCCATATCGTAAAGCAGCGTTATACCAGGTCAGAATGGTGTCGTACATAATCGTGAAACAAAAACTCCCACTGGATTAGAGGACATATCGTCCCAATAAAATTCAACTGCGCACGCTTACATGTCAAAATAACGTCGACTACATTACTACAGATATAGGTATCTTTTTACGTATTCACTTTCGCCACGTGGATTTTTTTTGTGACGGTTGTAAATAAGAACTAATCACTACACCACTATACTAATGTGTTATATCATCCCAAAAATACGTTGTAACAACATTGTTGTTAGGTTTTCCGCTAGTTTGTAAATTTTGTCCAAAGCAGTAGGTAATTAAGCCCGTTGTAGAAAAGCTTAGATTGAATTTACATACAGGAATGTGTAAATTAATGTGATCTGACGCATTATCGGCTTAATATATGTGCATAAATAAAGGGGGTTCTCGAATACAGAAAAAAACCCAGTCCTTTCCGAAAACCAGTTAAAAACGGATTATCGTGCAATAACAATTAAAAGCAATAAATTTTCAAAATTCACTTTAGATATACGAAATGCATTTCCAGAAAGTAGTTCTGATAATTTATTTTGAATATATAAGTGTGTCCAAAAATAATAATGAAATACAGTTTCTTAATATATTTATTCACCTAAATGTAAAGATTATCTCGATTTCAAAGCGTATTTTATTTTTATCCACCTTTTTATACCTCTAAAGTTCATTCATGACGCATATTCGTATGTACATATCTATTTTTTATCCTTTTTCATACACACAATCTCTCTCTCTCTCTATCTCTCTCTCTCTCACTCTGTGTGTGTAGGTATCTGTCTCGTCTGTCGTACTTTCCTTTACGCAAACGCGATTATTGCGTTTCAGAAAGTGAACTTTGACCGTTCGCGAGTCATCGAATGTATACATATAGATATAATACGCGGACCGTATGCGGAACGCTAATTCGAATTTCGGCGCAATTCCTGCGATTTCGTTTATGTGTGAGCAAGAGAGAGAGAGATGGTGTATATGTGTATTTGTCGTTCGTAAACGTAAAAGAAAACTTCTGCTTGTCAGATCGGAAGGCGGAATTTTACGGTTTTTTTTTGAGGGTCCAAAAAAACTGTACCGACGTTTTCTTGGAACCTGTTTGGAAGACGGATTTGATTATAGATTTTTCCGTTTGACGTAGTAATATACCTTTGGTATTCGTTAATAACTGTAAATAGCTGTTGCATTTAATATATTTTGAGTGTAGGATGCGCTGTGGCCATCATGCACAACGCAGACATCGAGAAAAATCTTCGAAGTGTAGAGGGCCTGGGCAAATGGCGACCCTTGGGCCGGATCCGGCACGCGGTAAAATTCTCTCCGGACCGCGATGCATTTTATAAATTATTATTAAAACCAAAAATATTACTGATGGAATATTTTCTCGAAATTAAATTCAAAGTGTAGGTGTATATGAAACAAATGTAAGAGAATCTGAAAATGGAATTTGTGAATTTGAAATTTAGGTTCATATCTCTGCTGAGCCACAAATTCCATTTTCAGATTCTCTTACATTTGTTTCATATACAAAAATATTACTGTTTGTCCAATATTTACAAATGTCAATATATTAAGTAATGCATCATCGCAAGCTGCTGATATTGTAAGTCCGAGTATTAAAAATAAATTACAAAATGTAAGTTTATCTTGACGGACAATAACACGTGGAATTGAATGTATTAGTGCAAATTTACAATCGCAAACATGGTATTTAATCGCTCTCGATGCGTGTACTGATCTGAAGGATACAGCTCAATTATTATTTTTTATAAGAGCATGTACCTCTGATTTCGACATAATCGAAAAACTTTTATCATTGGGGTCTATGAAGAGACAGACAACTGGAAATGATATATTTGAAGAAGTAAATAATTGCCAAATCAAACATAAATTACCATGGAAGAAACTCTTTAGTGTGACTGCTGATGGAGCACCAAATTTAACCTTTGGCGAGTTCTGAAGAAAATAAAGAACAAAATTAGTGAGCAAAATGAACTAATTACAATTCATTGTATTTTACATGAACAGGCTTTGTTTAACAATATGCTACAGGTTGAACACGTCACATTTTGTATCGTTAATTAATTTTATTCGATCAAGGGGTCTGAATCATAGACAATTTACTAGTTTTCTTTATGATCTCGATTCTGAATATGCAGATGTCCTTTATCACAGCCACATTTGTCGGCTAAGTTTGGGAAAAGTTTTCCGTCGGATATGGGAATTGAAAAGTGATATCATTGTATTTTTAGAAATTGAAAATATATCAGATTATCCCGAACTTAAAAACGGTAAATGGCTTTGTGATTTAGCCTTTGCCCTGGACACAATCACTCATTTAAATGTCCTTAACAAGGCGTTGCAGGGAAATAATAAATACGCATTTAATTTACTAATGAATCTAATGTAAAGGTGTTTCAGCTAAAACTCAATTTATTTAAGCAACAATTATCACAAAAAAATATTAGATCATGTTCCGACAATTAAATTATTACCTAAATATTTCCACGAAAAATTTTGCTGAATATTTAGATATTGTTACTAAATAAAGTGACGAGTATTCTAAAAGATTTTCGGACTTCGGTAAAATAGAAAATCTGTTGTCAATTGTGTAATAGCTATTTTGAGTAGACGTTGAAAGAATACCGAGTGAATTTCAGCTTGAAACTATACACTTGCAGTGTAATAGCAATTTTAAAGATTTATATTGTAGCGTAGAAATATGCTTCTTTTATTAATCTCTGGACTCGGATAAGTTTTCTTATTGAAAAAATTTAACCCAAAAATGGTTCGTTACTTTTGGATCAACGTACATTTGGGAACAAACATTTTCAATATTAAATCTTAACAAAAACCAGTTTACATCTTGTGATTAGTGAACATTTAAAGGCAGTTTTCAGAATTTCAACAACAAAATTTTCACCAGACACAAAAATTTATAAGTGGTGCTAAGAAATTTCACTTTAGTCAATAAATTTTGATATGTATAAAAGTAATATCAAAGAATAGGGAAATAACAAGAAGGGAAACAGAAAGAGAGGTCCGATGTCCGCGCAGGGTAACATTGGGGGAAAATGCACCAGTGGCGTAGGTGTGCAATACATATTTACCTCAATATAATTATGACAACCAGAGGCGTAGGTAGCGAATTTTGTATAAGCATTACAGTCTTCGCGGTTTTTATTCTAATTTTCATAATGGAATTAAAAAAAAACATCGGGACATCACGGCACATACCTGTTTCGTGTGATCACATTTGGTACACATCTATTTAAACATGTTTGAATCAATACCCGTTCGACACTTATTGCGGACCTGTGCGCCGACCCTTGCTGTCGCCGCAATAGTTGACAGTCCGGCCCTGATTTTCCCCCAATATAAGTCTTCAAGGTCATTGAAAACGGTTTACTCAAAACAATAGAGAGGGTCGGGACTTTCCCTTCTTGTTATTTCTCTATTCTTTGGTAATATGTTTTGAGAAAATTTCATTCACCTCCAAAAAATTAGTTTTATTTCTTCATACTTCAATGAAAAATTCTATCTTTCGTAAAGTCAATGTTATTTGCTTTTATATGTGTAAATATCATTCTTTCAATTACATTTTCGTTTTATTATTTTCAAATTGCATGTTTTCATATAAAATAATCAATCTATATTTTTTTAACTATTATGTAGTAAAAAAATCTTAATAAAACTATTTCATAAAATTTTCATTAAATTAAACAAAATACCAACAAAATATGGAGTGGGTCCGATAGAAGAATTGCAAAATAGATATTATAGCCTAATAGACGTGCTAATTTGGCAGACTTCGGCAGACTGTACGTGAGAGCCTCCACAACGGCTACCCTTCGTCTTGTAGTTAAATACTAATTGTAAAACACACACTGTTATAAATTTGTAATATTAAACTTTGACTCTTACACTTCGCCTTACGTCGGTTCGTAATAATAATACTTAGCCCCACTGTAATTTTTCGAAAATATTAAATTATCTCGGCTTCTAAACGAGCAAGAGAGACTCATTTCTGTGAAATTGGTAGAAAAACAGCAGCTATTCAAATGTCAAACTTGAAATACAACTTGATAATGATTACGAGCGTAATATTAAGGTTAATCAAATTTAAAACATGCATTTTTAGAGCTATTTTTTAACAACTTAAACTTAAAATATTGCACGTAGTAGAATATGTTACACCAACACTTAACAAGTAAAATGTAGCTGTACGCTGCCTGGAAATTGTAGACATTATTTTTTACCAGGGCATATTAAAATTTTTAGCACTTAGGAAGGACACTAAGAGTCACATTGAAGCGGAATTATAAATGTTTACGATCAAAGGTTTATTACTTATTATTAATTGAAATAAAGGCCGAAATTAGTGGTTTTTCGAGATTGAATTGTAAACAAATTAATGAAAATAAATGTAACTCATGGAATTTTATAGATTGTTTTAATAGTTACATTTTCCATACACAACTTTTTTCGCTATCAATAACACATTTTTCATAAGAGTTAAAAAACCACTTTTCCATGACTGATTTTTCCCAACTTTTCAACTGTTGCATTTTAGTACATTATATTCCCACTATGCTCCATAGAAACTTCCCGTAAGAAAATATTTTTTTCCCTCAAAACAGTACCTACCTCAGGAACTAATCCGACCTTTATTCATCCTTTATCATATTAGTACTAGTACATCAATTAATCTGTAAATAATTGCTACACTTTCTTCACCTGGGGATGTGGGATAACGTTGAACTTTCAAAATATATTCTGTAGGCTGAAATAACACAAAAACGAAATGAGGCACTCTGGGAATGACCGGGAGGGGAAGCATACCTTTATATAATATATATATATATATATATATATATATACGTCATGTACAGAAACGATTGGTACCTAGCGCGGCGCTATCGTGCCGCTTTAGCTACTCTCAGATTCAGCCCACAATCACCACCCCTAGAGCAGGCAATCGACAATACAAACAACTGTAACACGAGTTGCCACCAAACAGTTAGCGCGACTCCGAAATAAATCACTTTTATCTACTTTACATTACTAATGATCTCATTATTACATCGAAAGTAGTGTAATAATATGCATGTTATTACACTAATTATGGTAAGTTTTAGTTTTGTTAAATTGGTACATCAGCCTGTCACGTAGACGTGCGTAGGTGTCAAGGTTAAATTATTAGTATTTCAATAAACATAGCTTTTAAAATTTCATGAATCTACATTCTTGTCTTACATTTCGCTCACGTAAGTAAGTAGTTATTGAATTATTACTATTTATTCTTCTTTATACTTTTATCCAAGCCAAACCTAACCTTCCGGACCGTAGTCGTAGGCCCAGAAAAGTTTCCGTGAAAGATTTTCTCGTTCCGTGTAGATCTCAATCCAAGATGTCTACTGTCTGTTTTTACGTTTAAGATCAAATTTTATAATGAAATATCGGTTGATAGACGAAATAAAGTAATTGCCTACTCAGGTAGGTTCTTCTTTAAACGCTCATTCTGTTGATATCATTTTTGTTATTGTACAGTTAAAGCATTTTGTGTCCAAAACGATTGATAGCTAGCGCCAATACGGAGAAGGCAACCAACAAAACAAAAACAATTGTAACACGTTGTCAATAAACAGCAAATAAGCCCGCCATAAGAAAGCTGTGCTTCCAAAAGAAAGCACGTATTTATACTGTCTCCAAATTGCTGGTTGGTAATGTGTGGTGGCTTCCCTTCCTTATGTCGATCGTCGAGCGAATTGTGAGCAGTCCGCCGGGGCTTTATTGCGGAGATTTATAGGAAAGTAGTGAATGCGCAATGCAATGACGCCAATGACGGACAGACAAGTGACGGTCGCCTTCAATTGTTTGGATCGCGCCGATCGCGGTACAACCGATTGGTAGCTAGCGTCATCATGGAGCAGGCAACCAATACAAAAAAAATTGTAACACGGTTGCTACTAAACAGTTAGCGCGGCGCGATAATTGGCCGTTGCGTTCGTGACGGTTTTTCGGTGTTTACACCTCTCACCGATTCAGCGCTTCGAGCGAAACCCGTCATTAAGAAAGCTATGCTTCCAAAAATTGTGTTACTTATGACAGGAAAGTGATCTCCCCCTTTTTCCCTTTTTGAATATTAGTGAAAATATTTAAGGCCCCCACAAAGGACATAACAATTTGGATTGTTCAGGAAAGTTCCCAAAGGAACTGCACGAATATAATCAATATTTAAGTTTTTTGAGCTCATTACAATTAAGAGATAAGCGAAATTGGATTAATTGGTTATTTTAAAAAGAGAATTGAAAATAAATTCAATATTTTTGATACCTTAATTATAGTTTTTAAATTACAAATATCATGGCCTAATACTCAGATTTATTATAATAACATACAGTAATATACCACTGTACGTGTCGCTAAAAAATGTGTTCATTTTGTTATTGTAAACAAGAATTTGAATTATTATGGCATTGTTGAAATAAATTAACAAATTTTATAATTTCCTCAATCTCAACGTCACTATTAATAAAAATAAATTTTTACACTGAAATGTTCATTGATTATTTTAAGAGATTTCACTAAATTAAGATTATTTGGTCCATGTGATATTATATTCTCAATTAAAAGAATTAAACGAGTTTTTAGAAAATTACATTTCCCAAAATATGGGTAACCCACTAGCCGAACAAATGGTTATATTGGGTTACTGTATTGATAGTTTAAATTTATTGTCGAAATACTATATGCTGGTCTTAAAAAATCACGTATATTTCTTGTTAAACCTCAAAAATGATAATTTTAAATTTTCGGATTTTCAGTGCTTTCTGAAGGACAAAAGATCCTTAGATATCACATGTTCTCACTATTTTTTATATCTACACATTCCTTTTCCTTCTTAAATAATTCCTGAGTCTAGGAATATTCACCGATCATAATTCACCGACCATAATTCACCGATCGCAATTCACCGATCAACAATTCACCGCCTCGACAATTCACCTCCTCAACAATTCTTCAGAAAAGTCAAAAGTGCCTCAGAAAACAAAGTGCGAGGGGGCAACGAAAATTCACCAGAAAAGGCTTCAGAAAGTGGCCTCAGAAAAGCCAGGAGTGGCTCGGAAAAGCCAAAAGTGCCTCAGGAAAAAAAGGGGTGAGGGGGCAAGGAAAATCAATGTACGAGGTATTACAAAGTGCCTCGGGAGAATGCCTCAGAAAAGTCAAAAGGGCCTCAGGAGAGTTAACCAAAATAGGTGTCTCAGAAGGGAAATGAGGGATTTTTTTATCAAAGTGCCTTAGGAAAAATGTGATCTCAAGGGATTGTTGATAGTAATTGCCGCATTAATTTTCTACAAAATGCGCAACTCAATAGTTTACCTTACCTAATGGCTAGAACACAAAAATGTACTAGCTTGTATAAATTCTATACTATCTTTTTTATGGCGAATGTCGTTTGAATGTTACAAATACTGAGAAATTTCCCTTACAACTTTTTTCCACGGTGTGAGTTTGTTTTTATGATAATAAAAGTAAACTTGTTAAAAAACAGGAATACTGTAAAAAATGATTTTCGGAAAAGTATGCTGTAAACATTCTTAACTTTTTACAGGAACCATTAAATGAAATTGTACATTGTACAATTGTATTGCTGATAAAATTTTTTTTGAAAAGCATAACAACAACTTTGAATTCGCAATGAAAAACGTCCTAAACAAATAAATGAATACCTATTTTTGTCGAGTCGACTGTTGATATTTGGGTGATGTTCAAGAACTTTTACAGTCAACTTAAAACATTGTTTAATGTCTTGTAAAGTGTCTTTCTTGAGAATAATTAGCCAAATACGTTATCAAACTTGCATTAAATTATACATTCAATAGTAGAATAAGAGAACAAATATCCAAATTAAAAAAAAAACAATTTAAAAGGGAAAAATTACAAGAGTAAACTTCCTCTTTAGCAGGCCGATTTTAACAAAAAGCATATTGGGGGTCTTGGTATGCTACAGAGTATAAATACAAACTTCACGATTTTCAGTTTTTCGAGAAAAACGCACCAATCATACATATACACAGAATTTTTTCAAAAAATCATATTATTTGGACTTAACATTTAACAGTATCTCTCAATCATTAACAATTACTATGTTTGTAAAAAGCAGCGGTAAGCTCCTCTTTGCACTATAATCAAATGTGTATGAATTGATGATTAAACTGAAATGCTAAAGAAATATTACACTAGAATCAATGATACCCAACCAATTACCTAAAAATGAATATTTGTATTATTTAACTATTATACAAAATGCCGGTATTACCTAACACATGGTAAAATAAAAATTTTAATCACAATGGAGAATTGCAAGTTCCTACTCTTAATTCGGCCCGTAAATACTACAATTAATTTACAGTGTTTCCAGTCTAGCCCGATTATAGTTTTTCAGGACCCCCATGCCGATTAAAAGATTAAATATTATTTCAAACCGACCTGCTTTCAGTTTAAATTTAGTTTCCTACACATCCCCCGTACTAAGCCCGACACATCCTACTAATAGTTAATGGCCGTTCTCGCACAGAGGGTTAAACACATCGTGTGAAGTGCCACTTGATTCTTGTTAATCTTGGAAGGGTTCGCAGGTTTAATTTAAGAATGGCGAAGGAGCCACATCGGCAAATTTATAGTTTCTCAGGAGGGAGTGAGAGTGTCGAAAGGTCCTAAATTAGGATGTCTTGTTACTGCAATAACTTAGAGATTAAGTGTGGGGCCGGGGAAAAGATGTTCCTCGAGTTGGAAAAACTCCGAATAGAAAGAGAAAATTGGATATATGTAATAATGTATGTAGGGCATAAATCGACGTGGGGAAGGAAATGTGTTGGTTGAAATACTTTTAATTAGTATTAAGAGACTTTAAACCATTGATGCTCGTCCTGCAAATCATTTATCTTCCTGTTTACTCATCACAATCAAGTTTCGTTGTCGGCGGAGCGAGCCGCTTTTATCGTAATCGCGGTAAACCGATGCCGATATGAGAACAACGTGGGAAATATAGTAAGGCAATCCATAAACTTGTACCGGCAAGTTTCAGTTTGAAAACTTCTGTCGAAACTTTTCCGAACTTGTTAACAATTTTTATCAATAATACTCCCAACACTAAAACATCAGAATATACATTCTACACAAATTCACATTTCTAACACCTCGGATAACTCTTCGATAATTCCAGTATTTGTTATACAAGTCGGTAATAACCCTAATCACAGTGCAATAAGGTGTATTATTTTCGCTCCGTAAATAATATAAAATTTCATTACTCGTACTGCACAAATCGAACCTCTACGTACCTAATTCTCAAATTACAGTGATCCGATATCGAAAACCGTAATAATCGGAAATGAATACCGGTTGATCAAATAAAACTGGAAACTGTTAGATAAGCTAAGGCGAGAGTGTAATCATTTAGTGCCGTTGCGAAATACTTTCTACGTACATAAAAGAAAGTGTTACAGATTCAGGTATTGTGCTTATTAGGGGTAATTAGGCATTAATTGGGGAGTCTGCTTATGAAGTTATGAGATTGTAAGAATAAAAATTTAATTCGACGAGTAGTTCACCCGTCGTTCCTTCATTTTCATTAGGGTTAGTATGGAAGTTTTGAAAATTTTTCAAGAAGAACACCGACACCTAAAAATTACCTAATAGGAAAGGGACGTGTTGTGTTGCCCACTTAAAACTTTATTCATAAGAGACTTGATGTGTTTAATGTGAATTCATAATTACTATATCTCCAGTGTATCTCCAACGGTAACGTCATTAAGTAATGAAAGAATTATAAAATAAAAATATCAATAAGCTTCATTGACATAACTGTATAACCCAACAAGATCCACTTCTCTTCTCGCTGAAGGTAGAGTTGAGTACACCATTTACTTAAATCAATTGTCGAATGAGGCGTGTAGAAATTGCCGCAGAACAAACTGAATCGAAAACAATATCAAAGAATATTTATTACATTATTGAACTGACAAGTTTAATTTCATTATAATTGGCACGTGTGTAATGTAAGCGATAGTAATATCACTTAGACTGTCACTGACAATGTCAGAACTTTGAATTGCACTAATAGATATTTGTAGATCCGTACTTTATATAGGTATATCTTCAGAATGTCATCAATAATATGAATGATATTGCCAGTTATACTTTGCAGTGTTCTGCTAATCAGATCGTTGTGGTTCTAGAAGTTTTAAGGGTTTTGTAGAAGAACCTACCAAGAGATAATACTTTTAGAGATCCAAATATGTATATATATTTTGTTAGTTCTTGTCTCACTGATTTGAGTATGTAGTATGTCCAATAATAATTATTGAACATTGGGCAGAATATCAAATGATATGAATTGATAAATACAAATTACAGGTGGTATAATTAATTGTAGTATTTAAGAGAATACTATTTTTTCTACATTTTATCACCATTTATTTATAGTCCCAATATTGCTAATAATTTTTTATTCTCATTTTAAAAATACGTGCTATTTTAAAGATCCTTTTTAAAGTTTAATTTTTCATTACTTCTGAAATATTACCTTGAATTACCACTTTTATTTGAATTGTGCTTTGATTAGTGGGTTCTTTTGTATTTTGAAAGAATTTATATTTAAGTCAATACTAATCAACTGTATTTTTATTGCAGCGAGAGTTAGGATTGTATTCAGAAACGTCGCTTAAGATTTTGCTTCACTTAAATGGTTACTTAAGTCTGATTTTGTACTCACACACCTTCCTTAGCGCAAATAAATCTCAACATGTGGAGTAATTCTTTAGTATTTTTTAAATAAAACGTTTTTCGTACTCAACAGCATTCATAAACCCTCATTAGTCAAGGTTTCTATTACATTATTAATTATTTAACATTACCTACCTTAAATATTACTTAACCGGAATATCGAAGTTATCTTCATAGAAGGTGGGTTTATTTGTTTTAAAATTGCTTACAGAGTAGACTCTTCCAACGAATATCGGAGAATTGAGCGGAATTATAATGATATTGATAATTTAGACGAGTGTTTCGAAAGAATTTACCGTAAAATTACCCAAAACGCCATTCTGTATCTATCTCTTTCTTCTATGAAGATCTGTCTATCTTCTATGAAAATATCTATCTTTTAACTACCACCACATTATTCACTCTATTCTCCTACCGTACTCTTTGGCATATTTCTCTCCTCGCATAGCTCATAATAAATATAAACATTGAAAATAGTAGGTTGTGCCAGATTATGTTTTTGACACGAAACGAAATAAACTCTACTTAAATATGTCTCGGACAATATTTTACTCAGTTGGATTTCTGAATACAAATCGCTCGTTCTTAACTTTCCTTCTCAGAACCTAAGAAAAATCTTGACTTAGTTAAGAAAAACGTAAGAAACATTTAATTATCGTTTCTGAATACCATCGTTAGTCTAGGTATATTTTTAGTGCCCTCGTCAACAGCAAAATGTCAAGAAATCAACAAGAAAGTATAAAAGTGTAGACATTGTTTCCATTGTAATCTTTGGACTACTAAGTTTTTTCACTTTTGAGTACACTTTATTCCAAAACAAGTAGATTTAGTAAGTTGTGTATAAATTTGAGTCAATGTTTCACTTACATTTGGGTATAAATAACCCGAGAGAGAGTAAGTTTAGTAATTTTTTTTACATTATATTGAGTCATTGTTGCACTCACATTTCAGTGCAATTAACTCAAAAATGAATAGATTTAGTAACTTTCGTATTCTATTAAGTTAATGTTTCGGTGATATTAGAGTACAGTTTACTCGGAAGTCAGTGAATCCAGGAATTGTAACATCAAATCGCGACAATATCTAACACATGTTTGAATAAAATTTACTCGAAAATGGGCAGATTTAGTAATTCTTTACAGAAAATTAGTCCATGCTTCAGTCATACCACGGTACAACTTACTCAAAAGTGGAACAAAGATTATACAACATAAGTATACTCGATGTATTTTAACATCTTAAATTGAAAATGTAGTAAAATGTGCTCTAAGTTAAGTAATTAACACAATTTTTGTGGACTTATTGTGACAAAGATTTGCGTCGTTTTTAATAAAATGTTTATCAAAATTATTTACCGTGTAATAATTGAAGTGAAGATTGTATTAGGCAGAGGAGGAGCCGATAGATAGTATATTACGGTTGAGAAACAACACGTAACGAACAGGAATCAGAACTGTGTTTAAACACAGGAATAGAACTGTGTAAGCATCCATTAGTTGTAAGCAGCAGCAGCACGAATAGATTATGATTTGAATTTGGCCAATTCCAATGAGTTATTGAAAAAAGAAGTAACCTAATAACCTATATTGTTCGTTAGATGACAAATGTATCTAAAAAAGGTTTTTTTAATTCAACTAACTTTATCGAAATGATAAATAAATTTACTTATGTAATATAACAACAACAAATTTCAATGTCCATACTTGAAATAAGAATCCAATCATCGACTTGGAATAAATAAAAACACTTTACTTGATAGAGATGTATCAGTTAGACTGAACAATTACTCTACAAACCAATGCACTTAAGAAAGTGCTCTTTAGGGCAATTTTGGACAAAAATGTTTCAAATAAAAGGTATAGGCATTAAAGAGCTAACTTAAGTTATTAGATTTGGTATAAATCACCAAAACCGTTTTAAAGAAAATTGTACAACAAAATAAATATTTTTAAGAGTAAAGTGCCCTTAGGACAGTTTTAGAAAAAAGTATTTCAAATGAAAATTGTATACATTTAAAATGTTAATTCAAATATAAAGTTTAGTGAAAACATAAAGCTTTTTTTTAAATTGAGAAATTGAAAATATTCAGGAGTGAAATGCTCTTTAGTGAGGTTCTATAAAAAAATGGTTTTAAATAAAAGTTGTAACCATTATACAGGTTGGTTGAAATATAAAATTTGGTAAGAATCAGTAGAGCGGTTTTGGAGAAAATTGAGAAAAACTAAAAATTCACCAAAGTAGAGGGCCCTTCGCACAAGATCAGTCAAGATCACGATAACGGCAATCAATAAGAATTGAGTAGTAAAGTAAACATACAATATATAGAACGTTGTACCAGTTTTTGAGATAACCCAAAATAACTTAAATTTACGGGTAAAATGCCCTTTGCCCTTAACTGATTCTGATGAATTTATGTGGTCGCGAATTTTCAGAGGATCCAGCTTAAATATAAAAACGAAAGGCGGCACTCCGGGAATGACCGAGAGGAGCAGCATAGCATTATGATGTAATAATATGATACATGTGATATGATATAATGATATATATACGTCATGTACAGCAACGAATGGTAGCGCTAGCAATCATCACCCCTGGAGTAGGCAACCAACAATACAAACAATTGTAACACGAGTTGCCACCAAACAGCTAGCGCGGCGCGATAATTGGCCGTACGGATCGTTTGGTTTTTCGACGTTAACACGTCTCACCGATCCAGCGCTTCGAGCGAAGCCCGCGATAAGAAAGCTATGCTTCCAAAAATTCAACTTTCCACTATTTATAGCTTCCTATAGTAGAGTGTATAGAGACCTAATAGGGGACCCAGGGGACCTCAAAATGTCCAGAAATGCCAATATCTCAAATTCCGAAAATTAGCACGATTACTATACTCCATAATATGAGAAAGTAAAAAAGCTAGTTTGTCGAAAGTTAAATTTGTCGTGACTTGCTTCAATGTAGATTAAGTAGTACGTTAATAACAGCTGTATTGCAAAAGGACAAATTGAACACATCCTTTGATCACTGAGTAACACCATTATAGCCCAAGAGCCTGTTACATAAAACAGTATCGATAAGGTACACGACATTTGAGTTCATAACTGATTGTTAAAACATTAACCTAACACCAAATGGCTATTCTGCCGGTTTGCATAGGCCGGATATGTAAATGGCGGCCAGTTTTCCACGTCGGAAAAACATACCTGAAAAACCGATAAGGTACACGCGTGAATTTTTGTTTCAGGCATTATTTAGACCTTGACTAAGAACGGTGTAACAGTGGCATAAAGTTAGCAGGTCGGAAAACCCTCGGCAGAAATGATTCAAAGTCGCGGAAAGTGATCATGAAAAAACGATAAGGTACACGTGAAAAACTTTTTTCCGTACATTCTTTGGGCCTCAAGGAAGAGCGGTGCGATAGTGGCAGAAAAATAGCAGGTCGGAAAACCCTCGGCAGAAGGAACTGAAAGTCATGAAGCACGCCCTCTAGTTTACAATTTTTCCGATTTTTTCTAAATTCTACGGAGGGTTTTCCGGCCTGAAAAATTTCTGCCATTATCACAGTGTTCTATTTTGAGGTCTAAGCAATGCCTGGAGAAAAGTTTTGCACGTGTACTTTATTAAATTTTCCGTTGAGGCTACAGGGCATTTTTCATGACTTTCAGTTCCTTCTGCCGACGGTTTTCCGACCTGCTAATTTTCTGCCACTATCACACCGCTGTTCCTTGAGGCCCAAAGAATGTACGAAAAAAGTTTTTCACGTGTACCTTATCGGTTTTTTCATGTTCTGCCGAGGGTTTTCCGACCTGCTAACTTTCTGCCACTGTTACACCGCTCTTAGTCAAGGTCTAAACAATGCCTGAAAGAAATTTCAGGCGTGCACCTTATCGGTTTTTCAGGCATGTTTTTCCAACGTCGAAAACTGGCTGCCATTTACATAGCCGGCCTATGCAAACCGGCAGAATAGCCATTTGGTGTTGGGTTAATATTTTTAAACCAATAATCAGTTGTGAACTCAAATGTCGTGTACCTTATCGATACTGTTTTATGTAGCTAGCTCTCCTACTATTATCATCAATTAACTGAAATAAGAAACGTGGGTCGCAAGTGTTCTGCAATGCCTACAACTATTCCAGAGGCTGATCGCCCGGTACATTTCTTTTTAATTCATTAGCACAAAAACCGGGATGCGTCCATAACTCACGCGGGAAGGCGCTCCTCCACCGCGCCGCCGCCGGAGAAAAGAGAGAAAGCGTCACAATTCTGCAACTGTGATTTATCGCCTCGGCCATTCAATTTACGGCCCAATTTGTGTCGAGTGGATTTAGCGACGGGCCGATAGCTAGGCCGTTAAATTCGAATTTAGTGCCACTCCAAATTTTTTAAGGGTTAAAGGGGGCGCACACGAGCGGGGCTGAAATTCGAGAGACGGCTGCTTCTATCGTAAAAAGTGAAACGCGTCATACCAAACCTGGAAACTTAAGGAAGGTGTAATTCATTTGAAATGTAAGTACCGTAACACGTTTCTCATAGAAAAATGGGGTACCTACGAAAGTGAAACTAAGCCTGACATACTTAGCGATATCACTTTTTTACCTGTTTCACGCAACTACTTGGTAATCCATCAATAGCTCGTAATGAAAAAGGTAAGTATGACAGATGATTGACGCATACTTTGTATGGTGTCATTTATTGAACATGCCAGAAGTAGTCATGGTCAATGCTTGCGCATCAGAATAGGCGAACTGGGTTCGACATTGTGTAATGAGCGCCACGCATAGAACTTCCACTGAACTAACAGTAGAATTTAAATTCAAGAGATGGCACTGTGTTCGATATTGCGACGATAACGATTGTGATCATGGTAGCCGGTGTAGCTTTTTTAGGGTTATGTTCATTCCCGTCCTGTCAAGCGTAGTGTGCAGGTCGGGAGTCACAACCTCAAAATTTTGTAGGTAATAAAATCCAGTTATTTTAAATCTATCTTTAACAATTAATCCAATTTTAAATGTAAAAGTAAATGTAGTGAACGGTATTGTTGTAGTGTTACCTATATTTTCGTTAAATGTTAAAAACTTAAAAACTACGTGCATCAAGAAGAAAGTCTCCCTATTCACGCCGGTAACCAGGCCGGATAGGTCGGATATCCTGTAGGAGGTACTTTCGACACTGGGTAAATGACCACAGCAGTCGAGCCCATTAAAGAAGAAGGAAGACGGAAGAATGGTTATATCCAGTTATGTCCAGATCGTCTAGATCCAGACTTACCACGTATAGACTGTGGATTCCCATAAGGGATCCGCAGAAGACCAGAAGGGGCGAGAGGGCAATGAATAAGGCACGTTGCTTTCTCACTCTAAACGGACAGAGCTAACGACCCTGTAACCATGACGCTCTAACCTCTATAGCCTTGTGGGTTGCGTCGCTTACGTTTATTTCAGAGGTCGCGGGTTCCAAACTCCAAGAAAACGAACTTTTTCTTCTCAATTTTACTTTTTCCCGCTATATTTGCAGTTTTATTTTCTTCTCTTTTTTGTATTTCCCCAATGCAGTTTTCGAAGATAAGTGACAACAAATTATTGATTCTATAGAGAAATTAGCGAAACTTGCGGTGCACGTCATCAAAATTTATGACGTCAGCACGTCGCCATGTTGCCACATCAAATTTTTTTACTTGACATGACTGTTAGTTTGGCTAGTAAATTTATAACTGAAAAGTATACATTTTCTTCGTCTTTCATGAATTTTGCTCTGAGATTATTGTGAAATTCTTAAATAATTAAAAATATATAGGTATTAGTATACATCAATAATTAGAAATGAAAAAGAATCATAATGTGTTAGGATGAGTTAGTACATGGAATTTACTCATTTAGTCAGTGTGATTTTATTAGTATTATTATACATTTACATTACACACTATAATGCTATTATACAATTATTTACAAACAATAGATATTAATATATTAATTATATTAGAAATTATGAAATTCTTAATTACAAACACATTTATATACACTAATTACAATTCAAATAGGATCATGTGTTCTAGGATGAGTAAGGTATATGGAATTTACTTATTTAGTCAGTGTCATTTTATAAGTTTTTCTAATTTGCCATTATGCATTCTTGTTAATTGAATTACATATCTGCAAGTGCTTTGACTTTATGCATTACTTTGTTATAAAAACTCACTGTCCACCAAAGACCACATGGGAGGTGTGATCCACAGGAAGTGTGCACTTTCATATAAAGAGAAACCCAGTAGAGAATGGACTTGGCACAGCACAGAAAATACAAGATTGAAATTGAATTGTTGACCAAAATGACCTACAATGTAATATTAGGTAATACAAATACAGATGAGAAAGAATAGAGGGCAATACAGAACAAATTAACATGTGAGAAACAAACAACAATAAAGTAAGTAAAGTATCTGCTGCCAGAATATATGTGGTCATCAATTGAAACAAAGAAACCCAAATTAAGCCTACAATTAAAAATAATAAATAGAGAAATTCAAATATAACTGAACTTTTGAGCAATTAGAGGAAACAACTACTTCGAGGCCAAATACCCCTACCGACATTGAATTATACCCCTAACTTCTCTCACCTGAACTCAGTTTAACATCTCAGTGATTTTTTATAAAGAATATATTTTTCGGGATTAAAGGTGCATTTTTCTTTATAATAAATAGAGAAGTATGGAGGTCGGTACTGACATTGTTGTGAAAACCATAAGTATAGAACCAAAAATATTAAGGAATACAGTAGCAAATAGAAGAAAACAAATAACATTAATAGATGACAAATCCAAAACAGAAAAGAAATATTTACACCTATGAAAATGAAATGGAAACACTGCTCTGAAGATAAGCTACAAACTACAAGTATGATATAATAACTGATCTGCAACATTTGGATCAAGAAAGTGTACACTAAATGGGCAGGTGTAATTGGATCGAGGAGCGTAGAGACATTGTAGGGAGGTGCATGTCCAACGGCCTAGAATCTGGAATTCAAGCAAAATATTGTAGTTATGAAAGTCGCGGAAGGAAACACACCCCGGTCAACCCGTCGGAAGTACTGTCTCTTATCAACTCTCTATTGGCAGCTTTACATGTGTCCATCGAGCCTTCATTTTATGTTCACCTAAAAAAAGTTTTACTATATAAATATGCATGCACTGCAGTTACAATATAATAATATTCTAATAATACATTATGTGCACATACCTAGAGTAAGATGTATTTACTAGATTCACAGTCACTACAGATGACATGTTCATGTAGATGTTAAATATTTCCTAAAAATCACTATTACTCTTTGAGTCACTGTTCAAGTCAATCACTAAATTGTTAACTTCCATTCTATCAAACATTCGTTCACGATTCCACCATTTCTCAATTACTTGTTCTGTATGCTTGATGGAGTTCATCCAGACCACAGGTGTAATGGTAGACAATGCTTCTTTCCACATGTCCAAACAGTTATCGTTTGCATTTCCATCTCGACCTACGTGTTGGATATAATAATTTTTCGTCACGCCCCATATCAACTCGATTGGATTGAATATACAATAATAGGGAGGAATCATAGGGAGGAAGACGTAACACTCTATGGCCATATTGTTCAGCCATCTGATCCGTTAGGTATATCTTTTCTGGTTTATTTCTAGAAAAAAAAATTACACAAACACAAATGTTTATATTTCATTTCTACTTACTGATTAACAATTTGAAGTAGTTCACTCTTCAACATTGTATGTTCAAATTGAAAGTTATGTTTTGTAAGCCAATCCTTTATAACAGGCTTTGTCGATCCACTTGTCGGAGCCTTATCTACCAATGTACTGTGGTACGGTGCGTTGTCCATAATAATAACCATAATAATAATAACGGATCAGCCATCTGATCCGTTAGGTATATCTTTTCTGGTTTATTTCTAGAAAAAAAAAATTACACAAACACAAATGTTTATATTTCATTTCTACTTACTGATTAACAATTTGAAGTAGTTCACTCTTCAACATTGTATGTTCAAATTGAAAGTTATGTTTTGTAAGCTAATCCTTTATAACAGGCTTTGTCGATCCACTTGTCGGAGCCTTATCTACCAATGTACTGTGGTACGGTGCGTTGTCCATAATAATAACTGACGGTTCCTCCGGTTTTTCTTCGGCGACTTTAACACTCTACTCACAATACACACACTGATCTTCAGTGCAGCTGAAACCTTCTAAGGGCCATAGAAGCTTAATAACCAATAGTATCAATAATTTACCTCTCTAACGCAGTTTAACGGGAGTAAGGGGCCCCCATTATTTCGTTCCAGTTCAAAGTAACTGATTAGAGACGAGACCAGCTGCTGACACCAACTATTCAATGGTTTAGGCATTTTATTGCAATTCCTTACACTCGAAAACACCCAAACACGTATTTAATTTACAATTTACCGAAGCGAGCAAATATTTCGAAGTATAACCTCAAAATCATAAAACTTTCGTGTCAATTCGTGAATGGTCTGACAACAGTGCCCATGGCTACCAACTTATATTTTATCGGCTAACATCCGACAGTGTGCTATCTCTTTTTAACTGGGATAACAGTGTGCTCTGTTTAAAGCAAATTTTTATGTTACACCAACGGCAATTGGCAATAAATGTGACGTCATTGATGACGGCACCGCAAGTTTTACTAATTTCTCTATATTGACACGAGGCTATAAAGGTTAAAGCGTCATGGTTACGGGGCTGTTAGCTCCGCCCATTTAGGGTGAGAAAGCAACGTGCCTTCTTTATTGCCCTCTCGCTCCTTCCGGTCTTCAACGTACCTTATGGAGATCCGCAGTCTATGCTTGGTAAGTATATGGACCAGCTTTCGTGACCTGCACGTTATCTTTCGTGTTATGGATAAATTGCTTAATCGAGAAACATGTAAACTATATTTCAATAATGTTATTAATTCGAATGTATAGTGATTGCAAACGTCCAAAATAACATCTTTGAATTAAGATTGTAACGCGAAATGTAAACATTAGTGTGAAGCGCGCTACTTCTTATTTGACGCAGGAAACGCATTTCAAAGGGAACCATCTTCTCGGAGATGGTTCTTTTGCCACAGACTGCGGTGGTTCTGGTCCAGGTGACAGTGTTTCACAGATATTGCTCCAGATGTTTTCGAAGGAATCCCTGCCTAGACGATCAATATTTCCAACTTCCCAACCTTGTCGCCTAAGATGATCATCCAGTGCCAATTGTTCAGCAGTCCTTGTAGTTCCTAGAGTTAGTTTTGCAAAGTCACCAGCGATACCGGCATTATCTTTACTGTCCTCATTTGAATCTGTTTGCAATGTTATTTCGTCGGACACTGCAGTTGTTATAGATTCATCTGGCAGTCGGAAATCAGGTATAGTAGGGGATTGTGTTGCTCAACTGATAGATTTCATGTAAGGGATTATTTGGTGTATCATTATGTCCAACAGGAACATTAGCATTACGTTTATCAGCATCAGAATATGCCCTTGTATTGTGAGATTTAGGCGACTGATTATCCCACTTCTGACACCAATGTAACGTTTATTCTAATTTATTTTTACAGTTCTTAACACTGCCTAATTTATTTAGTCTATTCCTTAACTAATTAATTTACACTGAACACTTAACGCGTTCATTTATTTGTACACTTATCGCTAAAAACAAGTTGGTTAAGTTAACTTGTATGATTCTGAAGTTATGAATTTTTCTGTGGATCTATGCATCACTCTAGTTTGGCACATAAATTAACATAGGTCAAAAACTATTGCAGATTAGTTTAAGAAACCCAATGTGCTATTGCGACTATTTAGTGTTGAATCCGAAAATGTAATAAAAATGGGGGTTTCCATTAAAAAGAAACTTGTGTATCCTATTTGGGGACATCCCGTATATGAATAAAAATATTTATAGAATGTGCCATCGTTTAAGAAGCTATCATCAAGTTATTACAAAAAGTAAAATTATTTAAATTGCAAATGACATTTTAATTTTTTGTATCGACGGTCTTTATAGTTGTAAACATAATCGCTACTATATTTTTTCTCAAAATTGATATTTTTGTTTTATTGGAAAGTTTGGATAGATTGAACCATAATGAGAGGAATTTAAGTGCGCCCATCTTGTGCCAAATTAAACCTGCTTGAAAACAATAAAAATTTAGACGGTGAATTTAAAAATAATAGTCTTTATTGTGAATCTAAAAAACTAATACAAAATAGTCTTAATGCTCAAACTGGTGTCCCCCATGAGAAATACAACTGTGAACCCATTAGACAGAATGCGTAGTTACGTTCGCTAATATTTCATTATTACAATTACTTAAGAGGATTTCAAGTCTAATTTATATTATTAGTTTTTCGATATTGGCTGATAGTCCAGTAAATTAAAGCCGATAAACTCCCAAACCTAGGATAAATTCTGCAAAAGGATGAAACTGGGGGCAATTGTAGGTCTCAACTGGGTCTTTCGAAATACGGAAAGTTGTAGATTCTCCGGGTCCCGGAACATGGTAAAAAACGGTCCTCAAGTTCCAAAAATTCGTTTTCAGCCAATATCTCCAAGAATATGGCATTTAGCGAATTTTTGTTTAGATACAAAAGGAAGATCAGTTCATTAGCTACAAAAATGGTCCTTATGACTTTTTCAGAAAAGGGGACAGTTTTCGAGATAACGGCTCGGAAACAGCCGATGACAGCCCCTTACTTGTTGCTCCTGCTCTGAATTCATGGGAGTAAATTCGAGAAATGGAGACAAAAGCGGGCGGACAAATTGTCCAATAACTCGATTAAAAATGGATATTTTTTGATGATTCAAAATTCACGTGAAAGAGAAGGCCTATAGCTATGGTATCCTGGGTCTCGGGCCTCATTTTTATTTTCCTTGAATATTGTAAAGCCAGGCTAATTTTTTTCTTCTTCGATATTTCTCGACTTTTTCGAAAATTCATCCATATTTTAATAAATAATAGTAATTTAGTCTGGTCTTTCTTGATAATGGGTCTCCAAGACCTATCGAAGGAGCCCATAAAGGTTTTTTCATTTTCTTTCTTTTGCATCCCAATAAAAAGAACTTCGAATATGTTGATTTTTTGACATTTCCGGAGTTTTGAAAGTTGGTTGGCAAGAATGTTGAGTTGGCACAAAAAACGAAGAGACCATTGGAAAGGGGGCATTTCAGGCATTCCAGTGATGTGCATTGCGAACCGATACGATGATTCATACTTTTTTAATACCCGATTGATGCCACAAATGTCAAAAAATCAACATATTCAAAGTTATTTTTTATTGGGATGCAAAAGAAAGAGAATGAAACAACCTTTATGGGCTCATTCGATAGGTTTTGGAGACCCATTATCAAGAAAGACCCGGCTTAAGTTACTATTATTTATTAAAATATGGATGAATTTTCTAAAAGTCAAGAAATATCGAAGAAGAAAAAATTTAGCCTGGGTTTAGAATATTCAAGCAAAATAAAAATGGGGCCCGAGACCCAGGATATCATAGCTATAGGTTTTCTCTTTCACATGAATTTTGAATCATAAAATAAATATTCATTTTTAATCGAGTTATTGGAGAATTTGTCCGCCCGCTTTTGTCTCCATTTCTCGAATTTACTCTCCTGGATTCAGAGTAGGAGCAACAAGTAAAGGGCTGTTATCGGCTGTTTCGGAGCCGTTATCTCTAAAACTGTCCAGTTTTCTGAAAAAGTCATAGGGACCATTTTTGTGGTTAATGAACTGATCTTCCTTTTGTATCTAAACAAAAATTCTTTAAATGCCATATTCTCGGAGATATTGGCCGAAAACGGATTTTTGGAACTTGAGGACCATTTTTTACCATGTTCCGGGACTCGGAGAATCTACAACTTTCCGTACTTTGAAAGACCCAGTTGAGACCTACAATTGCCCCCAGTTTCATCCTTTTGCAGAATTTATCCCAGGTTTTTTCCTTCATTTACTGGACTATGAGGCACAAGCGTAAAGTTTACATTTTAGGCAGTTTCAAACAAAATTGTTGAGAAGATTCAAACCCGGTGACGGTGGAGGCTACTCTACCAGTGCCCTTATTTTTACAATTCATAACAATATCTTCGTTTAATTGTATTTTTTTTTTATTCCTAACCCTCTGTGGTGGTAATACAATCCACTAGTTTTTAACTTTTCCAAACTAAGTCGCAAAACTCCGCATTAGGTCTTGGTTTATCAGGATGGATATTATGGAATTGTGCAGCTGCCGCCTTTAAACTTTAACCACCAAGATGTAGCAAGATCGGTTTAATTTTCTCTCAAGGAGTAAATCTGTTCATTTCTCAGTTTTTAGACCTAATCTAATGTTTCCATTTGAACAGTTGTCAAACTCTTGATCATCTTTTGTATCGTTGTTATTATTGAATCACGGCCTATTTAATAAATCGTAAATTGCAAGCTATCCCTTTTACAGAACGGTACTCATTATGGTTCATTATATTTACTTTACCCAATAAAAGGAAAACTATCGCTTTTACGGAAAAAAATAATAGTGATAGTGTTTATAATTATGAGGAACGTCGATTTAAATCAATAAAATGCCATTAGCCATTCAAAAAAGTTACTTTTTGAAATGACAGCCGTCTTGAAAGCGAAAAACATTTTTTCTTTATTATTTTTCGTACTTAAAAAATACCTATATGTATTTTATTTTGGTTATGTACCATATCTATCTCAGTCAAGTAATTACCCAGCGTCAAATTTTAAAAGAATAGCATTAGTAGGTCTCACCAGGAGTGATTTTTGACTATATGAATTTCAGTACGAGAATGCCTACCGTCTTGCTTCGTATGTAGAAGAAGAGAAAGTTCTCTGCCCAAATTTCAGCACGTAATGCTGGTCTTTACACGTTTTTATTTTATTTTGTCAAAAGACGTTTATTGTGTTGCAGTATATTACTTTATTTACGTTGAGACTGGGCCTTATTTCGAAATTGTTTTGAAAATCAGACCACGAACGCAGATTATTTCAGCAAACACACGCAATGTGTTTTTAAGTAATTCATTTAAATTTCGGTTTTACAAAATTATTCATGTTTATTGCTGAATTTTTTCGATTTCGTCAAATTTGGTTGTACTATTATGTGAAATTTATTACTTTTTTGTACCGTACTCATAAATAATAGGCAATAAATAAATTTCGCACAAAGATCAACTCGGCGCACACGATCTTCCGTAAGAGTTCATTCCGAACACAGTTATACCTGGATTTGTTATAATCCCCGACACGAGCTCCCGTAAGGGTTTATACTGGACAAATTTATACCTGCGTTTGTTATAATATAATGTTACACCTTACACATCATATTAAATATCATTTTATTCATATTGGCTACACATTTTACAAAGTTACACCATGTAATATTTCCTTTCTTATATTGGACAATTTTATCAGTTATAAATTTGAATCGAATTTTATAACTTTGGGCTCAATAGGACAATCTTCCATGAAGTCGGAAAACAAAACTGTCTCCTACTTCTTCAGGTGTCAGAAAGGTTAAACCAAATAAATTGTATGGATTGATGTTCTCGGGGAGACGTGGGAAATCAACGAGGAACGTTCTTGGTCAAACCCCAAAAAATGAAACAACAATCGTTGCTAAACATTTACTGCCGACGTTTCGTCACGCTGTTGCGGACATAATCATGGCTCTACAAAGCAAAGTGGTAAGTATCTCTGATATAACCAATGATAACGCTTACATTGTAGGTGGAGACAAGTTGTATGCAATACATAGATAGGACCACTGTATATCGTCAATATGAGATGTATTGGAGGGCCATTATTGAAAAATAGAAACCCCCCAATTTTGACAGCGTGTTGGACCAGTGGTGAAATACAACTAAGGTCGATGAGACCCGAAAGGTGTAAGACTAAGTGTTACCATTTTTTATTATGAATATGCTTTTTTTAAACATATTTGAGTTTTTGAAAATTACATATGTTAAATATGTCGGTTTCAGGTGACATCTAATGGTGGACATATTTACTGTAAAAAGGATAGACAAAGAAAACTGTAAAATTGGGAATGAAAAGAGAGAGTTTAGACGGTAACATATGTATCAATTGGTTAGGTTATCAAATAATTGGTAGTACGCCAGAGCAAAATTCTGAAAATCTTGTTGTCTGTTTACATTATTGTTGGATGTTTTGATGTGGACGGCCTCCTTGAAAAGTCTTTCAAACCAACTTGATTCCTGCTCTAATATTTTAATATTTGTAAAATCAAAATGGTGATTGTTAGTTAAGGCATGTTCCACTAAACCTGAATGTGTCGGATTATTACTAGAGATGTTTAATAAATGTTGTTGCATTCTCTTTTTTAAGTATTGTTGTGTTTCTCCAATGTAAACTTTCGAGGGGTTGCAATCGACACATGTTACTTGATAAACTACACGGCTTTGGTATTCCTTAGGGGTTGGATCCTTAATTTTGGAGAAAATGAGATTGTTAAACGATGTAAAAGAATACCAAGCTGGATATAGGTTTAAGGCATTTAGGATTTTTAGAGTGGAATTTTCCATATATACTTACCAAAAGTATCAAAACAAACAACAGTTTAAGATGGTAATATATTGTGTAATGATTTAAATAATGAATAATATCTGAGTTTGACATTGACATTAGCTAGTGTTAAATGTTATATAGTGTACTGCGCATTATAAGTAAGTACGTGTGTGATTGCGTACCTACACGTATTCCTAAGTTCGTGAAGTTCGTGAAAACTCGCGGAATCGATACAAACGTCCCACAACGACCAATAAAGATAATAAGAATTGAACCGTTCGATTCGCCCCAGAGATAATTCACGTGACCCCATAGTACTTGCAGTGTACGAGAGAGTATTTATCCTCTCTGTGTCTCTCGCAAAACGAGCCGAAACCGTAAACAACGTATTTATTTATTTTTTAAGTCAACGCTCCATTAGGCTAGGTCCGGGTGAAAATATTTTCATTCGTCCGCACAAAGCGTCGAATGCATCGAGAAACTGCGTAATAATTTTTTTTTATCTGGTGTATTGATACAAGGAATGTATTTGCTTTTTGATAAATCTAATTACCTGTCGAGTGTTATTTACTGGAATCGTGGAGTTTTTTCTCACCCGGTGACCTTGCTAATCCGCCTCGTGGTGCGATGCATTATTGACGAAGAATCTACAACGAAAAAAGGTGATAATTACCCAAAATAGAGACGTAGACGAAAATAAACGGACCCTATCAAAAATAATCGTTAGACTAAAAAAATTCTGGATTTCATACGTTTGAACGCAGTTCGCAATGTGGAAACGTTCAAACATTTCGACAGTTATTGGCGCACAAACTTTTACGGCGTTTCGACTTTAAAATTACTAATCAGGGTTCCCATATTGCCGGTGTACGGCGATACCGAAGAGTACGATTCCTAAAAAGTTAGTTAGGCATTAAAAAATTAGCAAAAAGGCATAAAATTTAATAAAAAAGGCTCAATTTATTTGCAAGATAGGCAATTCAAATAACAAAAAAAGGCAACTTAAATGAGTAAAAAATTTTTAACACATCCTGTTTTTCTTACGAAATACTCTCATTTTGAAAGAAAAAGATATATATGTAATAGGGGGCATCCGACTTCGGCCACCACTCCCCACAGAGAAGAAAATCATATCCGACTTCGGCCACGCGATTTTATCAGTGGGATTAGTAAGGATTATGGCTCGTTAGACCAGGTAGGTGCAATAAAATAAGATTGGGTAGATTTCGGTCACTAATTTCTTTCAATTCAGTGACTTATTGATTCGATACCCGAAACTCCGTTTTTAAAAAGGTTTATTAATTAAAATTACAAATAGATGTGTACTCTACAATAGCTACATTAATACTGAAGTTATCCCCACTAGTTGGGTCTATTTATATGAGATAAGGAATATGTCTGCAACATCAGCACTTCATGGCTAGGAAGCTGATGTAACGCCTCCCCTCACAGATTCGACTTCCGACGATCAGGAAGGAAGTTGAATTTCTTGAAGTTCGATTGCCTCGTTGGTCCTAGGTCGGCGGGTCATCTCTGCAAATTTCTTAATCGATAAGTAGGTGACCAAGAGCAGCAAGGCGAAGTAAAGGGCGACGGTCCAGGTGCTGGGAATATGCTGAAGAGAAGTCGTTTCTAAGGCGGGCTCGTTTGATATGAATTTTCTTTTAATTTCCTGTAGTTCGTCGAGTTTCAGGTCTCCCAAGTGAACTTTTAGGGTTTCGTTCACCGTAGTACGTGTTCCGAACGAGATTTTCGGGAAGAGGACAGCTTGGTTCGGAGTGGTAGCTGGTTCCAGGTTGACTATCATGTCGGATGGGCTCACGATGGCAGTTTCTCGGGATGTCGAGTAGATACGTTCCTTTGAGGTTCAAAATCTCTTCTTGCTGGTGGCATTGTAGTTTAAGGGTGTGTTCTGTCGGCAATATGGCGATCCATTGGTTGGTATCTTCTAGTCTTCTGAACGTCGGTTGATTAATCACGATCCGGGTTTGCTGACAGTTAGAGACGTTTCTGAGGTCCAAAAGGTGGGCTTCGCATGGACTGTCGGATGTGATGTCCTGAGGCTCAGTTTGATCGCAAACAAACATCTTCGGAGATAGCTCCATGCAGTCGTCATTCATAATAGCGTAATGCAATCTATCTTTTAATAGGAATTTACTTTTTGGAATAATCGCCTGGAACTGACTTCCATCATATATAGGAATCGAATAAAGATGATACATTTCAAATTCAAAAGGATATACTATAGGTACATTTAGAATGTAATTTATTCTATTATTTAAAACAAAGCAATTGATATTAATTACCTTTTCTAAAACGAGTGTATTTTCTAAACTGATTTTAAGAGGGAATTGATCGGGAATTTTGTTTTCTATCGATTTTAATTCTTTGTATAAATCTGAAGTTTTTATTATACTAGGATGCATAGTACCTAATTTCGAAAAGGTTATTGAATTTTCGATATCTTGCAAAATTGATATAATGATATTATACATTTCTATAATTTGAATAAAACTGTCTTTGACGTACATGCCTACTCGTATGTGAAGATCTTTGTTGGGGTTACCTTCAATGACTGATGCTATTAAATTTAATTTCGATTCTAATAGTTTTTCGTTATGACTTATTTGCTGAATAGTGTTATTAAATTTATTTACGAGAGAGATGGCTAGTGTGTTTTGAGCTTTTACATTGGCTGATAACTTGTTTTGATTTGACTGTAATTCTTTAATTAGGTTTTCATAGCGTTCTCCGTCATTTGCGTCTAGATTGCCTGAAATTGACTTAAATATTGAGCCTAAGCCGTTAAACAATCCTCTCTTAATCCGTTGCGGATGCGGTAAAATTTCTGACAATTTCAATTCAACTTTTTCTTCCGTAAATTTAACGACTTTTATGTAATTCGAAACTTCCTTCTCATATTCGTGATTTTTACTTAATAGAAATGTGATATTTTGGGTACTTAATTGTAATTTATTAATTTCTAAGATAATGGGATTTAGGTCGTAATAGTGGATGATGGAATGGGAATATCGTTTTAATTTTGCTGTTCCGATTTTTAGAGCTATTAGTCCTGGATTGTGCTCGAGATTGCGCGAGGTTATGGTTTCTTGCGTAACGAGAATTCCTGGTAGCCTGAAATGAGAGAAGATACACGATACTTAGTACTTACTTATCCGGATTGCGCTGTGTTTTAAGGAAAAATGAAAAATTAGTTAATCAAAAGAATATAATTTTTTCAGTGGGCGTTTAAGGTTGTTCATGTGAATTTTTGGTTGTGTTTCTGTAGAAACAGTTTTTCTTTGTTGATTGACGTTGGTTACATTACAAGATTTTTCGAATTTATTTGCTTGTTTTTGACGTGTATGTTTCTTCACAAATACCTTTTGAGCAGTATCAAATAATTCAGGTTTATCTCGATCTTTATTAGCTTTTTCTGCGACTTGAACTTTGTTTTCCATTAGATCTTGGTTTATTTTTGAATACATGATTTTTGAACATTCTTTATGTTGGTTTACATATTCGTTTAACAACAATTTGTCGATTTCTAAATCAAATGGTTCATTACTGGATATATGACCGCTAATGACATCAACAGGTTTCAATTTTGTGGTAGAGTGGATCGAATTATTGTATGAAAGTATGGCATATATCATTTTCATTTTAACTGAGGTTTTAGAAAATCCTCGTGTGTTGAGTAATCGTAAATGCTCTATTATGGTCGAATGGAGTCTTTCTATCATTCCATTGGACTGTGGGTGATTTGGGGAACAAAAGTGAATTTTGATTTTATGGAGTCCTAGTAATTCAATGATAACTGAATTTTTGAATTCGGTACCGTTGTCGGATATGATCATGTTCGGAATACCGTGATGGGAAAAGAATTTTAGTAAGTTGTCAGCAATTTCTGTTGCATTGTTGCTGTTAAGAGGATAAGCTTGAGCGTATTTGGAAAAGCTATCGATAAGTGTTAAGAATTTGGTTTGTTCGAAAGTAAATGTATCTATATGGATTATTTGAAAAGGTTTTGAAGCAGTTGGGGTAATGTTTAAAGTCATTTTAACTGGTTTTCTGTCGTATTTACTCTGTTGGCATATTTCACATTCATTAATATAAGTTTGAATGGATTGCTTCATTAGAGGCCAGTAATATTTTTCTTTTATTTTTTGTAAAGTTTCTTCCGTTCCTCTATGATTAGTCTTGCTTTCGTGGTAATTCCTTATCGTGTCTTGAATATCATGCTTGTCGGTGACGTCGAGTAGTTTCTTCTTACATCTTTTAAATTTAAGTGACGGCCATTTAAAATTTCTTTGGAGTACTACTGAAAAGTTCTCGTAGATCTCAGGGGATTCAAAGTAAAGATGATATTGAATGTCGGGGGCTATGTAATCTTTTATGAATTTTACAACATCTTCTTCAAATTTATTTCTTGAAAATTGTACCGAAATACGTTGTTTCTTCTCAAAGAGGAATGTTATTTTTGGTACGGATGGAGAGTGTAAAACTGAACTAATAATGATTTGATTTTGGCCATAATTTACAGGATAATCCGTTATTGGAATGTCAACAACAGGGTGTTGCTCATTATTTGAGTGTATTGTATTACCAGATTCTTCTTCTTTGTTATTTTCGACGTTTTCTGATGGTTCTTCCGGCTGCTCGTTTGAAATGTCTTCGAAAGCATTGTCTTGATTTATTTCATCAACATTCACTGCCATAGAGATTGCGTCAATATCGTTTGAGTTTAAATTAGTATGATAGTTCTGACTAGGGTTGTTATTGTCGGTTAAATTTTGGGTGTCTAAATCTAAGTATGTGGGCGGAGAATTTGGCTGAAATGTTATATGAGGGTTATCGAAGCCTTCGATGTTTCGCAGGTTTTCGTCTAATTTCTCCCAAAATGGGTTTGTTTCCTTTGCGTGAATTTCTACCCTGGACAAAGCATCTGCATTTGTATTTAATTTGCCCTTTTTATAAATTATATTGTAGTCATATTCTTCAAGCTTTATTCTCCAACGTAGCAGTTTAGAATTTGGGTCTTTTAAAGAGAACAACCATTGCAAGGGTTTGTGGTCGGTAACAATGTTGAATTTTCTTCCGTATAGGTATGGTCGGAAGTATTTGGTTGCCCATACTATCGCTAGTAATTCTTTCTCTATTGCTGAGTAGTTCTGCTCTGAGTCATTAAGGGTTCTGGACGCGTATGCTACAGGTAGATCTTTTCCTATTATTCCTTGTGAAAGTATGGCTCCTAAGGCGACATTTGAAGCATCGGTAGTGAGATTAAAAGGTTTACTGAAATCGGGGTATTGTAATATCGGCTGATTAGTTAAAATATTTTTGCAAGTTTCGAAGGAAGACAAATATTCGTCGTTTATTTCAATTTTTGCATTCTTTTTTAAACATCTAGTGAACGGTTTTGTTAACTTAGCGAAATCTTTAATGAAGCGCCGGTAGTAGCCTAAAAGTCCAAGAAATCCTTTAATTTGTTTGGGAGTTTTTGGTAGTGGAAAATTTTGAATAGCTTTAATTTTATCTGGATTAGGTCGTACTCCGTCTCGTGTGACAACGTGACCTAAATAAGCGACTTCTTTTCTAAGAAATTCCGATTTATCCAGTTGTATTTTAAAGTTGGATTCTCTTAATCTCTGGAAGACAGTTTTTAATCTCTCGAGGTGTTCTTGTAGAGATGTGGAAAACACGATAATATCGTCCAAGTAAACTAGGCATTTCTCGTTCTGTATCCCTCGGAGTATGTTATCCATAACACGCTGGAAGGTGGCTGGAGAATTTTTTAGACCGAATGGCATGCGAAGAAATTCGTAGTGGCCATTTTCAGTGTTAAAGGCGGTTTTTTCGATGTCGCTTTCTCCCATCTCGATTTGGTGGAAGCCACTAGCGAGGTCTAACGTGGTGAAGTATTGGCATTTGCCCAGCTTATCTAGAAGGTCGTTGATATTTGGCAGTGGGTATTTATCGTCGATCGTCTTTTCATTCAATTTTCTATAGTCAATCACGACTCTCCATTTTCTTTCACCAGATGCATCTGCTTTCTTTGGGACTACCCAAATAGGCGAAGACCACGGCGAGTTACTTGGTCGAATTATGTTTGAGTTCAACATTTTTTGAATTTGTTTCTTTACCTCTTCTCTATGAATAAACGGGTACCTATAAGATTTACTGTATATGGGAGTTTCGTCAGAGGTGCGAATTTGGTGTTTAATTTTGTTGGTAAATGTAAGCGGTGTAGACTCATTGTAAAATATATCAGAATATTGTTCGCATAACGATAAAATTTTTGATTTTTCTTCGGTGTTCAAGTGATCGGTTCTTATTCTGGACAAGTCTAATTTAGTTTTGGAGGTGGTTTCAAAGTTGTTCAAAGATATATCCAAAAGTTCATTTTCGTTGAAATTTTCCACGGTTATAGGGTTAGAAAGATCAAGTGTCAACGTTTCATCTGTATTATTTAAAATCGTGGTCAGCGCTTTTCCGTTTCTCGCTGTGCTTAGACTTTCAGGTATCTCACAATTGTGAATTTTAGTGTGTGGAATTATGATATCACCTTGTTTTACAGTCGTTTTTAATTTTATCACTTGTTCAACGCGCGGAGGTATGGTAACATGATAATTCGCAGAATTGTTAGTAACGTGATAACGTAATTTAATTTTAGCGTGAGGAGTAATAAGAAAATGATTATCAAAATCTAAATGCGCTCTAAGTAACTTCATATTGTCAAGTCCAATTAGTCCGTCGAATACGTCATGGAATTTAAATAGGTAGAATTTGAGAGTTCCGTGTACATTAAACAATTTTGAGATTGGTATTTCTGCACTGTATTTATGTGCTGATTTTTGAAATACAGTTGATACAATGAAAGGTTCATGTTTAATACAATTTGGATAATGTTTAAAGGCTAGATTTGGGTCTATGAAAGATTTTGTTGAGCCAGAATCAATCAAAAATTTTAGGTTGAGTTCAGGAAATACTAGGTATGGCAATTCGTTTGAATCGGTAAGATTGAATGGTATTGTTCGAGGTGTTAAGTTGGGTGTTCTAGGTGAGGCGTCCGTTGAAAATTTTCGTACTGATCGTAGCTATAGTCAGGTTGATAGTCGGTATAGTCGATATCGTATTCGTTATTAATCTCTTCGATTGCATTTTCATCGTAATACGTATCGTAATTCTCGCCTGAAGTGGTGGGTGTGGAGGGATAATTGGAATTGTTATTATCGATCTGGTTTACTTCGGTATTGTAAAGTTCTTCAAAAATAAAATCAGGAGGACCAGTATTTTTGTTTTGGAAATAATTTTGTGGTTTCGAAGTGTTGCGAGTGGATATGCTCATAGGAGTAGGTTTGGGAAGTTGTAGTTGGCGGTTCGGATTTGGTTTAAAGACGTTCTGGTTGTTATTGTTGTTAGAGGGTTGTCTGAACACTTGTGAATTTCGTAAGAATTTTGGTGGTGGCAAATCCGTTCTGGGACGTATAGGAATGGGTTGTGAAGGGAATGTATTTTGGGCTCTAAAGAAATTGTTAGGTGTGTTAGTATTCATTTGTGGTCTGAAATTAAAATTCGGGGAATTCGGAACATTTGGGAATGGGTTTTGATAAGTCATTGGTCTTGTTACATGCTGGGGTTTGACATTGCGTTTATCCGAAAAGTTTTGGAAGTAATGGACGTTTTCCTCTTTTAATACGAATTGTAAAGCCTTATTTAATGAGTCGGGTTGCATGCATCGGATCGTAGTTGCTAATGGTTCGCGTAGACCGGATAAAAAGGTTTTAAGAGCAAGATCTTGATAAAGTTGTCGTTTTACATTTTTTCCTTCTTTAGTAGTTTCGTGAGTATCAATATAGCTACATAGTAAATTCAGTAAATGGAGAACTCTATCGTAAAATTTTTGTGGATGTTCATTTGGGCTCTGTTTAAGCATTACCAAGTCTCTATTGAGACAAATTTCGTCACGTTGATCAGAAAAACTATTAATTAGTAGTTTTTTCAAATCATCCCAAGTTGTCACTCCATGAATGTTAATAACTGATTTAGCATTGCCTTTTAGTTTTGAAATTACGGAATTCAGCAAATAAATGTTTTGAAAACAGTTTGGGTTTGTTGCATTATAGAAATGTGTAATTAGAGATTCGCTTACTGCCAAAAATCTATTTAAATCGTTCGGGTCACCATTAAATTCGGGGATGCAATTGAGATATTCAGCTTTGAATTCGGTCATGATTTCTAACGATTCTATTCTACGAGATAAATTTGATTCTACTTGATTCGAGTCAGTTACAGGTTCGTCTAAGTTTAAAGTATCGAAGAATTTAGTTAAAATTTCCAAATCTGACATGTATTGTCTAGATAGATTGCACTTACATTAGGATGACGAAGATTCGGAGCATCTCTTAACTTCTATGAGTGTCCTCGTCGAGCTTGGCGATGTGGGTCCAAACAGGTCGTTGACTCCTCGCGAATTGGACGATGTGGTTCCAACTCCGGTGTCTTGTTGGCGATGGGCTGCTTCGGTCCGCGGTGGATTGGGGGTCTCCGTCGATCGGTACTCCTCTCCTTCACAGCACGATCGTTCACAAAAATCACCTTCGATTGTCCGGTTAATCGTTGATACGAACTTGATCGATCGATTCGAACAATCCGAACAATCCTACTGACTGCGCCACTTATTGATTCGATACCCGAAACTCCGTTTTTAAAAAGGTTTATTAATTAAAATTACAAATAGATGTGTACTCTACAATAGCTACATTAATACTGAAGTTATCCCCACTAGTTGGGTCTATTTATATGAGATAAGGAATATGTCTGCAACATCAGCACTTCATGGCTAGGAAGCTGATGTAACGAGTGTTAAGTTAATAAAAGTAACATTGAAAAATAGAGAAATTGTTAAATAGGAGCAATGTCTTCATGACAAAATTATATAGTATCATCTTTTTGTTTAGTTAATGTGACATGAATACTTCGCTATATTCATATATACTTACCAGTCCATTTACAAATCCCGGAAAGAAAGTCCCCGGAAAAAAAGTGCCAGAAAAAGAATGTCCCAGAAAACATTCACAAGGAAAAGCGTTCCCCGGAAAGTAAAAGCCCCAAATAAAATTCAAAACCACAGCAGATATTTTATTACAACTATAAGTAAAGACAGCAAATTATATGCTAACATACTCGATATCTGATGAGTTAGAATTCCAAGAACCTACCAAGCCAATAAACCCCTTCTTATCGGAACTACTGTAACAATATACCGCGACAGAGGCGTGCCTTAAAAATTTCGACATTATTGTCAAGGTCGAATGCACACAAAACATAATATGGTAAGTGCTACGACCGCCCCGCCAATGACTTTCTAACTTCTAACGCTGCTCATATTTCGTCGATTGTCGGATACCGACAAAGGTAGCCACGCGATTTCTTGGAATTTTACCTCATCACATTTTGAACAAGCAGTACATACATATTGTAACGCGAGTTGTAAACAGCAGTGCGAGACGTGTTTACTTTTGTCGGAGCCACGTCAGCGTCTCTCAAAGGACGCTTAATTCAATTCCATACAAAAAAGACAGCTCCATGAATACTCCCGGATTATTATTTGGGGAAAGTAATTTATGTAACGTAAACATTATTAAAAGAACAATCGAGTGCCTTCCGGAATTATGGAGCAAATACTGGTAATTACCCGAATACGCGAGAAGGTTCCCGATCACAAATTGAGATGTATATATAAGCGGGCTTGTGGTCGGAGATTATTATTATTAGACGGAAGCCGCGAGAGCGTTTGAAGTAAAATAAATTAACGATTAAGAAGTGTGATATAAATTAATTAGCTAAGTTAGTTTAGTAATAGTGTAAATAAATTAAGTAGTGTCTAGTATTAGTATTAGTGTAGATAAATTAGTAAAATAAACGTTACAATATATATTATAATCTATACCTTACATACATTTTATTATCTTATAATTTTATAAATGTCTAAACCTAATATTATGACTTATCGCACCTAAGAAATTAGGAATACCTCTTTCTTCGTTTAGAAATTCTGTACACAATAATTTCAAAGTTTCTAGAATCCAAATCGAAGGCTGTTTTTGCCACACTAGATTAGAAAATCTGTTGTTCCATCCATCAAAATTACATGATTAAAATGTATTTACGTAATATATACTTGTAGATGCATAGATATTTAATTTTAATATTTAATGCATTTTATGTGCGACTTTTACTTTCTGAGGAACTTTTTTCTTTGAGACTTTTTTCTGGGGCTTTCTTTGGTATTATTTTTCCGGGGACTTTTTCGAGGCTTTTTTTCTTTGGTACCTTTTTCCTTGAACTTTTTTTCCGGTACCTTTTTCCGGGGATTTTTTTTCTGGTTACCATTAATACTTGCTTAGAAAATTCCCGTTTAAATCACTGGGGTCCGAAATCACTAGCAAAGTATGTCACTCGTGCAATTTTAGTATGATGAGGTCCGAGTACTACAAATTTATTATCGATAACCTTAATTTTTCTTGAATGTATTTATGTTGCAAATGTAGATATTGAAAAAAGAAACATTTGCTTTCTACACAAAACCAAGTAATTAATTAGCGGATAATTGGTTAATACTGTAACGTTTATTTTACTAATTTATTTACACTAATACTAATACTAGACACTACTTAATTTATTTACACTATTACTAAACTAACTTAACTAATTAATTTATATCACACTTCTTAATCGTTAATTTATTTCACTTCAAACGCTCTCGCTATTTCGCTATTTACTCTCGCGGCTTCCGTCTAATCATAATAATCCGACCACAAGCCTGCTTATATATACATCTCAATTGTAGTCCGGAACCTTCTCGCGTATTCGTGTAATTACTCGAAATATCTTTTATTATCTAGAAAGGTCGAGAACGATTCTTTATTTAATAAGATGTAAGGCGGCAGGCTCAATTAAGCGTAGCGCCGTCCCTTTGAGACGCCGACTAGGTCCGACAAAGGTAAACACGTCTCACACTGCTGTTTACTACTCGCGTTACAATACTAAAAATTTTCCAATTTCCGTTCTCAAAATCATTGCAATTTCATTGGTTTATTGGTTGCTTACAATTTGACAGCGGGACGCATTTCGGTTCCACCGACCCATTGAAACCCTAAGCTAAGCCCTAAGCAATTCAGGTAGAATGGTGGCCGAAGTCGGCGTACTTATCATCGTACCATAATCCTCCGCTTACGGTGAAAAAGGTTCGTGGCCAAAATCGGCTGCTCCGATGTAATAGTCACATGAATAATATCGAATGAGAAAAAAGCCATACTCTCGTTTAAAAATTTTGTTATACTACATTTAATTCATTAAAATTAATTTACTGAAATTTATTTAATTTAATTATATCTATATAGGTATACAAATTGCATAATATAAACTTGAAACTTATACTTATACTATATGAAACTTTTCTGGTTTCCCAGGATATAATTAGATATTTTTCAGTATTTTCAGGCAAGAGGTTTTGTCTTTTATCTGATAAAATATCCTTGTATCGCGAAAAAGATCGTTGTAAGCCCTCCAAGTGGTGAAAAAAAGTTCTATGTCTAGCATCGTATTACCGTTGATTGAAGAATCTTCAATGTTTCAGAAACATTCTTCAATCAACGGTATTACATATTCTGATCTTTGGAAACCACACGCTCACAATGATTTCAAATCATCAAATGGTCACAATTGAAACACTCCACAAAACTTTTACCTACTGTCTTTCCCATTAACTCTAAGAAACACAGTAATTTTTATAGTTTATACAGTCACCCACCTCAATACTCCCTGGAATTTCCAGTTAAAAACGGTAAGTAATTCTCGGTGATAGTTATAGGATCAGCCGGATGTTCTTAAAGAGCATATTATGAAACCGTTTGTTGAAAGGATCAAGATGCTCAATGATTAAGAGATTTCAAACTACGAAATTTTTCAGAAAAAGGAAACAATTTAAAAAAAGCATATGGTTTTTGGAAAAGGCACAAATTTAAAAAACACACTAAAAAGGCAAAAAAGGCAGGCAAAAGGTATTTGCCTAACTATCCGCTCTTTAGACGATTTCCAATAAATTGTCAACGAAAAAAAGTAACTTTCGGATAAGAGCCGTCGAAAAAAAAATTTTTCTCTGCATGCCCGAAGAGTAGGCGATTGAGCATCGTTGACAATCAAAAACGACATGTTCTGCATTATCTAAATTATGATTACAATAAGGACACACAACCTTTTTGCCTTTTCATATACGGAAATTAAACCCTAATTGAACCATGACCCGTTAGAAATTGGTTCAGGAAATAACCCAATGTTCTGAATTTGCAGTCATACCAATTAAAAATATTTGGTATCAATTTCTTGGTCCATTGTGCCTTACTGGAAATTAGATTTCTTCTTTTTGCCATGTGTTAAAAGTCTCCATCATAATAACTTTCGGGCCGATACGTTTATATCTTTTAAATCTTTCCATTATTGTTAGTAAATGTTTCGAGTGAACACTTGTAATCACTTAAACAGCTTCTTTAGAAACTATTCTTTAAGCACTAGATGCACCGATTAAAGGTTTTCTTAGGTTAGGTTTTAGAGCATTTATCCATACACGAGCCGCATAAAAAACGATGGAATTTATACTCCATTGTAAATTTTACTTTTCTCAGTTACGGGATCTCTTCATCGCTTTCTTCACCGTCATTTTTGGATGGTACGCAAACGTTAATTTCCCATCAAATTGTACACCAAGATATTTAATAGTTTTTCTGGGAATAATTTCCTTATTCATAAATTTAATAAAATCACTTTTTCTACCTGTTTTTAAAACGCTTGCTTATATTTTTTCAGGAGCCAAATCACGATTTTGCATCCAGTAGAAAATCTTCAGCAGACTTTCATTTACAGTCAGTTTTAACTTTAAGAGATTTCCTTTGACTAATATAGCCAAATCGCGAATGCCATTAACTTAACATTTTCACATATTTTTAAACGAAGAACGCCATCACAAAGGATATTCCATAATATTGGTCCCAAAACAGAACCCTGAGGTACTCCTGCATTTACTGCTACCATTTTTTTAAATAAACCTATTAGAGACCTTTGTGAAAAGTAATCCCCTACAATATTTATTAGATATTTGGGAATACCTTTCTCTTTCATTGCTGAAATAATGACCCTCCATGAAGCCATATTAAATGCATTTTATATGTCTACGGTTATCACAGAACACCATTTGAATTCAGAGATGGACACCCAGTCTATAACAAACGGTGAAACCTTGATTTCCCATTATAAAGCCAAATTGTAAATCTGACAATACTTTTCTTACTACCAAATATTCGTCAAGTATTGGTTCCTTGACAATTCTGTCATATAGTTTACCTAAAGAAATTTACAAATATAATATCAGACTATAGGCATAACCTTACCCTTCCATATACCTAAGATTTACTCTTGCGACTTTCCAAACTTTTAGAAAGAATTGTTGTAAAATTATTTCATTACCTATATTTGAAAGTTAATGAGTATTGATTTAATGCCCATTAGATGTCATTCTTCCTGAAACACGTGGAAGCTCCCAGAAGAAACACAAAATATGCTAACAATGATATGTTTTGTCCACTAAAAAATAAAATAGAACATAGTTTTAAGACATCGGCCAAATAACCATATCCACCATTAGCACTAAAATGGTTATATAAGAGGTATCTAAATGGAAATATAAACATTTATAGTCTGCAGTCTTACAAAGACGATAATTGCTAAAGATGATTTGGAGCGTTAAGAAAAATGTTGAAAGAAAAATAAACGAATCCATGGAAAACGGTAACCAGCACCTGGGCCAATGCGATGGCTAGATATGATACCTCTTTAAATTTATTTTTGGAGTCATTTAATAAAAAAATGTTTATACAACGCCAATTATCGACGTCAATCGTTGAATACAGCCAACTGAAAACGAATTTCTAACAAATGAAAACTGCTAAAATACCGTCCCGCAGTAAGCTTAATGTAAATCAAAGCGAAATTTGGTGGGATATTTACCAAAATTAGCTGAGTAACTTAGTACTTGTAAAAGGATAAACAACTTTTTAATCTAAGGTTTGCATCTTAATTCTAATTTTTACTCGAGATCAGTAGGTAATGCCGAAATAACTCGTCGCCATATCAATCGATCGTTATAATCGTTGAGCGAATTTTCAGTCCAATTTACTTACTTTACCTACAAAATATAAATTTCGTGTTCTGGCGCCGTTTTGCGCAATAAGGGTTCGCATTGGTTGGTTCGCATAATGACAGAGTCCATAAACTGCCCAATTGTCCACGACTTAAGATTTAATAGATGACAGAGAGGGCGTCAAGAACGGGAAATTCCCCTTGTAACCGATCATCCCCCAACTGTATTGAAGGAACCAATCACAATTCGAATCCATGAAACATCCAACGCCACTTTAATTTTATATTATCTTTCTTATACTTGTAATACATTATTTATATCTCTATTATTCGATAGTTTGTTAAGTTTCATTTGCTGAGCCCAGGAATGTCAATAACCGACCGGTTAAACCGGCCAACCGGTTATTTGGAACGGTTTAATCGGTTATTGTCAGTTATTTTTCGAGTCCAGTTTTAATCGGTTTATTTTGTTTGATTTGAACAACTGATCTAAAAACTGGAGAAAGAGCAAAAGTAGTAAAGTAGTTTTTTCCTTTTTGTTTCGTGTTCGCCATGTTCACCTCCGACCTCCGTCGGTGGTCCAAGTCTAAAGCCGGATTCTCACGGTGCGAATTCGCTTTCGCATTTCGCACCGTGAGAATCCGGCTTAAGGCTCCGGTCCGTTCTGTGTCGTGTGCCTGTGCTGTCTTTCCTGCCTTCGTCGGATCTTCATTTATTTATTCAAGTGATGAATACGCTTTTCTGGTATTAAATTACTGAAGGTACTGAATTAACTGGTAATGCGGTTATTCAAATAACCGGTTATTTAGGTGCGGTTAAACCTATACAGTTATAACCGGTATTTAAATAAACCGATTAACCGAAAACCGGTTATTTTTTCAGGATTGACATCCCTGCGAGTGAGCCGCGTTGGAAGACGTAGTCCGCTCCTGTATGTATTCTCAGATTACGCTGGGCGAAAATAATCTTTCGGCTTGAAAATTGTGGTTAAGGCGACGTCGTGGTGTTTGGCCACGGATTGCAGCAAGCATTGTAAACTTAGAATGTTGAAATGTTGTCAGAATGGGGCTCAATCTATTAACTATCGTTAGTAAAAATTTGAAAGTGTTCCGCTATAGGGTTTGCCTGTACTGTAATTACAGTTTAAGTAACTTGATGCACAGTTAAGGTAAAGCCATTCGATATTTTGGCATAAACATTTTTTAATGGTTTCTTGAAGGAGGCTATAAATTCAAAATTACGTCGAGCTAAGCACTTAGCAAGAGGGGAGCTTGTTGGGCGGAGGGATAGTAAAGGATATTTGATTGGTCATGAGTCAATGTTCAATGTCAATGGTCAATGTTTTTCAGTTACGTGGGACTTCGCAAAATAAATTCAGTTTTCGAGTAGATAGATCATCTAAACTTAACCAAAAATAGCTGTTTTAAGAATCTGCATCTGGATCAGTATTTAGTACAAGAAAGACATTTTTTGGGAAATAATATTCTAAAGTTAATATAATTTGACGTAGATAATAACCATTTGGTAAAATTCACTTTCCATTCAAGCTGTCTAGAAAAATAAGGTTTTGTTGGCTCGGAATCTTGGGAAAGGAACATTTGCCAGCCAATGTATGTAGACATTTTCGTCATATTTAACTAAAAAAGGTATGTATACATACTTTAAAAATGTAATCCAATTTTTAAATCTGATAAGTACTGAAAAACTGGTAAACCAGACGAATGACTTTATATATTTAAATTGCTAACATGGAACAATAAATAATTGTATTTTGTCTGCTTTTAATTGGTTTTAAACGCTTAGAGGTTCACTTATAATTGTTCACAACAAACAAAAATAACTAAGAAACATTAATTTAGTATTAGTAATATTAAACCCTCAATGCATCTTTCTGATGAGGTGAGCAATAGGAGAAATAATCATTTACGAAATGTAATACATTTACAATGGGTATTGACTAATTTATTTTTAGTCTAGCCATCTTTTCTGAACGTATTCTGCTCAACCTTGGCTTCTGTCAAGGTGCGGAATAATTAATACGACTTTGTATCGGTTGAATAAATGATGAAACTAAATTTCGATCGATTGAATTCCATGTAGTTAATGCAAGATTTAAAAAAATTGCAAAATATAATTATTACACATATTTGCATGTAAATTCATAATTAAACACTTAATTTTGATCCGAAGTGCATTAGTAAACAACCGCTAATCGTTTAATAAAACCGTATAAATAATCAGAGATAAAACTCCAAAATGTTGCTTCGAACAAAATATTTTCGTACCGCAAAACGACGATGACCTAGGATAACATTTCTCGAGTAAAACTTATAAACAAACAACGGAACGCGACGTATAAATTAAATCCCGTTCTTAACTCTTAACTCTCCTCTATCCCGAAATTTTAACTTTCCTTTATTACAGGTGGCTTAATAATGGGGTCGACACGGGAAGGTCTTTATTTGAGACCGTCTGGGTGTCGAAAACAAATATTGACTGAAGTCTGACGGCTTTCAATTTTGTTTTTGTTGATGTGCACGTCTATGCTAAATATAGGTTCAAAGATGCGAAAAAATTAATTTGTTGCCACCGAATATATGTAGTTATTATATATTCGGGCTGTGGTACGTCATTTTATTACCAGTTATTAGGAGGTATGATTCTAACGCAGTGGTGTGCAATTATCTGCAATGACTGTAATATTGCGTTTATTGGTGCAGTAATAACTTTTTTTTCTGCTGAAGGAGAGTGACATTGGGTTTTCCAAAAACTTTATGGTTTTTGCAATAAATAATTAATAGTCGGTTCACATTTTAACGAATGACATCAGTCAAATTTTGTTTATATGTTTACAGACTATTAATGTTAGTAACAGAACTGCAGGCAGTGATTTGATGTTAAAATTATAATAAACTTGACCAAGTCTATCATTTTCGGCAAATCGGAATATTCCATCGAAAACTATTAACAACTATCATTAATATACAAACCTTCAGACAGGGTGCTTTTGCGATTATCATTTCGTATGACCGACGATTTTGAGCAAACGACTCTCATAGCTTGTACAGCTTGAACTAACGTAATGTTTTAAGGGTTGCGTGACTTTGTGTGGAGATGGTTCTTAGTGCAATTAGATAAATTTCAAAAATTAATTAAAAATGTTACATGAATGTACGAAAATAATTAAGTACATGTATAGGTACACGACGTTTCAGCATGTTAGGCTATTTTAAAACAAAAAAATGTGATTCTGGTGCATATGGTTTATTTGATGAAAAACACATTGATTTTCGGAAATTCTCAGTATTTTGAAAAAAAAATTGTATCTTTCAAAATAATAAAATCTACCAGCTACTAGTATATATACAGGTATTGCTTCACTATTAGTGGTGACTGCAGTGATACTAATTGCAGGTTTTGAAAAACAGTTTATTTATTCTATTTTTCCTATACAACAACATCTTAATCTTAGTTAATTAGCCACAAAAATGCGGGTAAATTTTTAGTTTATCTTCTATGGCGACTTCAATTTGTGCAATAAATAGCTGTCAAATTTCTGCCATTTGAATGTAATATTTTTTTTCTGGTTTTCCTTGTCGCGTTTTTTGTAAGGGCTCTTAATACGTTACAAAACATATTTCAGCAACTCCACCCTTAGGTATTATTAACATTATTGTCAACACGAAATTGGGGAAACTGACATATTTGTAACATGTTTCCAGCTTGCTGTATCAAGTCTAATGAAATGTAATGTAATAACCTAATCATTACTTTAATTAATACCTTTATTACGTTAATAACTTAATATCTCTATTTTTAATATTAATTTATTCAATGCCTTAATTAGTTGTTATAATATATTTGCCCATCCAAATACTGATATCAATAAAACACAACATAACTATTTGACCAATTATGTTAGTATACTTAATTTTACTTGTAAAAAGTGTATCGATGGGTTTGACAATTGGAAAGTGTTGTTTGAGATATTTTAAGAAGGGTCTGATCTAGTGATTCATAACTTTTTGCTACAATTTACTTTAAACTACAATTTGCTTTAAAACGGTCTTGCTAATTTATACCAAATCTCATAACTTAAGTCAGCTGTTTAATATATACTTTTTAGTTAAAACATTTTTATCTAAAATTGCCCTAAAGAGCACTTCCTTAAGTGTATCGGTTTGTAGAGTAATTTGTTCTGCCTGACTGATGCATCTCCATCAAGTAAATTTATTTTTACTTGTTCCAACTCGATGATTGAATTCTTGTTTATAAGTCCATACTTACATCAATACTATATTATGTTTCAATGTCCATACATTGAAATTTGTTATTGGTATATTATATGTATAAGTAAATTTATTTATCGTTTCGATGAAGTTAGTTGAATTGAAAAACATTTTTCAGAAATCTTTGTCATCTAACAATCAAGCAGAAGAAATATTTACTAATAAGAAAAAATGATAATCAATACTAAATTTATTTTATAAGACGGTGATAATGTTGCCATGAACATTTTGTTCGGCCATATGAGAAAGTCTTACGAAGTCGAACATCGCCATTTTTAATATCGTTAAAACTTCTGAATTAACTAGTAAAGTTAGGTAAAAGTTCAAGAATTGTCAGTTTTAATGTTGAAACGTATTGTAACGTTTTTTTTTTCTAATTTATTTACACTAATACTAATTGTACACGAGACTAGACACTACTTAATTTATATAACACACTTAACTAATTAATTTATATCACACTCTTAATCGTTAATTTATTTCACTTCAGTCGCTCTCGCTTTCGCTATTTCGCTTGTTCACTATTTACTCTCGCGGCTTCCGTCTAATAAACCACAAGCCCGCTTATATACACATCTCAAATGTAATCGGGAACCTTCTGGGGTATTCGTGTAATTACTTCAAATATCTTTTATTATGTAGAAAGGTCCAGAGGGTCATAAATTACTTTCCTTAAATAATAATCCGGGAGTATACATGGAGCTGTCTTTTTTTATAGAATTCAATTAGGCGTCGCGGCAATTCTTTTGAGGTAGCTGCTCAGGTCCGATACGAGTAAACACGTCTCGCATTACAGCATGCAAAAAATGGATCAGTTGAATAGTGTTCGCACAATTCTAATTGTTTAGCCAGTTTTTGAGAAAATAAACAGTTCTTATGGCTGGTCCAGTTAATTTGACTGAGTGGGTATTATTAATCTTGGGCTCATTCTCTTTTTAAAAACTTATTAGAGTCGGGCGACTACAGTCATAAAATGATAAAGATGGCAACTCTTGCAGGTGGATGTTGGCATCGTTTCACTTTTCTTGGCTTCCCAATTGAGTTTGGAAAACAAATACGTAGGTATATACATAGACATTTTTTCAAAAACTAATTTTTGGGACTCGAAAATCGATCCAATAATCGATTATGATACTTCTTATATATAAGTGCCTCATATGAGAAATTAAAAGCATGAATCGTATTTTTTCTATACATACCACGTCACGAAACCTACATATACATTTCAAAAAACATATGTATCCTTAGAACCAGCACACTAATAAGCATATGCATATTCTAAAACAATTTTATTCATTTCGGAACCAAATTCACATTAGATAGTGTGATATAAATCTGCGGAATGTTCTATTTGTTATACCAAAAGGTTCCTATAGGTTCCACAAGAATGTTCCGTCGATCTATCACACACCTTGTTGCACTAATTTAATATTTTTACAATAATTTTATTGCTGAAGAAAGTTGGCAACCTTATACATAAAGTAAGTAATAATTTTAACATTGAAGGCGGAATCCATTGATATGTGTAATAGTTATCTTCAATAAACAAACTCTACATATCTTACTTGCGATTAAAAAAATATTATTTTGTACGGAGAACGATGTTTACGAATATTTGATTTGAAATAGAAATAATTACATAATTACGAAAAATATTATCAAACAATATTACAAAATTTACATTGTATTATTTTTTTCTAATATGACAGACTTGTTTGTGTTTCAATTTATTCTGCTTAATATATGAAGACATGGAGACAGATCTGTAGTACTGACAATAACCCAACACAGCCCAATAGATTCCCTTGTTTCTCATACATAATTGTTATGGATGCTGGGACCAGAGTACCTATACAGTTGTATACCAGGTCCAGGTCAGTATACCAGTTCACACAGATGACATAGCGATATTCTAATCAGTTGCAATTTTATTCATGCTGATTTTTTCAGCTTTACGCAGTTATTGAAACATTGTTTCCTTATCTATGCGATCTGTCTATTTTCGTTTTATTCTTTTAACTGTTATTTTGTCTTGCCAGTCAATCCCAAAGCAGATGTCGATAGTCGTTATATCGAGATGATAACAACTGTTTCACACACATCGACACATCCCTCATATTTTTTTCTAACAAATCAGTTAAAATTCAGTTCCCCCGCTTCTACTTTAATCCGTTTGACACTTACGTTAACTTATAACCGATTGAACACTGTGAAAATGTTGTATTCACGATGCCACTTGAATGCAAAACTTGTGTAATCGGAGTTGATCAAACGTAACCAAAGTTCAAAACTTCAAATTTAACTGGCACTCTTTACTGTAAATCTACGAACGCGTTACCTTTCACGTTAACGTTACGAATCTCGAACAAACTACACAGAACCTCTTATTCTCGAACCAACCTACTGTCAAAAACGAAACATCAACCTACAATCTGCTATTCTGCTACGCCATGCCAACTGTCATCCTGTCATCATGCTGTCATCAATGTTTTTTTGTTGATGGAGTAATATTTTTAGTTAAATATCCACTAATAAACAAATAATTCCTAGTAAAACCATCTTAACTAAAGAGAACAATGTCCACGGCAACCGCAGAGAAAGCAAAAGATACCACCTTCAACGAATTTTATAACGAAGTAAGTCTCAATAAGGACTCTCCCTTAAAGCGTTCTACATAGTATAATCATCTCTTGAAACCTTTCAGGTAAAACAAATAGAGAAAAGGGACTCTGTCCTCACACCGAAGCAACAAATCGACAGACTTCTCAGGCCAGGCTCGACTTACAGAAACCTGAACCCGTTCGATGTGCTTCAGGTCGATCCGGAGACAACGATCGAGGATATAAAGAAACAGTACAGACGCTTGTCGATACTGGTCCATCCGGACAAGAACCAGGATGATCCGGACAGGGCGCAACAGGCATTTGAGGCATTGAATAAAGCTTGGAAGACCTTGGAGAATGAGGAGACGAGAAAAAAGTGTATGGATATCATTGAAGAGGCTGTGGGGCGTACAGATTTAATGGTAAGTTTGACAGCAAATGGGAAGGTTTGTCAAGGTTGATTTGTAGGGGTGGTTTCAAATTTGGTGCAATAAAATTTAAAATTTTCTTGAATTCAAACAACGTAGATTCTAAATTTCTCCTTTCAAACACAATGTCTCCTATCCATTAACCAACCCTGGGATTACATTAAAGCACATTTTTAATACTAACTGCACCCTTTCGCTCTACTTATACATATAACGCAACGCCAGATTTGAAAAACTACCCCTTTATACTTCTCATGTACTTTCATGTTGTATTAACTACTCAAGGCTTTCTAGCTTGCAGAAAAAAGAAAGAAAGCTAAAAAAGAGGGCAAAGATAGCATCCCGGAGGATGATCCAGCTACTTATAAACATGCAGTCTATGTCCTCACAATGAAACTGTTTGCAGATATGGAACGAAAGAGGAGAGAGCTCGCCGAACGGGATCAGGAGGAGAGGAAAAGAAAACGTGAAGCCGAAATAGAGGAAGAGGAGAAGGCGAAAGCTCAGAAGGAGTGGCAGAAAAATTTTGAGGTAAAAATGTAGATGAATATATGATTACAAACTGAATTGCAGTGCAATTCATGCAATAATGCAATAATGCAAACAACGTCAAGTTCAACTAATATAAAAGTAATCAATTGACCCATCAAAATGTCATTTTTAACTATTGAACTGGCGAAAACTAAATTTAATGTTATTAATGTCTTGGACATTTTTCTTTGTTTTTAGGAGTCCAGGCAGAATCGTGTGAACAGCTGGCAGAACTTCCAAGCGAACACAAAAGACAGCAAAAAGTCGAGTAAAAAGATCAAAATGTTTAAACCGCCAAAGAATAAACCTGAGACCCGATAAAGGGAATGCGACAATTTTAAAAATAAATCATAGTTAGTATATTTATTAGATTATAGAGAACAATAATAAATTATTTTACTGTTGGAGATTCGCAATGTACAAAAAGGTATTTCATAGGTTTGAAAATTGATTTATCCTCATACATTTCGTTTTAAAACTCCTCAAGTTTGGGTACAGTTTGTAAACCGCCATGATTTGTATTAATTTAGATCTAGGTAATCTGTTGAGTAAAGGGCAATCTGGGAGTATCCAAAAATGAATCGGGACAATACGGTTTTTAATTGAAGCAATTAATATATTCATTTTATAAAATACATTATGAATTATAACAAATACCATATCAAATAAATTAAAATCCAATATTTAAAGTTAAGTAGGGATCTCATATAATTATTGATTTTGGAATATACTCCTTGATTGGTATTCTCTCTAATACTTGTACATACATATATTTCATTTGTTCTTTGAGCTTATCAAAGAATATTAATATTTTATTTTGTATGGGTTCTATTGATCTATTACATAGCAAGAGTTGTAAAATTAATAAAGGAATTTAGTTTTATTCTACTTATTACAAAATAACTTTTTTATTTATCTTGAAAGAAATCTAAATTAGAAATTCGATGTCTAACCATTGGAGGTACTTAACCAACTGAAACTTTGATGTAATGACAGTTTAGTTGTTATTGCTTTTGTATAGATGTTACACATAATATTTCGATGAATTTATGGACTTTCTTAAATTTGTGTGGATTTAGATGCAAGCAGTGTTTTCCTAGTATGTTTATTAGTTAACAAAACAATTAAATTACTATATTTTTACATAGCTATGTATTTATTTTTGTGATATATATATTTATATAGAAACAATTGAAGAGATGTAATAGGACACTTTTCTGGGTCTGCAAAGAAATGCAATCTTCTAAGCTTGGCCTATCTTTCGGAAGCCTTTTCTCCTCATGAGGGTAAACCTGACTATATTTTATATTTATGTATGTTTCAGACTTTGACCTTAAAACTATCTATTTAATCCTTTTGTAAGGTTAGGTTCATAGCAATGGTGCTGCATGCTAAAGATATTCTTAGGCTTGTGTTTAATCCAAAACTATCCAGATCCATCACGAAACTATCCGTTTCACAGTATGGGGATCCCCTGCAGGTAATTAGGATAGAAAAAGAGTCTATAGCGCCCCCTGACAGTAAAGAGGTTTTGATAGAGATACTTGCAGCGCCTATAAATCCTGTGGATATCAATATCATTCAGGGCAAGTATAATGTGAGGTTTCCTCTCCCTTTCGTGCCGGGATACGAAGGCGTCGGAAGGGTGGTCGAAGTGGGGAAGGAGGTGGTTTCGTTTAAAGCAGGTGACCATGTAGTTCCTTTGAAACCATGCGTGGGCACTTGGAGAACCCACATTACTCTACCGGAAAGCATACTGTTGAAGGTTCCTAGAGCCTTGGGATTAAATGACGCGGCAACTTTGATTTGCAACTCTTCTACTGCCTATTCCATGTTGAAGACTATTACTGATTTATCACCTGGGGATACCATCATTCAGAACGGTGGAAATTCCTCTTGTGGCCAACTTGTTACACAATTGTGCAAACTCTGGGGGATTAACTCGGTAAGTATTGTAAGGAACAGACCAGAAATAACTCGCCTGAAACAGTTCCTAACGGATCTTGGAGCTACTTACGTTCTAACAGAAGAAGAGTTACGCAAAACCGATATTTTCAAAGCTCAAAAAATCGATAAACCTAAACTCGCATTGAATTGCATCGGAGGGAAAATCGCTACTGAAATCAGTCGACATCTTCAACCTGGAGGATTTCTTGTAACATACGGAGGTATGTCGATGGAACCGGTAATTATTCCAACATCTTTATTGATTTTTAATGATACCAAAGTGCTTGGATTTAATATGACCAGATGGATCGAAACGAAAGAAAATGAGAAAAAACGAGAGGCAATGTTGCAGGAGCTCATTGAGTTTAGCTTAGAGGGAAGGTTAATTGTGCCTAAATGCATCCAGGTAGACTTTACGAATTACGCAGAGGCTATTAGTAAAACTTTGGCCAGTTCAAAGGAGTTTACAAAGGAAAAGTATATACTTCGATTTGGAAAGAGTTAATGTAAGTTCATGGTATATGGATATCTTATGTATTTTTAGATTACTGATTTTCAATAAATATTTAGTTAGGGGTGGCTGCTTTGTAACGTGTACCTAACTGATTTTTAAGTCTTTCCAATTGTCCATTAGTAAATTGAGGGTATATACAGTTAGTGCAGGGTTATTTCAACAGAACTATTAGTAAGATGTCTCCAATATTTGATACATTTCAAAATTAATAAAACGATTAAACGTAGAAAACATCTATTATAAGAAAATATATCAGTTTGTTACAATTACCTGTATATAGGCTTACATTAAATAACTAGTAATAAAAACGTACTTATTATACACTGTAAAATGATTATACATTTTTTACCCACGTGCATCTCATCAACATTCTTAACAATACGTTTTATTAAAACAAACAAACCAACAATCTATTTGTAACATTACACATTAAAGTTTCAATGATATACAGGATGAGTATTTGCTGAACTCGAAAGTCCTTTTTATTATCATCATCACCCTATCACTTTATATATTCCTATGTCGCCCTAGTGTCCAGGGTCGGCCTTAGCGAGACACAGCCTTCCACCCAAAAGTTGGGCCTTTCTAACATGCTCTTCCACAGGCATAACTCCTTTCCATTCGCATCCATCCATTCGACTGGTTTGCTATAGTGCTTACCTAAAAAAGACGAAATAAAATTTAAAGAAAGTGGTGGTTTTTACAGAAAGTACTAAAAGTGTTTTCAAAAGCCAATAGGTTCTAAGAACGTGGTGATTTTACAGAAAGTACTAAAAGCATTTTCATAAACCCATAGGTCGTGTAAAGAGCCTACACAGCTAAATAAGGAAGTGTAGCTTTGTTCTGAAGTGTACTTTTTCAATTATCAAGTGTATTAGTGTTTTAGATACAATTTTGGATTAATTTGTTTAAATCGACATATCAAATTTACAAATAAGTTCATGTTGTGGAGCCAACTGCTTGTTCGTACTTCGATCCGATGAATCTTACAATTTCGATGCTTCTTTCAGTCATTTTAAATTTGGTGAACTTAAACACTATTCAGTCCTCTTCCAACTTTTCCTTCTTTTGCATTTGGTTTTTGTTTTTTTTACCTGTTCCTAATGAAAATCTAACCCCGCCAAGGAACTCATTGCTTGCCAATCGATCGTGGTCCCAAACTGTTAACTCCAGACACCTCTCGGCTAATTCCTGAAGGGTGACATCGTCATATACAAAAGTGTAATTCCATATTGGATTGATGGTACGCCGGGCCACTGGAGTCTTCTGCTTGGAGCTTCGGCCTTTCTCTGGTAGAAGGTAACTAAAAAGAAATCAAACATGTATTTAATTGGTTGTTATTAAAAAGTTAAAAATGGTTGAATACCAAAGCTGTGTCATAATTGTATTTTTTCGCTAAAAAATGAAACTGAGAGTAAAATTACTCGTAAAATAAATCAGTATAAATGGTGTAATTGATGTAATTACCAGGATCTTCTTCAAAAGAACAGTTCACAGTAATATTTCTAAGAAAATAGGATGTAATGAAACTCATACCTTTTACAGAATGGATCAGACGTGCCGTTCGCCTTAACCGCAGTCAAAGATTTGGCTTCTTTAACTAGTACATGAAGAGCACCCCTCGAACGTTTCCCTTTCTTCTGTAGAGTCATATCAGGCGGTACGAATTTTAGGCACACTATTATATCACCCTTGTATGACTGGAAATCTTCAAACGGTTCCGTCTAAAACGAAGTAATGATCGATCAGGACAACAAATTCATGAGAAATAAACACCAAATCCATTTCCTTATCACGATTCATTGATGCATCATCAAACCACTTACCCTTTCCTGTAGGTTGTACCACTTGGGAGTGGGATCATCGAAGACTTTATTCTCCAAAGCCATCATGACCTCTCCGAGGAAGTCGTTCCTGCCAAACATGTCCGAGTGCCATACAGTCAACCATAACGTTCTCGTCTCGAGGCCATTGAGGGAGATGTGGAACTTGAGGCATTCATCGAACACTGGATTCAGGGTGTGTTTCTTTACTTTCGTCTTTCTTTTGCCGCTCTTCGATTTATCCGGCAACAGATAAACCTGAGAAATAGAAAAACAAATAGTACTGAGAAATATGTCGTGTGACCGTTTTAAAGTTGTAAGGGCAAAACGAGTAAAGGATTTGAACCTCTAATTGTCGAACACTGGGAAACCGAGAAAAACAAATTAAGAATCCTTATAAGTACTTATATGTGTGAATTTAGTGACCAATCTCCAGTCTTACATTTTGTACGAGAGTCATTTTCACTAACGGTTGTTGTTATTTCACCCCTAAGAAAGATGTTTCGTAAATATTGGATACTTCCGGAAGTAGGTATAAACTTCTACACTCTTAATCTAATAATAAACGATATAATACATAAAGGCCTATAAAATGGCCATAGTGAGAATTTCTAAAATGTCAATAGCTGAGCTATTTCGAGATTATTGAATCAGGTTTATGGTGTTACTTAATATGCTGTAACTCCGGAAGTATAACTTTCTATACTACTTTTGTTATACCAGATGATAAAGGAGTAAGGACATAAAGACCAACAAAACAACCATAGCTATAATTACCGAAATATGTCAATTACTAAGCTATTCCAAGAATTTTTAATTGGATATTAAGTGACTCCATTACCTGCACTTGATACGAGAATCTCGAAATAGCCCAGATATTGACATTTTTTGGAAATTCGTAATGTGAACATTTAATTAGGCGATTGTGTTCTCTATCTTTTGTTATAAGAACAAAGTAGAAAGGTATGCCCTCTACAAATCTAGAAACAGCTCAGTTATTGACATTTTCTAGAAATCATAGTTGCGGTTGTTTTGTTGGTCCTTACGTCCTTTATCGGCTGGTATAACAACAGAAGTATATACAGTTACCCTTTTGGAGTTACAGCATATTAAGGAACTCCATTACACATAAACCTGAATCGACAATATTTGGCAATACTTTATTGACATTTTTTTTAGAAATTCTTATTATGGACGTATCATAGGTCATTGTGTTCTCTATCGTTTTTTATAAGAAGGAAAGTGTAAAAAGTTGTATTTCCGCAGTTACAGCATAAAAAGTAACTCCATTGCACGTGAAATTTATTCGAAAATCTCGAAATAGCTCAGTTATTGACATTTGTAGAAATCCTTACTCTGGACACTTTGTAGGCCCTTATGTCTTATATCGTTTCTTATAAGAATACGGACGCAGAAGGTTATATTAGTGGACTGCTTCATCTTTTTATCAGTCTGAGGACTGCTTCAAGGGAATTAGAAAAGTTTCTTGCCTCTATGGCGTTAAAAAAATCTGAAGTTACACCTGACTATTAGATTATTTAGTTAACTAGATTAATAGAATGTTAGTATTAGATCGATTGAAAAGCCACCAACGTCTTATGGATGTTCATTTTGGAAAGATTCTATAGCGACAAAGAAATTTTACTATTTGTAATTTTCAAAATAGGGTACTGAATTAAGGTTTTTAAAAATGCTCATACATCACTAATTGCATCTAGAAAGCGACCAGAGGTTGATTAGGTAGAATGAACCCATATACTACATACCACCTGATAATTTTAAAGTTGGTACCACATTTTTCCATTAACAGTAAAAATCTTACCTTGACATAAGGATCGGACCTGTTCCTCTTGACATCAACAGGTGCCAAATCTCTACATTGCTTGATCTGGATCTCCAAAGCTCCAGCTTTGTAGTTGTATTGCAAACCGAACTCTACTTGTCCTCTGACAGTCACGGAACCGTACCTTCCTTCGCCTGCTCCCGAATAAACGCTGGCCATAGAATCAGATCTTAACTGTAAAAAAATATCGTACGATAACAATATTTCAGATTCTAACTAGGTTATAGATAAAAACGCGTGTGTTTATGTACATCGGGTCGAGTGGTTTATAAATAAACCGATTATCGAATGGGGAGTAAAAGTGTGTTGGAATATCGGGTTTATATTGAAATATTAGGTAGGGAATTGTAATTACATGCACGGTTGGGTAATTTGGTTGTGTCCGGGTATTTTCTGGTTTTGAATAACCCGCAATATAAGATTAGACAAATATAGTTATGAGTCAAGGTATCAATGAAACCTTATATTAAATTTGAGAACAACAATTTTAAATGAAACTGTATCTTTCATCTTTCGAATTTGGTGGGTACATCCTCAAATTTCTTTATTACTCCTTTTTGCTTTTGAACGGAACGTTCGTTTCTTTTGAAATATGTCGTTTCATTTCCATTTATTAAACACACACTTTATATCCTTCTTCTAGCAGACTTTACGCAGCACTTTTAACATTACCCCCGCTACGTGACTGCAACTGCAAAACATTCAAATCGTGCAACGCGTGCATCTGGCGAAATCACCTCGATTAGTCTTTTGTGTGTTTTTTTACGTACATCACGATATCCGCAAACTCTTACGAGATAACAAATATAAAAAGAATGAAAAGATCTGAATCACTGCGAGCCTGAAATTCATTATCAGCAGCGAGCAGCGGCGGATAAGCGAAAAGAAAATGAAAGTACAAAAGAGCGGACGGCGGCCTTTTATGTTTGAGAAAGAGATCTGGTTTTAATATTTGGTAAGTATGCTTTGATGGCAGGGTTTCTGGTAGAAAATTACCCGATATCCACCAAACAAAAATTTTTGTACTCTACAAATGTGTGTGTATTTTGACCAATTAATCCGCTAATTATTATGTTGCTAATTGTTATGTGTACAACGCAGCGCTCCTAGTAGACACAGAGAATAACCTACAAAGGCTAAACTACATAATTTCAAAAGAACAGCAAAACAATATAACATGGTCGTAACAACTGAAAAACCAAATGTATGGTTATATTATATCTAAAGAACCTGTGAGATGTAAATTATAAATCGAGGGAAAAGTAATCCAACAAGTAATGAATTTTGAATACCTAGGTATAGACATATCTAGCCATCGTAATACACTCAAGGAAGTACAATCTCATGCCGTCAAAGGAGCATAAGTATCAGGATTCTTACGGGGTATAACATGGAAAAATAAATATATATGAATGTAGTCAGCAAAGTCAAAATATGATCGTTTCTACAGAGTCGCAGGATGGGATAAACGAAAGAGCGAGAGAAAGGCCATATATTTCTCGTTGGCTAAACAGAGAAAGAACTTTTGCGATGTTGCTAGCTCGCGAAACATCACATTCATCCGCTCCGCACACATCCGAAAGTGTAAAGCGATACGCGACCGCGATACGCGTTGACTTGGACTGCCTGCTCGGCCGGCAACGTTGCAAAACATCCATCTCTGTCATACTAACGAACTACTGTTAGTTTCTCGTTTGCTCTTGTTGATTTCCCACCATGCGTTTCGATAGAAAAGCTCCGTATAAGACAAGGATAAGACCAGTGATGACATACAACTACTGCGTACGGTTGAAATGAACACTTTAAGAGCAATAGCATGAAAGACCAAGTTGGATAGAGTAAGAAATTCCTATATACGACAACAATGTAACGTAACCGACATCATGAAATTCATAAGACAAAGACAAGTGTCAAGAGCAGATGACACTAGATTAATAAAAATAGCAAGAGACTATAGACCTCCAGGAAAAAGCGCAGAAAGACCACAAAAAAGATGGGCACAAAGGTGACTATCTTCGGAAGACGACTTGACAAGAGTTTGAAGCGTGAAAAGAACAGGGCATGGCCCTACAATAAAAGAAGAAGAAGAATCGCTAATTTATTATTGCCTTCAATACAATCACTATGAGTTCAAATCGTAAATTTCACGTGCGCCACTCTTCATAAGTACACACAGAGATTTATTAAATCGACTCCAGTTTCACCGACAAAACGAATATATCTAAAATTGTTCGGGCGGTGTGGTCCCACGGGAGGTCGAAAACGCCGTAATGAAAGGGTACCGAAAAATTTTTAAATACGAAAGCCGAAAATGCGCTTTCAACCTTTGAACCTTTTTTTTTTCAATGTAATTTCGATGGGAGATCAAAAGGACGAGAGCGACGAAGCCAAATATGGGGAACGTCGGGCAAAATAATTGAAAGCAGGGACTCGAAGGAATCAAATTTCGGGGCCGTGATGATTTCGGGACCGTGTGGAATACAAACGGAACGGATTTTAATTCACGCAATGTAAAGTACGTCCGACGGATCGAGGAATGAACGAAGGACTTGGACGTTTTCCACCCGCCATTCACCTATTCTTGCTGAAACCTAAGTCATGCTCTAACTTTATTTTCAACATCAACTAACAAATAGGTTGAGTAATAATAAAATATAAGCACACACCTTTCATATTATAGATGTTAAAAATACTATCAATGAAATCATGAATTTTCAAAATATTTAATACTAGAACTTATTTCTTATATGGGTATTATTGAGGATAAATTAGATTTCTTGGTAAATATATACATACCCTTTGACTCATCTGTTTTTAGTAATCCAGTAAAATGTTTTATACGTTATATTTGAATATGTATGCCAGTGTATCAGTGCATGGTCATGTAGATTAGTTGTATTCGAAATCAAAGTGTTTATTCAGGTTCTGGTTAGCACTAATTACAAGCCAAACTCTCGGTTATTGTATCTGATGCTTGGAAGCGCCGGTTAGGGTTGAAAACTTCGTTTTTTGTAGACATGTCTTTAATTTTGTGAAGTGAGGTTATCGTAACGTGTTGAAAACGATAGATTTTAAAAATATTGACATTATGAGGGATGAAGATGAGGATTCATTAGAATTTTTCGAATACGAAAGAAGGCCTTATAAGTAGTAGGAAGGAACAACAAATCCTTCTGAGAATGCGGATAATGTAGAGCATTCCAGGAGATTTAGCTTTTACAAAGGGCAGTGCTCATGTTGCTAGAAAATAATTGAACATCTATTTGAAACACATACCCGATTGGTACGTTCTAATGTACTATTTCAAAATATGTTAAGCCATGTTGCTTATAGGAACCATTCTATAACTCCCATGAATCAGCTACTATTAAGTTATCTAGCGCCGGTTAGGGTGGGAAACTTCGCGTTTTGTTGGCATTTCTTTAATTTTGTGAAGTGAGGTTATCGTAACGTGTTGAAAATGATAGATTTTGAAAATATGTATTAACATTATGAGTGATGAAGAGGAGGATTCATTAGAATTTTTCAAATACGAAAGAAGGCCTTGTTAGTAGTTAGGAACAAATCGATCCTGTTGAAAATACGGATAGTGGAGAGCATTCCAGAAGATTTATCTTTTACAATGAGCAGTTTCTCGAAGATAATTGAACATTTGCTTGAAGCACATACCGATTGGTACGTTCTAATGTACTATTTCAAAATATGTTAAGCCATGTTGCTTGTAGGGACCATTTTATAACATCCATGAATCAGCTACTATTAAGCTATCCAGAAGTTCTTATGTGGGTCCAATAGCCAATAGTACCTAAACCATAGTGATGTAGTGTAGATGTTTATTAGTAGGCCGACGTTTCGACCAGAATCTCGAACACACTCATGGCGTTGTTCTTAGGTTTATCTTCTTGTAGTGGGCGTGGCGATGATGTTGGACGCCTCATTTGTATGTATGTGTTCAGTATGTAGTCTATCTACTGTACATAAATTTTGGTTTTATTTTATGTGGGCACTTAAGAATTTCTAGATGGCTTTATACTGCATTCTTCGAGAATTTTCAATTATCGCATTGAGGAATTTCCACAGGAGATTTAATGTAGATTGAACTCTCATCTTTACCATAAAATGCCAAATTTCTCTATACGAGGGGGCGAAAATAACAGTGAAATTAATTTTTGTCGGTTTCATTCTGAGGTACTTCTCGTTCTTCGCTCTTGAGAAGTTAGAAATTTTAACGTCTGCACGGTTATAGCTTAGGTTTCCCATTGTCACCAATAAATTTAAAACCACCTTTGTGTTACTCGGGGAGTGGAAAATTAAGTGTTTATGCGATATTTACTGAATGGATAGAAATTGTGAACTTGATAAAACTTTGATAAATGAAACCGAGAAACATAACAATCGCATAACAATTTCACTTTCTGAGGTGGTAGAAAAATGGGTGAAGTTATATATAGTGACTTTTTGACATTTAGTAGCGAGCGAAGTCGCGACGGGTCACGGTTAGATCGTCGTAGATGTAAATAAACAAATATTGGCAACAAAAATTTTTGGTGCGGAATACTAAATGACGAAATTGCTTGTTTTATCCCTTTCAGAAAAAATTTAAACGTAAATTGTTTTCTAAATTTTCCTGAGAATGAGTTTTGAAACGGAATAGGAGGTTAGATACAGAATCGTATTAATTCCAAGTTTCAGTTAGAAAAAACTCATTTCTTCATTAATTCATTCTTTATTTGTAGTCCATTTCAGTCTCTTTTGATAAGAGGATAGCAATCAGTATTTCGAGAATCGTTGGACAGGGCGAAACGGTCCCTTTATCGAATGACCAATGAGATCTCCAGACTTAAAGCCAGTGGAGTTTTTCACTGGGGTTTACTGCAGTAAAAAGTTTACAAACAGAGACCACGAACTGTACAAGACGAAGGTAGGACTCGATAGGATACTACAGACCTATGTAGAAATTTCTCCAGTTGAACAACCTATGAAAATAAGTAAAATGGGATTGTTAGGTTCATTTAAATGAACGGTGGAACGATGGAACAAGAGTGTATGTGCATGGAAATGAGAGTTGGCATTAGATTATTCCGATTGCCACAGAAAACTTTTCAGAACTATGTGGATTCAATTAAATTTCTATTTCATTGCCTCTGTGGAAACCAAGTAACTAATTCTATATAATAAAAGCAATATTATTAATATATGATTTTAATAAACTAAAGTAATTAAAAAGCATTATCTATTTTGTAGCGTAATTTATATATTTTAAATAATTCAGTATGAATTCTTGGCTTTTTATTATTAAAAAATTGATATGGTAGGTCTTATAAGGATTTTACAGGGTTACTCAAGAAGAAATGGGTAACACGGTATAATAAACATGTCATATATGATTGGTTCTTAAGATACACAAATTATAACAGTCCGCAAGTTTTATCAAGCGATAAAATTTAGTTTCAGTTTATATCACATGCGTATAACAGTTTAAATACAGTTTGTGTATACCTGTGCGTTTTAAGTACACAATAAAATTTAATAACGGAATTCCGTTTCTAATGTGGTATCAAAATTAGATTTATGTATTTTCATTCATTTAGAGGTCAAATGCACAATAAAGAGGTTTTATATGGACTCCCTGTACATAAGAAAATAATTAAGATGACACAAAACCAAGGAAGGTATTATTTATATTACTACTAGTCTATATAGAGGTCGCTTTGTAAAACCGGACCTAGAAAAAAAGCAGTGCTTCCTAAAAGTTTTTAGTCGCTGAACACGAGTATGTGAGTTAATTTTTCTTAAGTTGGTGCAAATAAAAGTTATTAACAATTTAATTGGCTAAATCGCTATAATTCGGAGTTGATAATGAAACTCGTGGAAAATGAAAATGCACTCCAAAAAATTCCTAAAATGTTTTGCTCCATCTCCACTGGTCATGGAGGTAATTACCTGTAATTAGTAATTGTATGATCCTAGAGTAGTGTATTATCGTATCAAAATGAAATTGAGTTCAATGAAGAGTTAAAGGATCATTCTACATTGGTAACAGAATTTTGAGTTTCCTTTGATTTTGATCTAAAATTTATGGCAACTTTATGGAAGTTTTTAAAGAAAGTAAAATTCAAAAAATGTTTAGAAAACACTGTTTTATAAAACAATTCCAATAGAAAATAATACACTCTACTAGTTACAATCAACAGCTTATCGTACATTTCACCTGTTTGAGTAAGTTCAAATTCCAATAAAAGTTTTCTAAATTTCCCACATAGGCATTGATGCATCGATGAAAAAGGACACATTATAACACATGAAACTGTTAGGATGATGATTTTGGTGCGATCCAAAACAAATGTCTAAATGTTTCTATGTCTGTTTTATACAACAGTTTTGCGAGCACTTGCCATATGTTTCTCAACCTAACCAACCATTGGAAAAACAATTAGGTGTTGCTTAAATTTTAACAATTTAAGTATATTTTTATATAGCGCACTGCAAGCACGCGCACTATTAAACAATAACAAAGAAAAATGTTAAAACTCATTTCAAATTGAGGAAATTTTAATTGCAGTTTCAACACCACTGACATTGACGTCAAGCATAAGAGGAGTTCTTAAAAATGGATTAGATATAAACACGTAGATATAATTTGTTTGCAGTTATGCGGGTGCAATTTCTAATTAAATTAATAAGTATATAGAACACATTCGAGAATACAGTAGGCTGCGTAATTACGATTTTTATTAAGTTCGTACTTTTGATTGAAACCCTAATTGTTGCTCAGATCAACTGATCAAATTGTTTAAATTTCTTGGATTGGTAGCCTAAGTTTCAGGACCAATACATTTACTAAAATCAGTAGATTTCATGCAAGAAAATTGATTTGATTACTTGTTACCATTTCATAGGTAACGACAGGTAAATTGATAGTGCATTCTAATTAATCCCTTCAATTGGAAGCACATAGCACTCAAGCCTAGTATTGTGTCGATTTATTTTCAGACAAGTCAGTAAAAAATTGAAAATCATTCCTAAAATAATAAACATCTACTTAACTTTCTAATTAAAGGAAGTTATAAACTGTACAGAGATACAACAAACTGGACAAGATGCATAAATCAGGAAAATCGTCATACCTTGGTTGGTGAACTTGGTTCCATATTTCCAATTTCGTTAAGCACCTATGCGTACAAATAATTAGGGTACTCACGGTTTCCGGTATGTAGTCAGGTATCAATACCACGTGCTTAACGTTTCAATTGTTTGCACATATCGATATGTATTTATTGAAACAATCACCGCTCGGCGTAAAGACCGGACTACATAACGAACACAGTAAATACCCAAATGTGTTAAAACTTTTATTATTTGGGTAAATTTTCAGAAAATGATATATGTAACTAGGTGAGAGATAATTGAAGTGGAAACGAAGAAATTTATATGGGATTACGGAATATAAAAGTTAGATGAAATATTTGGTTTACTTTTGTTTCACGCTGTAGGAGGAAAAATCAACCTTTAAATATGATGGTAAATATACAAATTGGTTATGAAAAAGGAAATCAATTATGGGTTATCTTAACAAAAGAATCTTCCTAATTTCAGAAATTATAGTGTCAGATGGTTCACCAAAGTATGAAATGGCGAAAGCACCACCAAATCAGATTTTAGTAACACAATTTCTCCTTACCCCTAAACTAGACAAACTGCTCCTGCCGTGGAAGCCGACCAACCGTTCGATGTCGTCGTCGTTATGCCATTCCTGGCTGGAAGCGGACCCTGTATTCCTTCGGGATCCCGGAGCGACCGGGCTAGGGGTGGCACTCTTGCTGCTATTCCTCGAGGCCAGCATAGGTGACGAGTGGGCCTCGGATAGGGCCGCATCGTCTGAAAAGAATAAAACGAAAACATTTATAGATGTGTCACGTCATAACTGAAACTTATCTAAATATTGGAACTAGCCATTAACTAATGTCACAACTTTCAGGTCGATGAAGTAAATGAGAGCCAGTTACGGAACGTATATGGGTAGGGTAGGTTTATAACATGTTATGTTGTAAAGCGTCATTTTGTTGTAGTGAGCGAAAAAAGGGCTCGGACCCGGGAATATAATGGCAGCGTTTTCCTGCTTCAGGGCATTTTCCCTTCCTTTCAAATTTCGGCCAAATTGTGACGTTACCGAAAATAGCCTGCTAGTGTTTCAAATAAAAAAAAATTCTTGAAGTTCTTGAATTTGAAATGACATCTCAACTTTTTAATAGTCACAAAAAAGTTACTATATAATACATATCCTGGTCCTTGTACCCTTAGTGTTGTGCATGCTTCGAATCGTGATCGCAGTCAAATGTACTTTTTTCGGAACATTTCAGTTAAGTATTTGTAACTATACATTGTCCTTTAGGCGAAAACCTTAATTATAAATCAATCCGTATAGTCTAACGCCTTGAGTGGTATTAATCATGGGAGTAGTTGTTTTGGGTTGGTACATATTTATAAATCATGTTTTTGTCTAATGTTTAAGTTGATTTGTAGTGCAAAAACTGATATGTACAATTCGCCCGGGACTACATTGATTCAATTTGACTCTTCCCAGCAATGCGATTTGCGCCGATGCATGTTATAATTAGACATTGTGCTTTGTAACGTATGGTGTATTCTTGTAACGAAGCAACTAGGCATGCGTGTTCTTCAGAAGTAACATTTCTCGATTATCTTGCATTTGCACCACATCTGCTTTAAGTAAAGTGTCCCTCCACTGTAGTGCAAACAAAACTATAGAAGGAAACATTCTCAAATAAATAATTTATGTTAGGAGGGCTCAAGTACTTATTGCGTTATATTAATGGAAAAAGAAATATTTGTTTGTATTTGCCTCAAAACATTTGCATGACCATAAGCAAAACCAATAAGCGCAACTTATCTCTAGTTCAGCTCAAGCTCATCTAAGCTCTAAGATGATCAACTGCTCCACTTGCAAAAAGAATCAATATGCTTAGTTAACACAATTGCCTCATTGCATATCAATTTTGAAGAACGGGCGGAAAAGTTATAAATCAATCAAATAGGGACCTATTAGTCATTTCCAGCGTTCTTTCCAAACAAGGCTCTCCTCTCTCGAACTTTTACTTTCCGTACGAGAGAGCGACAACGAAGGTTCAAGAGAGGCGTTCACGATACGACGTTCACGTGCAGCCACATGAAATCTTTTGTCTGCACAAATGACAAGAGGTCACCGGCTAACCGAAACCTGACACTGGAGAATTCATACGAGGTGGGTACAGGGTGAGTATAAAGTTTCAGCGGAGATGTAAAATCGTAGGGTGAGCGGAGAGAAGAACAGCGTTTGCAAATGCCCCCCAACGTCGAGGTTAAAGGATTAAGGCTGTTCGATACCTTGTGTGGGCAACCTACTAGATGTCGCAAATGTTGTGAAAATGATAATTTTGAAACGTGATTCACCAAACCCAGGCTATATTAAAATTAACGCCGGAGGGGCTTGCGCAGTAAACTTGGCAGTTCCATTATTTGGTTTTGGCGGTAATTCAAAATTTATCCGTGCTCGACTTAGTAATACTTTTAGTTATGTAGGTATTGATACTTGAAAGCTGTATATTGTTAATAAGTTGCTTCTGTGTGATATCGATTACTACGAGTTAGTAGGTTTTGGACTTAATATCCAAATTTTATTAATAGTCATTGGGTTCTTTTAAACAGTAACTTGGATTGAAGTAATTAAAATATCATTTTTCTTTCTTTTAAGTGCTAATCGAAACAGAACTCTATGTTAGTTAAAAAAGAGTTATTTGAGACTTATTTCTTTAAAAGGGGGATGACTGATCTTAGTACCCCATTTTTAAACTTTTCACTAGGTATACCCATATAGCTTTCGGGGTGGTACGGATGGTAATTAAGGTACCTGCTTAATGAGAGAGTTTGATATACCATCTAATATAATTTTATTTTGATCAATTCCAATCAGTTTAATGTCTAGAAAGGGAACGTTCTTATCCTAGTTATCCTTCTCTCTCTCCATAGTAAATTGAATATGAGGGTTAACGTTATTAAACACGTGTAAGATCCCGCCTTCCTTTCCTGAGGGGATTGCGCAAAGCATGTAATCTACATATTTCTGCAAGGAAGGTAATTCAAGAAAGCTTAGGAATACACTTAGCAAGAATGTCATTCAGAACGTATTGAGCTACTATTGGAGAAATGTTAGAACCCATGGAAGTGCCTAAAATTTGTTGATATTTTTTTTAATGAAAGTGATTAATCAGTTAATTGTTAATAAGATTTTATTAATACTCGATGTAATGTTGCGTTCGTATTCATGTAACACATGACAATACAATACGGCGTCTAACTAATAAACTTTTAATGGATCTTATAAGAATGATTCACTTCATCCGGTAAATACTCTAAGGAGTCCTTTGTAAAAATAATAGATTTGTTTATTTAATTTCTTAATTCAATTAAACAACCTAGTTTAAATAATGGCAAAATACGGCGAGATTTTTCAAAATTTCAAAATAATTTTTATTTCGTGAGAAAAGCTGTTGCCTCGCTCCAAATTAAAAAATAAAGTTTCATATAACCCTAAAGTTACCATGAAAATTTGATACAAAAATAGTTATTAGTTAACGAGAAAACATGTTTGTTTATAATAAACAGCTTATATGTTTTATGCTATTTGACCCTATTACTGTCAATCAAAATGGCTCATCTAGCTGGACCTCGATATATTTGTAGTTAAGGTATTTTTAAGGAATACAGAAATTTGTAGAACAAACTAGGGATACATCCAATAGAGCATTACCCATATTCAGTATTCCGGCTAAATCTACAGTGCTAACGTTATTTTTAGAAAACTGTCTTTATTTGTACCTACTAATTTTTATTACGATATAGTGATGATTGTTGAATGTTCTGGTGAACTATGCCACCTATAACTGCACTGAGAAGAGAGAAAGAGAAAAAATCAAAAATAGACAAAAACCTTATAAAAGTATATTTTAAGCAAAATATACAGGCACGAGGTAAACGCCTTAATATCCGGGTTCTACTAACAACAAGTGTCACCATCGGCATAAAACTTAGATAACTGGGTAGTTGAGTGACTGGTAATATAACACATTTAAAAAAAATTCTCTATATAATAAATAATAAAGTAAATAATAGATAATAAAAAAAAATAATAAAAAAAAAATATATTATAATAAATTCACCCATAAACATGTCTTAATATACTTATCAAAATTGCCAGAACTGTATGGATTGGGGTGAGAGATGGCGTTAGGATGTGAATATTAAAATTTTTATTGAAAGTGATAATTGTGAAAAAACTAGTAAAACACTAAAATTGCAGTAAAATAAGAAGCAAGATATGTCATGATGTATTATCTTATTTTCATTTTATGTGGTATAATAATAGTTTACTATTAATTTCTCAGTTCGAAGATTTTTCTATATTCATACGTCTCGAGTAATTCACAAAAAAGTATTTAAAAATACATATCACTGAAGCAATACTGGGTTTATAGTAAAGGTGTGAAATAATTGTCGTTATTACCTAATTATAGAAATGTTTAATTTCTTGCTGACCTTTAAATTTACAAAATGAAAGTTAATTACTATATAATGTACATTAATATAGGCAATTTTAAAAATTAAAACACTTCTTTAGCTATAATTTATCTTTACCTCATTAAATAAATGTAATTTAGTTTCGTAAGCAATTTCATACAATTTTATCTCACTATCGGTCTACACTGAAATTAATTGCTTGTTAATAACGCTGCACATAATTTTGCGATATTGAAAAACACAAATAGGCACAAATATAGGCGTCATCCAAATAATGTCACTAAATCCAAACGCACACAAAGACACTAATACACACTAAAAATGCTAAGGTATAATTTCCCACTTTGAAGGGTAATATAAGCACAAAAACAATTATCCTTGTGACAGTGGTTACATATTCTCGAAGTAACCGGGATATCGGAGGAGAGTGTTAGGTAAATTGAAGGTAATTGCTACAAATGCTAATGACGATTATTTTCAGTTATTACTAAAATAGTACCAAAAATGATATGATCCTTCTTGGGGTCTCCTTAGCCTAAATCGTTCCCGGATAGTTAAACTCAAGTGGTTTTCGTAAACTGCTTTATTGAAATCAAAATTTTGGCGGTCTAAATAACATTTTGAAAAAAAGGGTATCGCCTCATATTACAAAATAACAACTGCATAGCGAAAGAAATCTGAAAATTGATCAAACGGTTTGCCTCCAATCGTGAAGAAAATCGGCGGAGGTCAACTCGTAAGAAATTTTATCCCACAACCCTAAGATCGCTCAACTCATAAGCGAACCGGCAGGTAAATTTTTAAATGGTAGTTTTGGATGAGTCAACTCGTGAGAGGAGTCTCAGAAATAATCAGGGGAATGATGATTGCTATGTAACGAAGTAGTTCGGATATTTGTTAAAGCTAAGAATATGAAATAAGGGGGTGGTTTGTTCAATTCTAACCAAATGGTGACACGGTAACAATGGATCGCACCGAGATAGTTGTGGGTGATCCATAGTTGTGGATCACCCCTCTTTTTTACCCTTGCCCTTACGAGTTGTCCGATCTAGAGAACCATATTCTTACGAGTCGGCGAAGGTAAAATTCGGACCGGGATTAATTCTTACGAGTTGACCCGTGCCCAAGAAAATATGGATTGCGTGGCATATGGCCCTTATTGGACACCCTTAGGTCTCTGAGTTCGATCCCATGGAGATGACAGGACGGTGTTGACGTTGGTCACGGAGTTTTCACTTCTCGAAGTGTGATTTTTTATGGACTTTCTCCTTCGTTCGAACGAGCCGCCCGGAGCGGAGTGGGACCGGTTCGCTTTTTGCTTTACGATAGTGAAATTTCGCGGAAATCGATAGTCGATCGATTGGGATTCGGTCACGGATCTCTAGAGATTTCGATCAATAGAACCAGCGACAAGAACATCGAATCGTTATACACAAAAATTGCTCAGTGGATTGCTTGCAGCTAAGTGCTACAAGAGTAGATTTCATGTCACATGTACTTTTTTCCTATTTAAAATACGTTGGGCGCGGTGAAAGTCCTGTCAACGTTCTGCTTTAACCGTTGATCCTGTAACGAAATTTGAAAGGTCAGTTTCATCTACGATATGGTAGTCATATAATACAAAATATGTATCTTTCGCGAATTCGTCCACTTTCGTAGGTCATGGAGAATTTGGTCCCCATTTTCATAGATTTTACTAATTAAAAATTAATTGAATCAAATTTAATGTAATCTTCATTAAAACTTTAACTAAAACAAGAACGCAGTCAGACTCGGCTTCACAATTTGACGCTGTGTAATATAAATCTCGTTAAATCGTAGTCACGTTAGGTAGGTAAGTAACGCGAACATCTAGATACTTACAAAGCGTCTCCTGTGTAGTTCGCAGATTGTACTTTCAAACCATCTCCAAATATATCCAAATATATATCCTTCTGGACCAGGTTTATGGTAGTGTATTGCCATTGTTTTAGAAAGAAACGAAAGATCACATACTTAAATAACATTGTCCAAATGATTTTGGCGAATCAGCCATTAAACCTGAACGTATTTGCGACTGTTGCTCTTGTAGCGATGGCAGAGAGACGTCTAGCTGCCGGAATCTTTGGCTACACTTTTATTTGCAGCAAAACTTACATTGTGCGAATGTGACAGGTGAGTATTAATTCAAGATTGACGTTTGTTTTAATAGAACATATTGAAGATGCCGTTGAAAAACATTATTTGATAACAAAAAACACCAATTGGCTATACTGTAATTGATTGAATATAGTTCTATAACTAACCATAACGGAAGCTTATAGAAGGTGCTATTAAAATTCAAAATGGAAAAGACGTCTACATCCGGCAGTCAGTAAGAGGAAATCCTACACAACCAAATGTGATGATTTCATATTTAAAATATAATTATTATGAAAAAAATGTCGATTACTTGTTACTAAAATTTAATTGAAAGTTGTCTGCATTTGAAATTCGCTCATGTGATTGAACCCGCTCTGAAAATGCTAACGTCTCAGGTGACGTCACATGTTTGTAAACAAGGGAGGGTTTTCATATTAAGATTACGAGTGTTGCCCCAAATATCACACGATTTCGAGTTTACAGTGTTGATCAATGATTCAATTGCCAAACATATTCACTTAATCAATGGGATCTATTATGGGGGGTCATTTTGTGAAAGCAGATAATAGAAATAAACCTACTCAAAATAGATGTTATGTAAAATACATGTAAATTTCCATTTTGACACTTTTTTTAACAAAATTATTGAAAACATTAGTTTTCATCAGACAGTTTCTCACAACTTCCTGTGTTGTTACATTGGTCTGATTCTGTAGAAAGTGAAGATGTTTACTGGTATGTGACGTCACGAAGTCATGTCACTCCCGATTGACACGAGGTAGCGCCTTTGCGTTCTTCTGTTTTGTTCACATTTCATTGTCTATTTTTATTGAAAACATTAAAAATATTCAAGTACATGTAGGCGGCATAATAGTCAAAAACATACTTTTAAACTTGATTTTCAGAATGTAGTAACATACCCTAATGTGACTGATATACAAATAATCTATATTTCCTTTATTAATTATGTCTGTTTTATCAGACTTCAGATGATGTCTTCAGACTTGGACAACCACCTTTTGTTCAGATAAATATTTTATTTCAAAATTGCATTTTACCTCTTTTGCAAAAGAGCTTAAGTCTTTAGTAGTTGTCTTTATTTCATAATACTAAAACATATCAAGCATAAAACATTCATATCTTGTCAACAATTAGATTATTATTTTTCAAAGTTAGATAGGAAACCAAAATAACTTTATAGTAAATAAAAAATTGTTTCCTTTCCAATAACAACAAATAACATCTATACTCAGTTAAGTAAATAAACTGCCAAAATAACTTAACATCAACGTATAAACACATTTATAACGTTCTAGCTGTGGAATCTAATAAATCATATTAAATATACATGCGCTTTTCATTACTTCAGGCACGTTAACTAACTGTTTCCAGTATCAAATACGAGAAAACATTTAATCTCTTTTCGTCCTGAAAGGTGTTCATGTTAGGCTGAAGAGATACAAATGGAAAATTTGAGTAAACGTAATGAGGCACTGCTAAAGTGTCAAAACTGCTTACTTAGTGCTAAGTCTCGCCCAACTTTCGGTGTAAGACACTTGCTTAAAATAATTTAATTTAACTGCCTGCGTCGGGCCACGAGAAAGTTTGTTGTAGACGGTGATAAGCCCAATTGAAAGTTTGGAAACTAAAATTTTAAGTTCAGAAGAAATTCGTAAGTTCGTGCGCAATGGATATGTATGTTTAAAAACTACTTCGTTGTATAAAATATGCTAAATGGAATTTATAAATACTGGGACCTTTCTACTTTCACGAAAGTATCGTTGAAGAAAATCGACGTTCCAATACCTTCTAATATATTTTTTGTTGTAAATTCAATTAAGAATATTTTTTTTTAATATTTAATGTGTATTGAGCTTAGCAACAAGATGTGCTTATTTACCCTCTTCCTCTCCTACAAATTAAATATCTCGATAACATTCCCGTAAGGTGTTCGCCTTCTTAATGAGCGCCTGATCTCTTAATTAAATTTTCCCGATCCCCCGCCAGTGTCGTAAGCCTCGTAAGTCCAATTAGACCGAATGGCCATTTGGGGCGAATTATATTCGCTAATTTAACAATACTTGCTCATTTTCCGTCGTGACTTTCTAATAGTAATAACAAACAATCGAATTATGTAAACACGCCCAAGAGCTAGGCTGGTTAGAAAGCATGAAAGCAAGACGATTTTCCATAATTTACCATACGGCACGAGGCCCCCTGAGATTTTCTTCGCGTTCAACCGATAATATTTCAATTAAATTTCACAGGTTGGTAACGAAATACCGGCAGAACAAATGTGAACGTGAACATAATTATGCGCATCACGGACGACAGATCGCATATTATATACTTCAAAAGAATTCAGATTTGCTTTTACTACTTGACTTAGGTACTAGTTAATTTTAGAATATTTTCAAATTTCGAAATATGTATGTATAAGGTGATTTTCAACAAAACAAATTATGTTAGTACGCCTCTGATCATTACCGGAGTGTGAAATGAATTCGTTTTTACAAATGAAATCAAAACAGATTGGACTTACGTTCGGAAAGTGCAAAATGACCTCAAAACCGTCGGGTCATTATTAAACTGTACATTTATGAATGAATTTCATTCCATTCATTCGTTGTTAATTAGCGTCGAATTTCGCATTATATTCAGTGTCATTACCTCCATAAAGGAATTTATTCGGAAATTCAGAATCAAACAGGATGTGTAGATTAAAATACATACATTAATTAAAATCAAGCATAGGAAAAAGTTTGATACAACACATATTATTATTAATTAAATTTAAGGGAAATGTTTTCAAAAAATGATAACATCAATTACAGGAGAATATTATCGCGAAAAAAATATTAATCACAGTTGGTTATCAACATTTATTCCGACAAAAAAAAGAATGTTACCACCACTGACGATCTACTTTTTACCTTCCTTGTCCTCCTCTTTCTCAACCCCTTTATCATCATTCCTCTTCATTTGAGCATTCCTCTCCAAGAGTACTTCCTTGGGTACGACGATTTTCCTAAGTTGAACCCCCTCCGGAGTCGATCTGACTTCCTGTGGAACGATTACGCACGTCCCGTCAAAAAGTAACAGGAACAAGAGAGAGAAAGAAGAAAAGAAACCGTTTCGATTGTCTTGCAGGTCGATAAATCACAAGAAACGAGAAAGCCGATCGTAATTGCTACGTCGAATTAATTAGAGGATGTTTTGTGAAATTCTTTGTATATCTGGAGCGTTTAACGGTAGTGAAAACGGAGACTGTGAGCGATAAATTGATCGGAGTTACATGAAATGTTATTAATACAAAATTAAATTAATTAAAACAATTGTTCCGAAATCAAAAGAATCAATATATGTGACTAGTATTACACACAGCAGGTTTAGTTCGCAGAGATCAAACCTTCACTTCAAGCCTCACTGAATTCGAGATCGATTTAAGAGCGAGTCTCTTAATCTCATGTTTGGAACCAGAAATTTTAAACTGTAGTCCCCGATAATTTTAAGAACAATTTACAAGTGCTAAATGACCAACCCAAATTTGACGATTTACTGTAATTACGAATTACTGCGCAGATAGGCCACCAAGTAACACAATAATTTAAATCAAATAACGTTAATCTTGTTCTAAGTAATTTGAAAAAGGGACCAAATTTCAGTTAACGACAGCCAGGGAAGACAATACCTACTGTATTTATAAGTAGTATAGTGAGAGCCAAAATTAAAAAAAATGCTGGGAAAAAAGACAGGAAAATACGTTGCAAATATATTAAAATTGATCTGTGGAGCAGTTAATACAAATGGTATTACCATATTTTACATGCTGAATAAATTCCAAACGTTATCGTTATAATAATGACACTTGTTTAAGAAAAAAATTAATTTTTTAATTTAATTTTAATTTTTGATTTAATAGGCACTTAATGAACAAATAAAGGACAATTAAGGCAACTCTAAAATTCTACAAATTTTAAACTTTAAGTATCTTGCGTGAATCGCATTTTAAGTGGAGAATTGCTTTAACCTGATTGAGTCCTTGAATTGGAATCCTAGCATTACTAAGTTCGGATGAACTAAGCGTAGACTACACATGTCATGTACAATTGAATCTAGATACTCTCTAAACGTTTTAGGGCATCCAAAATTTAAATTATATTTATTTAAGAGAATCCCAGAATTTCCATAAACTTTAAAAGATTTTACGAAATCTCGAGAGTTGTTTAGCTGGATATTGTAGAGATTGCATACAATCAGCAGTGTCAAGAGAAAACTTGCTCCAATTGTAGATTTTATAACTTTCCGGATTCAAGAAACGTATATTTTTTTCCTGGCTTTAATATCTAGAGACTAGAAAACCCTGAAAAACTTTCTGAAAGATTTCATGAAATCCGCAATATTACATAGTTGAATTGATTGTCTGAATACCGCAATTGGAGGTTACTTCAGAACTTTCCAGGATTCTGATTATAAAACTTATAAATTTTCCTTATAAATTTAATAAATGACATCGTACCAATATGAAGTTAGTAGCCGAAAATACTACAGCCAATTTTTCAATGTGAGATATTCAGCAGCCAATTTACCAGTAGCGTCTCAATAAAGTAATGGAATATGTGATATTTTTAAAATCCTATTCATATGAAAAAAATCTTTGCACAACATTAATACCAATTAAAAACTGATTAAAAAAAGCACTTGTATCATAGCACAGATGCCAAATTTGGTTAACAGCTTGCTCCATGTATGTCAACACATGACAGTTATGACTGTCATTATTAATGTTATTTTAGACATGTATACTATCAATTAACACACTAGTGTGTTATAATCCATAACTCACTAGTGAGTTATGGATTATAAATCACGTTCATATTTAAAGTACTATTTATATTTAAATGTTGCCCATGGCAACCAAACAACAACCTACTTTAACCAAAATATAAAAAAGTCACTGTCAAGTCATTCTGACATTTATAGGGTACTGGGACGCAAGTAGCATTGATTTGATCACAAAGCTTATTAATTATTATCTCATAAAAACGATTTCTTCCACTTGTTGGATAAAATATTGTATGCCTTGCGTGTTATGTTTCCTAAGTCACTTGAAAATTTATACCACTCGGCCTGACTGCCTCGTGGTATCAATCTTCTCGCGTGACTTATTTTCAGCATAACACACTAGTACCATAAATAACTATTATTAGAAAACAATAGACTGTGAAAAAATGTGAAAACAATTACATTTATATAACAACACAAATATTTGTTTAATCAGTTTCGCATTGGTATTAATGCTGTGCAAATATTTTTAAGATATTAAATAGGGATTTTTCGTAATGCCATATCATATTTCACTATGGAGACGACACTGATGTAAAATGACTACTGCATATCAAATGACTACTAGAGATGACTACTGAAAAATTGTCTGCTAAAATTTGATGATAACATCACACCGATACTCATCGTCATTTGCGTGTGCTGAAATTTACTACAAAGTATAATTCATCACTATCATTGACCACTAACAAACAAAGAATTAATATAAGAAAAGAGTGGTAATCACTAATTTGTGGCATTTCTTGCCTGAGGAATAGCGTTTGATAGAGTCCATTCACTTTAAGAAGAACCGCGACCTTGAGTTTCATGCTGGCCGCATCTCCGCCACGAAGTCGCGCGATCGTCATCTGGACAGTAGCGGTCTGAGTATGTCTCTCCGTGAAATTCAAGGTCGTGGTTCTTCTCACACTGAATGGACTATACGTGTTTGATTGTACGGATAAAATTTTTTGAAGAAATGGGGAATTCATGGAGAGTACTTAAAAGTGACAAAAATGCACATATGATTGCAAACTTTTACACAAGGATACAAAAGTAAGAGAACAACAGAACCCTCGCACTGCGCATATGCCGATAAAACATGGTGATTAAAAAAAGCAATTTCATAGTACAAACTAGTACTATGGAAGCATTTAATGAAGCTTAAGTATATTATATGAAATACAAAAGTTATGGTTTTGAGAAAAACAAACAAAATTATTTTACTGTGTTACACGAACAGAAAATTTATTAATTAGAACTTTTTAATTATTTGTGACTCAATATACTCCAAAAAGAGAAGACTGCCGCAATCAACGAAAAATTAAAAAATGAAACAAAAGCTTGTCTCATATACTTCACTCATTTGGGAAAAGGAGACTTTCAGAAACGACAGCGCGTCTTCAGGCTAATGTTGACCTATGGAGATTTCCATTTTGATAGACCCAATTTAAAAGCAAGCAAGGAAAATGAGTGAGCGGAGAATTAAAACTGAAACTCGTATTGAGGAGCACGAAGCTTAATTAACTAAAATAACTTGGGTACCTTAATACAATGAAAGAAAAATAGCAGGCCAAAAGAATACATTGCAGACAAAATCAAAACATCTAAGAAATATAAAAATGGATGGCATTGCTGAAAATCTGAAAGAATGAGAAATGCGACAAAGGAAAGATATACAGGGTTGGGCATAATCGGCGAAACACCTGATTTATGCCTTAATTGTGGGCAGTACTAAAAATTGCCTCAGATAAAAGTGTTTGTATATGTTATGCGCTATTTAATGATGCTTGGTGATTTTCGTCATACGTCATATTTATCAAGATATGACGTCATCGGATACTATTTTAAATGTATCACCCTGTATTTATATTTTTTTTGATAGATCTGTTTTTTCTAAATCCACTAATATAAGATTCGGGGGGTCTCTGTCTTACCAGTTCATAGTAAAATAATAAAATTGAAAGGTAACTATTGCTTTGGATAATTAATGAATAACTGTCCACACCGTTATTTGTACTATTACCCTGTACTATTTTCAATTGTTTTGCCATAGTTTCACCTGTTCGATACTATAAATAACTCTGACATTTGATGCTATTGACGAGTTTGATTAATTTAAACCATGGTTGAACTGAGTGAACGCGAAAGAATTACATTATTAATGATTATGGGATTTGGAGACAGAAAGAGATGTCTGCAAGAAGCTTGTGATTTGTTCAATGAAATATTTCCTGGCAGGATTTCCCCAATTTATAAATCTACAGTGTCTAGAATTTTGGGCAAGTTCAATCAAACAGGAAGTGTGAAAAACATACCCGGATCTGGACGGAAGAGGACAGCCACAAATGAAGAAAATGCACTTAATGTGGTTTTAAGTTTACAGGAAGAACCATTAACTTCAATACCAAATCTGGCGTTAGACAATAATCTGAGTGAGAGATCTGTAAGAAGGATTCCAAAAGTAAATAAATTTCATCCTTATAAAGTGCAATTGCACCAAGAATTAAATGGAGATGAGCCAGACAGGCGAATGCAGTTCTGTCAGGTAATGATGGATATCATTAATAACAATAATATGTTCATGAACAACATTGTTTTTACTGACGAGTCAACATTTTGTCTAAGTGGATTTGTAAATAAACATAATTGCCGGTATTGGTCTGATCATAATCCTCACTGGATGATAGAAGGTCACCCAATATCCGCAAAAGTTGAATGCTTGGGCTGGTATAGTTAGAGGAAGAATTATTGGATCATCCTTTATGAGAGAAACTTTGAATGGTGATCGTTATTATCACCTTCTTCAAGAACAGATAGTTCCAGAATTAGTTCGTTTATTTCCGAATCAAAGAAATCGTTTACAACTCTCTAATAAAATTTGGTTCCAGCAAGATGGTGCTCCACCTCATTTCTATGCAAGGGTGAGACAATACCTGAACACAATATTTCCGCAAAGATGGTGGGTCGAAGAGGACATATTGAGTGGCCAGCTCGGTCACCGGATTTATCCCCAATGGACTTTTCTCTTTGGGGCCATTTAAAATCAGTAGTGTATAAGGACCGGCCACAATCGTTGGAAGAATTGGAAGAAAGAATAAGATCTGCTGTTGAAAAATAACGCCTGCAGTTATTCAAAATTCTTTAAGGTCGTTTATTGATCGACTTGGATATTGTCAGGCCGCTGAATGCTTTCAATTCGAACACCTACTTTGAATGTTGAAACAGTTAGTACTAACTTTATGTGGATACTTGGAATAATGTAAAATAATTATGATTTTTTATTACATAAATATTTTCACTGTTTATTAAATAATTCTTTATATTTTATTATTTTATTATGAACTGGTAAGTCAGAGACCCCCCGAATCTTATATTAGTGGATTTGGAAAAACAGATCTATCAAAAAAAAATACAGGGTGATACATTTAAAATAGTATCCGATTACGTCATATTTTGATAAATATGACGTATGACGAAAATCACCGGGCATCATTAAATAGTGCATAAAATATACAAACGTTTTTATCCCAGACAATTTTTAGTACTGGGCATAATAAAGGCATAAATCAGGTGTTCCGCCGATTATGCCCAACCCTGTATAGGAAAGAGTGGGCTAAACTCATCGGCAGATAAAGATAGGATATAATTTATTACAAACGATTGATGCACAATGTCATTCAAAATTCCAAATTATAAAGTCTGGATAAATTTGAGACCCTAAAAAGGTCTTCGTAAATGTACAGACTCAGTAAACCTGGAAACTTGTCACGTCTCAAATCAGGAAATCTTCAAATTTTGAAGATAAAGCAACATTACATAAGAAAATAGTCTGATTTCAAACACGGTCTGAAATATCTACTGTGTTGTTTAACCGAACCTGATGATTTACTGTGTAATCGGTCTTGAACGTGTATTCCTTCCTGGGAATAAGACGAAATCAAACTGTTTCGAGGAGCAAAGGTGTTCATGGATTCTCCCTCTCGTCCCGTTATATTTCCGGAACAAAAGTTCTGGAGAAATGACGGAAAATAAACCGGAAATTCGTGAAGGAGAGAGGAAGTCCTTTGGAGAAACAGGAAACAAGCGCTTTATTTCTCAATAGATTCGTTCCGACGAACTTCTTTTAATAGAAGTTTCCTATATATTAGATTTCTCAAGTGACCGCCGCTTCTGTTCACCGGGTACGCTAAGAGACTATGATAAAAGGGGAAAGAATTTATTGGGAAAGTATATAAATATTTCGAGACACACGTTGGGAGAGTTTCAGAACGGAATTCGAATTGTTTATGATTTTAAGCAGTGGACGTCTTAGTTTCGAATGCAAATGTCTGTTATAACGTTTATTTAAGAAATTTTCACATTCCTAAAAAGCATGTAAATTCAGTCAAAGAAAGTAAATATCTGCAGAAGTCAGTATATTATTAAGGTCGGATTTATGTTAACTAGAACAAGGAAACCCTATCGAACATACCTACATCCTTTTAATATAACTCATTCACAATCGTACGTGTCAAAATCCCATTAAGCGAAATCCAATCTGGATATCTGGTGACATGTGTTATATTATGATTAATATTAATATTACGCGTCGTTTACCATTTATTTACCGAGAAAGATGTATATTTGCAATTTCAGAAAATATAAGGATGAACATCCTCTGTTTTGAAGGCATGGATGAATGAGCGGAGGATTTCAAGGAATACAGCTTTGATCGATGTGGGCTTATTAGAACTGTCAAAGATCCACGCGGGTAAAATAGAAGCGTAAATACCTGTCAGAGAGGATCTCAAAGTTCAATATTGTATCAAATTATTTAATTTTACATCCAGTGCATAATTCATAGGAATTTAGTATTGTGGTTTAATGTTGCATTATGAGGTACCTAAATAACTTTTACTATGCAATCGAAGAGAATATTTTTGCGGGAAGAGTTTAAATTGCACCAAGTTCAAAAAACCAATTTCATTAAGCAACACTAAATTGAACAAATTAATTTACAGCTTAATCAACAGCATTATTGCTCTTTGTCTAGTTCTGAATACGAACACATTTTCCATTCTTCTTATACTCTTCATGCCGAGAAAAATTTGTCTAAAATGTTAGAAATTTGTTTAACTCAGCGCGTTAATTGAAGAATGTCTTCTTCAATGTCATTCTTCAATCAACGCTCAGTGTTTAATAAAATAGGTTACAAATTGTCAAAAATTAAAATTGAGCCAAAATTATAAAATCAAAATTTCAAGTAATGCCCGAATAGCAAGATAAAGCAAAAGTTTTTAAAAAAGTGTTGCAAATTGTGAATATTTATCAAATTGAAAATTTCTTCATAATTTGTTAATCATTAATTATTTAGAAATTCTCACGAGAAAACAACAATTTGTGATTTATTCAGTAACAAAACAATTCAGCGAATTAAAACAATAACAATTAATTAGAAATGTTAGTTCAAAAAACATATTTCATTAAGCTCCTTCACACACCGAATTGAACAAATTTACATATAAATTAACCAATGTCCCTTTATGTGGTTCAGAATACAAACACATTTTCCACTCCTCTTAATTGATTCCAATGAGTTTTACAAAATTTTTCCAGAATTGTTAAAATTTGATCAATTTAACGTTGAATAAAATAGGTTAAACAATTTAAAAGTTAAAATTGAGTCAATCTTATAAACTCAAAGGTGCCATTTGGAGTATTGCTACAGTAGCAATTAAGACAAAGTAAAATTGCTTAAACAATTATTGAAACTTGCAAATATTGACCAAATTAAAACATTCTTCGAAACAAACGTGATTTTTAATTATTAAGAAACTCATTTGAAATCAACGACAATTTGTGTTTCAATTAATTAAATTATAATTTTAAGAACAACAACTATAACATTTATATTTTATAAAACGCAGAAATGTCAGGTCAAAAAACAAATTTGATTAAACTCCATCATACAATAAATTGAACAAATTAACATGTAAATTACCAACCGAAATAAACGTCCATTTTTACATGTCTTGGAATTCTTTTGAAATTAATAACAATTTACGTTTTATTGTTATGTCCATCGTCTTCTTATTCGTTCCAACTAGTTGCATAAATATTTCAGTAAAAATGGTAAAAAATTGTTTATTTTCAATCTTGAAGAAATAGGTTAGAAGAAACTCGAGCTAAGCTTATAGAATCAATGGTGTCATTTCAAGTAACGCCACAGTAGCAATTAAGACAAAGTAACAGTTCAGCAATTACTTAAAAGTGCAAATATCGATCAAATTGAAATTTTCTTGGAATAAACCTTCTTACTATTTATAAATCCGTTTGATACCAATGACAACTTGTGTTTTATTCATTGATGTAATGACTCAGTGAATTAAATTAATTGTTTTTTAAAAGCATAAATGTCGATTCAAACAGCAAATTTCATCAAGTTTCCTCACACACTAATTTGAACAAATTAACATATAAATTAACCAAGAGTATTATGTCTCTTGATCTTGTTCTGAATACCAACACATTTTCCACTCCTCTTATATTATTCATTCCAATGAGTTGCACAAATATTTCCCCAAAAAAGTTAGAAAATTGTTTACCTTAAGTATTGAATAAAATAGGTTAGAATTTGTATTGTGAACTCACTATTTATCTTTAAGCAATGTTAATTTGGTTTGTTTTTCTCTGCGGCACCCTTTTAAAGAATGATTATTGAAAGCATACAAATTTCGAAAATATAACAAATTGTCTGCAAAACATCCTATTTAAGATAGCTATTCTGGGATTTTTAACTATTTTAGTTAGTGTTTTTTTACTCGCATTTGTTATAGTTGACTCGACTGCGACTTATACAAAATAAAGTCAAGGTAAATGTGAAATTCATATGTGTCTGTCTACAAACTAAAGCACGCTGTGCAGTAATAAAGTCACCATATTTTAATACAGTATCACAAGTCTTTTTCTATCTCTGTATCTGTACTTAATCAATGCCCTACAAATATACAAAAAAAGTAATTCGCTGTCCCAGATACTGACTCATCGGTCCTCATCATATCATCACACATACGGACACAATGTCGAGGATATTCCGTTGGTATCGTTATCGGTGCTCATTATCATATCGTTAACATGCAGGAGGCCGGAGTAATACACCTAATTTGTTGTTAGCAGTATGCAAAACAATGTGCGATCCGCGGCGAGTGCGTGTTCGCCAAATGTTATAGGCCTAATAAAGGTTTCGAAACGCGGAGAAGGACACAACATCTGCAGTACATGGGAGTTTTAATTAAATCCGATGAAGGAGTGAGACAGAGAGAAAAAGTAATTATGGGGTATTTTTACCGGAATCGTATGTGTGGAGTATGTGAGCTGTTGGAAAAATTACCCGAAGGAAATTAGGGTAGGAGTGAATTTAAGAGAGAGACCTTTCAGTTTGAAATTTCGAAAGTGAAATATTAAGAAAACTTTAAAACTACTTGAGTTGCGTGAATAATTCTGTCCAACTTTGGGAACGATTACCAGTAAGGTTTTTGAGAAAAATAATTCAAAATCATTCTTATGGAACAAACTTGCGGAATATGGGTAAATAATGGATACATAGTTCAAAAATTGCCAGTTTTATTAAAATTTGTAAGAGATGTAAATCACTTTATAAGAAAGAAAAAAAGTAAAATGGTAATTTGCAATTTAGTTTTGTCGATGGTTGAAGTAACCGCATTTTGACAGCTGCCTGAATGAAAACAGGTAAAAAGCTAGTCACATCCACAGATTTTGTAGTCCGGGAGAGAAAAAATATTTATAAATTCTTTACTAAACAATTTGGAAATTATTCATTTTACCATAAAGTACCCCTTCCTAATCGTTTTATGTCGAAAGTCATGGAATTGAAACAAAAATCCAGGAGATCATTGTTTTTGGTCATCTATTGAAAAAATCATTGCCTTAACAGATTTTTACCAAAAGTCATTTCTATTCAGCTATTTTCATATCCATTTAATTGAAATAAGTTAGCAACTGGATTGCTTTCCATAACAATTGTTACTACCCTCTTAATGTCATTGAGTTTAGTAAATCAATTTAACTGTTCTACTATTTCTGTTTACCTTTTTCCAGTCTCTGGCAGTTTTAGTGGCCAAATGCTTGAAGAGTATAACACAGTTAATAATTTATGCCACGATGAATGTCGTTTAAGCAAAGCCTAATTAATTTTTCACGCTGCCGCTATCGTAAATCGCTCTTATATGCATAGTTACGTACCATGAAAATGGCAAATAACATTCGTGTATTATTTTTCCTTGACGACGGAATGTAAATACTGTCATTTACATTCCTGGGAATATCAAAAGAGTAAATCAAGTTGATTTATCCCTAGTTACGTTTATGTCAGACTGACGTATGTCAGTCAACTTATGTCAGGTCCAAACTAAAGCATACATTTCATTTTTTGTAGAATTTTGAGGAGATTTTCAACGGCAGCGTGAAAAATCTAATAAGCCACACGGAATGTATCGACTGTTAACATCCTCGGCAAGAGACAACCCTCGGCTTTGCCTCGGCTCGTACACACTTGCCTCGGATGGTAAAACGTCTTTACATTCCTTGTGACTTAAATAACTATTAAATTTCCTTGTCATTGGGACTATTTATGATACAAATGTGGAAAGTGCTTGTTTAAGGCACGCGTTTAAAAGTTTACAGAACGAGCGTAGCGAGTTCTGTAATTCAAACAAGTGCCTTAAACGTATTTTCCCACATGTATCATACAAGATTTTTTCTCAAAAATAATTAAGATGTTTCGAAAAATATCTGAAATACGTCAGATCATCGTCAGATTCTGAACTATTCAAAGTTGCAATCCAACTATCTTAGAAATCACTGTAACCAAGGTAATGAAAGTTTGTTTCGTGAACAAAAAAAGCTCAAACTGACTTTTGCTACTCGAGCTACTTTTGGTCAAATCAGGTCGAATCTATTTTTATTTTTCGCACTAGTGCGAAAAGTAAAACAAGTGCATTAAAATTGCCCTTTTCACACTAAAATGACTATCGAAAAGTACAACTTTTCAATCGTGAATGAGAAAAAAAAATATTTTCAAACTCACTGCATTTCAAAACAAAGGACACGGTAATAATTGTATTTGGTTCTCTAAGTAATATTTGTTGACAACGCTCCACAACTTAATTGCTTAGAATTCTCTTCAACTGCCCAATATTAATACAATAGAATACGGATAACAAGTTAAATTGTTATGATTTCATGTCAAATCAGATCTCTCCAATTGCAGTTAAACACAAAAATTTGTTATGCATAATGTTTAGACAAGAGACTTGATCCATATAATTAGTGTTCTAGTTATCAACTGTTATGAAGTGAGACCTAAAAAATGTACCTAATTTCATCATCATCATTAATTACAAATCTGCAAAAACATATTTATTTCTTAATTAAAAAAAAAGTTTAAGCAAGCAATATTTTTCCAATACAAAATCTTTCAGACTTTAAAAAAATGACATTGTGTTCATCGGACTATATGCTCATATTTTATTAAATTTATTAAATTTATTTTTTTTAATAATTATTTATTTATTTAATACTTTTTAATTTAAATTAATAACATTAATTTTAATTTAAATTTTTTTATTTTATTACATTTTATTTAAATGAATAACAGTAGAATAAATATTAAAAGTTAAAAATATATAGAACGGATTTGAAAAAAATTTAGAAACGTTTTAGGCAAAAATGTTAATAAAGTTGCTTATACACATTCGATATTAAAATAAATATGCAAAGTTTAGAAGGTAGAATTACAGGTAGATATTGAAAAAATTTCCAAAAACCGAAAATGGCAAGTGAAAAGTGCACTTTAGAGAAGATTTAGCCTAAACTATTGTTAGATTTTATTACCTATATCCGACAGTAAAGCACACATTAGAAGTTGAAAAAAAAAATATTGTAGCAAATTTTTAGAAAATTTCCAGAAACCGAAAAATGACAAGACTAAACAATCCCTTTATCCCTACAAATTTTAATGAAAAGCTTACCTGGGAGGTCCTGGTTCAGGACGAATTCTAAATATAAACTTTAAGTGGTCTGTGATTTTTAATTTCCGAGAAAAACGTACTACAGACACATAACGACAAGTTTTAACGCGTCATCAATAAAGAGACAGGCACTGTTGCCAAAGTTTTCAAATAGTAATGAGATCGCATATAAATAAGGCTAACCTTACTTTTCACATGGAAATAATTGCACACGTATACAGTAATCAATTCACAGGCGATTCACAAATCTGGTCTTTAAGAACATTCGGTAAACTTAACAGATTCTCAAATTGTATTCAACGCAAACTATAAAGTTAAAATCGACGAAGAAAAGGTCGGCGAATGTGAGTGAACCTAAGACGGGAAGACAACATCTTGCGATTTTGACAACATAAAATAAGCGCGCGAATTTAAATCTTCATGCAAATGTTGTATACCTATCACCTTCTACAGTTGGTATATATATGACGTCACCTGGTGACGTGCATCAAAATTTGTTTTACTTTTTCTGTACAAACACATATATAGACATCTTCTCAAAAACATATATTTTGGATTTATGGGAACCTAAAATGTCTAGAAATGCCAATAACTCAAATTCGAAAAATCGACTAGATTACAATACTTCTCATATATGAGAAAGAAATAAAAACTACTAAAAACATAATTAAACCACCAAAGAACTAGAGAATAGAGAGAATAAGAATGCCCATCCATTCTCACTTGCACTCATTGAAAATCATGGATCCAGAATGACTTAATAATGTACTTATCTGCAGGATGATATATAGCTTGAAGAAAGCTTAAGACACACGCAGTTATTTCGAGATGAATACTTTAATTTTTATTTTTTAGTACATTTGATTCGATGTGGCACAATATAAATAACTGGAAAGTTGGCTACACACAGACCGGAACTCGCAGAAATTAGATGCAGAATTGAGATGGCACGTACCAGCGTTCATGAGATATGAGAAAATTCTTAGAAATCGAGACCTGAATATAACCCTAAGAATCCGATATGCACAATGCTATGTATGGTCAGTACTTCTGTACGGAGTGGAGTCATGGACTACGAAAGCAAACATGATCAATAAATTAGAGGCTTTCGGAATGTGGACTTACAGCCGCATATTAAAAGTACCATGGACAGATAAGGTAACCAATGAAGAAATATTAAGAAGAGTCCATAAGAACTGTGAATTGTTAACAACTATTAAACGAAGAAAAACGGCTTACCTTGGTCACATTTTTAGACACGAGAGATACCAGTTGCTGCAAATAATTTTGGAAGGGAAAATAGACGGCAGAAGAGGAATTGGGAGAAAACAGATGTCATGGGCAAGGAATATTAGACACTGAACTGGATTAGAAACGATAGAAGAGCTTGTCAGCGCAGCCAGAGACATTATTTCCAACATGTGGTCGCCAACATCCATTGAGTGGATGGGCAGCTTGATTGATTGAGTATATTCGATGTAACGCTAATAAACAGATCGTTTTTACTTTTATTTTATTTTTCTGAGATCAAAGACTGAAGCTACTGGAGACACTTACCCGTTTACAATAATTAAAAATAAATATAATGTTAAGTTCCTGATTACACTTACACTGGAACAAGCTGTATACAATTCCCTTTTCGAAGGGTGCATTGGAAGAGTAAATGAGCAAAATCAAAAACCATCCCACATTCTTCATATTACCCCATAAAAAGTTTTAAAGACTATTGTCATTCGATTCAAATCTTCTGAATGAACTGGCTTTCTATTCTTAGTTCTTTCGAAGGTTTTTTGGATTTTGAAGAGCAAGGTTTGACCTAACCAGAAAGACCGACTGGTAAAGTTAAATAACAGACAGTTTGTACTTGTCTACTAAACTTGACAACTACCGAATCACACTCGACTTGACATTTTCGAGCCTCGTTTTTGGTTTCCTCAATGGGTTGGTTACGTCAAGCGATCGACTAACGTGACATAAAAGAAACGAATTTTTCGAATTCTTTCCTCTCCCGTAACTGTCCACGAGCTTTCTTCGTTTCGTGAAAAACCGACCGACCTACACCAACCAGCTCGGCCCCAATACCTCGACGTATTTGACCAGAGCGAATTCTATGTCATCCGAAACAGTTTCTTCTTCGTTGCCGCAACAGCAACAGCGGAGGCAAGAAAAACTTCTTTTTGTTTCCTCCTCTCCGTCGATTTGTCTTGTTTCTTCTTTTCTTCGTTCTTCCGTCGCTTCAAAAGTGTTATAAGACGCTGATGAGTCATCTCTGTTCACCTTGTAGCTAACTAAGCGAGCCATTTGTCACGTACCGGATACCAGGTGGTCGAATAAATTCACGTATGGATGTGTCTAAAGTCTATACGAACGAGTTACTGTGGAATACCAAAGAGGATTCATCTATTTCGCTCATTTTTGACAAACGCAAGATTCATCCGTTTCAAGCCAAAGCAATTATTAGTTTAGGTTTCCTCAGTTTACTCTTGATTCATCGCCTTAAAGTACTAAAAGCGCCAAAGCCTACTATTCTCATATTCAAATTAAGCAAATGCTAAATTATGAGTAAATTATTAAACGTAGCAATGAGAATTTTTGATTTTGAGAAGTTCGGGAAAGCGTATCTTAGTTTCAATATAAATTCATTTATTCCGCTAAATATTTCAACCGTTTGAAGTACTTACTGGTCGAAAATCAAAAGCTATCCACTTCTGGGCAACTACAAGCATTGTTTCACTTCAACCTTGAATAAAATAACTATGTTAGGTATATAAAATCATGCAGTTACTGGATTCAAAAAAATAATTAATACTACTAATTCGCATGGAATTGAGTTTCCTGTTGTATTACAATTCAAAAAAAGGAAATCGTTAGAATCCGAGAAACATCCTCTTTATCCCATGTTGGCGTATTACTGTACATAAATCAATTTCAGACTTCGTTAATGTTTCATCTACGAGTATAACGATACCGTACTTAAACAGCCCACTTAAAAAGCACTGAAAACCGCAAATAAATAATTTTTACAATACGACAAAAAACCGAAACCTCTGTACTTATAATTGCTTTAGTGAAACCACCCGAGATCCACACGAACCACCGTTCTGTAACGTAAACCGCAAAGAACACAAACGACTCTAAGCACTTTAACCATACTAATTCTAATATCGACCACCTACTTACATTACTACTATATTATTCCTATATTGTTTCCTGTGGCGCTGATAAAGAGTAAGGCTAGGCGGATTAATTAATATAGCATGTTATTGCGATTGTGGGGATATTTTTAACAAGGCATATTTTAGAGTAAAAAAGGAGGTCTTTTAGCAGTTTTTAACAACTCTTAAAGACTCATAAGAGACCTTCTATCACAATTATACATAAACAAGAGATAAACAATATTAAGTTTTAAAGTAATTAACACAGGTAATCACATGGTTTCACTATTCATAAAATATATGAATAAATGCAGACTTAACTGAAATTCCCAAAATATCCCCAAATGAAGCATATCTATTTGAATTATTTACTTAATCTAGGCCGACGACAGGTTTGTGGACATGTTCATCATGTCAAAAATTACTTCTACTTCAAATAAATGGTTAGAACACATTTACATTTACACTATATATACGAGATTAAATTCTGATACCATCTCTTACTTGAAGTTTGTAGATATCTATGTAAATTCACGTATCTCGCCAAATACCTTAACTGGATTGTTTAAATAATTTACTGGGTGAGTATAAATATAACATAAAATAAAAGCTTCTGGGAAATTAGCAGAAGGAATAGGAATTTCATTTTCCAAATACAGGGTGTGTATAAATATACACGTGCAAAATTTTAAGGACTTTCTTAGATCCTAAAAAGGTGACTAAAGTTTAAATTTACAGTCTTATTAAAAACATTCATATTCAATACCCATAGATGAATCCTATATGATCTTTACATGAGCCTCAGATGAAAATAGCTTTGAATTTTGAATAACACTATGAGTCTGAATATGGATGTTGTCTTCACAACTAGAAACTATGTGTTTAACATTTATTTTATGACCTATTTCCTGTATTTTCTTGTAAAAACTACATTTCGTAATATGGTCCCAATGATACTGGAAGCATAAATAAATTGATTATTGTCATCATGGAGACATTTTTAAATTATAATACATCAAAATCGATTGAATTCGACTTGATCGATTGTTAGCCCTGCTAATATTCATGTAAATTTTCTTAGTTTTTGGTTGTTTCTTCCGCTCGTGTTGTTATGCTTTGTAATCTTCTGATAATCGTTACTTTATTGCATTTAATTACAATGCATTTTGTGACTAATGGGTATGCTGATATACAGGGTGTTAAAAAGCTAGTGTTACAAACGTTAAGGGGGATGATGTGACTCAAAATACGCAGAAAAGTCTTACCCTAGTGAAGATGTGTCTGAAAATTCTTAGGTTTTGATACACAGGGCGTTAAACTTTTCAAAAAGTAACCAATTTTTCCATTATATACAGAAAGGCATTACATAACATAATGGCAAAGCGAAATTCAGGTGTAGTAATAAATTTGGTACGCTGATTACAATTATGGCATCGAAAATAAAACCGTTTCAAGGTAAATGTGTTTTTTAAGGGCTGTGGAGGGTAAAACTACCCTAATTATTTTGTACGCAGCTGTTTAAAAATTTGGACAAAAAATTATGAAAAAAATGAAGCTTCTGACCTAATACTTCAAGTAGCAGTTTTCCAGAAATTTCAGGTTGAAAATTTTAATGCAGTAAAATTTTTATTATCCAAAAAATTATCATAAACTTTAAGGGGCGATGGTGTAATACAAAATAAGCAGAAAGTTTAAATTTTTTCCAGTTTCGAAATTCGAGGACAGACTAGAAAAGATGAAATGTTGTAATTTCGATGCGAGACGATGCCTCATTTTAGTCTCGTCGCGAAATGTCTCCAAGTCTTGAATTGTACATGCTTTCTCCTGTTTGTAAAACCCCCAAGCCGTGAATAACAAATGCAGGTACAATGACAATAAAAGCGATGTCCGGCAAGCTCATTCATCGCAACTTTAAAATTCCGATAAGTATAGGTATATAGCATAGCATAAAATATAATACAGTGAAACCTCTATATAGCGGACAGTCATTGGAACCACAATTTTGTTCGTTATAAGGAGGTGTCCGCTATTGGGAGGATAGGATTAAATAAAGAAAATATTGGTAGGTGAACAAATGTAATTGAAAATACTACATTTTCAAATTGCAATTTATTTCTTATTGAAAAATTTGTCAATAGTAATTTGTTTACCAGAAACCACCCTATCAACATAAGGCTACCTATTTATTCTGTAATATACCTGGAATTCCTGAATAGCATGATTGCAAATTTTGCAAACACTTATTTAAGAGACTTCAGGGATTTATGGATGCAATTATTATGAAACGTGTCCGTTATTTGAACTGCTTAGTAAAACGGATTCCAGGAGATGATGATTAAAATTTGAATTCCTATTTAATACGTATATTTCTTACACATCTGATTTCAAAAGTTATTGTGTCCTTTGTTAAGAGGTAATGTTATTAACAATTATAGTATATGAAATGGTAGGTTTTAACTGTCGGTGTTTGTTATTTGGAGGGTCTGCTATTGGGAGGTGATGATATGTATATATCCCTATTAAGAAATTCGGGAAATATAAAGCTGTCTTTTATGTTGAGGAGTCCGCTATTGGGATGTGTCCGTTATTAGGTTTTACTACATAATATATAAAGTATATATAATAAATAAATAAAATAAGTAAATAAAATAAATATAAATAAAAGATAAGTACAAGTATAAAAGGTAAAATTTGCAGCTCTTATCGGTATAATAGCGCATTTTGAGGTAATCACTTCGTTTTCTTAAAATCATAGAAAGGTTTATTATAGGACGACATTCGGAAGGTAGTGTGGATCGTTTGATGACATTAATGGACATGTTTAATAGTAATGTATTCATTAATTGGTACCGTAGTTTTCCGAATTTTAACAAATTTTATTATAATCCGATAACTCGGCAGGTAACGGCATGATAAGTTCCTAGTGCGAAATGATTGATGAAATAAAATAACACTAAGCTGATGTGATTGCTCTGATGGCCCCACGTATTTCGGAAAGATATCTTTTTTTGAAATGGTCAGAAAGCATATGACATGAGTAACTCAAATGTTGTGACGCAGGATAGAAGGTTAAATATAAGATTCATCAATATCTGCTTAGCCGTTTTTGAGGAAATTTGACCACGGACGAACGAACGAACGAAATTGAATTATTTGTAAACTAACGTTCGACAAGAAAATAGTAGGTAATACAGAATGACAAATGACTGCCTGATCACCCTAAATTAATAAACAATTCAAGAACATGATTCATTTATCTTGATTCATTTAGGCACAATTTGATGAACTTATTCTATTTCGCTCCTTCCTCGAAAACTTCCACACGTAAAATTAAAGTTTGTGGCATTCATTTCAAAAGTTTTGATTTTTTACAGAAATAAATACACGCATGGCGATTATACGGTTACCCGTTGTCTTTTACATTTGAAAAAGAATCGTTCATCAAGCTCAACTGCGTTATTAGCCGTCTTCTTAGTAATAAGTCCCAAATGATTGGCAACTTTGGCAACTAACCGCTTGGCAAATTCTTCAAGGAACCGAAACTTGTCTCGTTTAAAACCTCGATTTCGCGGTTATTGTTAGACTAAACGCTACGGCCGAAAAAGCGACAAGTGTGGCGAATTCCGTCACGTACCTGCCGGAACACATAAAACCCAAATGTTTTCTCCCGACTTGTAACGGGCACTCGGAAACACGAGTGATAACACATTTGATTGGAAACGGACGTGCGAATGAAACGAACACAACGCGATAAACGTCAGAAGCGTGGGCGAGCTACGAAAAGAACGTTTTTACGACGAAACCGAAGTGAACACTTTTCCGCGGCCATTGTATTACCGCTTTTGCATAAATCTTCGAGACGTCGAAACCGGTGATCAAATCGAACATGTACGTGACATTTGGACGAGGAGAAAATTGAAGATTTATCATCCGTAGCGTGAATGTTGAATAACTGTACTTAGTCGGAGATAGAAGTGGCGCAGTGGAAATTACGATCACCACGGAAAAATGTCCGCACAATTGTTTCATACTCGTTAAAGTTCAGATCTAATGACAAACTCGTAATTGCTATTTTAAGGAATATTACTCGTGTTGCATATTTCGAGTTTAACGTTGTTAAGTAACTGCAATTCAATCATAGGTGTATGAACCTACTTGAACGATGAACATGTATCTTTGGTATATTCTTCATCCCCTCTTATTAGCATTATTAATATTTTCATGTTAAAAAATATAACTTGATAGATAATATTAATGACAAGCCGTACCCGGCATGCTTTGCAATGCCACGTAAAGTTTAAAAAAAGAAAGGTAAAAAAATTATAGATCACCCGGTGAACTTCGTATCACCTACATATATTTTTGAATAATATTGTCAAAACGTAATACAACTTTTTTATCTGCATTAAATTAAATGCAACACAGATATACACATAATCAATTTAAGGCTTTCTGATGTACTATATTTTTTGTCTTTTTTGCGGTGCGTAAATATATAAAGATGATGATTGTACGACTCGCGAACACGCGACGCATGCGCGAAACAGGGAAACTCCAAGTTGCTTCCGCAAACTGCCTTGTAACTGCAATTGTACATTATCTTTTTAAATTTTTAATAACTAATTTATCAAAAACTATCTCGAAAGTAGGCATGAAATTTTCTTGTAAAATATGCGTTCCCACCCCAGAAACTAATGAGCGTAATGGATCTTGTGGTGGGAACAATTGTGGCAATTTTACTACCACCAGCACAACATAATCCAATAGATTCACCGCTGTATTTTAACGTTTTACAATATTGACAAATGATTGTCATTTCTCCAATCGTTACGGATTGGTCGGCACAATAATCTATTTCCGGGTCGTAGTGGAATGCTACTCGTTCCAAGTTTACAGGAACACTGCGTCTCCGGAATCGCTCTATTTCATTTTGTCTTGAAGTGCGCTCCATTTTTTTGATATTTGTTGCTCGTAGTACATGTATAACCATCTTGGTGTTGATTCTGCCATGTCTTCTTCAGCTTGTCTAAGCAGTTTTTTTTTATTTGTTATTTTTACCTTTAGTTTGATTCGTCGGTAATCCTGTTCGGTCTGTTGTTTAGGTTTCTTCACTTCCGGTTTTGGGTCTTGTATTTGTACCTCGTAGACTTGTTTCTTGGGTGTTTTATATTCCTCGTGTGACTTCAGGTACAGTCGAATTGTCTTGTAGTTTTCCTGCATCCTTTTGAAATAGTGTGATTTTATAAAATTGTGCTGATCGTCAAACCCAAGTTCATGGAACGCCGCGTTGTTCTCTTGGGCTTTCCCCCATAGTGCTTCTAGGTGATCAATCCTTTTTTGTAGGTATTCCTTGGTTTTTCTTGCACTTCCGTCTTTGTTGAAATTATTATGTAGTTATATGATTTCTTGGGCTATTTTTTCTTGTTCTTGAATTAATAAATTCATCTGCTTGTTTTATCTTGTCGTAGTTGAAGTTATTCACTTTGTAACTCAGTTCTCTGGAAAAAGTGGCTGTGACTTACTCAGGACTTTGCTTGTCTTCTTGACTTCCCGCCGTTGTGTTGGCGTCGAAGTTCTTGAAGTTTTGGAGTTGTAATCACTGGCGGTTTTTCTTCTGGCTGCAGTACTCGATGCGTCCGTTTTTTCGAACTTGTAGAATTTGTAGACTGGGTGTCCCGTCGATCTAAATGCTGCTGTGTAAGATGTGCCCTAACTCGTTCCATCCTAAGCCTTTCTACTTCATAATTATTCACTTTTGAACCCACTCCTCTCATACCAATACGAACGTTAATATTATCTGCCTCTCGCTGGTCGTCAGTGCGATTTGCACGTGAGGTAGCTCGTAGCATATTTGAATTACTCAGACGACCTAAATCAGATCATTTTCTCCCTGGCATTTTAAAATGAGTAAAGTTTTCGCGCACTGACAAACTGATGACAGATTGTAATAATTTTTCAATTGACAACCAACTGACAGTATGATTGGTTGCCTTGGCGATTTGTCCCCAAAATTACAAAACGTACCTTTTTTAGTATGTCCCTTAGTTATTATTTATGTTTCTCGCCACAAAAACCTTCCCTGAACTTCCACAAATATTTCAAGATCAAAATTAGCAACATCCGTCCAGCCGTTCTCGAGTTGAAGCCTAGACAAGCGAACAGCATTTCATTTTTATATATATAGAGATAATAAATTTTTATACATTTTATCACTTTATAAAAATGCATATATACATCTAACTTGAAACTAGTTCCTCGGTTAGTACTCTATTTCTCCATTTAATTAGTCTATCTATTAGTTTAATTAGTCTATATAGTTAGTATTGGTAATATTTTTGGTATGTTCTTCATCCCGTTTCATTAGCATTATAAACATTAGCACTTTATAAAAATACATACATATATGCTCTATTCAAAACGAATCCCGATGCACGTCATTTTGATGACGTCAGAATCATCCAATACTACCAACTTAATATAGTCACAGGACATCGCAATTTATGTGTTCCGTTTATATTTTAGGTTTACAATATATATGGTTATGTGTATTGTTAACCTAAAATATACAAGGAACACATAAATTGCGATGTCCTGGGACTATATTAAGTTGGTAGTATTGAATGTTTGGTGACGTCATCAAAATGACATGCATCGGGATTTGTTTTGAATAGAGTATACATACATGAACTTGAAGAAACTAGTTCCTCGGTTGGTATTCTCCTTCTCAATTTAATTAGTCTATCTTTATCTCGTTTAGTGCTCTATACAGGATTATTCTGTATTAAGTAGTAATAGCTTCTTTGTATTCCTGCTGTGGGATAATAAGTTATTTATTGTATAAGTGTTTCAGACAGCGTTTAATACTCTTACGTGAATAAAACGCGACTAAAACACGAATGCAATATAACGTTTTATCCACAATCACAAGCACAAGCCCAAATTATTAAGATTACTGAAACATCACATCGAATTTCTGGTCCGTGACGTCCTTTTTAAAGCTCGGTGAAACTCAGAATGCTATGCGCTCTGGTTGCTAAGGTGTAACTTAAGGCTAAGTAACTTTATGCTTCTAGTGAAATAAACTAATTTTATTCCACACGTGGATAAAATATTGGTTAATACGGTTCATAAGAGTGAATCAAAGTCCAATTATAAGGTGATTGTGGATAAACTGTTATTACTGCTCTCTAAGAAATTTGTAATGTATGACAAATATACAGGGTGTCTCATGTAGACGGCAAACTGTCAGCAGTCCACAGAAGACGTGAAAATAAATCTAATATTTTGTATATAAATTTTTGATGTTGTCTTTAAATTTTGATTTATAGTCCTTCAAACTTGTCATTTTAAAATAGTTTTTGTTGACAATTTTTAAACGGCACGTTCGATTTTAAAAATATTTGGTGTGGATGTATAATATATGCCTGCCTTTACCATTTGGTACTGATCACATTTACAATCTTAATCGAAAGTCAAGAACGGGCCAAGCCAACTGTGGAATATTCGAAATTTTAACAGTATTGAAAGCAAGTAATAACAATGAGTTACTCAAACAATTCCTTGGCGAAAATTTACTCTTGTTCGAATTCAATACATTTAACGCTTTCGGAGATAGTTTAAACTTTCTACCGCACTAAGCGTGCATTTTCATTAAAGGTACAAGTTGAAAATGAGCAAACCGAGGTGCCAAATTTATGCCAGACAAAATGATTTTCAAATGCTCTCTATCCATTTTAACCAGGCAATGGAGCCTTATAGTTTTGCGCAATATGCTGATATTCATTTAATTTATAAAAAACCGTATTGCAATTCTCTGAAGGCAAAACGAACTTATGTTCAAAGAGGACCAAAAAAATTTTAAAACTTGGTCGCAACTTAAGAGGATCAGGTAAAAAATACATTAAAACAGACATGCGCATGCGTAAAACGATACTTTAGGGAATATTAAAACGCGTCGTAGTGGTATTGGGTCTTCAAGAACACCAATAAAACCTGAGTTAGAAGAACACATTTAAGGTGAGATTGATGGTATTGTAATTGGTAAATTGGTAAAATGTAGAGAAAATATACGTTTTACTGGAATTATTTTAAGATGAAGGGGCTCCACAAGGAACGGTGTTATATATCCCCATAATTTACACCTTTAGCATGAAGAAAATCCCAATGCAGTAAGACAGGATGGACATACAATTTTTACAACAAAATTTTACCTTTTGGAAAAAGTACCTTGCAAGTCAGAGCTCAGATGCAATTTATGAACGATGGTAGCATATCACATTTTTTTGATTTAAAGAGTCACCATTTCACAGATACCTGTGATAACCTTTGGATAGGTAGAGGCGGACTTGTTTTATGGGAACCAAGATCTCCTGATCTATATTCGTTTAGATTTCTGTCTCTAAAGAACAACTCTTCGTTTAAATATTATTCGGAATGATCCTGAATGTTGTTTTACTAGTAGTTTGTTAAGTATAATGATCCCATTTTGAACAGCTGCTAAAGTAGTCTGGATTTGTGCTCTATTGAGGTTCAGTAATTTCAAAAAATTGTTGTTATTTTACGTCATACAAAAACAACAAGTGGAAAAGAAGGATAAGATGTTATCACATCTACAGTGAATTGAAATAATTTTGAGACATTTTCACAAAATTAGCTCAATTTGGCCTCAAAATGCGTCCTCCAGCTGACTGAAGATTTTGTCGTACCAACGAAGGCGGCTCTAATAAATGGCGAAGGCGTTTAATGCTGAGACTACAGCAAGGAAGTCAAATTATCTTTAGGATAATTAGGTAATGGGATAGAGGCATTAGGAAATCAGTTTTGGCCACTTGTGTACCGTAAATATCTATACTGTTAAAATTTGGAATCTTTGGAATTGTCGAACTTGGTCCGTTCTTGACTTTTAACGAAGAATGTGCTTAGTACCAAAAAATAAATTCATGATTATACATCAACACAAAATATTAATTACAATCAAATGTGCTACTTAGAAAATATGAACAAAAAAACGATTTTAAAATGTTAGCTTTTGGGTAATAGTACTTCAAAATTGAAGGACAACAAATAGTACTTGATATGGAACAGTAGATTTATCTTTATGTCCCCTGTATACTTCCGATAATTTGCTGTGTATTTACCCTGTATAACAAACATAATAATACTTCTATTCTGCGGCTACTTTATATCAATTGAATTGAAATAACATAGCAACTTGATTGCTCTCCATAACAATTGCTATGGATTAATTGAAGAAATATTATACTTTGCTGTTTCAGTCTAATTTTTAATAGGTTTATAGTGATACTCTGTGTAAATTAATTTAAGTGTTTTACAAGCCCTGTTTCCTTTTTCTGTAGTTTCTGACGTCACATGACTAAATAGAATTGTTAAAAGAGCATTGTTACCACAGATAATGCATTTCATGCAAGATTCAATTATCCATAAATTTTCTTGCAATCAGGACGTTGTAGAATATTAAGTCCAGCATGAATTTGGACAGCTGCTGCAACAACTTGCTGTAACTTGCTGTACGATATTTTTCCCTTCTTAAAAACCCCGTTTTCGGTATTTAAATGTAACCTTTCAATTTGACGCCATTTTAAACAAGATTGAAAGACAAAATGGGAACAAGGTCCACCACGTTAAATTTGGTTCTCTAAGCAACCTTTGCAAAAAACGTTACACAATTTTATTGCCAATTGCTTAGAATTCTATATAAAATAAGGACACCCAAATTCTTATGATTTAATTTCAGTCTAATTCTCTTTGCTTCCACGTCACAATTTTAATGAAATGATTATTTACAAAATAACACGATAAGCAATGCATTCATTAATAAATCTGCAAAAACACACTTGTTATCGTTAATCTAAACAAAGTCGTTTCAATAAAAGTACTCGTATTTCCTATAAGTGATTCCTGTAACCAGTAACCTGTGGTGCAGGTGTAGATAAGCAATACATTGCAAGTTACTGAGGTCTTCAATTTTAACAAAATACGAGTAATAGAGTACAAAATAAGAAGAGTACAAAAGAAATAATAGAACAATTGTCCTATATTAACCCATAATTGCCATTAGTTGATGGTGTAACAATAGTAAACCAATGTGAATTATCTTTAAACACTTGCGGGTAAATAAGGCAAAATAATAGGAAGTATATTCAATAATGGAATTGCCAAAGAGGACAACTATCATGTATTATGATAAGTTTTTAGGTTTTGATTTAATTTGAGCATTGCTCGGTAAGATAATGCATATTGCATGCAAACTGTAACAAATTATTACGTAAACATTATATGTGTTTGAGTACAAAACTATAATTTAGCTCGTTACTCATCAAGATACTGAGAAAGCCAGTATGTCAATACACTCAAGGGCGAAATGATTTAGGCAATTATCACCGAAAATTATTTATATAAAATCAGAAAGTACGTTTAGTTCCACATTAATCACAAACACTTTTACACATACAACTACCGCCAGGTGCTATTAACATCTACAGTTTCCGAATGGTGCAGTTACCACAACGTCCAAGCAAGCGTTTCAAAAGATATTAGAAAGCACCTGTGCGATATATCATCTAATATCACCCCATTCAATTTGAATGTCTACCTTAGAATTTCCTTCGTGGATTAATTTAGCACTCCATCAATGTCCCGGAGCCTTTACATTACAGTCGTAGGCGTCGCTATAACAATAATCGGAAAGATCTGCGATTAAAGAGTTATGGGGGCGTCTGATACAACTGTGAACTTTTATGAATGAAATATTGTCAAAATGGGGCCTCATCCGCTCACGTTGGTGAAACTGGAAGAGGTATTATTTATTGACAGTTTCTAAGCGAATGCCGTGCTTAATGGACAAACTTCCAAAGTAGTCCTCGAGATCATATTAAATTTCTAACAGAGACAAACATGATGGCTATTTTGATGTTCTGAGAAAACACGGTTATGTGGTGCCAAGAAGAGTGCACTAGATATGACATACATAGAATCACACTATATAATTTTAAGATGACAGGTATTATTGTACAGAATGAATAACAGCTCAAAGAATTTAGGTTATATAATTTTAATCAATACATGTAGGACACCATGTTTCATGAAGATGTGAGCTCCCTTGGGGATAACTGTACATTAAAAACCTATTCAAAACCAAATTAGTAAAGACGGTCCCCTTAATTAGATACATTTCGTTTTAAACATGTCATATTAGGTAAAGGGAATATTTTTAATTACATTTCCTCGCTGATATGTCCTGAAATTTTGCTGCCGTGTTTGCAAATTATCATTTTACTCATTATGATAATAAACACTCTTAACAGGTAATTCAGTAAAGAAATAACGTAATAAACACCTCGCTCAATGAGTTGTTCCACGTCGGTACAGTTTATTAAATTTAATCATTATTAGATTATTACTATTATTTCTTTGACATCCTACCCGTAACGTAATTATTTAATTGATACAGATAGAAACGACGGCCGGGTAATTGCGTTAATACAGATAAGGTATAATTAACAATAATTGTAATAATAATTGAATGAAATGCAAGCGGGCACCGGACCAATTAATCGCGGGACTTGTCAGTTTGAAAGTCGACAAATCGGATTAGTTGTGTTTGTAATGTTTGCATTGTTTAATTGGCGTAATTTCGAGGCCCCCCGGAAAATATTTGTTATTAATTAATCCAACATTTAGTCGAATGAGAATAAAATACAGTCGATAAACCAGGCCGATGTGCAATAGTTGCGATTTAAAAATTGAACGTTGAAGAAGGTTTTGAGATTTGTTCGACCTTGTTTAAAATGAAAAAAACCCGGCGGCGGTCAACTCGTAAGAAATGTTAATCCCCAACCCTTAGATCGGTCAATTGGTAAGCGAACAGGCAGTTAAATTTTTAAAGGGTAGTTTTGGATGAGTCAACTCGTAAGAGGATTCTCAGAAATAATCAAGGGGATGATGATTGTAACCAAGTAGTTAGGATATTTGTTGAAACTACGAATATGATATATGGGGGTGGTTTGTTACGTTCCAACTAAACGGTGACGATGGATCGCACCGAGATAGTTGTGGATTTTATTAAAAGTCAACGCGGAAAAGACTTGCTTGTTGTTAATGTTCATATGCGTTTTATGACCTTAGGGTCGAGTTCCGCGGGGTTTTCCTTGCCCTCTCGCAAGGAATACGATAATCGCCCCTTTTGGGATTTTTCAGGTGGTTCTAACCCTTACGAGTTGACCGATCTAGAGAACCATATTCTTACGAGTTGACCAATCTCGCGAAGGTCAAATGCGGACCGGGGATTAATTCTTACGAGTTGACCCGTGCTCACAACAAACCAAGCCTCTTGTATTGTACTGTACCTGTTGCTCTTTGGTTTTCAATTGAGCTCAATTCACAAAAGCACAAACTTTTTTAATTTCTCATTGAATAGGCATGAAAATCATTTTTGTTAACAAAACAGTTATAGCTTTCAACTTTTCAAGTGACATGTATTTAAATCATATCTTACTTGACTGAGTCTCTTTGATCGTATTTATTAACTAAAGCAAAGTGTTGAACGAAGCAATTATATATACACAAAATGATTCATTTAAGTCTACCACAACAGGTTTCGTATTTTTAAAGTTACACCTTCAGGTGCTCGATAAACCTTTCTATGTCCATGTATTGTGAGGCAACATTGTGTAAAAATGTGTCATGAAAAGAGAACATCATTTTCGTTATAAATCCTGATTTTGAAAGCAATTTGAGTTATTGTTTATTTAAATCTGAAATTAAAACGTAGATGTTAGTTTAGGTAAAGAAATACAAAATAACCAATAAATCCATTGGACAACATTCCTGTGTTTCCTATGAGCTAGTAGGATAGATATTCAAAAAAAATCTCGAGAACGGATAATTGCACAAAACCGAAAAACGACTAGTGTAAAGTGCTCTTCAGAGAAGATTTTGCCAAAATATTAAACTTTATTGTACACATTCTATAGTACAATGAACATTCAAATTTAAATAGAAAGTTGAAATTGGTTCCAAGAAAACTTCAAAAAACCTAAAAACGACAAGAGTAAATCACCTCTTTATGTCGGACGATTTTAAGAAAAAGCTAAAGTAAAATACAAAGTTTAATCAGTTTGTGGACGCATCAAACGGTCTCATCTGCTCAGTTATCTCATATTTCCTCAAAGTGGTAAGGAGATGGCTAATGGAAAAGGCCACAAATCGGAATTCAGCATATAAAAAGTGTTAGAAGGGCTCTTATACTACCATTGAGTGCCTATCGACCATTTTCGTATTATACTAATGAAGGGACCGTACTAATATTCCGTTAAACATTTTTAAAATTAAAAGTATGAGAATTGTCAACGACACCTCACTCGACAGTTTCGAAATTTATATAAATATGTTTTAATAAAACTTATGTTACATATACAAAATTATTCAAATAGGTTTTTGTTTGTCTGAATGAAATCTTATAATCGATATTTCACCTACTCCCCAATGCCTAATCGAGGTGAAATTTTGCATACAGAGACAGACGTATTCTCAATGACAATATATGAATTCATTATAAGATTTACTAATTAATCAATAAATCAATTATTAAAATTAATTTAGGTTTTATATGGAGATTGTTTTATAAGCTCACCAAATCCTTTTGGAGCCGTTCGGTACGATGGCTGCTGGTTCGAATCCCACACAAAGCCTTTGGAAGAATTTTTTCCTCTCAAAGTCGAAAGAGACTTTTTCCACATATAATTTTAAAAAACCTGACGTCGTCGACGGTGGCCAAAGTGATTAAATGCTTGACAAGAATTTGAATATCAAGGTTCAATTCTCGATTGAGCTGTTAAAATTTTAATGTATAAAAATGAGAATCAGCAACTTAAATAGAAGTTCCCCTAAATAGCAAGAAATAAGAGTAAAAAGTAGAAAATAGTATTAGGTATATAAAAAACATCTTTTTTTTACAACCCACGCTTATGTGTACTAAAAATAAGAAATAAGATTTTTTTGGCAAAAAGAATTTTGCTTCATTTTGAAGATAAAAGCGTGGGGGCTTACGGTATACAAGACTATATAATTCTGTTGATGGAGGGAAAGCGCCCACGGTTTCATTTTATGAGTAAGGCAAAAAAATTTTTTTTTACTTTTCAGTACAACTCTAAGCTTAGTTTTTAAACAAATAGTTTTTTCGTGTAATATTTTTATATTTAATTTCACTTTACATACTTTGAACAAAAGATCGCAACTGACAGAATATTGACCAATATTACTGATATTTATTTATATTTACAGTTAGTTCAGGAATCAAAGCTTAAAATAGTTCAAAACCTTGCAATTTCTTCGTAATTCATCGATTTGCATGAAAATTTGGGATGAAGTTCAACTTACCCTCCACTTAAAATTCTACAATGCGCCGATGGGCGCTGTTTATTTTTTAAGGGTGAAAACTAACCCTTATTTCCAAAATCTATAAATCAACATAAATAGAGTGAAATTTGGTTCAGATGAGTTAAATAATGATTGTTTGATGCTCGAATCATAATCTCAGACTATTAAAAACCTTGAAAATTATTTTTTTAAGGGTAGAAACTATCCCTTATTACTAAAATCTACCAAAAAACCTTAAGGTAATTAAAATTTGGTTAAGAAGAGTTAAATAATGATTGTTTGATACTTCAACACTATTTCGGAATATTTGAACCCTTTAAATTTATTCTTTAGGGGTATAAACTACCCCTTGTTACTAAAACATACGAAAAACTCTTAAAGTGAGTAAAATTTAGTTCAGATGAGTTCCGTAATGAATGTTTGATGTTCTAAACAGTATTTCAGAATATGTCAACCCTTAAAAACCAACCCTTATTATAGTTCAAAATACGTATTGGTTTTTTAATCATAACTCCTTTACTTTTTATCGTAGAAAGTTCGTCAAAAAACAATTTTGTAACTTTATACAACAGCTATAAGGTTATTAATATCAAGTCCCTTTTTAACCCTTCGTTTTAAAAGGGGGTGAGTTTAAAGGGCTCAAAAACAGTAGTGCTCACACATAAATAAACGTTTAAAACCTCCTTATCTCACTTAATATTTATTGTACAGAAAATTTAAGGAAAGTTATATCTTGGAATCGATTGACAAACTCAAAAGAGTCTTTTAGTTGGAAATCGTTACAAGATAATGGTTCTATAATTTTATAAATGAATTTTGAAAGGTGGTAGACCGGACTCCCTATGTTCGATACCACAGGTCTGAGAGGACAACCTGGTTTGTGAATTTTAATTAGGCCATAGATTTTTGAAGGTACTCCATTATGGCATGTAGGACCATTTGACAGGAACATTAATAATACTAGATTACAATTTAACAACTTACTTTGCTCACTAAAGAACACACATTCTAGAAATGAATTAAGTATTTTTTATAAATGTGTCTCCAAAGATGTTTCTCTAACGAAAAGATTTTTAAAAACCCATCCTCACATTTCTTTAATCAGAGCAGATAAAAGTAATTGTTCAGTATTAGTTTTTAAAAAAGATTATGAAGATAAAATGTCAGAACTCTTAAAAGATACTAAAACATATCAAGAATTAAATACCAACCCGATACTATCTATTCAAAATAGAAACAATCAGATTATAAAATCACTTTTGGATGAAGAGCACATTGATCTTAAAACTTACAAATCTCTTACATGCCATAATGGAGTACCTTCAAAAATCTATGGCCTAATTAAAATTCACAAACCAGGTTGTCCTCTCAGACCTGTGGTATCGAACATAGGGAGTCCGGTCTACCACCTTTCAAAATTCATTTATAAAATTATATCTTGGAAGTTAGAAAAGCTACAATTTTATATTGTAGCACATTTTCTGTATATCCATTAGTTTTGGAGTTATTACGAAGAGAAAGTAATTTATTTCGAAATTACAAAAATTCATTATCCTCTTAACTCCATTTTCAAAATTAAGCATTCTAAACCGGTCAAACTTGTGAAATGTATTGATAATATATAAACGTATAATATAGAAAAGTGAACAAAGCCAAAGACTAATTGTAATTAGGGTGGCAATCAGGGGGTTATTTCCTCTGTTTTTTTCGTTAAAAAAGTAGGGACTATTTTCATCATAACTCATTCAATTTTAATGCCAGAGACTTTTTTTAAAGAAAGGTCTTTTTGAATACTTTAAAAAATGTTACTTAAATTTTTCTCGAAAAATGCAATTTTTCCGTTATTTCACTCTAAGGGCCAAATTCAGAAACGCCACTCATCCTAGACCTACACTCAATTTTTAAGTAAAATCTTCACTACACTTAATTTGGAATTCATAGACTTCCCTCAGTTGAAATGTCCCTTAAATTGAGTATCAGATTCAGTGAGATTTGAGTGGTTGAAATTCACCACTTAAAATAATTCCCAACCTTACTTTTACGATTTGACTTTCGTGCAGATGGTCATTAGCGTCGTTAGTGACAGTTTTTTGTGCATTTCTGTTTATGTTAGATGGTGTTAGCAATATGGATATCATGGCTAATGAGTTCAATGAATTTGTAGAGTTCATACAACACATTGAGGATGAAAGGTATTTACCAGTGCTACGGTAAGTAAAGACAGATGGGATTAATTTCCTACCTACGATAAAATTGTAGGTAGCACCCTAAGACGGAAACGCGTACCTAGGGAAAAGTATGATTTGTTCAATAAGGCAATAAATTGTTTCAGAAATTATATCAGAGATTACAACAAATTCAGCACTTAACCAACTTGTAGATCTTACAGAGTTATAGATTTGATGGAGATACCATTCGACATATTATTTTTCCAATGGTATATGACAGGCATAGAGGTGGAGACAACCGTGGCATGCCGATTCCACCAATTATGAAATTGTGTACTGCATTAAGGTTTTATGCAACAGGAAGTTTTCAGGTATAAAATATATAATGTAATTAAAAAAAATTCTTATTAGTTATCTTGTCTTGTCTTGTCTTATTAAGTTAACGTCTCTTTTTCGCTGCTGTGGCCAATTTGGACGGGACCTACAGTTTAACGTGGGCTCCGAACCACGGTCCTCGAGCACGGTTGTACCCCTTAAGGCTCTCACCCCAGTTGATCCACTCCGTGCTCTACAGACTCAGGGTGTGTGTATCCTAGTCCCGCCCTCCTACAGGATATCCGATCCTATCCGGCCTGGTTACCGGCGTGAATAGGAACGGGATTTTGGATACATTTTACACACTTCCCGCAACAATCACAACATCCATGGATTACTTGGGATTCGAACCCACGACGACAGTGATCGCCTGACAAAGCCAGCGCCTAAACATGGCCTAAACCACACGACCACCGCCGCCCCTTATTAGTTATGATTTGCTTAAAAATTTGCAGAGAACAATAGCAGCGCCTGACAGTTGCTGCCACAAAACACATGATATATGCACAGAACACCAAATTGAACTAACACTGTCAGAACACGATTTGCAATATTGCCAAACATCCTTCCCTCAAATCATTTTTAAATTGAGATGTATTTGAGTAACTTAATTTACACGTTTCTGAATTCCAAAATTAAGGAGAAGGCGCACTCACTCTCATTTTGAGATATAAATGAGTGTAGGTAGAAATGAGTGTAGGTAGAAATGAGTATGAGTGGCGTTTCTAAATTTGCCCCTAAAACTATCAAATTTGACGTTTGGTGAAATAGAACTAACTTATAACAAGCTATAGCTCGGTGTGAAATTGTTGCACAACAAAGGTAAAAAAATAATTTTGTTTCTTTTTTTTGAAAGCTACAATTATAATACGTATAGTTTTTTTTTTATGAAATGAATACCTTTTTGTTATTCGCGAAAAACCGATTAAAAACGTTGACTTGTACGATGAAAAATTAACACTTTCGCTCGCTAATAACTCGAAAAGTTATTTTACAAAAAAAAATGTATAGAACATTTTTTGCTTAGAATTAGTTGTTCTCTTGATTCCTGTGGTCAAAATACAATAAAAAAAATTATCTCCCTAGATGGGGTGGCAACTACCCCCTGGGTACAAGCGCCCTTTAGCACCAAAATAACAGGTTTGTTCCAATAGTCCACGAAAGCTGTTTCAGGGCGGTCGTTTTCAGCTAGTCAAATGAAGTACCTACGCAGTTTTCGCCAGTCAATGTATTAAGTGAAGGGAAAAATCGTCCTGAACTGTTGGAACAAACCTATTAGTGTGAAAGTAAACGTCACTTTAGTGCAAAATGCTGTCTTAATTGATTTGAAGTTATTTGAGATTCCAAATCCGAAGCAGCAGGCGAATAAATTAGAATTAACAGCTTATTTCAAATCCGGTTTCTTAATGTATAAGTATTCCTTCAATCAAAGTGACTTCAATAAAGTAAACGTGGTTACGTTAAGAAACTATTGTAACGGAACGGCTCGCCGAAACCAAATAAACACGTCTGGGACTGCCCGGGTTCCGCGAAACCGTTCTAGAAACAGCGGGAACACTCTCGTAAGACCGAGTCGCTTCGATTCGCCGAAAACCCGTGGAGAAATTCGTAGAACAATCTCGAAAACTGCTGGAATGTTCGGGAAGCATTCTACCTGCATTTATAAGGATTGCCCGACCCAAGGCGAGACACAGTTGAACCGGTGTGTGTAAACATTCGAGCGAGAGACCGCGCGCGCTAAAATAAATAAACAGTTCCGTGTACAAATATGAATTAGGTGATTGTTAAGTTAAGTTTATAAGTGTAGCGTAAGAAATAAATTAATTAGGATAATCGCGTAGTGTTTTAGTTTTAGTCAATAGTAAAAACGTTACAGTGGTGTCAGAAGTGGGATTAGTTAAATAAATTAAGAACAATGAAGAAATTACGCGATTTAAAAGTAACGGACCTCAAACGTGAGTTAGAAGATAGAGAACTCGAAACGACAGGGTCGAAAGCAGTGCTACAGAAACGCCTGGAGGAATATTTAATCGACAATGGAGAAGACCCTGAAACTTTTGGTTTCGAGGAAGAAGGTGAGCGCCTCCTTGACAACAAAATGAAAGAACTTCATGGCGAGTTAGACAACAAAATCGGAAAACTAGATAACAACATGAAAAACCTTCACGGAGAGTTGGACAACAAACTAGGAAAACTCCACGACGAGTTGGATAACAACATAAAAGAACTCCATGGCGAAATGGGAAAACTCCACGGCGAGTTGGACGAACTCCACGGTGAGCTGGATAGCCGAATTGGGAATCTTGACAGCGCACTTCAGACTGAGAAAATCCAACGACTGGAACTGGAGAACCAACTGCGAGAATTGGGGACCCGATTAGAATCCATGCATTTCCAGCCCAGTCGGCAAAACATGTCCAGTTCAGGTAACCCGTTTAACGACTCGGAGGAGGTAACCAGGATCGAGGAGGTAACCAGGATCGAGGCAGTTCCTACTGCGAGTCATCGAGTGAAGCCACCAACCTTCGACGGGGAAATTCCCTGGGAGAACTACCTCCGGCAGTTCGAGGCAGCGACGAAAGCTAACAACTGGGCGCCGAGGGATAAGGCAGTGGCCCTGACAGTCGCTCTCCGGGGAAGCGCTCTCGACGTGCTGCAGACTGTTCCAGAGGGGGAGCTGGACAATTTCGAGCTACTCGTCCAGAGGCTGCAGAGGCGATACGGGCACGCACATCTGGGGCAGGTCTACCAATCTCGAATGAAGAACCGACGACAAAAGCAGGGAGAGAGCCTTCAGGAGTTCGAAGCCGACATCGCGAAACTAGTCAGATTCGCCTACCCGGAAGCGGCGGAGTCCATGACGGAGAGTCTCGCGGTCTCCGCCTTCATCGACGGCTTAAGGGATGTGGAGATGCAGCGGGCGGTACGGCTGTCGCGTCCCAAGAGCACATTGGATGCCCTCTCGATGGCCCTGGAATACGAGGCTGCGACGGAGGCGTCAAGGAGCTGTGGCCGCGTTCGGGCGGTGGTCGGGGACGACGCATGTGTGGAAGCCGAGCGGAAGGAGGACACCCTGGAGCAGGTTGTCCTCAACGCTCTCAAGGGACTGCTGAAGGGAGACAGAAAGGAACCGGCGAAATGCTGGGGGTGTGGAGAGGTTGGCCATATCCGAAGGTACTGCAAGCACCCAAGGATGGAGAAGCCAACAACGGCCCAGACGTCGGAAAACTAAAACGGGTCGGCTCCAAGGGGGCAGCTCCGACCCGATACCCGTTCCAAGACCCCCTCATCAAGATAGCTACCCTGAGAGGTGAAGGTGGCAGCCTGTACGTGGATGGCGAAATTAACGGCAGGAAGCACCCTCTACTAATCGACACCGGGGCATCCAAGACGATCCTGAAGCCAGGCCTGCTGAACACGCGAGGGAAGAGAGTGATGGAGTCCAGGTGGAGGTTGCGAACGGCTACGGGCGAAGCTGCCGCCGTCCACGGAGAAGTAGACGTCGAGATCAAGATCGGCACTGCGCGATTCTCGCCACACCGAGTTCTGATCGCCGACATAGAAGAAGACGTCATCTTGGGAATGGACATCATGAAGACCCACGGCTTCGCACTCAATTTGAAACGACAAGTAATGCAGGTCGGCCCAGAGGAAATATTCCTGCACACCAAGGGTGAGACGGTCCATCAGATAAAGCTGACAGAAGACACGATCCTGCCGGGTAGGAGCGAATTGATAGTGGTGACCCGACTTCAAGGAGTCACCGGAAAAGGGAATCCTGCCGTAGTGGAACCTTGGAACCACGACGTGGAGGTGGGCCGAGGCGTTCTAGTAGGGAAGACCTTGGTGACGCTGGGTGATGAAATTCCAGTCCGGCTCATCAACATCAATGACTACCCAGTTACCATCCGCAAGGGGACTAAAGTGGGAACCTGCTCACCAGTGACGTCACTTATCCACCAGGTGACGGGGAGCGCTGGCTGCAGAGTCGCGAAAGTGGAGGAAGCTCTAGTGGGCGCCTGCGATTCTCTCGCTGGATCCGAGAAGAGGAGGCTTATTGAGCTACTCCGTCGATATCGATCGATTTTCGTATCTGACAGAGGACCTTCTGGGAGAACGAATATTGTTAGACACAAGATCAATACGGGGGACGCGAGACCAATCCGTCAATCAGCAAGGAGGTTGCCGCAGGCGAAGCGGGAGGTAGCAGAGAAGATCATCCACGACATGGAGAAAGAGGGAGTCATCGAGCCATCTAGTAGTCCATGGGCATCTCCTGTAGTCCTGGTAAAGAAGAAGGATGGAGACACCAGGTTCTGCGTAGATTATCGTCTACTAAACAACGTGACGAAGAAAGACAGCTACCCTCTTCCACGGATAGACGACACCCTGGATACTCTGGCTGGATCGAAGCTGTTTTCCACCCTTGACCTGAAGAGTGGCTACTGGCAGGTAGAAATGGACCCTGCAGACAAGGAGAAGACGGCTTTCACAGTAGGATCTGGACTGTGGCAATTCACGGTTATGCCATTCGGGTTGTGTAAAGCGCCTGCTACTTTCGAGAGGCTCATGGAGAACATACTCAGAGGGCTCTCCTGGAAAACGTGCCTCGTGTACCTGGATGACATAATCGTCGTAGGGAGGACGTTTGACGAACACCTGTCAAACTTGGAGGAAGTCTTCAAGAGACTCCAAATGGCTAACCTGACGCTCAACCCAAAGAAATGCCATCTGTTAAGAACGCGGGTACACTATCTGGGTCACGTGGTCAGCAGTAACGGCGTCGAGGTGGACCCTGAAAAAGTGCGAGCAGTCCAAGAATGGCCAACACCGAAGGACAAGCATCAGTTGCGGAGTTTCCTGGGGCTTTGCACTTACTATCGTCGTTATGTCCGAATGTTTTCTGACATCGCAAAGCCGCTGACGCGACTAACTGAGGAGAAACGAGCCTTCCTTTGGGATGAAGAATGCCAAACCGCCTTCGACGACCTGAAAAGACGCTTGACAACAGCCCCTGTTCTCGGGTTCCCGACCCAAGAGGGACGCTTCATCTTGGATACAGATGCAAGCAACGACGGGATCGGAGGGGTTTTGTCACAACTGCAAGATGGGCAGGAGCGGGTCGTTGGCTACTTCAGTAAAGTCCTGTCGAAGCCCGAAAGGAACTACTGTGTCACCAGGAGGGAGCTGTTAGCCGCCGTGAAGTCAGTAGAACATTTCTACAAGTACCTATACGGGAGGAAGTTCTTGTTAAGAACGGATCACGCGGCGATCAGATGGCTCCTGCGATTCAAGAACCCGGAAGGCCAGGTAGCCCGGTGGATTGAGCGTCTTCAGGAATACGACTTCGACATCGAACATAGAGCAGGAACCAGCCACCGTAATGCTGAGGCTCTTTCAAGAAGACCGTGTCCAGAGGGATGTCCGCATTGCAGTCGTGCAGAGGTGAAAGAGGCTTCTACCTGCCGCACGACAGTCACCGACGAGGACTGGTCACCAGACGGGCTGCGGCGGGCGCAGGAAGGCGACCCTGAACTTCAACGGATCCTGGGGTGGAAAGAAGAAGGTCGTCGGCCGGAATGGCAGGAAGTGGCCCCATCCTCTAGGACCCTGAAATCGTACTGGGCACAGTGGGACTCCCTGGTGATACAGGATGGACTGCTCAAGAGGGTGCTCGAATCCGATAATGGCGCAGAAAGGCGATTCCAACTCATCATACCCAAGATCAAGGTGGCGGAAGTGCTACGTCACCTCCATGACGGAACATCTGGAGGCCACCTGGGAGTAAAGAAGACCCTGCAGAAAGTGCGCGAGCGTTTCTATTGGGTGGGCTGCTCTGAGGCTGTTCGTGAATGGTGCAGGAAGTGTACAGTTTGCTCAGCCAGCAATGGACCGCACCGCAAGCCGAAAGCCCCGATGAGACAATACAATGTGGGAAGTCCTTTCGAGAGGATCGCCCTAGACATTACTGGACCATTTCCTGAAACCGATTGCGGCAACAAGTACATCCTGGTGGCGATGGACTACTTCACCAAATGGGTAGAGGCCTATGCGATTCCCAACCAAGCAGCCACAACTGTCGCAGATGTCCTGGTAAAGGAGCTAGTGAGCCGCTTCGGAGTACCGTTGGAATTGCATTCCGACCAGGGGCGTAACTTCGAAAGCGAGCTGTTCCAGGGAGTTTGCGAAAAATTGGGAATTCGCAAAACTAGAACGACGGCGCTGCACCCTCAGTCTGACGGAATGGTGGAGAGGATGAACCGCACCATGGGCAAGTACCTCTCGAAGGTAGTGTCTCAGCACCAACGAGACTGGGATCAACATCTCCCCTTTTTCCTGATGGCCTACCGTTCTGCCATCAACGAGTCCACCGGCCAAACACCAGCAAGGGTACTATTCGGACGAGAAATGAGACTTCCCTGCGATCTGAGCTTCGGTTGCAAACCGGGAGAAGATCTGGCTGGGGAAGACTACGTCACCGAGCTGCGCAGAAAGATGGACCAGATTCACGAGATGGTACGGACGAATCTCCAAGTCGCCAGCGACCGCATGAAGGATCACTATGACGTCCGGGCGGACAGCGGCATATTTGAAGAAGGAGACCTGGTGTGGCTGTACAACCCGCAAAGAAGACGAGGGTTATCACCAAAGCTTCAGAAAGCCTGGGAAGGGCCATATACAGTGAAGACAAAAATAAATGACGTCATCTACCGAATCAGCAAAGTCCCGAATGGGAAGCCCAGGGTCGTGCATTACAACCGATTAGCGCCTTTCGAGGGAGACCACGACCAAGACCAACAAGTGCGCCAACTACGGCCCCAAGAGGAGGAGCCCTCCTTTGAAGAGTTTATGGCTGCGTATGGTGGAACCGGGAAGGCGAGATTCGGTGTGACCAGGGAAGAACAACGGGATCTCTTCGAAACACCGGCTGAGTATGCGCTGGCTCATTGCGTGGCCCAGGACCTGCGGATGTCCCGGGGAATTGCCGCGGAGTTTCGGACGAGGTTCGGCAAACTGGACGACCTCCATCAGCAGGGACCGGCGGTCGGGCGAGCGCTGAGGATTAAGGAAGATGGATCACAACGACTGCTCTTCTACCTGGTTACCAAGAGGAGGTCCTTTCACAAGCCCACCTATTTGGACCTGTGGGACGCACTACATGACCTCAGGGATACCCTACTTAGCGAAGATCTAACTAAGTTAGCTATCCCGAAACTGGCTTGCGGATTGGACGCCTTGGACTGGAGGGTCGTCAGGAATATGCTGGAGGTCTTATTTCGCTTCACCGGGATAGACATTTTGGTGTGTTGTTGGAATCCTGAGAGGAGTCCCCACAAGAAGACCGTAGCATGTTATTTCTACCAAACTTCGCGGTGCAGACTGGGGACCAACTGTAGGTTCCTACATGGGCCTGTCAGAGACACGTTTCGGGACGAAACATCTTTAAGGCGGGGGCAGTGTAACGGAACGGCTCGCCGAAACCAAATAAACACGTCTGGGACTGCCCGGGTTCCGCGAAACCGTTCTAGAAACAGCGGGAACACTCTCGTAAGACCGAGTCGCTTCGATTCGCCGAAAACCCGTGGAGAAATTCGTAGAACAATCTCGAAAACTGCTGGAATGTTCGGGAAGCATTCTACCTGCATTTATAAGGATTGCCCGACCCAAGGCGAGACACAGTTGAACCGGTGTGTGTAAACATTCGAGCGAGAGACCGCGCGCGCTAAAATAAATAAACAGTTCCGTGTACAAATATGAATTAGGTGATTGTTAAGTTAAGTTTATAAGTGTAGCGTAAGAAATAAATTAATTAGGATAATCGCGTAGTGTTTTAGTTTTAGTCAATAGTAAAAACGTTACACTATCATAGGAAAGCGTCATTTCTAATGGAACATGAAATCTGTTGTCAGATTGTTCATTTCTTCCATCAATTTTCTCCATTTCTCGAATTCGTCGTCGTCGTCGTCTTCGTTGTTGTTGTTGTTGTTGTTGTGTTGAGAGATCAAAGTACTTCGTATCTCTAAAGAAGTGAAAGTAGATCTGCAAAATCGACACGCCGTCATATCCGGGTCAAGGACTTCACAATGCCGACGAATTTGACGTAACCGACACGACGTACGCGGATGTTGTTGCAATTTTTAAAGTATCGAGGAAGAAAGATTTTTATCAAACGAGGAAGGAACCAATGACTACAGATCCAAAACGAACGAAATAGGGTGGAAACGGCAACGATAAGCTACTGGTTACCTAGTAATCCACAGCGTTCCAGGCTATAGCTGCATTAATACACTGTCAATTCTGGCTTACTGACTCAAGACAAAAAATACCCAAATTAGTGGATATCTTAAGCCCAAGCTGGAAGATTTCCGCTTATAGATCACAGACTTCATTATAACCTCCCAACTCGGGGACAACTTGGGAAAGAATTCTCCAGTCGCTGAAAATGAAAACTGTTTGTCAGTAGATCAATTCAATCACTCCAGCATGGACCGGGGCGTAGCGCCTCCCATTAATATTAATTAGACTAATTAAAAAGACTTAAAAGTATGCTAACAAATCCGGAACGAAGGAAAAGGAAACCGTCGAAGAAAGTCGTAGTGAATTCATAATATTTCGTGTTCGCGTTGGTGTGTGTGTGCGGGTTGATAAAATGAACGTAGAAAGAATTTTTCAAAAAATAAAGAAGGCGGTATTTATAAGAATATGCCATTGCGAAATCGGTAATTATTAATGAGGTCGGTATTTGATTTCCTTGGGTATATTTGCGAGCGAGAAGCTGCCTTTGGATTTATTTTACAAGGCCTGAAGGGAATAAGGCAATAATAGGGACGTAAAAGAATGTCTCCTCAGAACTTGGGATTGGTTCGAGAATCGACAGAAAGGAATATATCTTTTTCTTTTCAATCAAACGATATTAAAGATGGCAACCTGCAGTTATGAATTTTTTTAATGAGCTTGGATTGATTTATTGGGAATATTTTGCTATGTAAGCCCATTGAATCCGAAAAAAATACATTTAATATCCAAATACAATGCAGGTAAATATAATTGTTCAATCTTGAGATAAAGTAAGATTCTAATCAACTATATAACAAATTAAATAATACAATAATAATAAAATAACAAATATATTTAATATAACAGTTAATAAAAAAACAACAGAATGAACATCTTAGCAATCCAAAATACTAAGCACGTTAATGGGTTTGTTAAGACTCTCTGCGACTACCTATTACCAGTAATCAACCGAGACATTACTTGCAGGATACCGCTCTAAAGATATTGTATTGCACGAAAATCAAACAATAGACTCCATACTCACAATCTCTTAATCTGAAGATTACCGGTTTCGAACGAATGAAAAATGGGTGTGAGTAAATGTTCATTCCCCAGGACATGCAGACCAGATTTAAAGTCAGTTAACGGTAACCATTTTATAATTTTGGGAACCTTCAATACGTTCGGTAATATAACAGTTAAGTATGTATTAATATAGATTTTGCAGAATATACTACCATTGTGAGTCAGTTTAAAAGAGATTTCATATGGTTAGGTACTAATACTACTACTAGTACTAGGCTGAACATTTGGGCTCTAGACGGTCTGATGAACGTTTCATGTGATTGAAACCATTCCTCCTGATAAAGTATTATGACTTCGAAGTCCACTTGCTTTTTGCTGTGATAAAATGTAAATTCACCCATCAGCACTACTTATCGTATTATACCAATACTTTAACATTCTGTTGTACATGATTTTTAATCTGTTTTCGAAATATGACGCATCTTAGTGCTATAACTACATCTGACTTGGTTTCATTCCTTACTCAGTCAGGCTGGAACCCGGACATAACAGCTTTATAGCAAAATCCAGACAAACTTCTCAGTAGTCACAGTCCAAGGAGAGTACGATGGTTTTGAATACGGGTACCATGAAGGTACTTCTTCGTTTAATTCTCATCATTGATACCGAAGTCTGTACTATTACACTTTCACCGTATCCTTTTTCAACTATATATGTTATGGAAATTAGTGAGTTTAAGGCTATCATCTGCAAAGCAGAGCAATATTTTTAAATAAATATGTACATACCAACATTTAAAATGTAATTGTTTACAAAGTTGTTTTAATTAACATGCAAATAAAACAAGCTTAGACAAAGACACCAGGGAAATTAGTAAAACAAATACCCAGTTTGCGATAGTCTCTGCGACCAATATCTGACAGTTTTTTAGGGGTAAAATAAGTTGATATAAATTATGTGTGAAATTGGTGGTCCAATTTTCAATTATAAACAAATATAGGCAAAAAAATATTAATATTTACACTTTTTCGTCTATGAGTGAAAATTGATTAATCTAATAATCAAAAACCGTTCAAATTTGAAGATGAATTAATGGTTTATTTTTAAAAGAATCTTTTTTAAATTGTGTAAACCCATCGGTAAAGATACACAAAAAGCCCCAAGATGAGGCTATACTGAGATATAGCTGAGATATTATACTGCATATAAATTATCGTTCGATGATAGAAAGGGGCACAACCAATTTTTCTATCTTCTAACCTCATTCGTTACAATGCACGTTTTTGGCAGAATTAGTATACGCCCAAATCTACTTTTCAAGTCTGTCGCAGAACACCTTTCTTCGTAATTAAGTAACTAATTGAAGGGTATAAGTACTGAAATAAAACCTGGATTTATTTGCTCAATCAAATGCCCGATAAAATTGGTTGTTTTATTACAACTCTTAAATGAAGTTTAATCCAAATCATTTTCCTTTATGTGCATAAGTATAAGTTAGATTTTTTAAAATTATTAGTCTAAACAATCTAGCAACTTCCCATTTAAAATTATTTTATAATCATAAAACCACTCATTATACATTTAAATTTGTTGCCCTACATCATAAACCAGTAAAAATTACCCCTTTGATTAAAAAAGACATCCATGATTTATTAAGTAAAAATCAAATCGATCAATGTCAATTCGAATGATGTATTCGGTGGTGTACATGATCCAGTTTTATTATTTCCAGTGATGTAATTAAAATTTACACCAGACGAAGATAAATTGTAAATTCTCAATTCATCAGGTAGACAGATTCTTATTTACTTTTCTCCACTCTGGTTATATTGTATTAACGAGCCTTAATTTCGCATTGTGAATTATCAAACAATGAAATCCAATTAAAAAAAAAAAGAAAAGGAACAATTAATGCAGATTTACAGGTTAAATTTGTACTTTGTTAAAGAGTTGCAATTTTGTATAGGTGCTATCTGGTATAATTCGGGATTGAAAAATTCAAGAGGATTGGATCAGGGTGTCCACAAAATTTTCCTTTCGAAATTCCCTGATTTTTCCCTGACTTTTCCCGCCAAATTTAAAAATTTTCCCGACCTTTTTCTTGTAATCAGCGGTCTTTCACGTGTGCTTCCAGAAAGTCTTTTCTTAGGAAAGTACTGGAAGGATCATAGGAAAAATATCATTACTAACTTGTGAAAGTAACTTGATGTAAGAATCAACGAGTATACAAAGACAGAAAAAATCAAAGTGAATAGAGGAGTCCGACAGGGAGACACCATATCTCCAAAACTGTTTACACTAGCGCTAGAGAATGTCTTTAGGTCATTGCAGTGGAAACCAAAGGCATAAATATAAATGGATTGTACTTGTGTCACCTACGTTTCGCCGACGACATCGTCATTATAAGTAGCAGCATACAGGAGCTGAGGGAGATGTTAAATCAACTAAATGATGCTTCTAACAAGATCAGATTGAAAATAAACATTTCGAAAACTAAAACCTTAAATAACAACACCACAGAACAAATATATATAGACGGTGCAAAACTCAAAAATGTGGAGGAATATATATACTTAGGACACGCAATGAGAATAGGACAAAAAAATCAAACAGCAGAGATTAAGAGAAGGATAAGACTAACTTGGATAGCCTTCGGAAAGCTGAAATTTATATTTAGAAACAGTGAGATTCCTATAAACCTAAAAAGAAGAGTGTTCGACACGTGCATATTGCCAGTGGCTACCTATGCCTGGAGACAATGGCGATGACAAAAAGACCGCTAATCAATTGAGGGTAATGCAACGAGCCATGGAAAGAACAATGCTTAACGTCAGTCTTAGGGATAAAATAAGAAACGAAGAAATCCGACGAAGAACTAAGGTCGTAGATATTATAGCCCGTATTGCAGGCCTGAGGTGGCAGTGGGTGGGTCATGTCGCACGACAAGATCAGTCGAGATGGACATACAAGCTCGTACACTGGAAACCAAGACTGACAAAGCGCAGCATAGGAAGACCACAGAGAAGATGGCTCGATGACATCAAGCAATATGCGGGAAGGAGGTGGTGCCAGATAGCACAGGACAGATCAACATGGAGAAGCATGAGGGAGGCCTATGTCCAGCAGTGGACAACAGAGGGCTGACTAAGAAGAAGAAGGAGAAGAACTTGTGAAAACGGGAGAACTAGAGTTTCTTAATATTTATTGTGATTCATAAATAATATTTCAAATTATCAATGTTACGTCGAAGTACAAAATATTTAGATTATTTTTATTGTATTATGCTTTGTGAATTTCTCAATTAAACTGCATTAGCTTATCAGGACTCAATTGGTATGGTTTCTTTTCATTTTTGAGGTTCAGTCTTGCGTGTGAGTTAAGATCTCGCACTTTTTTCTCAATAGCCCCAAAATTCCCTAATTTTTTTCCAAAATCCCTAACTTTTCCCGATTTCCCTGACTAAATTTAGAATTCCCAGACTTTTCCCTGATTTCCCGACTGTATGGACATCCTGCTGGATCGACCGTTCCTATAAAAGCGTCTTGTACAGCACTAGGGTTATAAAATGATCGCTGTAACAAAATTCAGATGTGGGGAAGGAGCTTTTCCGTGCCGATCCGCAAGTAACCTGCTAGCAATTATAATAGTAAATTACTATGCACTCATCAAACCATATCAGTAAGTTTTTCTAACCTTTTCTTTAGTGCAGTTAAGTAGCTTGTAAAATAAACTAAAAAAGAAGTACCGAAAGTGAAGATATGCAAACTTATCTAGTCGCTTGAAAGACCGTTTCTTACTATACGTTCCTGCTATATCTAATATATAATATATTCTACCGAACCTAGCGCTACAAATCAAAATAACTATAACCAATCGACGTACGCTTACAATTACGTTCTATGTATTGTCATAGTAGGAATACTTCTATGTACGCAAGCATGTTCAACTAGTTTTACCGGTGACGTAGAGGAGAACCATGCCAGCCAACGACCAGCAACAACAACTCTCCGGAGTTAGTCGTCCTGGTACGACTGGTTCCGTTCGTACTCGGGTACGGTACCATTGTTCTACAAAAGAAAGAAAAAAATCCGTGGGAACTGCAAAGAGACGGAGAAAGACTACGTTTCTATTATTTTATTAGTATTATTATTATCGTTGTCTCGACGGAATAACAACTTGTGAAACCGATTTGTTTCGACGATATCCCACTTTGTAACAATGCGCCTATTGTATGCAGGAGTGAGGGGATTAAAATCGATGGGTTCCGATCTGATCGGACCGAGAAATGCGCCGGGTGGGATGGTCCTGACATATATACCGGTACCAACTGACATAGATACGTAGGTACTGATTTGGAGTCTTGAGGTGAATTTCTCATTGAATCGCAGTTTTCAACCTTCGACAGAGAGATAATTGGCATGACTCGAACTGATTAGAATCGACGAGAATAACAATCATTAATCTACTGATTCATATCGGGGATTAGCCTGTTTTGGATTCGCGTTTATCAGATTTATTTCGTTTTCTCTCATTTTGGAAAGTACCTGAGGTTATGATGTTTTTCGAGTTGTCGTAGGCCTATTAGCGATTCACAAAAATGGATACTTTATATAAATCTCTCATTTCTTTATTCGTTTATTGAGCTTCCAATTACTCTTCATCCCCCTTCGCATGAGAAACCTTAATAACGTGCTACCGCTGTTGAACTTGCGTCCCCTTTTCCTAGAGGTGTACGTGAAGAAGAAATAAATATTTTTTTGCAGTACAACGAAGCCTGCCAATTACGTTGCTTATCTCTTTACTGGTATAAGGTTACGTAAAATCGAAAAAGAGATTTTAGCTTTTATATTATTATACTCACGTACCAGCGCCGTTTACTCGATTTTTGCAAGTTATTTTGGGCCCACAACGTGTAACAGTGCTTGTGATTTTAGGATTATTGTGAAAAAAAATGTCAAAGTGTTAATAATACTTGAATAAACGTACGTAATAAACCCGTACGTTTTCTTTATGTTTAACTTTAACTTGCTTTTCTATGATTTTTATATTTGGTATAATTTTCCAGATCTCAATGTAAATTTATTTCCACTTTTAACTTTTATTGTTTATGGGTAATGAAATCACCACGACTCTAAACGTAGCTCGATAAATACATGCATAAACCCTATAACATTTGTGGTGGGATTTATTGATATTTCCAGCTTTATTGAAAATCCCAATATGCGAGAAGTATAAAGGTGAACAATAAAAAAGCGATACGCGCACCAGAAAGGCATCGAAGTGTAAGCACCCGTAAGGATTTATGGCTGGCAGGATTTATGTATGAGAACATGCAGATACCAATGTAAGAGAATGCATATGAGAAGATGTACGTTCATCTATATACGAGAGACATAAACCCAGGAGAAATAAATTCGCGGTTAGGTATCGTTAAATGCCAAGAAATTTTATCTACGAATTCACTCCTCTTACAAGTATATAGCTAGTATAAAAGTAAGTAATCTGATTTGAGGTAACTACAGGAGTTCGTTGGCGTCGTTTATAAAAATGTACTTAGGTACAGGAAGACAACCTGCAATGGATTGCATTATTAGTTATCAGTAAAAAAATTACGAGGTAATCAACACAGCAAATCGAGCGTAAAATGCACCCCCAATAATTAATTAGTATTGGGTTGCCCAATTATTAATACCTGTTCATAGCCATTTATAACCATTAATACCCAATTATTGGGTATTATTGAGCAACCCAATATTTTTAATAATCGTAATACATCTCGACCGGAAAATGCGTGTGTGATTTTTCACCTTACGCACGTCGTGCATAAAGCAACTTTCAGTTTCGAGAAGCAGCCGTTATTTTTTACAAGCCGAAAACGAAAAGAATCCGGAACAACAACGAGATTAATTCGAGTATAATGAACCCGTTTACTTTCCATATGCAAATTATTATATTTTAACCATTATTTAAAAACGTTTCAAAATTTCCTCGAAAGAGTTACGCAAAACACAATTTAATTAAACAAATTAGAATAAACCGTCGACGATCTTTTTATTAATTGCACGCGAATTAGAACGGGGAAGCAAGAAAAATTGTCGATGTGGTGCAACAACAGGTTACAGAAGAGGTAAATTTATCACTATTCGTTATAGCAGGTATAGTCTTTACGAGGCCAGTGTAACAACGGGCTGCCGACGAGAAAGAAGAACACAAACGAGCCGCCTCCATAGGCGCGCGGAATATTTTTTACTCACTTAGTCAGTAAAATTTCATAGAAAAATTTTACATGAATTATTGTAAAATAATTGAGTTTAAACATTAAATAATTAATCGTAATCTTCAGAAGAAGATTCGGAGCCGGGACGAATGACAATGGGGTTAATAGGTGGTAAAACGTGATATTCTTCCTCTTTTTTAATTACATGCGAAACGCAATTTTGCCAAATTTGTTTGTAAGAATCATCCCTAAAGACGGTTTCAATGTTCTCAAAAACAATGTTAGTGAAACACAATGACCTTTATCCTCAGCAAGCTCATCAACAGCATACTCCTTTTTGAAAGTACCCGATTTAACAATTTCAAGAAGCTGTTTTTTTACGGATGTTTGAAGCTATAGGATTATTTTTGCTGTGAAGAAATTCGATGATAAATGATTTCCTGGAACTACTATTAGGAAATTTATTAATTTGACGAGAATGATATGATCAAGATATGACATCCATATCTTGATGATAATCGGCGAAACTCTTATCGATATTCTTGGCGGAAAGAAGCAAAGCATTAGGCACAAAACCGTTTTCGTTTCCTGCATGTAAAATTACCACCCGATTTCCGAGAACTGGGTGTATTTAATTTACAGTTGTTGCTGTCATCAACCCAACCACGTTGAATTACTTCATGGGTGTCAAACCATGTTTCGTCTAAATATACAATGCTGAATGCTGCTCCCTGATTCCCGAAATGACCTATTTTGTCTGAAATAATCCTGAGGCAAAGCAACAATACGAGATGACTCCATGATGACCATTCGAGAATCTAATTTTTTGTGTTTAAATCCGCAACTTAACAGAATTGACCTTAAAGTGTCTAAAGATTTATATTTATATTCCTCAAAAGACTGTAATTTTTGAAAAATTTATAGTAAAGTGGACACCTTGTTTCTAGCATAAAAATCGTAAACGGTTCTGCGTATAACGTGTTTAGCAGCGTCATCTAATGCTTTGAACTTCTTTTGTTTACCTAATCTATTTTGATGATGATCTACAATTCCTCGCTGAATTATTGTATAAATTGAAGGATATGGAATTAATGTCAAGTCTGAAATTTCTAAAATTAAGCAGCGTACCGATTGTTCGGGGTGTCTTTGTTGGAGGCGCTTAAACATATTTAAAATTACTGTTTGTAATTGAGGATGTAGATCCTTATTTGCAAACTCCCAAGAAGGAGACGAGGAAGAGCAAGAGGGTTGAGTAGTCACGTTTTCCACATCAACTCGCAGTGTTTCTGTCGCCCATGGTCTCCAAAACGCCATTCCGATTACAATTAATTGTTATTATAATTATAAAAACGAACGGCAAATTATATGATTATGAAGTTAACTTAAAAACAAACAAAATACCTCTATAACCTGTCTCGGTGATGTAAACCGTGCCAACACTGGTAAAAGACTGAAGACACGTGTTCGAGACGTTCTAGGAAGGATCCAGTCGTCCAAAACGTTTATGAATCCACTACAGCACAAGCGAGAAAAGTATTAGTAACTATTGACAATATTTAGGCGTGTGACTTGCTCGGCGTGGAACTGGAATGGGAGGATTCTACAGGACGAGTTCGCTAAATAACGTATCATGTATAGAGCATGCCGTATATGTTGTTATTGATCGATACCCGTATAAGCTTGGTTGTGACACTGGCTTCGTAAAGACTATACCTACGCGCCATTCGGTGCAAATTTAAGTGATGTTACTGATTTGACCTAGGCCGAAATAAGTAAAATATTTAAACATGGTTTCATAACTTTATTTATAGGTAATTATAGGCTATGTATATTTGCAATTTTTTTTATTTCATATTTAATATTACAAATTATGATTTACGCTCGTCACGTCTCTTCCCAAATTATCAAACTGAAATGATTGTTTCATGTAACCAGAACACAATTTATTACGGACACAATTTCAGGATACATATTGACGTTACATAAAAAATTTTCTATCTAAATCCATTACTGATTGAAGTCAAACCTATATTTGCATTTGACTCTTTTAATTTATGAAATTAGTTGACGAATTTCCTTTATTGGAATTTTGTTGTAATTCTCCATAAGTTAAAATGAATCAGTTAAGGCCACTTAATTTTTTAATACTGTAAAAATTTCACAAATTATATTCTAAGTAATTGCTATAAATAAAATTTTGGTTCTACTCAAAATATTTCAATTTTATTTTTCGCTCCCTCAATTGCTTTAGTTTAGACGAATGATCGTTAAATTTTAACGTTTCTTTCATTTGGGAAAATATTTCGAATAAAATAACGCTGCTTCGACAAGCCAAATTTAGGAGCCGCTGGTACAGCTGGTAAAGTTTCTTTATAAATCTGTACCCTTGAAGTAGCCTTAACAAAAACCTATTCTGTATTATTTATTAAATAATTTATTTAAAGGAAATTGTTTCGTAATTCTTCTACTATTCGGTTTACACAGTGAGCGACATAACTGCAGTGGATTAAATTTGAGAAAAATAATTTTGGGTTAAGCCTTTACCATATATAAAGCAGAATAACTTAGCATTAACACGATTCTATGAAATTGTAAAAATTGGGTACAAATATTGCGGTTAAACTTGGTTGAATAAACTTACTGCTGTTTATTATATGATTTCCCCTTTCTAATTCTTTAACAGCAATTAAATAAGTATCAGATGCAGCTAATGCCTGTTAATTTTGATCGCAGTTTTAGTATAGCCATCATATATGGCTGTTGTTCTTAAAGAATTTTCATTTGAAATGATCCTTCTACAGTATTTATCAAGAAATGTACTAAAAGAAGAGTTACTTAAGTTGTTTAATAGAATGTTTGCAGCATGGCTAATCGAACTTGAATCTATCCTCGTTACTTTTGGCAATCGTAGTGAATAGTGATGCCAATATTGAAGTCGGTGCAACAATGGTCGAGAACACCTTTTTTGTGTGATTTCTATTTGATTTATAATTGATTACAAGATAGTCCTTCATGTTGAAAATCTATAAAAGTATTTTAAAATAAATTAAGCACGAGTGTAGTTTTTGAGTGTGAGTGTGCATCCATAAATAAAATATTGTTTAATGTTCCAATCTAGCCCATTTAATTACTAGACATCAACTAGAAATAAAAATTAGTCCATAAAAATGAAACTATTAACTAAATTAAATATAAGAATTAGGCTAATAATTATTATTGGTATTAATGTGACAATAAATTAATTAACATCGGAAATTACTAATTAAAAATACTGCTTTGCCACATGGTTTGCAAAAAAAACACCATCTCCATATGCAGATAGCTCTAAATACGGTCGGATCCATGAAAGGATTTTGGAAGATATTGTTATGTTTGCAGTTAATTTACATTGCAATGTGGGACACCGCACTGTCAAAAATTTTTAATAATATTACGCTACGGTCCAAAAGGACATGAAACTTTAAAAATAAATGAAGAAGACAATACATAATCTTCATTATGTATCCACATATATACTATTTTTTCGAACCCCTTTTCATAATCTTTGGAATTCTAGTCTTTCCATGATGACATTAACATTTCCTCTCGTTGCATCTTTGGAGAACATTCTGACACGCACGGCGTCAAAAATTCTCCAAGGCGTCCTCAATGTGAACTTTCACGAACATCACAAAATTTCAGGTTGTGGTTTTCTCCCATACACTTGATCGTTAATTACATTCCACAGGAAGAGATGGCGGGAACTACATTGAGCAACAGCTGTGGAGTGCTGGAGCTAATGGAGCTATGTCACATGCATGCGGCGAAATCCGATGTCCAAAACAACAATAAACCATCAGGGTGAAATGGAGATAATTCCTTATCTGCTTCCATTACGTTAAGGGAGATATGAAGCTCCGCGCTACGTTATATTGTCCTTCTTTAGAGAACGTCTCGTAATAAATCTCGCAGAGATAAATGTTTAGCGGGAGAACACTCTATTTACTATAGTCAAACCAGCGAGAAAATAAACGCCATGGAACGAGAAATTGTCGTAAAGGCAGGCAATAAAGAAATACATTTCGTTCTCATTGGTCCAACGTATCGTTAAAATATTAAGAGGTATACGATTTTGTACAAAGTAGAACTATCAGATATTTTGCATATTTTAATATTTCAGTTTATACGTGTTTTGTTGAGTTCATTTCTTGTTGTGTTGTTGAGGTGATGGTTGTTTACTGTATCGCTATTGTTATTTGGGAATTTCAGGTACAAACATTGAAAAATGACAAGTGTAAAGTGCCCTTTAGAGAAGATTTAGCGAAATATGTTATTAAACTTTTTTATGTACATTCGATAGAAGAGCAAATAGGTACTCAAAATTTAAAAAAATATAGTCGATTTTGAGAAAATTTTCGAAAAACGAAAAATGACAATAGAAAAGTGCTCTTTAAAGATGTAGCTAAAAATGTTATTAAACGTTGTTATATAATTCGACAGTGGAATATATATTAAAAACACAAAAAAGCTTGAAGCAAATTTTAAGATAATTTCCAAAAACCGACAAATGGCAAGTGTAAACTTCCCTTTTATCCCTTTTTATAAAAATTCAAAGTTGGTGCAGTTTTCAATTTTTACTTTCGCAGAAAAAAGTACCACAGGCAAACATATATACAAACATATAGATACACAGACATTTTTGTCACAAAAAATATGTTTTTTGGACTCAAGAGATTCCAAAACTAGAAATGCTATAATAACTTAAATTCGAAAAATCGACCCTACTGCAATACTTCTCAAATATGAGTGCCTTAAATGAAATAGTAAAAAATTATTGTGGACTTGAAGTTATTGAAGTTAAAATATGATTTTTATGGAAAATTATAAAGACATAAAGTATAGTATGCTATTGCGTTTGAAATGAATCATGGAAAATGGTTTATTATTTTCATTATTGTTTTTTTTTTTTAAATTTTGTGGTAATTTGCCGAGAAACTGACAATGTTGCTCTTGTCTGACAATCTTTTTCAATTTTTTTTTGGTAAGAACTTTAATCCCAACGTTCTCATTATTTTGGTATTACATATAATTTTCGTTACCCCTTAGAAAATTATTTAAGAAAATCATCAAAAAGGAGACGAATAATAATTATCGTCGCTTTTACATGTTCGATATCCACAATGCCATGAGTACTGCTCCGGTAAGAGTTTCCACTGAAAATTACTATGCTTTGCGACGAAATTTCCAGTGAAATCACCGAGAACGAGAACGTCCATTATTTCGGGTAGAATCCGTGTTACGTGAAGCTCGACGTAAAGCCGATTCCTAACCGGAACTATCAGCTTTAATAGTAATGTGAACGAACTGGCGAAACGGTAACGTGAGGCCGTAACGACAACGTTTTTTTTTTCTGCGTATCATATTTTATAATTGGGGCAAAAAACGCGCGGGACGCAGGCGTCAATACGATAAACTTCGTAACGAACGAATGTAACGATACACGTGCGCCAAAAGAAGAGAATGCTTAGAGCCTGTCATTGTTGGCAGCCCCTTGTCAAATCTTCGAGAACTTCGAGGTTATTATAACAAATATCGAGCTTTAAAAATCTAGTCTATTATGACAATGCTAATTTGGTAACACTTACAATATTCGACTTGAAGTGAATTTCAAACAAACTTCTCCAGGCTTACGCCAAAGTAAAACGATTTCGCGGGATTTGTCTGGTATTTTAGTCCAGGCAACGAAGACCAAAAAATACCAAATAGCGGAAATAATTCATGTAGAAGCCCAAATTGGTGCAGTTGTAGGGGAAGGTGTCCTTAACAACATACTAAAAGTACTGAGGGGTGGGGGTGGAGCTAAGGGTGCGGGGGGGAAAGTTACTTTTTTCAATTTTTAGTTAATAACTCAAAAGCCACTGCTTCTATCAAAAAAATGCCTATATACTAAATTAATCTACATAAAATTCTCTACAATAAAGATTCTCTACACTTTTTTGATAGGATCAAAGCTTAAGGGAATATGGAGGGAGAAAAAAGAGAATTAAAAAAAATTATTTATCTACTTTGCGTTACTAATGATCTCATTATTACATCGAAAGTAGTGTAATAATAAGAATATTATTACACTTCTGTTGGTAACTTTTAATTTTGTTAAATTGGTACCTGTTAGCCTATCACCTAGACGTGCGTAGAGGCAACAAGTTCTCAATAGCCTCTTGAGCAGCTTTGCGTATTTCACAGAAAATCCTGCCTTCACTCAAGACATTTCAGCAATATTCACAGATCCCTCAGCATCACCTGAGGATATTGAACAGGCTGGCGAGAAGCTTTTTTTGGCTGTATACAAAGCGCCTGCACATCAACATAACCTGGACTAGCATAGGTACTCGGCGTTTTTGAACGCGTCAACGAAACCCAAATCAGACATGGCCACTCTTCCTCCCACCAGAGGAGCTTTAAAGCAACACTCGCTCAGAGTATATCTACAGGTAAATTTATTTACATATAGTTTATTCTTTATACTTTACAAATATTAGTTTGTGATAAATACTCAAGTTGGTATCATTTCTTTCTTACAGGTACAACAGTGGCTCGGCAACCCCCTACAACCCATCCAATGGGGTTGGGTGAAGGGAGAAGATGGGATCTTTTACGCAGTTAAAACGAACGACCCTGTGGCACCCGACTCCGTTTTGAACATAATATTTTGCCGATGCACGACTGGGTGTGGGGTGCGCGGCGGTTGCCGCAAAGCTAAAGTCACTAGATATATGAAGTACCGCAAACTCAGCCATTTTTGGACAGAAAATTTGGAGCCAAATTTGAATTGCTAACAATAAGTAATGAAAACAATGCTTGCTTGTTTTAATTAATGGCCTTACTATCTGTATTTCAATTATTAACGTATGTTGATACAGTTGTGCTTTTTTTAACAATACAGTACAAAATTGATTTTTATTCAACACTAGCAATTCAAATTTGGCGCCAAATTTTTGCCCAAAAATGGCTGAGTTTGCGGTACTTCATATATCTAGTGACTTTACGCAAACCAGGGATTGCCTGCTCCAGTGCCTGCAGCTTCATCGACTCGTGTACTAACGGAGCCCCCGTCCAAAATAGCTTGGATGATGATCAAAATTTAGATTTCGATGAAATTTAATGTTCAATATGTATCATTAAGCTGTAATTATTTCATTTTTAATAATAAGGATTTCATTTTTAAAATTAAACAATTCATTTTCAACAATAAAAACTTATTTTTTTAAATTTTCTATTTACCCCCTCCATATTTCCTTAAGCTTTGACCCTATCAAAAAAGTGTAAAGAATCTTTATTGTAGAGAATTTTATGTAGATTAATTTAGTATATAGGCATTTATTTGATAGAAGCAGTGGCTTTTGAATTATTAACGAAAAATTGAAAAAAGGAACTTTCCAGACCCCCCGCACCCTTAGCTCCACTCCCACCCCTCAGTACTTTTAGTATGTTGTTAAGGACACCTTCCCCTACAACTGTACCAATTTTGGCTTCTACATGAATTATTTCCGCCATTTTTCCTTCGTTGCCTGGACTATTTAAAAAAGTTGCAAGATTGTGAAGCACGACAACTACGAAATTATATATGAGGGTCCTGAAATAGTAGATATGGGTGTCAATGAAATCAAAATATTTGCAGAAATTTTCTTATCAATTCAAATCTCAGATATTGGTTATCCACATATAACCATATATCCAGATAAAGGTTATCCATTTAGGATGCTTTGAAATTAGGTAAGTGGTAGAATTTACCGCAATTTAATGAAAATTCAAGACAAAGTTACCTAGTTTTCGATGTAATATACTCGTACATTTTTTAAAAATTTTGAACTAAAAATTCGAGAGATTGCTACATTTCTTTTATGGTACAACTTGCCACTGCATCACTCTGGTCATTCCAAAATCATATTTTACACCTTATCTACTTTACTCGACTCTCTAACAACTTTTATCATTATGTTACTGCGAGGGTCTTTTCCTCACTTTTGAATTTTTGATTTTTTTAAAAAAATTCTAGACTGTTTCAAGCCAATCGGATCACTTCAAACAAATCACTGCAATGGACGAAACTAGTACTGGTAAAAGGTAGTTTCAAGGAACACTAATTTGATGAGTTACGAAACGATGAGAAACGAAGAATTCTATATAAACACATTTGTATATTTTTGTAACACGTTATACAATAAATGTAAGTAATATTACTATCAGCGATATATGTTTATATTTTCTATGTTCTTGGTGGATTTACTATTTTTCCATCTGTATATCAGGAGATGAACTCGCTGAAGGAACACGATTCCTGGAAGCTTGTTCCGCGACCGAATGGAGTGACACCTGTCAAATGTAAATGGGTTTTTAAGAAGAAAACGGAGGGTGACACTCATCGTTTCAAAGCGCGTCTCGTAGCCAAGGGATTCACACAGCGAAAAGTTATTGATCACAATGAGATTTATTCTCCTGTGGCCGCCAGTATCGAGAGACATTGGATTATTGATCAATACGACGTCAAAAGCGCTTACCTTCACAGCGACCTGAAGGAGGTCGTGTTCATGGAGCAACCGGAGAGATCTGTCCAGAAGGGAAAAGAAGCGTTCGTGTGTGAGCTGAAGAAGTCTATTTACGGGCTCAAGCAGAGTGGCAGATGCTGGAACGACCATCTGAACAACTCATTAATTGACATGGGTTTTGTACGAAACCAAGTCGATCCCTGTGTTTATGAATTTACAGGAACCCAATAATGGTTATGGGCCCAGCAAGCAGAAGGAATCCACTGGACCCATAACCATTGTTGGTTTTTCGTATCAGGATTTATTATGTGTGCGTACACTTATAGTTATTTGACAACTACTATTTATGAAACAAAACGAACTACTATGGAAACTAAACTTTCCAATGGTGACTAGAGTTATTCCGGGCACACGGCAGTGCTGCCAACTCCAACGTGGAGAATAACCCTACAGAAACTCTTGTATTTATATCATGAACCGATCAGCGAGCCTGAAAGGTTCAAAGGTGAAGAAAGTAACAGTGGGTTTATTAAGTAAGGTAAGGAAACAAATCTTCCTCCTTGAATTATAATCTGTATTCCAACTGGTCAAAATCAACATAGAAAACCAGGTAACTCTTGTAGATTATAGAATACAGACGATAGAGAGACGCTTAGAGAGTACGATGATGAATCGTGAGATGGTCTAACTTAGATGAAATAAAGTATCTAAATAGAGTACGAAATTATTGAAGTTAAGTTCATGTGTTTGTTGTAGATCAATTTGAATGAACTCATCCGACATATAAAAAGAGACATTGCGGAAAAGATAATATAAATCAATTCAATAAGGGTGTCCTAGTTATTTGGATTACGAATAATAGAATTACTAAAACAAAGAAGGATAAGAATTGAAGTGAATTTGTAGGTGAATCATAAACAATTTCAGAAATATAGTTAATGATGATCTAATATTTAATTGGATTTAATAGGTTTAAGAGAGTATTTTTATGAATTATTTTGCACTAAAAAAATTATCATTGCTTACGGGAATTTTTTTATAATTTTCGGATTAGAAACTAAAAGGATTTTAATTGCAGAATTTTTATGTAACTACCATCTACGCAGCAAATCACTCCTTAAAAGTTACTGTCACATTTTAAGTATATAATGGTGTTGTTAGGTTACTTTCAAGTTTATTAAAGTTTTTGATAGTGAAATTAGTTTCATCTGGGTTGTCAGCTGATTCTGATGTTGTCAGGTTGTTAACAAAAACTTCAAAAACAAAAGAAAAAGATGTCAGTAATTAATCCAAATAGATTGATGATTGAACTAAAAAGTGGCGAGGTGTCCACTAGTTACTAATATTTTATTATAAATCTTTGACAGTAGAGAAATATTTAATGTTTAAAAACAATTCAACAATATTCATTCAAATATTGAAGCAATTTTGAAAAACCGAAAAACGACAAGAATAAACTACCTTTCAAGAACGATTTAGCAATCTTATAAAACTTTACACATTCAGCAGTAGAATAAACGTTCAAAACTTAAAAATAATTCTTTAGGTGGATTTCGAGAAAATTTTAAAAAACTTAAAAAAGGACGAGAACAGAGTAACCATCAAAAATAATTTAGCCAAAATTGTTATAACACTTTAATACACACATTCGATACTGAAATACTATACTCAAAATTTAAAAAAATATTCGAGCAAATTTTGAGATTATTTCAAAATCCGAAACAAGGCAAAAGTAAACTACCCCTGTATCCCGGCCGAATTTAATAAAAAGCATATTGGGAGGTCCTGGTATAGCACAAGGTCTAAATGCACAGTTGGAACCGTTTGTCGTTTTTACTTTTAAAGAAAAGTGTACCACAGGCACCCATACATACATACAGACATTTTTTCAAAAACATCTAGAAATGTTAATAATTAAAATTTTAAAAACCGACCCGATTACTATACTTCTCATGTATGAGTGCTTCAAATGAGAAAATATAAACGATTTATATTATATTTATTTAAGGGCATTTACAGGATCAATGTAAAAAATGTGATGGTTTTTCAGAAGCCTTACCATATTAAATAATCACCATAATGTAATGCTAAATGTAAACATCATGATCATCATCATGATGTACATGATGTTTATGATGAACATCATGAGCATCATGAAATGTAAACATCGTGAAGCGTGTTTCGTATCTGACGCAGGCGGTGCAGTTCAAAGGGGACCATAAAAACCTTCTCGAACGTTCCGGAAACTTCCAATTAGAGAAAGAATAATCGAGTAGCTACCGGAAGGTTCCCGAAGACATTATTGACGCATTATTGACTAGAGATATTTGTACAAATAAATTAGCGCGTTAAGTGTATAACATAAATTAATTAATTGAGGAATAAACTAAATCAATTAGGTAGTGTTAAGAACTGTGTAAATAAATTAGAATAAACGTTACAATACCGTTCTTCCAATATCAATTCTGGATTTCCGGCTACCATTTACCGAAATCCAATATAGCGGTGTAAACAAGATCAGTATTAAAACTTGTCTCGCCTCAAATTCAAAACATTTAGTATAGTAATGGAAATTGTGCCAAATTTTCTGTATGCAACGTTAACTTTTTCAATAATAAATGTTTTTTTAAAAGTTCTAAAAAAACACTAATTCTAATTACTTGTCAGACGGCCTTAAGATAGATGCTAAGGTGATAACGTCAGTTCCTGACTGTGTTCCAGATTGGTCATATAGAACACATAACTTTCGTCAGACATATCGAGAAGAAATAGAATTCGTAAGACAGAATTAGATGTGACTTCCATTATCGCTTACAAACATAAATTGGATACAATTAACTATTCAGCAAGACCGTTTCAGACCATTATGTTATGTTGGCAGCATGGATAGCATCTTCTGTCCCTACTGATAAACAATTGCAATTGGTTGACAAATAGCATGTCACATTTTGCAATTGCCTGATAATAAAACATTTAAAGGCTTTTAATGTGATTGGTCGAAGGCAAGAAATTCAGTGTGTGCTGTTATCCTTTTTTAAAATCTAATGTAATTAAGCGAATGAAACTGTCTAGTTCTAGTACACTTATAGTAGACCAAATGAATCGCCAGGGAATGCGTGAAAGCGGCAATTAGCAAGCGGCTAGTAAACGAGAGACATGGCCAGCAATATACACAATCAACAATTATTCGACCAGTGAAACATTCCAATGAACTTGGTACTGAATTTAGGACTCCAGGACAATTAACCGATAATCAGGAATACCAGGATAAGTCTGCAGACGTAAGAGATGAACGATATCTCATGCATATCGCCTCAGAAAACAGGCGTTCTAACAATTTAGAGCAAAATAGAGCCCCAGCAGAACTGTTGGCCGAACCAACCAGTTAGGACCAGAACCTGTGGACCAGTTATTACACCGTTGCTACCAGGGAACATATCCTTAATAAATACCGCTTTGGTAAGAGAACACGAGAATTGCATCGTTGATCCAATGGAAATGGAAACAGTGTTTTCGAAACAGCAAAAAGTGTTTAACGAAGGCAAGGAGAGTGGTTTGGTGTACAATATCTCCAAGTATCCCATTTTCTGATAGAATCAGAAATGTTCTGGGTAGGGGAAGGGGGATTTGTTTCGATGGTCACACCGATTTAGTTGCAATACGGCAGACACCTATGAAAGCACACTTGTCTATGGGTCTATGAGTCTATGGGGTTCCATCGGGGCTTTAGAATATTTATGGAATGCACTAAAACAATCAGTTAGGCGTCACATACCTGCTCCAATGAATCTTAGGAAACTCGAAGAAGTCCTTCTTGCCGAATGGGGGAACATAAGCAATGCGTGCTATAGGAGGATGTAAACGCTACTGAAATCAATTTTTGAAGCTTTTCGTAGACGACGTTATCACTGTATTTAACATTTTTGTTCCTTGCTGTTATTTGTTAATGTTTTTCCTAATAATACCACACGTGTATTTGTCAAATATTAGTTGAAACTATGTAATTATAGGAACATGTAATTACTATGACATCAAGCTTTAAAAAATAAAACCGCTAATCAGACGTTTTGCTGAGGGGTTAATTTTGCTCAGGAGTTTAGAGGTATTTAATGAGAATTATAAGGATTTTTATTTCCTTTAACATTTGATATGTTTCTTAAACAAAAGTGTGGCTTATTACCATTTCAACTTTCCAGCATTTAAATTATACATGGATGGTCATCCCGGGCGTGGCTATATTTCCAACGGTTCCGAGAATTGCAATGACACATCTCTCTCTCTCTCTCTCTCTCTTTTTCTCTCTTTCTTTCTCTCGCTAGCTATAGCGCTCACGTTTTAGCAGTTATACGGGGTCGGGTCGAAAGATTTCTTTTTAATTTTCGGTTTCGCGAAGCGACGACTCACGACTTCTAAACTCCCATAACCTGTTGCGTGTTACGTCGGCAAGCTCAGGTAAAACAACACTGTAACATATGACGGCTCGGTTCAAGGTCTGCATATTATTTGTGATTAGTTCTGGTGGAAGAATATGTATGTAAGTGGCCTTTAATAGCAATAGCGCATACATATATCCGTGTAAATAACAATAAGAGATATTATAACAGTATTTTAGAACTGCACTTCGCCCTCGACGAGGTCTCAGACGGAACCGTAGTCGTATGACGGGAGAGTTGGAGAAAATTTTATTTTTATTTTTAGTTAGCCAAGGTTAATACTTATTCCTCGTAGTTTTATGCGACTTTTTGTTAATTCATAACAGTACTTATTTCTCGTGAACATGTACGTAACAAATTTCTTTCTACAATATGTTAAATTAAACGAGACTATTGTATAAGTGGTACTTGAAAACATAAAGTATGGTACGCATAAGTAAATTATATGGTACCGAAAGATAAACAACGTATAGAAATGTAGATTAGATAATACAAATAAAGTAGGTATAATAAAAGCGTTTACCTACAAATATTATAAGATCTTATCAGTATCAGGTAAGCAAGATTGTTTGCAGGTTCACCTATTTACATAATAATTCCACCGTGTTCAATTGATTTCAATTGATAAACTGTTGTGCTGGGATTTCTACGGAAAAAGCTTGAAACACGTTTACAAACAATGCGCATAGCAGAAATTACGCGAAGCCCGTTTTATGATTTCTAAAAAACCACAACAATCTCGTTAAATGTTTTATTCAATGGCACATTTCAATTACCAACGCATACCAATTATCAATTATACACCCACAGATAACAATAGTTCATTGTATATGTATCTATTATGGAATGGTGTCTGTGCCATCTAAATGGCAGCCAACATCTTTTAAAAAGAGTAAAGGTTAGCTTAAAACAAGTACTAAGTCGGAATTCATAAGAGAAGGGAAAACAATTTGAGGAAGTACGCAACAAAATAATTTATGGTGTAAAAACTCAAAAGATAAAGAAAATCAATGTGGATTAATCAGTTACGCTAGTATTAAGCGATACGACAATGGAATGTTATTGCCTGAACCATCGGAAATTAACATAGTAACATCTACAGCAGGGGTAAGCACTAAATGACATTTGCGTGAAGTGAGAACAATAATTAAAAGGATAAATATTTATAAACTCTACAGTAATGACTAATGGTAGTTATCTTCTATTGAGACCATTTGTTCATCTTCCAAAGACGTACCATGATGCCAATTCTCAATAAAGTACAAAACACGAAGAAAAATATGTTTGGGAAGTAATTGTGAAGAGCGTATTAGTATTATTCAGATAAATTCTATTGCTGAAAATGCATGTTCCTGTTGAATTTATTGTTTGATTTTAAATAAATTAAATTTACAACTCCAGGATGAAAATCTGAATATTTGGGGCACGACAGAAGTTGTTTATACATTTCAATTCGATTTACAACAATGGGTTTCTGAATTGAAAACAAATAATATATTATTATACTAGTTTAATAAGACGGAGTATTGCCACACGAGAGTTTTAAAGCACGACAAGCGAAGCGAGGAGTGCTTTAATAGAACGAGTGTGACAACAAGTCTTATTAAACGGGTGTAATATACTATTTTATCTACTTTGCTTTATTAATTCAATAAATTTTGGCTGTTCAAGTTTACTAGGGAATTTTGCGTAGGTTGGTTACACTGACGTCACTGACATTGACGTTTCATATTTGAATTTGAAAATCTAGTAGCCCTAGGACAAATTCAATAACTACTTACTTACGTGCGCGAAATGGAAGACAAAAATGTAGAATTGACCTGTACACCCCCAGAAATAAGCAAAGCTGCTCAAAAGGCTATTGAGAACTTGTTGCCACAACGCACGTTTAGGTGATAGGCTGACAGGTACCAATTTAACAAAACTAAAAATTACCAAAAGCAGTGTAATAATATTCATATTATTACACTACTTCGATGTAATAATGAGATCATTAGTAACGCAAAGTAGATAAAAAATATTAATGCATTCACTAAATTTAATGAAATTTTCTCTGCACCCAACATACGTATAAATTACGATGAATTTAGTTCTTATTGAGTGCAAATATTTAAAGAGTTTGAAAGCCGTTTTTAAATTTTAGAAAATTTTAAAATAATTCCTGAATCTTCAAATTCTCCATTGTAAGAAACGTAGAAATATTGCCAATAATTATCGGCATAACGAAGTTATTTCCACATTATGTAATAAATGGTCCTGGAGCTGATAAAAAACTCCCCAAGAGTAACTCTAGAAGCTTTGGTTGGTATATTCAATGAGTGTATAAATGGAGCAGATGTTCCAGAAGAATGGAAAATAGCCTACGTTAGCTCGATTCATAAGAAAGGAAGCAAACGAGATCTCGTACATTGAAATCGAGGATAGAAGAGAACCTGGTCTTAGCAGAACATCAGGGTGGGTTTAGACAAGGAAAATTTTGTGTAGACAATATATTCTCAGTAAAACAATTAATGGAGAAAATTGTAGCATGCGATGCATGGGATGCGATGAAGAAAGAAATATAAAACAAGCATATATAAATGATAAAAAAACTATAGAGACACCAAAGGCACAATTAAAGTGGGAAAAAAATATTTCTGAAGAATTTCTAGTTAACAAAGGACTATGACAAGGCCGTTGCTTCCCATAAATGCTATTTAAAATATATATCGATAATTTGTAGACGAATTTAAGAAATACGGTCTAGCCTAGCTATAAATATGAATAAACCCAAATATATGGTCATATCAGAACAAGCAGACGACCTACAGATAGAAAAGGGTAATATTAAACATTGGAATGAATACAAACACCTTGATGTAACCATAACAGCTAATGGAAGAAATGACGTTGACATTCAAAACCAAACATTAGGAGAGTAATCCATAATTAGACGACTCCATCCAATACTGTGGTAGGACCAGATATCCAGGAATAAAAAAGAAGAGGTTATTTCGAACATTCGTTGAAAGTACCATCACACATTGTGTAGAAAAGTGGACAACATATAAAAAAAATGCAAGAAATGATTTGTTCCGCAGATATGATGTACCTACTGGAGGAGATGTTGCAAACTGACAATAAGGGATTGTATGCGAACCGACACTATTAAAGGAAAAAATGCAAGTAGAAACATCACTTATGGATAAAACAGAGCAAATACAACCCTTATGGCATGGACACCTAAGACGGAAATAGAATACCAAAGAAAATATGGCAATGGAAACCTCCATAAAATGGGAAACAAGGAAGGCCCAGACAATCCTGGAACACTGCACTAAAGAAAGCTATGGATAAAAGAGATCTAGAAGAAGCTGACTATTTAGATCAGGGATGAGCAACCTTTTTTTGGGTCGGGCCACTTACAATTCGGAAAATTTTGTTCGGGCCGCATATGAAAAACTGTAACACTTGATGATGAACATAAATTTTCTATTCCAGTCTACATATATATTTAACAATATAAGCCTATTAGGTAGGTACAATATTGGAACTAAACACGTAATAAACTGATAGTATGAGCGACACTAATAAAAGAAGAAAAGATATTTGTAGATGTAATAGAAAAAATATTTATTGTATTGTAACGAAACGGCTCGCCGCGGCATAAACACGCCGGGAGCTACACTAGTTCGCAGTATTCGTGGTTCGGAGAATCCTATGCGGTGCGCACCGACCAGAGCCTTCTCGGCTGTTCGACGCGATAACAACTTCCTCGAATTCTAGAATCCTATCTCGAAGGGACCAGAACGTTCCACCGAATATCTCGAAGGTTCTCGCAAGCGAAAGGCTAGCCATAAAAAGGGAATGTCGGACCCGAGCCCGGACAGTTGAAGAACCCGTGCGTAAACATTCGAGCGAGAGATCGGGCGCGTTAAATAAATAAACATAAACATTGTGTATACGAATATAAATTAAATTAAGGGATTGTCAAGTTAAGTTTATAAGTGTAGTGTAAGAAATAAATTAATTAGGATAATCGCGTAGTGTTTTAGTTTTAGTCAATAGTAAAAACGTTACAGTGGTGTCAGAGTGCGGATTAATTAGTGAAATAAATTAAGAACAAGGAAGAAATTACGGGATTTAAAAGTGACGGACCTCAAACGTGAGTTGGAAGATAGAGAACTCGAAACGACAGGGTCGAAAACAGTGCTGCAGAAACGTTTGGAAGAATATTTAAGGGGCAATGGAGACGACCCGGAAACTTTCTGCTTCGAGGAAGAAGGTGAGCGCCTCCTTGACAACAAACTGGGAAAACTCCATGGCGAGTTGGATAACCAAACAAAGGAGATGAAACAACTTCATGGCGACTTGGACAACAAAATAGAAAAACTAGATAACAACATGAAACACCTCCACGGAGAATTGGACAATCTAGGAGAACTCCACGGTGAGCTGGATATCAGGATTGGAAACCTTGACAGCGCCCTTCAAGCCGAGAAACTCCAACGACTGGAATTGGAGAACCAACTGCGAGAATTGGGGACCCGATTAGAATCCATGCATGTCCAGCCCAGTCGGCAAAACATGTCCAGTTCAGATAACCCGTTTAACGACTCGGAGGAGGTAACCAGGATCGAGGCAGTTCCTACGACGAGTCATCGAGTGAAGCCGCCTACCTTCGACGGGGAAATACCCTGGGAGAACTACCTCCGGCAGTTCGAGGCAGCGGCGAAAGCCAACAACTGGGCGCCAAGGGATAAGGCAGTGGCTCTGACGGTCGCCCTCCGAGGAAACGCCCTCGACGTGCTGCAGACTGTTCCAGAGGGGGAGCTGGACAACTTCGAGCTACTCGTCCAGAGGCTGGAGAGGCGATACGGGCACGCACACCTGGGCCAGGTCTACCAATCCCGCATGAAGAACCGACGACAGAAGCAGGGAGAGAGCCTCCAGGAGTTCGAAGCCGACATCGCGAAGTTAGTCAGATTCGCCTACCCGGAAGCAGCGGAATCCATGACGGAGAGTCTCGCGGTCTCGGCCTTCATCGACGGTTTGAGGGATGTGGAGATGCAGCGTGCGGTACGGCTGTCGCGTCCCAAGAGCACATTGGATGCCCTCTCGATGGCTCTGGAATACGAGGCTGCGACGGAGGCGTCATGGAGCTGTGGCCGCGTTCGGGCGGTGGTCGGGGACGACGCATGCGGGGAAGCCGAGCGGAAGGAGGACGCCCTGGAGCAGGTTGTAAACGCCCTCAAGGGACTGCTGAAAGGAGACAAAAGGGAACCGGCGAAATGCTGGGGGTGTGGAGAGGTTGGCCATATCCGAAGGGACTGCAAGCGCCCTAGGGTGGAGAAGCCAACAACGACAACAACGAGAAGCGGGTCCAGGCCTGCTGAACCCGCGAGGGAAGAGAGTGATGGAGTCCAGGTGGAGGTTGCGAACGGCTACGGGCGAAGCTGCCGCCGTCCACGGAGAAGTCGACGTCGAGATCAAGATCGGCACTGCACGATTCTCGCCACACCGAGTCCTGATCGCCGACATAGAAGAGGACGCCATCTGGGGAATGGACATCATGAAGACCCACGGCTTCGCACTCAATTTGAAACGACAAGTAATGCAGGTCGGTCCAGAGGAAATTTTCCTGCACACCAAGGGCGAGACGGTCCATCAGATAAGGCTGACGGAAGACACGACCCTGCCGAGTAGGAGCGAATCGATAGTGGTGACCCGACTTCAAGGCGTCACCGGAAAAGGGAATCCTGCCGTAGTGGAACCTTGGAACCACGACGTGGAGGTGGGCCGAGGCGTTCTAGTGGGGAAGACCTTGGTGACGTTGGGTGATGAAATTCCAGTCCGGCTCATCAACATCAATGACTACCCAGTTACCATCCGCAAGGGGACCAAAGTGGGAACCTGCTCACCAGTGACGTCACTGATCCACCAGGTGACGGCGAGCGCTGGCTGCAGAGTCGCGAAAGTGGAGGAAGCTCTAGTGGGCGCCTGCGATTCTCTCGCTGGATCCGAGAAGAAGAGGCTGATTGAGCTACTCCGTCGATATCGATCGATTTTCGTATCTGACAAGGGGCCTTCTGGGAGAACGAATATTGTTAGACACAAGATCAATACGGGGGACGCGAGACCAATCCGCCAGTCAGCAAGGAGGTTGCCGCAGGCCAAGCGGGAGGTAGCGGAGAAGATGATCCACGACATGGAGAAAGAGGGAGTCATCGAGCCATCTAGCAGTCCTTGGGCATCTCCTGTAGTCCTGGTAAAGAAGAAGGATGGAGACACCAGGTTCTGCGTAGATTATCGTCTACTAAACAACGTCACGAAGAAAGACAGCTACCCTCTTCCCCGGATAGACGACACCCTGGATACTCTCGCTGGATCGAAGCTGTTTTCCACCTTGGACGTGAAGAGTGGCTACTGGCAGGTGGAAATGGACCCTGCAGACAAGGAGAAGACGGCTTTCACAGTAGGATCTGGACTGTGGCAATTCACCGTAATGCCATTCGGGTTGTGTAATGCGCCTGCTACGTTCGAGAGGCTCATGGAGAACATACTCAGAGGGCTCTCCTGGAAAACGTGCCTCGTGTACCTGGATGACATAATCGTCGTAGGGAGGACGTTTGACGAACACCTGTCAAACCTGGAGGAAGTCTTCAAGAGACTCCAAATGGCTAACCTGACGCTCAACCCAAAGAAATGCCATCTGTTAAGAACGAGAGTACACTATCTGGGTCACGTGGTTAGCAGTAACGGCGTCGAGGTGGACCCTGAAAAAGTACGAGCAGTCCAAGAATGGCCAACACCGAAGGACAAACATCAATTGCGGAGTTTCCTGGGGCTTTGCACTTACTATCGTCGTTACGTCAGAATGTTCTCTGACATCGCAAAGCCGCTGACACGACTAACTGAGGAGAAGCGAGCCTTCCTTTGGGATGAAGAATGCCAAACCGCCTTCGACGACCTGAAAAGACGCTTGACAACAGCCCCTGTTCTCGGGTTCCCGACCCCAAGAGGGACGCTTCATCTTGGATACAGATGCAAGCAACGACGGGATCGGAGGGGTTTTGTCACAACTGCAAGATGGGCAGGAGCGGGTCGTTGGCTACTTCAGTAAAGTCCTGTCGAAGCCCGAAAGGAACTACTGTGTCACCAGGAGGGAGCTGTTAGCCGCCGTAAAGTCGGTAGAACATTTCTACAAATACCTATACGGGAGGAAGTTCCTGTTGAGAACGGACCACGCGGCGATCAGATGGCTCCTGCGATTCAAGAATCCAGAAGGCCAGGTAGCTCGGTGGATTGAGCGCCTTCAAGAATACGACTTCGACATCGAACATAGAGCAGGAACCAGCCACCGTAATGCTGACGCTCTTTCAAGAAGACCGTGTCCAGAAGGATGTCCCCATTGTAGTCGTGCAGAGGTAAAGGAGGCTTCTGCATGCCGCACGACGGTCACTGGCGAAGACTGGTCACCAGACGGGCTGCGGCGAGCGCAGGAAGGCGACCCTGAACTCCAACGGATTCTGAGGTGGAAAGAAGAGGGACGTCGGCCGGAATGGCAGGAAGTGGCCCCATCCTCTAGGACCCTGAAATCGTACTGGGCACAGTGGGACTCCCTGGTGATACAGGATGGACTGCTCAAGCGGGTACTGGAATCCGATGATGGAGCAGAAAGACGATTCCAACTTATTGTGCCCAAGGTCAAGATGGCGGAAGTGCTACGTCACCTCCATGACGGAACCTCAGGAGGCCACCTGGGGGTAAAGAAGACCCTGCAGAAAGTACGCGAGCGTTTCTATTGGGTGGGCTGTTCTGAGGCTGTTCGTGAATGGTGCAGAAAGTGTACAGTTTGCTCCGCCAGCAATGGACCACACCGCAAACCGAAAGCCCCGATGAGGCAGCACAATGTGGGAAGTCCTTTCGAGAGGATCGCCCTAGATATTACTGGACCATTCCCTGAATCCGATTGCGGCAACAAGTACATCCTGGTGGCGATGGACTACTTCACGAAATGGGTAGAGGCCTACGCGATTCCCAACCAAGCAGCAACAACTGTCGCAGATGTCCTGGTGAAGGAGCTAGTGAGCCGCTTTGGAGTACCATTGGAATTGCATTCCGACCAGGGGCGTAACTTCGAGAGCGAGCTGTTCCAGGGAGTTTGCGAAAAGTTGGGAATTCGCAAAACTAGAACAACGGCGCTGCACCCTCAGTCTGACGGAATGGTGGAGAGGATGAACCGCACCATGGGCAAGTACCTCTCGAAGGTAGTGTCTCAACACCAACGAGACTGGGATCAACATCTCCCCTTTTTCCTGATGGCCTACTGTTCTGCCATCAATGAGTCCACCGGCCAGACACCAGCAAGGGTACTGTTCGGGCGGGAGATGAGGCTTCCCTGCGATCTGAGCTTCGGTTGCAAACCGGGAGAAGATCTGGCTGGGGAAGACTACGTCACAGAGCTGCGCCGAAAGATGGACCAGATTCACGAGATGGTACGGACGTATCTCCAAGTCGCCAGCGACCGCATGAAGGATCACTATGACGTTCGGGCGGACAGCGGCATGTATGAAGAGGGAGACCTGGTGTGGCTGTACAACCCACAAAGGAGACCAGGGTTATCACCGAAGCTTCAGAAATCCTGGGAAGGGCCGTATACAGTGAAGACGAAGATAAATGACGTCATTTACCGGATCAGCAAGGTCCCGAATGGGAAGCCCAGGGTCGTGCATTACAATCGGTTAGCACCTTTCGAGGGAGACCACGACCAAGATCAACAGGTGCGCCAACTATGGCCCCAAGAGGATGAGCCTTCCTTTGAAGAATTTATGGCTGCGTATGGTGGGACCGGGAAGGCCAGATTCGGTGTGACCAGGGAAGAGCAACGGGATCTCTTCGGAACACCGGCTGAATATGCGCTAGCTCATTGCGTGGCCCAGGACCTGCGGATGTCCCGGGGGATTGCCGCGGAGTTTCGGACGAGGTTCGGCAAACTGGACAAACTCATTCAGCAGGGACCGGCGGTCGGGCGAGCGCTGAGGATTGAGGAAGATGAAACCTCGCGGTGTAGACAGGGGACCAACTGTAGGTTTCTACATGGGCCTGTCAGAGACACGTTTCGGGACGAAACATCTTTAAGGCGGGGGCAGTGTAACGAAACGGCTCGCCGCGGCATAAACACGCCGGGAGCTACACTAGTTCGCAGTATTCGTGGTTCGGAGAATCCTATGCGGTGCGCACCGACCAGAGCCTTCTCGGCTGTTCGACGGGATAACAACTTCCTCGAATTCTAGAATCCTATCTCGAAGGGACCAGAACGTTCCACCGAATATCTCGAAGGTTCTCGCAAGCGAAAGGCTAGCCATAAAAAGGGAATGTCGGACCCGAGCCCGGACAGTTGAAGAACCGGTGCGTAAACATTCGAGCGAGAGATCGGGCGCGTTAAATAAATAAACATTGTGTATACGAATATAAATTAAATTAAGGGATTGTCAAGTTAAGTTTATAAGTGTAGTGTAAGAAATAAATAAATTAGGATAATCGCGTAGTGTTTTAGTTTTAGTCAATAGTAAAAACGTTACAGTATCTAATGAGAAATTTGGCATTGCTTATTTGCAACTATTTACAATAGCAAGTAGGATTACTATATTGTTCTATGACCACAGAGATTACATTCTATCCTGTAAGGTTACTGTACTGTACTGAGTGTGTTCTCGTTTGACGTTCTATTTATTAGTTGAATAGGAATAGTTTTGCAGGAGCTTGGCGGGCAGCACGTTGCATGACGACGGGCTGCATGCGGCCCGCGGGCCGCGGGTTGCTCATGCCTGATTTAGATAGAACCATTTCTAAGCTGAGATGCGGTAGATGCCATAAAGCGTTGTAATAAAGCCGCTATATATATGTAATAAATGACGTTAAATTCCAAATTCATTTGTTGGCGATAAGATTGTTTAATTTCCTTATGGGATAAAGTGTTGACAGGGGAATAACTGTGGCGTCAAATTAATAAAGTTACAATCTAATTTTAACCGAAACTTATCAAACTCTCGTCATTATTTGGCTCGATATATTTTGCCAAAGCACATTTGAAATATTATAACAAAAACCAGATCCAAAATAACTTCTAAACATTTAGAAGGTAGGTAATAGAATTGAAAGGATTCAAAAGGAAACCAAATATCGATGATATTACAATTTCACTGAAATGTAGAGGTAAAAATATCTCAACATTATGAGATTTATTTTTTGTGAAATATTTTCTCTATTTTGTCTTATTTTATTACATTTATTAAATTTCAATTTAAAAGTGTTTGCTAGGTAGTTTGGAAGTATCTATACAGATTTTTATTTTTATGTAGTACAAAAATTCATGTAAATCTATATACATTTTAACATTGCGAATGTTTGCTCCAATCAAAACAACCTTACACGCGATAATCCGATTGTTAACGGTTCTAAAGCTATTTCATATATTTTAAATTTTTCCGAAATCTCCACATGTATCAACAAAATGTTTAAGATTAAAACAGAGATTTCTTTGTAGCCATCTTTGAATGGTGTAGCCTAGTCGCGGAAAACCAGACCGAGAAAGAATTGCGTCAAACAGTAACCACAGACACTACGCAAATTTAAACTCAAGAAAGCACCTTTAGAATAATCAAAAGAAATCTTACTGATGCAGGCAATGTGTCAGAATTAATTCTGAACAATTGCTGTGGCCCAATGGAGGGTAATAAAAAAAAGTTCGTTGAACAAATATTGTGTAGTCAACTATTGGAAATATGGATATCACCTCGCCTGGTTTGATCGATGATATGTGGGACACCCTGTATTTATATTAACATTTTATTATTTTATTGCGCATACGTTGTATACGGATCTATTCCGTACATGTCCAACGGCAAACTTGTTTTAAAGAATAATAATACGGGAAAATAAAATAATACTGCGCATACCAAGATATTTGATAAGATATTTCTAAGATTCAAACTATCAAGTGAAAAGTCAAAAGTGACTTAAGTTAAAAACGAAAAGGGTATTATAGTTAGCGATCGGAGGGAGATGGTGACTGCTGTTCAAGACTTCTACAAAAACCTGTACAGTTCTAAAGTCCAGGGCCGTCAATATCAGAGGAAAATAATACAAAATATAGGATCTGAAGAGGACACAGAAATTAATATCGGAGAATTGGAGACGACACTACATCAAATGAAAGACAGAAAGAGTCCAGACAAAGATCAAATCACTAGCGAAATGACTAAAATAGGAGGAGAGACGCTGAAGGGGCATGTAAAATTATTGCTAATGAATGCTTAACAGAAGAAAAAATACCCAACTAAGTGGCAAAATGCAGAAGTCATCCTGTTATGGAAGAAAGGAGACAGAAACAACATAGATAATTATCGACCTATCAGCTTATATCACACTTATATAAACTGCTTACAAAAATAATAACCAACCGGTTGACAAACAAGATGGATTCATACCAACCAGTCGAACAAGCCGGATTCCATAAGGGGTTTAGTTTTATCGACCACTTACAGACACTTCGTACCCTTATTGAAAAAGCCACAGAGTATAATATAGCACCCCACTTATCCTTTGCCGACTACCAGAAGGCTTTTGACTCTGTCGAAACCTGGGCAATTCTGAAATCCTTAGACAACGCAAGAATCGACTCTAGATACTCACGTCTTATCAAACAAATCTATAGTAACGCTTCCATTCATGTAAAAATAGATGATGATTTAAAAACAGACTCCAATCAAAAGACGAGTAAGCCAGGGAGACACCATCTCACCAAAACTTTTTACCCTTGGCTTGGAGGATGTCTTCAACAAACTTAACTGGCAAGAGAACGGGATTAATATTGATGGAGTGCGTCTAAACCATCTACGATTTGCCGACGATATTGTGGTCATTGCCAACACAAGCGAAGAGCTTCAAACCATGCTTCGGGAATTTCATCGAACATCGCTACAAATTAGACTTGAAATTAACTTAAACAAAACAAAGATCATGGATACAAAAGACATCCAGGTTAACAACAGTTAACGACCAAACCTTAGAAGTTGTCTCAGAAAATGTCTACTTAAGCCACAAAATTCAGCTTGGCAAAGAAAATCAATCTTTTGAAATCACAAGAAGAATAGGCCTCTCCTGGGCAGCTTTTGGCAAACTAGGGTTTATCCTTAAATCTCGGGAATTTCCTATAAATTTAAAAAGAAACGTGTTTGATTCCTTTGTGATGCCGGTGTTCACATATGGACTCGAGACAATGGCAATTGCCCACAAATTTGCAAATAAGCTGTAAACCACCCAACGAACAATGGAGAGGGCTATGATAGGAATCACTTTAAGGAATAAAGGTCGCAACGAGGAAATTCGTAGAAGAACTAAAGTAACGGATGTATTAAGGCTTATGGCACAACTGAAATGGAGATGGATTGGTCACATAGCAAGGCAGGATGACGAAAGTTGGGCACATAGGATACTAATCTGGCGCCCAAGAGAGACCAAACGAAGCATCGGTAGACCCCAGAGACGATGGCGAGACGATATCCAAAATGTTGCAGGAAGGAATTGGATCCGGACCGCTAGAGATAGAAGAACGTGGAAAGATTTGGAAGAGGCCTACATCCAGGAGTGGATAAACACGGGCTGAGAAGAAGGAGATACAACGATATGAAACTTAGTAAGTTTGTAACGCAAAACTCAGCTAACGGTATACTCATCATGGCTTTTATTACATTGTTGTTTTCAGTGCACGTTGAAAGTTAACATTGTCTCGCTTAAAACTAAATTACCTCCACCATAACCTCCAATTACTCACCGCTAGGAACATTATGTTGTTGAGATCTTCGCCCCCTCCTCTGATGCGAGGGTTGCAACCCGGGGGCGGACACCGCCCTCTTGGGAACGGTAGTAAGCCTGCTCAGCCCGGGCGGTCTATACCGGGCGCTTTTGACGTTATGCGGCAGGAAGTGGTACATGCTC